>PCDL01000006.1:2430000-3030000 GCA_002778095.1 Fragosphaeria purpurea
CGCCGACGGCAGCACGGTCACGCCCGCCATGGTCGTGGGCGCGCCCATCGAGGGCGCCGCTTTCGCCGTCGTCGACCTGCCCGACGTGTCGTACGTCGGTGCCTTCTTGGCCCGGCCCGAGTGGTCGTCGTCGCTGGTCACCGCGATCAACACCATCTTTTGGCTGCTGGGCCCGGGCGTCGTGCACGACCCCCGGCTGCAGGCGTTTATGCGTGCCCATCCGGGCATCCGGCACACCGTCTCGTCGCCCGACACCTGCGCAAACCGGCTTGCGCTGTCGTCCGCCGCCGCCCTGCAGGTCAAGCACAACCGCGTCGACCCGGACCGGTTCCCTCTGCAGCAGTACAACAACGTTGCCCCGTCGTCAGATTCCTCCTCTTTGTCTTCGTCATCCACTGCCTCCTCGGACAATCTGCCGCCGCCGCCTCCGCCTTTTGCCGCCGCGCGCCCCGGCTGGGCGGTCCAGCTCTCGCCGCAGATCGTGGAAGACGACCGCAAGGTGTTTTCCTACGTGGACTTCGCCGCTGCCGTGCGCGAGCTGGACCCGGAGGTGCTCGCGCTGGCCGACGCCGCCCGCGCCGAGATTGCCACCCCGGCCTTCCAGGCGGCGGCCGCCGCCAGCAACGTGGGGCTCCCGCACCCGGACACCGAGGTGATCCCGCTGGGCACGGGCTCCGCCATGCCGTCCAAGTACCGCAACGTGTCCGCAACGCTCGTGCGCGTGCCCGGCGTGGGCAGCTATCTCTTCGACTGCGGCGAGAATACGCTGGGCTCGCTGCGCCGGCTGTTTGGGACCGGCGAACAACTGGCCGCCGTGCTGCGGGACCTGCGCGTCGTCTGGATCAGCCACCTGCACGCAGACCACCACCTGGGCACCGTGAGCGTGCTCCGGGCCTGGCGGGACGCGACAGCGGCGGTGGCGGCTGAAGGCGGTGGTGCTACCACTGCCGCTGCCGCTGCTCTCCCCCGCCTCGCCGTCGCGTCGCACCACAACATGCTGCACTGGCTGCGCGAGTACGCCGACGTCGAGGGCTTTGGCCTCGACCGGCTGCGGCCCATCGAGATCGACGCCTTGGACCTGCGCCGGTCGCGCGTGTGTCCGCCCGTCGTGTTCGCGCCTGCCGAGGCTGCCGAGTTTGGCCTGCAGCGCATCGACGCCTGCCGCGTGGAGCACTGCCACGGGGCCCTGGCGGTGGTCTTTACGTGGGCGTCGTCGTCGTCGTCGTCATCCTCCGCCCTTTCTGAGCAGAGCTCCACCGGGGCAACAGAAGCAGACGCAGCACCCCCGCCCCCGCCGCCCCTCAAAATCGCCTACTCGGGCGACTGCCGCCCGTCCGACGACTTTGCGCAGATCGGCCGCGGCGCGACGCTGCTCGTGCACGAGAGCACGTTTGACGACGAGCTGGCGGGCGAGGCCGCGGCGAAAAAACACAGCACCATGGGCGAGGCGCTGCAGGTGGGCCGGGCGATGGGCGCGCGGCGCGTGCTGCTGACGCACTTTTCGCAGCGGTACCCCAAAATTCCGCTCTTTGGCGACAACGCCGACGGCGGTGGCAGCGGCAGCGGCGGCAGCACAAGCAACGACAACGGCACCGCCGCGGAGATGCAGGTGCTGGTGGCCTTTGACCACATGCGCGTGCGGCTGGGCGACTTCCGCACAGCGGCCGCGTTTTTGCCGGCGCTGCAAAAGCTGTACGAAGGGGTGGAGAAGGTGTAGTTAGTGTTGGGTCTCGTCTCGGTGGGAATTGGTAACAAAAAAACCCCCGATCATGTATGCATCACGTCGCGGCATTTAAAGCCACTCAAACATTTATTTCTTCTTCATATTCCAAAAAAAGGGTATATATTTCTATTCTAGTACACAAGTTGGTATAAACCAAAAAACGTTCCCTACGACGGCCTTCTCCTGTAAAAGGCCGACCACCTGGTAGCGCTCGTCACCGTAGACGCTGGCCGGTCTGATGACCGTCTTGGCGGCCGTGCGGCCGCCTGCTGCCGCGTCTGCGTCCGCTCAGACGACGGCGATGATGTAGTAGGCGTTGCGCGCGTCCGGTGGCGAGGTGCGTCGTCGCGATGAGAAGGAACGCGAGTCCGCGATGTTGAGGTTGGAGGCGGCGGTTGTGGTCTAGGCGGTGGTGATCGGGCCGGCGGTGGTGCTGCTGTTGCGACACGTGCTACTTCTCCTCTAGGCTTCGACAAGCGGCTCCAGAACGGCCGATCGGGTTGCTGGGGGGGCACGGGCCGAGGCGACCGGGTTGGTGCCGGGACGGGCGAACGTTGCCGTCGAGGTGGCCGAGTAGACGAGGGCGGCGAACGTGGTGGTCGAAGTGGACGGGCAGACGCGGGCGGCGAACGCGGTGGCCGCGGGGGACGTGCAGGCTTCGCGGGTGACAAACGAGGCGGAAGCGGTGGACGCGGTGGCCGCGGCGGCCGTGGAGACCGGGTAGACTTCGCGGGCGGCGAACGCGGTGGTCGCGGCGGCCAGATAGGCGATGGCGTCGGAATACCGGCGCCTGTTTTACGGCTCGGCGCCCGCGCCGCGTTCGGCAGGTCGGGCAGCTTCTTGTCCGACGACCGGGACGTAGGCGTAGGCGGTTGTCGGTATTGTCGGTGGTTTGGTGCGCCGGACGATGGTGATGCGTGCTTGGGTGAGGGGCCTTGTTGTTGCCATGGTTGTTGCCGATAGCCCCCCGACTTGGCGGTACGGGGGTCTCTCTTGGTCGTTTCACAGCGCGCCGGCGCCGGCGGTACCGGCCGTGGTTGCGGCGTTTGTCGCGGCCGCGTCCGTGGTGACGACGCCGGGGTCCGCGTCTCGCGAATCTCGCGAGTCGGGGGTGGACTCGGGGCCTTTGCCCGGCGCTGCGGCGACGGCTGCGACCGCGGCCGCCTTTGTGGTTCTTGCTCCGGTATGACGGCAGCAGAAGCACGGGCTTTGACACTGCTTCTGGCGGACTCTTTGTGGTGTGCCTCCGCCGCCGCCGCCGCCGCCGCCGCCGCCGCCCCCACCGCAACGCTGTCCATCGAGAACGCCCTGGCCACCTCGGCTTGCAGGGACAAGTACTCTCTGGCCGTGTGCGGAATGTGCTGCAACGGCGGGGCTGCGGGCTTCCTATCCGGGAGGACGGGGCTGGAAGGGCGCATGAGACTCATGTTTTCGTATGGCCGGCGGCGCTCAGCAGCAGCAGCAGAAATTGCTGCCGCTGGTGGTGCTGGTGGTGCTGGTGCTGCGCGCGACCAACAGCCGTCGTCCCTGTTGTCATACGAGTAGACGCTTGTCGGCGACATCGGCGACATCGGTGACATGGGCAGCCGCGTGGACGCACGCCCGTTCGCGAAGCCCCACGGTGGTTCACACTCCAGTGGCGGCATGGTTCGCGTGGCGGGTTGGTAAAGAAGCGGAGAGGGAGGGTACTCGTTCGGGAGGGAAACAGCGTCATCTGTCGTTGGACACGGCGCATAGGCGTCCACGCCGACGTCGTCGACATACACGCAGCCACCGTCGCCACCGTCGTCGCCGCCGTTGCAGTCGTCCACCTCCTCGACGGTGTAGGGCTCGTCCACGCAGGTGTCGTCCACATCGCACGTATCCAGCGTGCCGTACACCGACGACGAAACCAGCGTCGGCGTACTGATCACCGGCCGCTCGGGGCGGCGGTCGTGTCGGGGGGCAGGCGCTGGCGCGGGCGATGCACGGAACGGCGCCTTCGTGCCGGTCGCAAAGAACGGCGCTTGGCAGCCTGGCCTGTCCCACGCAACGCCGGCGTAGGGGTCGTGGTCCGGCGGCAGCAGCGGCAGCGGCAGAGGGTGGCCCGACGGCGTATACAACCGCGGCGGGTCCCCGTCGGCGTGGTGGGGCCCATCGCGTTCGCTCGCAGGACTGTCGCTGCCATGCTGCTTGTTGTCGTCGTCGTCGTCGTTGTCAGTGTCAACATCATGATGACGACGGCGCCGCTGCCCCGCCAGGAGCCGGCGGCGGCGGGTCTCGCACTGCCGGACGGGCACCAGCGACATCATCAAGCGCATACTCAGGTCGCGGAGGACCGTGGCGTCGTCGGGACCAAACGCCACCATGTACTTCTCCAGCACAGGCAAAAGGTGGGGCACGTCCGATGAAAGCAGGCCCGCCACCGTCTCGTTGTCGTCGTCGTCGTCGTCCTCGTCCTCGTCCTCGTCCTCGTCGCCGCCGCCGCCACCGTCCTCGTCGACGCGTGCCGCCCGTTTTTCCGCCCGCTGCTGCTGCCGCCGCCGCCGCTTCTCCAGCTCGTTGAGTACGCGGCATAAAATGCCGGCCCGCAGGTCCACGAGTGCCTCGCGGCGGCCGCCCACGACGGCCAGCACGCATGCCTCGCAAGGCAGCGCCAAGTGCGGCGGGCGGTCGCGGAGGCGCCAAGCAAAGGCCGCGGCGCCAGTGGTCGCAGTCGTCCCGTCGTCGTCGTCGCCGCCGCCGCCGCCGCCAGGCCACAGCTGCGAGAACAGCGAGCTGTTGCACCACAGTGCGCTGAGGCCCAGCATGCGGTCGCCCCATTCGCGCACGTCGAGGCTTTGGCACTTTTTGTTGTTGTTGCTGTCGGCTTTGACGCCAATACCGGCAATGTCGTGCCGGGGGTGCCGGCGCAGGGGATCCGCACGGATGGTCACCTCCCGCGTCAGGTACGCAAACAGTTCGCGCACGAGGTCCGGGTGCAGCTGGCGGTGCGCGGCACAGAGGCACGGCGGCGGCAAGCGCGGTTGGCACACCGCGGGCCGCAGCAGAGACGGCGGCAGCGCCGGGATGCGGGCGGCCTGGTCGGCCAGCCACGCGGCCGAGGGCTGGGCCACACGACCACCAGCAGGGCCATCGCTACCGGCCGTATCGATGCGCTCGAGCTGGTCCGGCAGCAGTCGCAGTGTGGCAGCGAGCGCCAGCAGGTCACTCTGTGGGACGTTGCGCAGGCAGGCGACCATCTGGGGAGGGAAGAACAGCCAGCCAAGAGTAGCCGTTCCCACAGGAAAATCCGTCGTTGAACCCAAAAGTCAATCCGAGTGCACTCGCCCCCCCCGTTTCACGTCGGGTCTTTTTGAGACAAATTGAACTCGCCGAAGCCGGTGGCAAAAATCGTGCTCGCTTGCTCGGGGGAAGTGAAACTTGTGCTAGCAGCCCGTCTGATTTTTTTTTGTGTCTTCTTTTCGTGGTTATCGTTGCCGTTTGCAAGCTGTGCGCAAGTCCCTTCTGGGTGCAAGACCAACGAGTTGATGCAACGTCAACCTCCTTTGTCCCCTAGTGCAAACAAGAGAAGAATTGAGCAGGCGGTTGACGAACGAAAGCTTCTTCGACAGAGACACGTTCAAGCTGTTGGCAGACTTAGAAGATGGTGATATTGCAAAGAAGCGCTCTCTGAAAGAAGAACAAAGTGAGACGAAAGAAAGCGGAAGAAGAAGAACAAGAAGCAGACACCCCATTGCACGTCCGTCTCTGGGAGACTAAATATGTAGGAGAAAAAAAAAGGACGGTTGTGCACTCAGAGACGACCAAAGTCTTTGGTTTCGTTGTGAACATGGTTGCGCCAAATCTCATTTTTTTTTTCTTTCTTTGACCGCGAAACCAAGGGCCCGTTTCTTCGTTTTCTCGTTTCTTTGTTTGCTTCAAGCGAAAGAAGAGTCAAAACAAGCCTCCTTGTTTCGTTTTGTGCCTGGAAACAAGCCTGTTGTCAGCAACGTGTGCCAGAGGAACAAAGAACGCTGTGGTTTCAAAAAAGATGTGAAAGATGCGAGAATAAAAGTCAACCTACCGAAACGGCAAAACCGTCAATCGTTTCGTTTCATCAATGTCCATATCAATCGGTAAGAGGCGCGTTTTTTCTTGTCACGGTCGAAACAAACACGGGCATCGTGGCTGTTGGTTTTATTTCGTCTGCAATCGTTCATAGGGAAAGCCTCGTTCTTCTTGCTTGGCTGCATCACCGTGGCCCTTATAGCTCTCGTATGGTCGTATGTGGTCTTTTCTTTTCCCCCGTTTTCCCAGTATATATGATCATAAACCAAAACTCCTCCCCGTTCGTGAACAAGAAAAAGTAGGTGAAGAGAAACCACTGTGTACATCATAGTCATGTGTGTTCAAACTCCCCGAGTAACGGGGGTAACAATGGAGATCGGAAAGTAGCATAACCATGATCGGAAAAAAAAGACACATCAACCTGCCCGAAGTATGAAAGGTAATATGCGAGAAGAGAGAAAGACATGTAACAACACACAACGCCGCAAAGTAGCAAAACACAAAAAAGGGGGGTCCCGTGGCTGGATCCCTGTAGGCCGCCTTCACTCCCCCCAATGCCGGTATGCCCTGCAAAACCTAGGATATCATAGCCGTGCCTTTTTTTCCCTGACAGTAACCCCAGAATTGCAAAATTGACACGCAGACACCCCAGGCAATCCCGTATTGTTTCATACAGATCATTGCAGCTTTTGATAACGCAAAGAACAAGACGGTGCATCGGGCTTGCATCGGTCCACTAAGAGCAAAATGCTGCCTGCCTCTGCCTGCCAGTTTGTGTTTGACCCGCCATGCTTGTCAGCCGCTTTGGCTCCACGTGTCTTGATCCGGCAAGAAAAAGGATCGTAGATGACATTTTTTGTTTGTACTGCCGTCTAGGCACCCTTCAGCCGCGAAGTTGGGCCGCCCGCGTGCCCGTCCGTTCTCGTGAGGCGCGCGCGCGTTCGTGGCGGATTTTAGCTGCCTCCGTACCGTCGTCCTGCACGGCCACTTCGCGGAACCAAGGATGCTGCAACGCTTCTTTTGCCGTAATCCGTTGTGTGGGATCGTAGACAAAGATGCGTCTCAGCAAATCCAAGAACTGCCGCAGAAAGCCGTTGCTGCTTGGGATGATATCCTGTACGCATGGTTAGCCTACAAAAGAACGTGTATTTAAGAGGATGAAGGGGGAAAAAATAGAAAAGGAAACAATATATAAACATACGTTTAGCTTTTTCATAGCCTTGACAAATCGTCGTGATGCTCGGGTCGTCTCGTTGTTAGGGTAATCAAGTCGTAATCTTTTAAAGTACCTGAATTGGTTAGAATCGACTGCAGGGTTTCTTATAGGAGGGTGTCCAAAAACGTACTTTGAAGCCGGATTGCCGCCGTGCCGCGTCGACTTGGCAACTTGCTGGACGAGGTGCGGGTCCATGCGGTTGTCGCACACGGCTTCCATCATTGCCAGATGTTCGAGGTTATCGTGTGTCTGGAAGAGGGCATCGCCGGTGAAAAACTCGACAAGAATACAGCCAATGCTCCATATGTCGCAGGGAAACGACCAGCCCAGGCCCAAGATGATCTCGGGCGCCCGGTAATGGCGGGTCGACACGACGGAGGAATGATATTCGTCTTGGAACGTCGCGGACCCGAAATCGATGAGCCGGATTTCGGTATCGAGAAGAACCTTGCGCTGGGTGGCTTGGCGGGCAATGGTGGAGGAAGACGACGGGATTTTGCGGTTGTAGGTGAACGTCTGGTAATTGGAGTCGACGAGGAGAATGTTCTCGGGCTTCAGGTCGGTGTGGATCAATTGCAGGTCATGCAAAACTGGCAAGGTTAGCAGGGAAGCGAGATAAAAAAGAGGGGAAAAAACAACAATAGAAGGGCCAATAGACAGGCAACACCTACAGGCAACGCTGGTGAAGAGCTGGCGAGCAAAGCTCTGTATTTGGCTGTTAGGAAACGGAACGAAGCCGTTGCCCTTCAAGAAGTCGAAAACACTCTGGCCCAACAGGTCCATGACGATGCAAATGTGGCCGCGGAAGTCGAAGCACTCGCGCAGATGGATGCAACGGTTCCGGTTTTCCCGGTCGTTGGCCTTGAGGGTCTCGAGCACGCGCAACTCGATCCGTGACGCGTCCCGGTACTTTTGCACGGAACGAATGATCTTGATGGCCACGAGCTCGTTTTTCCGGCGGTCGCGGGCTTGCACGACCTTGCCAAAGGTGCCCTGGCCAAGCAGCTTGACCATTTGGTCTGAACGGTGTTAGTAATCGAGAAACAAACGCGCAAAATTGAGAACATGAAAATAGAAATAAAAATAAAATAAATGGAGAAACGTACATCGATCGGTCAAGTCGGATTCTGGGATGACGATGTAATGGCCGTCGTCATCGTCCACTTTGACACTTTTCCCATAATGTGCCTGGTTAAAACGTTAGTTGCCGACAGCCCGTCAACAGAGAAATGAACAAGCATAAAAAAAATAATAAAAAAACTGACGTCATGAACAATCTTAACATTGACGTCGGGCGCCTTGATAGGCGGAAGAGGCGGTGGCCGGTAGTTGGCAAAGGCCGATCCCAACGCCGCGACGGTGTGCTCGCGCAGCTTCTTGGTCTCGATAGCGATCTGCTGGCGGAGGGCTCGCTTCCGCTTCTGACTGGCGATGCTGGCGTCGTACTCGTACTGGCCGTTGGTGGACGCGAGCGAGGTGGCGGCGGTGTTGGCGGCCGTCGTGGCGGTGGTGGTGTAGAGGGAGGAGTTGGAGTTGGAGTGCGTCCGCTCACTGGAGACGGTGGAGCCACTGGATGTTTGGACGTAGTTGTGAACGGGATCGTAGCGGTTGCCGCTGCCGCTGCCGGACAACGCGGCCGGCTCGTCGAGCTGCCGCCGCTGCTTCTTGGCAATGTGCCGGTCGCCGCCGCCGCCGTCGGGTTGTTGGCCGCCGTAGTGGTAGCTGGCCGTCGAAGCAGAGCCAGCAGCGGCCTCGTTTCTGCCAACGACGCCGTTGGCGGCGGCAGCGTAACCCACGTCCGTCCGCGACGACCCGGTCTGCCCGGCGTCGCGTTCGGGGCTGTCCTCGATCACAATGACCTCTTGCGGCAACCCGTTTCTATAAAACGACTCCCAATCAGGAGGGCCCGACCGGCGTCGTTTTCGCGGAGGCTGCGAGCCGTTGGTCGAATGTGTCTGGTGGTGGTGGTGGTGGTTGTGGTTGGGGTGCTGGTGGTGGCTGCTCATGGTATGGGCAGCCGACCGTATACCGCCGCCGCCGCCGCCGCCGTCCATGGTCGACGTGGATGGCGAGAAGGTTGCAGCCGTCGTGGTGGGTGCGGTTGTGGTGGACGTCGCGGTGGACGACAACGTGCCGTTGGCCGGGTAGCCGGGGGACGAGACAGCCGCGTCGTTCTGCTGCAGGCTGCTGTGGTTGTGGCTCTGGTTGTGTGTCGTTGTTGTGGGATGGTAGAGGGAGCGGGCGTGGTGGGCATGGTTGGGCGCGGACGGGGCGCCGTTGTTCATGGCGACCGTAGCGAGGTGCACGCTGTTCGACACAGTCGAGGGCGAGTAGGGCGCGTACGACGAGGATGACGTGGGGGACGGGAGCGTCGTCGACGACGGACCAAGGCGGCTGGCCGAGCCGGGCAGTGTCTGCCGGTAGGACGACGGGTGGGAAAAGGGATAGCCGGCGGCGTAGGGGGGAAGCGTCGCGGTGGCCGTGGTGGGCGTCGACATTGTGTGCAAGAAAAAAAGAGCGGGAAAAAAAAAAACCGCCGACGGTTGTGTCGCTCTAGCCGGCCGTCTTCGTTCCTTTTTCTCACCAGAACACGAAACGTCCAGGCGAGAAAAAAACAAGAAAAAAAAACAAAACCGAGAGCAGACCGTAGACAGAAGAGAAGGGGGGGAAGAAGAGATGAGAGCGACAAACAATCGAGGATTGGGACGACGGAGATGTTGACAGAATGTGAGGAAGGGAAAACAGGAAAAGAAGAGGCAGAAGTCCGATAGAGAACAGTGGGAGGCGGACAACGATGGGGGGGGGGAGACAGCCGGCGTGCCTTGTGCTGGGCTCGGATGTGCAGGTACTCGAGCAGTATTGCCGTCCACTCTCCCCAAAATATAGTGGATAATTAGGGAATGAGTTGGCGGATGGGCGGGTAACGGCTATAGGCCTTTTGTCGCTTTCTTCTCTGTCTCCGTTGTCGTCGATTTTTGGACGATGATCAGAGTCGAACTGCAGACTGGTTTGTTCTTGGTAAGACAAGAAATAAAATGCCTTGGATTGTTTTTTCTCTCGAGTCGACCAAAAACAAGTCCACACGCGAAAAATAAATTATGTGTGTTGCCTCGCCGGTTATGGGCGGACTGGTGCAGGTGGTAGTGGCATTTGGTGGGCCGAGAGCAGCGTGGAGGGCGAGGGCAGAAAGTCGAGTGGTTATTTTTGCTCGCTTTGTTTTCGTTCGTTTTGGAAGAACTGGACAATTTGAACAAAAAACGAAAAAGTGAAGTTTGAAATCAACGGAAGCTGATATCGCCCAAACTGTCAAGCGAAGAGGGCGTTTTGTCCAGAAGGGAAGGAAAAGGAAAAGCCCAGGAAAAGTCCCCAAGAATTTCGAAAAGGGAAAGAAGGACTGGAGACTGGGGGGAGCAAGGACGACGAGGAAGGGGCGTTCGCTTTGTTCTGTGGCGGTCGCGTGTAGGGAGCATTATCACAGTAAAAAAAAAACTAACTGCCCGAGGATTTACGGGGGCTGTACGTGTTACGGGGGTTTCGTGTTGTGTGTACTGGGTGTTTTGTGACGGACTGACGAGGTACTTGCGGGTTTTCTCTGGCTGGTTGGCTCGCTGGCGGGCCCTGGGCAAGGCTAAGTTGGGGGGGGGGAGTGAAAGAGGAAAGAGAAGAGGGGAAAGGCAGGAGCGACTATGATTATGGGGCCACCATGAAGCGACTAAACGGCCAGGCCGTGCGAGGACGGCATTCAAAGGGCAGACAGCCGGAATTTGAGAGCCCACGATGCGGTTCTGCTCTGTCTGCATGTGTCTCCCTACCGGTTCTTGTTCACACTTTTTACTTTTTTGCTTCAATTTGGTGTTTTTAAAAGATCTTTTGGCGGCGGTCATATTTCCTACGGCGGTCGTATTTCCTATTACTTCGTACTCACATTTTCTGTTTTGCATTTCGTCTTCAAAAGAACGTTGTGTTTGCCCCTCGTTTGGGATTTGCTCTTAAACCGGCCCACCGTGTCAGACGGGCTGCACCGGCCACTGTGTCAAGAAAACCAAATCGGAAGGAAGGACGGGCAACGCGTTGACCAAGCACCATAGAGCACAAAGGCTGAGAAAAAGGAAAGAAGGAAAACGAAAAAGGAAAGAACGAGTAATGAAAACCCAAAAAGAGACACGGGAAATACGTGCCACGCCTCCTCGACGGCTGCCATTCACTGTAATCACCCATTTTTGCCCCTTGTACCCAACAGCCCTAGGCGCTATGTAGCGGTTGTTGCACTACCAGATGCAAAATACAGAAGGGGCTCAACAAATCGAACGTCGCAACAGGTTCCCCTTCGCCGCTTCTCCTCTTTTCCGTTTCCTTGTTTCTGTGACTTCACTTTGTTCTGTCTTATCCCCTTTCTCCTTTCTAATTTCTCCTTTCCCTCCTTTCCCCTACGCGACTTTCAGCCCGTCGGTTTTGTCTCTCCTGTGTCTCTCCCTTTGCTTCCGGGGGCGAGCATCAATCAGCAATCAGCAATCCGGAAACAGGGCCGCCAGCTTGGGCACCCCAAAAAAGCGGAGGCGGCCAATGGGAAAGAAAATAACGAAACAAGACAAGAAAATAAAATAAAATACTCCGTACATACAAAAACAGAAAAACGTGCCCGCGCCCCGCTCCGGCTGGCGTTGTAAATGAATGCATCACATCTCGTGACGAGGAGCACAGAAGAGTGTTGGAAATGTACTCGTAGTTATTTGTAGGCACCGACAAAAAAGGAGGCCGTTTTGTTGTTTTCTGCGTTCCAGCGTGGTTGTTTATTTTGGCACAGTATTTAGCACTGTGTGTGTGCTAATACAGTCAACGACTGATGACAGCGCCGTGAGGTTCCCGTCAGAGACCATTCCGTCTGAAAGATGCACGAAGATGTACAGAAGAAGAACCTGTTTCCTTTGAGGATTCATCAAGAGTACCAAATCTCGTACACAATTCAATTATACCACACAAAATGTGCTTGTTGTTCGTCTATCCTGTGATGTAAGGACAGTGCTAATACCAGTTTATACTGTATTTGGATCCACGAGACCGTCCCTCAGCCTGGGAGCACCAGCAAGAACCATTGGCTGAGCCAAACGCTCTACAAAGAGAAAACGGGCCACTGTTACGGCTGCAAGAGAACGAAAAGTCGCAGCGCCCGTGTGCCTGTTGGTTGGGGGCGTTGCTTTTTTCACACGAGCCGAGCGAAACACGCAGAGTGGAAAAAGGCCTCTATTGGCAGTAGCGGGCAGTCCAGTTGACGTGCTGAAAAGTAGGTATGAAAGCTACTCGTACGGAGGATGGCGGCGTGATAGAACCTACGGCCGGGGATTGGTCTGGCACTTGTGAAAGGAAAAAGAGACACAAAAAGTCAATTAGCAAGCAAATACCAAGACACTTGGTCGATACAGACCGTGGGCACAGTGCACGACGCACGACCTGACGGCAAACAAAGAAAAGGAAATCCACGAGCAGACAATATGGGCGGAAAGGAAAGAAAACGAAAAGGAAAAACGGGTGCGGGTGCCGTTCCGCGGATGTGAAGCGACGTAGGTGCATATGTAGGCGTAATACGGTAATACTGAATAATGCTGCGTCGCAGAGGGGACTTTTGGCGCACTTCCTTAGCGCTGCAGACGGCGCAGTATGCACACAGAGACCAAAAAAGAGGAAAAGACGGACGGTGTTTGTGGTGGGGAAACAAAGAGGCAAAATGACGGGGTTTTTTTACTAGTTAGACAAATAAGAGGGAAAGAGACGGTCTGAGTACGTATTACTCGTACGAATATGGCCAATGAGGCCGGATCGACCGTGACGAGAAAACGTGAAGAATGCGTTGCGGCGAGGCGCGCGACAGAAGCAGCACCCACACCCTCCCTTTGTGGTTATGGCGTATCGTCTGCAGGGTTACGGGGGATAAAGCTGGGGCAGTTGTCAGGTTGGGGCAGCCCTGGTAGTGGTGGTAGTGGCGGTAGTACATAGTGCCGTCACGTTTGGCTGGAGACCAAAACAAAAATTCAGCAAAACAGACCCAGCGTACGAAGCATTATTGCAGTCGTCTATTCCTACTCTATTAGTCTTCCCTTTCCCTTGATTTATATTTCGTATTGCCGAAATTGCACACGGTTTTTTTTGTTTGTGAAAAGGCGTGACTTTCATCTCGGACGACCGATATTGCCCTCGTTCTGTGCCGCGTTTTCGCCAACCTGGAGTCTATTGCAGTCACTACAAAGGTAACGGTGGTCAGAGGGCCATACTGTCTCGAAAGAAAGCAAGGCGAGGACCAGCCAAGAAAAACACAAAAGTACGGGGAAGGGGGGGGGACGCAAGGTCGATCAGTAGGTGCTTCGTCCGAAGAAGGACGATCGCGAGAACGTCCAAGTGCATGCAAATGTGGTTGGTACGAGTTTTTGGGAGGGTTTTTTCTCTTTCGAACAAGAGAGACGAAAAACACCGGCCGAGCCGAGAAAAGGCAAGCCGAGAGCCAAAGCAGAAGGGAAAAAAGAAGAACAACAAGAAGAAAATGCAATAAAAGACAATTGCGGCCATTTGGCGTGCATGCCTTGGCGGGATAAAGAAGTTACCACTGTACCTTTTGGCACACAGAAACATACAGAGTACAAGTACGGAGTATATGCGTACACTACCGCAGTACGAATGCATGTCTCAGTCTGCCGTCGTGAACAGCGGACGGCCTATTACTGCTGCTGCTGCCACGCAAAACTCGACCGTCCTCGAGAAGCGACACGTTTCGCCCCGCACGCAACGCCGACTCGTGGCTTGCGAGCGAAGTACATACATACGACGCAAAAGAGCAGAAGAACAAATACGTAGGTGTACAAGAGTTAGAAAAAGAGGGCTTTGCTAACAGTGGATTTTATCAGCCTGTGTGAAGGGGAGGGCTGTGGTTTTTGGCCGCTCGTCACCTGGTGCCCGGTCAAAGAAATATCGTTCTAACCAGGCTGGTTTTTGAATAAACCGTTTCTGCGACTTTTTGCCGTAGGCTTGGCAGGCGTTGAAGCAACGAACACGACGAATAGAAGTTAAAACAACAGGAACACCAACGTTCTGTTCGCAGACCGCTGGGTTTCGTCTCGCCTGTCTGGATCATACCGCCCCTTGTTCCTGGTATCGACCGGAGCGTCGATCTTCCAGGGGACGGCGCTGGGGGGGCGTGGGAGCCTCGTCACTACTGGGCCGTTTGGCTCAAACGTCGCCTGGAGACGGAGGCTGTGTCGGACAAATGACGCACTACACGGTGACTACTGTCGAAGATAACTGCGACCATGCGCGGTCGAAACTAAATTGTGGAAGACAACGGCTCTGCTTGCGTCGCCGTCAGAAGGCGACTGCGCCCACGCTTTTCCTGTCTGTGGCCCGCTTCCAAGAACGCCATCCGTCCGATGCCCCAGCACCGTATACTCTATAGACATGCTAGAATGCGACATCCTTCCCATTTTCCCTCCCACCCTCCCCCTACATCCCCCGGTTGAACTCCACCAGCCCGCCCGCGCCGCCCCGTCCGTGAAAGGCCGGTTCCAGCGCGTCCGCCGCGATCCGTTGCCGCTGCGGAAACGCCGCCAGCGCCAGCGGCAGCACCGCGTAGCTCGTCACCAGGATCAGGCCCAGGTTGACCGGCAGCGTCAGCCGCGGCCGCTGCTGCAGCCACGCCGTGCGCTGCAGCCGCACGAGCAGCAGGGGGGGCAGCACCATGATGGGCGAGCTGTTGAGGACGCGGGACAGCGCCGTCTCGCCGACGGCGAGGCGCGCGGCTTTTTGGCTCTTGCCGAGGGAGGAAGAAGCCTCTTCGTTGTTGTCGGAGGAAGAAGCCTTCGGGCCCTTGTCCGCCCCCCCCACCGGGTACACGTCAATCCCGCGCCGCATCTCCTCGCCCCGCATCAGGAACACGTTCAGGGCCCCCGCGCTGGCCACGGCGGCAAACGGCACGAGCCGGCCGAGGACGAGGCGCGTCGTGGGCTGCAGGCGCGTCAGCCGCGGCACGAGCCGGCCGAGGCCGACGGCGACGCCGCACGAGGCGCCGACGGCCAGCGCGTACGACTGGGCGAGCTGGCCGTACGACAGCGGGGACGACTTGTTGGCGTTGGCGTGGTTGATGGCGACGTTGAGCGACTGGTTGGCGATCTGCCAGAGGATGGTGCCGGCGGTCTGGGGGTGTTAGCACAGCAAGAGCATTAAAAAAAAGAACAAGAAAAAAACTGCACGTAGACGTACCCCCAGGCCCGGCGTCAGCATGCCGACCGTCACCACCAGGTTGGACAGCACGAAGCAGGACATGCGGAAGGGCAGCAGCACCGGTTCGCCGGTGTCTGCAGGAAGAATCGTAAGTATTGTAAACAGTAGAGAGCACCACAACCAAAAAACCACCTACCCGGATGCAGCGTCGCGTCCACAATCTTCTTGGCCCGCCACAGGTCCGGCGTCATCTCCTGGCCCTGGCCCTGCTTGTATGCCGCGATGGCCTGCTTGGCCTGCTCCAAGCCCGTCCGGCCGACGAGCAATGTTCTGTGGGGTGTGTTAATACCAACAACCGTTTTCTGTCTCGGTCCTCCTCCTCCTCCTCCTCCTCACCTTGGATCTGTGATGCCCGCCGTGTGCTTCACCCGGCCCCAGTACGTGTCGAGGTCATACTGCGACGCCGGCAGCTCGCGGCTGCCGGGCAGCGAGGCCGACATAGTCGAAGCGGACTCGCAAGTCTAACGTGTCTGGCTCTTCCTGTAGCCGGCTCGAAACACGCCCACGTTTGCTCGTACAGCGGCGGCAGCGGCGGCGGCCTCGTCGAACGTCCCACGATAGAACAGAATGCGTGGCAGGGCGTAGAAATAAAAAGAGAAAAACTGTTCGCAGCCAAAAAAGGCGTATCAAGGCACCAAGCGGTGAAGCCCCCTTATCTCTTGTCTTTCTCAGCGGCACGGCTCTTCGCTCTTTGCTTGCTTGCCCTCGAAGATTAAACCCGTCGATAGCCACCACAGGCTTTCAGGTCCCTGTGCTCTCATCTTTTTTTTTTTTTTTAATAGCTGGGTCGCTAGTCCGACTTCGGCCGCTGGTTACCCGCCCGCACAGGGTCTCTCCCCCTCCAGTTGCAGCCGTTGCCCCTGGAAGCCCCGCGCTGTGGTGCTATAGGGGGACGTCAGGGCAACACGACGGGGCTTCTGCCACTCCAAAACAAACTGACTAAGCATGCCGTAGCTCCGTCCCATGTGTTTCGCGTCCTATATCGCCGACAGCTTATTCTTCTATATGCGACACGAACTCGAGTTGTTCCAGCAAAGGGAGCACAACATTCCCAGCTCCGCCTAGACAGAAGCGTTTATTCTTATTGTTTTCTCTCCTTGTGCAATATGCCGCAACACGAATAGCGGAGTTATAACCTGCAATCGCTTTTTCTCCTCTCCTCGGCCGCGTCTCTTCGGCCTCGATCCCCTTGACCGGGGCCACTCCTTGTCCTTCCACGGGCATCGGCCTCGACGACCACCCAACACGCACTGAGGGTTGGATTCTACGACGACGTTCTTTTTTTTTTCGTTTTTTTCAACCATCTCTTCCTTCGTCTCCGCCATGCCGCCCGCCCGCCGCCTCCTGCGGCATCTCCCCTTCGCCCGCCGCACCACCCCCCTCCAGGCCGCCACCTACCTCCTCGGCGTCGCCCTCTTCTCCATCTCCTTCCTCGTCTTTCTCAACAGCAGCATCTCCTTCGTCATTACCGACCGCATCGGCGTCACCACGGGCGTCGGCGACATCGTCGGCACGCTCGGCTTCGCCGACGAGCTCGTCGCCCTCGTCGCCTGCCCCGTCTGGGGCCTCATGTCCGACCGCCTCGGCGTGCGCCTCGTCGCCGTCACCGGCTACGCCGTCCTCGCCCTCGCCCTCGTCCTCTCCGTGCAGGCCACCAACGTCTACCCGCAGCTGCTGCTCGCGCGCATTCTCTTTGCCGTCGGCGCCACCGCCGCCGCCACCATGGTGACGGCCATCCTGCCGTCGCTGACCGCCGAGGACGGCGACGACGATGACGACGGTGACGACGATGTCGACCACCTCGATGCTGCGGCCGTGCCCAAACCCACCCCCGACAACCCCCGCAACAGCGTGCTCTCCACCGAGTCGCAGCTGACCATCACGCCCGAACGCTTCGCGGACCGCAGCCGGTGGACGGCAGAGGCGGCGGCAGCGGCGGCGGCGGCGGACGTGGGTGAGACGACCGATGGGCTGGCCGAGGCTACGGCCGCGGGCGACGCCGCGACGGACAGTGTCAACACAAAAGACGGCAGCCGCACCGGCAAGCCGGCCAAGCTCGCCGGCTTCGTCGGCCTGTTCACCGGCTGCGGCGCCCTCGTCGCGCTCGTGCTGTTTCTGCCGCTGCCCGTCCAGTTCGGCCGCCTCGACGGCGTGCCCATGGCCGCCGCCGTCGCGTACAGCTTCTACGTCGTCGCCCTCGTGGCCGTGGCCGTGGCCGGGTTCGTCTTTGTGGGGCTGCGCCACCTGCGCGGCGAAGAGGGCAAGGGCTGGCGGATGCTGTGGGGGCGAGGGTGGAGGGGGGCGGCGACGGGGACGGGGTTGGCCACTAGAAGAACGACAACCGCCACCACCACCCTCCCGTACGGCCGCCTTCTCCGCGAGGCCGTCCGCCTCGGCGGGACCGACCCCGACATCGCCCTCGGCTACCTCGGCGGCTTCGTCGCGCGCGCGTCCACGGTGGCCATCTCGCTGTTCGTGCCGCTCTTTGTCAATGCGTTCTTCATCGGCCACGGCTTCTGCCAGGGCGCGCCCAACGACCCGTCGCCCGAGCTGAAAAAGGAGTGCCGCGCCGCGTACGTGCTGGCGGCCGTGTTGACGGGCGTCGCGCAGCTCGTGGGCCTGCTGTGCGCGCCCGTGTTCGGGTACGTGGCGGCGCGCAGCGGGCGAGGTAGCGACGGCCGCCGTCGTCGTTGTGGTCCTGGGTGCAGCTTCGTCCTCCCCCCGCACACGCCGCTCGTCGTGGCCACCACGTGCGGCGTGGTCGGCTACGTGGTGTTCCCGCAGCTGGCGAGCCCCGAGCCGCGCGACGTGGACGGCCGCGGCGGCACGCCCGCGGTGCTGCTGGTGGCGGCGCTGCTGGGCGTCAGCCAGATCGGCGCGATCGTGTGCAGCCTGGGCGCGCTGGGGCAGGGCGTGCTGGCCGGGAGGGAGGGCGGGGAACAGACGACGGCAACGACGACAAGAACGTTTGCGGCAAATGACCACGAGGACGCGCCCTTGCTCTTCTCCTCCTCCTCCTCTTCGTCGTCCTCCCCGTCGTCATCGTTGGATCTCGCACGACCACCACCATCACCTCCCCCCTCGGCCCCCCTCTCGCGCATCCAGCTCAAGGGCTCCATCGCGGGCGTCTACTCGTGGTGCGGCGGCGCCGCCATCCTGCTGCTGACGAAGCTCGGCGGCTATCTCTTCGACACCTGGTCGCGCGGCGCGCCCTTTTACCTCATGGCCGCGTTCAACGGCGTGCTGCTGGCGGCGAGCCTGGGCATTGACGCACACCGGGCCGTGCAGGGAGCCAAGCGGTAGTTCCCTGCAAAGAGTAAGGGAGGTTTTTGTATCAAATGGTTCTTTTTGTTGTGTCAAATGGTTCTTTGGTTGTGTACAAAATATAGCGTCGTCTCTCTCCTCTTGGTTCTCTTCCTATTGATTTTACGATGCAACGAATAGCAACACGTCCCTATTGTCCGTCCTTCTTTATCGTGTACATGGAGCGTCCCAGTGTCACTTGCCAAGCAAGAAGCAAAAGAAGCACTCACCGGAACAAAGGTCAGACTGCGTTTCCACGCATGCAAAAAAAAAAAAAAAAAGATCAACGGGGGCGTCACAGCTGTCCACAATCGTACCACAGCCTCGTGGAACAGACAACAAAAAAACAGGCCTTCCCACGCCGTAGCCTTGTCGTACTTCGTTTCCGTTGTTGCCCACGGGGACTACACGATCGAAACAGCCTTCCCAAGAACATGCTTCTGTGTGAAACAAGAAGTCCAAAACGTAATATGAAACTGCGCCTCGGAGGGTGTGTCGTCGGCCTGTTGTCAGCCAAAACAAACAGCTCGAGCTGATGAAGCACAAGCCCGTCCACCGCCATTAGAGCCCACGTCAATACAACAACCACGAGAGCATCACAGAACACGTCTGATTTCAGCTTTGTTTTTTTTATTGTAACAAATTACCACCACCGGTATGTATCGTCTTTGTTGATTTTTTTTTTGGAATCCGGCCCCCACCGTCCGAACAAGATAAAGCAGAGAGAAAAATAAAAACATAGGAAGGCACTGGCCCCCAGGGCAAATGACATGCCGACGTTGCTGAACAAACATTGACCTGGACAAGACACCCAAAAAAAAAAAAAGGAAAAGGACGGAAAAAGGGAAAAGAAAAAGAAAAAGAAAAGGGAAGGAGAACCTTATTTTGTTTTCTTATATTTTCCTCGCCGTTTTGCTCTTTTTTACTTTTCAACGAACACACTCCTTGCTCTTCATTTCGTCCCCGTTTTCCAAATTGCTCTTTTTTTTTCAACAAAAAGCCGCTGTTTTTCTTTGGTCTCTTTTCCCGCACGAGTCACGCGCCTTTCCAATAGAGAAAGACGGTGGAATCGTTAGCGGCAACGGCAGCACTGCTTCTCAAATGGCGGTGCAATATGGGCCATGCTGTGACCA
This sequence comes from Fragosphaeria purpurea, assembly GCA_002778095.1. Taxonomy (NCBI): domain Eukaryota; kingdom Fungi; phylum Ascomycota; class Sordariomycetes; order Ophiostomatales; family Ophiostomataceae; genus Fragosphaeria; species Fragosphaeria purpurea. Next base: position 2,449,667 of record PCDL01000006.1, read on the forward strand.
AATCTAGCTGCCCAGGCTCGGGAAAAGGTTCTCGTCCTTGGGGTTGAGCTCAGGGCCGCGGGCGGCACCGCCACGCGGGGCACCGCCGCGCGGAGCACCACCACCACGGTACGCGCCGCGAGGCTCGCCACGGCCACGGCCACCACCACGGGGGCCACCGCGCTCGCCGCGGAAACCGCCACGGGAACCGCGCTCGCCGCGGTCACCGCCACGGTATTCGCCACGCTCACCACGCTCACCACGTTCGCCACGCTCCCCGCGGTCGCCACGGTCGCCACGGTCACCGCCGCGCTCGCCGAAGCCGCGGCCGCCGCCACGGCCACCGCGAGCACCGCCGCGCGGACGCTCAGGCTCGACGAAACGCTGGTCGATCTCGAGGACCTGCTTGACCTTGCGCTCGCGTTCGCGCTTGGTCTTGGTGCTAGACCCGGCAATGAACTCGTCATCCTCGTCCTTGACAAGGGGCTTGGCCGCAGCCCACTGCTTGTTGTTTGTGCCCTCGTTCGGCTTGCGGACCTCGAGGCTGGCCTCGCCGAGGCTGAGCTTCTTCTCGGCTTGTTGAGCAATGTAGTCGTCGTAGGAGATGTGCTTCTCCTCGGGCTCGGCCGGCTCCTCGGCGGCAGCGTCCTCAGTGGCGGCCTCTCTCTCGTCGTTCTTAGCGATGCGCTCACCGGCCTCTTCGTCCTTCTTCTCGGCCTCGCCTTCGACGTCGCCGCTGTGGTGCTTTTCGCTCCCGCCACTACCAAACAACCACGGTTAGTCCCACCATCATCGCCAATGCAGCTGCAAATGCAGTTTCTCGATTTGTACGGAGCTTACCCAGGGAGGCCCTTGGAATGCCGGTCGTCCTGGCTACGGGGGTAGCGGGAACCACGACCTATATGCACGTGTCTGGTTAGCCAGAGTTGATGTCGTTTGCATGAATTTCTTCGTTCAGATCAAAAACAACAAAAAAAAGCCAATACATACCGCCCCGGACACGAGCAGCCTGGCCGCCCCTAGCGCCGCCACGAGCAGGCACGTCGGTGGGCTTCGACCGGTTGTACTCCGTACCAGCGTTGCGATCGCGGTACGCTAAACCAAAAAAAAAGGGGAAATGTCAGCCAGGAGCCGATGCATCGGCTGGGCACATGGGCCCGAACAGCTTTCGTCCGTCGTTCGTTCGCTCGTCTCTTCCCAGGTGCATATATCCCCAACGTCTGGTGCGCCACCTCGACTTACCGGCATCGTTACCAGCCGGACCAGGGCGCCGGGAGGTAGCCGGGGCCTTGACGTCGGCCTTGCCAGCCCGAGTTGCCGTGCCGGCCTTCACCTGCGCAGACACCTCCGCGTCACCATCCTCGTTGCCTGCGGACGAAAACCTGTTAGTGGACCGTTGTGGCAATTGTGACGCTCGAGTCCAAGCGATGCGCTGCGGAAACAGGGGGGGTCGTCGTCCATGGAATGCAATGTCTCCATCCGTCATCCCAACATCCTTTCCAAGTTGTTCTAAGGCAACACCGCAGTACCAAGCATCCAAGAGGTCATCATGCAACCAGCTTCCGAACAAAATAGATGACGGAGGCGGTAGGGGGGACAGATCGACATCGCAAGAAGACTCAAAAGAGCTTGGTGTAGAAAGGGTTGGATGGTTGTAGCAGTATCTTACCGAGGAGGTCATACGGATTCTGCAGCAAAAACATCAATGGTCAGTCAGGTCACGTCGAGTCTCCTGTGGAATAAACAAAAAAAAGTAAGACGGAAAACGCTGGGATTTCTTCTGCTCGTCACGCAGGCGGCATGCACGAGGTTCCCTGGCATCACACGTCGATAAATACCCCGAGCAACGCAACGCAAAGGGTAGGACGGCATGCTCGTTGACTGGGGCCGGCAACGCCGATAATGGACCAAGAACAAGCGACGCGTCACGCCGGAAGGACCTGGCCGGGGAAGACCAAGAAGAAAAAAATATCCGCGACACCCTTTCAAATGGCCGAAATCTCGAATGCGATTTGCAACAGCGTCCATGGGGGGAGGGGAGAAAAAGAAAGTGAAAGGAAAACAGAGAACGGGTGCCCCAAGCAAAGCCACAGGCCAAACAAGACATGCAGCCGCACGATGACGTGAAACCAAACAAACTCGATTTAAACAGCAATAAATAATAAAATAAAATATTAAACAGCGTGAAACGCACCTTTGAGGCGACAGACATGGTTGTTGTCGCCTTGGCCTATTTCGCCTTTTGAAAAAAGGCGAGACTTTTCTGGCAGCAATGGGAAATGGGTGATTGTTGCAAAAGATAGCAATGTCGCTCTCCGAAAAGAAGAGGGAAAAAGAAGAAAGGGGGAAAAAAGGGAAAAGGAGAAGAAAGAAAGAAAAAGAGAGAAAGGGAAAAAGGGAAAAAAAAGGTCAAGGAAAAGAGAGGTAAAAAAGAATGGGCGAAAAAAACCCGAACAAGGGAAAGTAGGCGACGAGCCAAAATGGGCAAGGGTCAGAGAATAAAATAAAATGGAAATAAAAATACAATAAAACAAAATACGTTGAAAAATATTTAAAACATGATGAATCAGGCTAACCGCACTTGTCACTCTACACCAAAATGACAGGAGAAGGTACAAACACGGCAACTTGTTGGACAGGGGGGGAGCCAAGCAAAAAAGCGAATTGTTGCTGACTCGGATTTGTTTTGCATTGTTTGCATTGTACGTCGACTCGACAAACTTCTCATTGCCTTTTCATTTACTAATTCGCTTTTTTTTTTTGCAGTAATTTTATTTTTTCCTTTTCTCTCTCGCTATTGTGTTCTTTAATTTTCTCGTAATTCACGTGCTCTCTCTTTATCCCCCCTGCCTCTTTCCTTTTTTTCCACAGACGGCGCCTTCCTCTCACCTTCCCTGCTAGCATCGTAGAGCTTGCTGTCGCGGTCGCGGCTGCCTTGACCATCCCGAAAACCGGAAAAGGTAGGAGCGACAGGGCACACAGCTTCCCCCAAGAACAGAACATATCTCTCGCTTTGTGCCCTTAACGCCATGCGTGCTCTGTTTTCCTCCGGTCCCCCTTGCACTGGCACCAGCAGCTCTCCTGCAGCCCATGAGCTCTTCCAATTGCGCCAGCGGGCGGGACCCCACAATAAATTTGTGTTGTGGGCACGCCTTTTTACGTTAGGGTTTGGTACGGCAAGCGGGGACATTTATACAGTGTGGAAACTGTGTCTATTTCATAGATATACTGTATGATTACGTGGGATTGACATCGTCCGGAATAGGCAATGACAAAGGGGAAGGGGAAGGGGAAGGAAGGGCATCACGAGAGTTGAGAAATGAGCAGACAGAAATATTTGTTTTTATTGACTGCGGTTCTATCTTGAGAATCTATCTTCTTTATGAGCGAATTCACAGTTTGCTTGAATTGGGCTTTCACCTAGCATCAAATCTGGCGGAACACCATAGAACGGTTTTACACTGGAAAGGCTTCGTGTACGACATAGCATGAGAAGCGCCATGAAAAACTCTCTGTTTACAATAATTTATTGCATTAATTATATATTTAAATCCATAATTCTCATTCTTGAATTGGCTTTTGTCTAGGTTGACAGGTCCCGGCATTGTGGCCATATGCTTTCTTTCATAGAGAGACAAAGGCGCCTTTGTCGTGAACAATCTGATTTAACTCAACGAAAGAAAAATGATTGATGACTTTCAAATAAAGAATGTTTTAAAGGTTGTTTAAATCTACAAGCCCTCAACTTCCGTTCATGGATTTTTATTGTCATAGGACGATATAGAGTAAGAGAGGTCTTAACTTGCTGGGTTGTAAAATGCGTTCGATCGGACGGTTTGTATGCAACGTCGAGAGTCGGAAGATAACCTATGCGTGAGGGCCAAACCCTCGCAGTTGTTTTCTTTCCTATGTAACTTTGTGAGTTAGCATAGGGGTATTATTTGAGAACACAAAAATCAATCAAACGCTTGGGCGTCTTCAGTTTTTAAGTTTTAGATCTTCTCATGGCTCCAGATAGCTGTTCGAATGGGTTCAGGAAGACAGGCAGATATGAACGATCCCACCAAGATGTACACAAATTGTGTAAATTGTGGATGTGGTATATAGAAGTGGCCAGGGCTACCGTTTGTCTCACGACGCGTAGGAAACACCGTTTGATTATCGTCCGTTGGCCTCGATGGAGAAGCTTCGGAATTTGCAGAGGCACTGTTTGTTTACAAATCACGAGTTTTTGAAAGACCGTCACAGTTTACTATGAATACTAGAGGAGCAGATTCCAATTTTTTGTTGTATTTTGAAATTGTTATGCTGAAAATGAAAAAAGAGCCACAAATCGGGAGATCATCAAAAAGAAGATCGTCATCAAGAGAAAGTCTACCACTAGGAAAGACGGCCAACTAGGTACATCACCACTGGGAAGATCTCGATACCGGTGTATAAGCGTTTTCTTTTACTTACGCTCGGCGGTCTCATTCTCGTCCTGTGTCTCGCCGGCGGCCGTCTGGCTATTGTCCACCACAGCGATCCGCACCGTACCCGTAGCGTCCCGTTCGAACAGCGTCCCCATGGCCATGGGATCCTCGTCATCCAGCCGCAGGCTGTTGATAGTCGGCTGGAACTCGACCGCATTCATCTTCTCGTCGCCCGAGTCCTCGCTCGCCTCACCCCAACGCAGCGCCTTGCGGACGCGGCGCAGACCCGCCATGCCCTTCGCAGCGCCCGCGGCCAGGACATCGATGCCAGCCGACAGACCGCGGCTTCCGTCCTGCTTCGGTTTGATGTGTTTGTTTCCGTCGTGGCTTTGTCCGTTGCCTTCGTTCTGCTTGCTTGGGCTATCGTCCTCTGCGGCACTCGTGGCCTTACTCGCCTTTGTGGCCGTCTCGGTGGTTGTTTTTGTGGCCGTCTTCGTTGCCGTCTTCGTCTCTGCAACCTTTTTGTTTCGCTTGTTCTTGCTCTTTCGCTGCTTCTCGTTGCCGGCTTTTTTCTTGACAATGAGCATGTCCGTGTCGCTCTCACCGCCGTGGGCCGAGATGCTGCTGCAGTCCGTGGTGTCGTCGCTGCTGTGGTCGACGATCTCTCCTTCGCCTTCGATGTCCGTGAAATCGTTTTCAATCGGGGTAAGCGCGTGCCCGGTGACCTGGCCGTTGTCGTCGAGCATCACGACGTCGTCCAGAAGCTTTTGGTTTGCCCGATCTCGCGTCTTTGCGTCTTTGCACATGGCTGTGGTTTTGGCCCCAAATAGAGGCATGTTGTTTTTGTTTTCTGAGAGAGCGTGATAATAAGACTTGGAAGGATGAAGAGGAAGAGGAAGTTGGATTTCGCAATGTTTTGGTGGAGATGTTGTTGCTGTATCTGCTTTCTGCAATCGGAGAGGAGGTCAAGAAAAAGGAGAAAAGATGAAGAAAAAAAAGAAGAAGAAGACGAAAAAAAATCAAAAGGCGGGAAAAGGGGCAAATTATATATCTAGAGACAAACGGAAAGTAAAAGTGAATGAATACAAACAGAAAGTGAGAGTTTTCAAAGAAAAACAAAATGTGTTCACGCTGTAAAGGGCCGAATTGCAGCCTTTTGTATGAACTTCACTACCAGACCGATAAAAAACCACGGTAAAATCATTTTTTTTGGTCGATATAATATCGTTTATTGTCCTGACCGCGTCTTTCAATCTCATATTCACGAATACAACGGTCACAACAAAGATTTGTCTGCTCATGTTCGTTGAACAGAACAACTGAACGCCGGAAAGGTGTCGCTGACTTTATTTTTTTGTTTGAAGCATTTCAGTCAACAAAAACAACTCCTAGCAGAGATGCGCATTTTGAGCATCGTACTAACAAAAGTAATATTTACTGTTGCCATAAAACGGGGCGTGTATTCATAGCACTTTTTGATACGTGTACGTGCTGAAGATCGTTCTATTTCATGGATGCCTGAGATGAAAAACTATAATCTGAATCGTTGCTTCGGATGCATCGTACAGACGTAATCAACGGAACAAAAAGATGAACAAATGACGTTTAAAACCTGGAAATGTCCTACGAGTGCACGGGCACCACATCGTGCCTGAAGACACAAAGGAACGCGACGTTGAAGACCGTCATTTTCTCTCTTCTTTCGTTAAAGAAAGAAAGGAAAAAAAAAAGCAAACCAAGCAACCAGCAGTCTATCTCGAAAAATCTTCCGTGTTCCCCTTCCCATTCGTGTTTATCGGGCCCTGTATCCTTTCTCTCATTCTGCGGCGTCTCGTGTCATGCCAAACGTCGTTTTGAGAGAGTTACGGGTTGTGCGGCGCGCCGTGACTCGTCCCGAGGTCGACTGCACAGCCATAGCAGCCACGGTGGCAGCGGGAGCCTTGGTAGAAGCCTTGGGACCAGCCGTGGTCGGCGCTTCCAGGGCAGCCTTGGGGCCAGCTCTTGTTGCGGGTGCCACTCGCTGGCGAGCGCGCCACGTGGGCTACAATCTCATCAGCCGTGCTGGCACAGACAATGGAAGGGAGAGACAGAGAGAAAGAAAAAAAAAAGGCATATTCTTACCGAGGTCCTGCACACTCGCTCGAGGTGCATACGACGGCCTCGAAACTCCTAGTCCGCGAGGTCGGCCTGGGCGCTCTGGACGTGGTGCCGCTGGCTGAACCCGAGCATCGCCCAACCCATGTGGCACGATGAGGGTGACGCCGACGATGCCTCCTCCAACGATGGCGGCGGCGGCGGCGGCGGCCAGAGAACGGCCACGGCGCCGGACGTGGAGCGCAGCTGGGCCCGGACGGCAGTCTCAAAGGCAGCCCTCGTGGCCTCGGGGGCGATGTTTGAGACACGGAGAAGACGGCGGTTCCGCCGGAAGCCGTCGATCTGGTCTTCCCACTGGTCGTTGCGCGGCGGATTGTCGCGCGTCTTTTTCTCACGCGCCATGTTGTTCCTGTTCCTGTTTTCTGTTTTCTGCTTCTGTCTTCTTCTTCGATTTTCTATTTACTTTCTGCTTCTTAAGCGATTGGTTCCTTACAATGGTTGGATGTTGTTGCTGATGTCGAGCGAAGAAAATAAACGGGAGGAGCATCTATACTCACTGATCGATCTTGTGATGTCTGGCTGTCAGGTTGAACAGGAACGCGAACTCGAAACAATAACGCCCACAAACGCGTCATTGTTATTGTCCTTTGTTGATTTGTTGTCCGTGCTTTTATTAGGGCTTATTAATGGGTTGTTGGACACAAAAATCGTGTCTACGTTCGCAATTATGTTTCAAGGGATGAAAAAAAAAAAACCACCCACGTCACGACGAGACCTGAGGGCAGAAATAACTGAAGATAATCAACATAGTTAGAATAACCAAAATCAAAACTTAAAAAAATGAAGCGTCTGGGCCTTGTTGACACCTGCTTATCGGGTTGGTTCGGCCGGTGTCGTCATGATCGTTTATTGACATCACGACGTGGTTTGTGACGTGAAATTCCGTGTAGTGATTAGTAAGGCCGATATATTGTATGTTCCACAAACGAAATTTTTCTTCACAAAAAAAAAAATTTTCATCTCATTCCATCGTCCGAGTTTTCCGTCTCATTTTTGCAACGAAAGTCAGTTATACATTCGACCGATTCAAAAGGAGAACAACCCCCCCCCAACGAATTGAGGGTGGTTTTTTCTCTTTTTCCGATTCGCTTTTTCTCTTCAAAATCATCCCGTCCATCGGTCCTCCGCCGTGTTATCATTGCATACGATGGACGGCGCAGCGAAAGCAAAGCTGCGCGAAGCGACAGACCGCTTCCTGGAAGCCGCGTCGACGCACAGCGCGGATGTTGCACAACTGGGAAGGTATGTGGCCATGCGGCCCGAGATGGCACCCGTCTACGACGCCCTGCCGGCAGACGAAGTGGCCGAGCGCCTGTCCCTCGCAAGACGCCTCGAAAAAAAATTGCAGGATACCTTCAGCCCCCAGTTTTACTTGACCTCGTTCAACATGAGCATGCTTTTCAATCTGCCTCTCCACATCCTGCGGACCTTGTCACCCGATGACTATGGACATCTCGATCCGAGTACAGAGGACATGGTGCGAATCTGTAAGTTTCAACAGGGAGGGGGGGGTTTCCTTAGAGCCGTGACATGATAAAAGAAACTTCCGCATCGTCTCTAACGACACATTGTGTGAAACCCACAGTTCTACAAAAGCCCGAGAACGACGACGCCAAGAAAAATAAGGATGGCGGCAGCGACAACAAGCACGACGATGGCGCGGCCCGGCGCAAGGCCGCGGAAGTGGCCAAGTGCCTGAAGCGGGACGGTGGTCGCTGCCTCCTGTTGGGCACGGCGAACCCGGCTGTCTGCCACATCTTTCCGTTTTCCGCCAATGCGAGCCCGAAGAACCTGGCCCGACTCGCCCGGTGCATGCCTACCTTGAAGATGTTCATGGGTGACTTCCACGACTCTCTCCTGAAACATGTCGCGAGTTCGGACCGATGCTGGAACATGCTGCCGCTCAACCACCAGATGCACACGTGGTGGGCGGAGGGGTATTTCGCGCTCAAGTGCTTGGGCATCACACCGGTCGTTTCGGGTGGTGGCGAGGCCAGGGTGTCCATTCAGTTTCATTGGATGCCCCTGCATCTACAAGTGGCCCAACGCACGCCCAGCACCAGCAAGACCGCCGCCGAAGATTATGTTTGGCGCCAACCTGTTCTGCTGGACGAAGGCCAAGGGGAAGCCTGGGTGGCGGACTATATGAACAGGCCCCGCTGTGGAGGGCAATTGCCGGCGTCTGGCGATGCGTCTCTCGGCGATGGCGTCGTTGCCGCGGCGTATCCGTGCACCGGCCGGCCGCTCCGGACCGGAGCGGTGTTCCAAACCGGCGCTATGCCCATGGAGGAGGCGACACAAATGAGAGCGGTTCTGGACGTGCAGTGGGCTTGCATCCAGATTGCGTGCATGTCTGGTGCGGCGGGTTCGCCCGAGTTTCTTACCGAGTGGGACGACGACGACGACGACGACGATGACGACGACGACGATGACGACGACGATGGCAATCTTGCTGGCTCACCGTCACATTTGTCCGAGTCGGAGTGGGAGGCGGAGGTGTCTTTTGTTCCCCAGCCGAAAGATTAGGGTTCTCTCGGTCACGCTTCATGCGACAAGGACAAAGGCAAAGGCAAAGCTTCGGCCGTGGTTCCTCTTGGCAGCGATAGCGGCAAGCCTGGTCGCGATGATGCGGGCAAGCACAGCGAGGACGGCAAGCATGGCAAGGACAATGCCCGTGACAACGATAGCAGCGACCACGATGGCTACGATCCTGGTCGCCCTGGCCCCAGTGTGCGCAAGACCCTATCGCCATTGACGATGCCAGATGATGCAAAGGGTCTGCACGGGCAGGGGGAGGAGCTGGAGAAGCCGACTGTGCAAGAGATGCCGCAGCCGCAGGACACACAGCCCGGGGGTCCCACGGCTACAGCCGCGGCTCCCAAGACCAACAAGACGCGAAGACTTATGCGAAAGGTCAGTAGAGGCTTCTCGAGCCTTCGGATCTCCCGATCCGGTCGGCGCGGGCGACGTGAGGAGAGCCCCGACGCGACTCTTTTTTGAAGTTTGGCACGTGGATTTTACTTCCAGGTAGAACGACGGCATATGGATATCACTTCTCGGTAGTATGATGGCATGTGGATGGATACTTCTAGGTACAAACGACGGCGCCGAGCCATCCCAGGAGATTACAAAGGCTTGCTGATGACGCAAGAAAATAAACACAAACATGCACGAAGTATGTACCTTTGAAAAAAAAGGTTTCAAAAGAATCCATCCATTTTGCGTTGCCGTTACTCTTTTTTTCACTTTTATGTTCTCCTGACATGCACAAAACCCCCCGTTCCAAATACCAAGAGTGAGAAAAGGGAAACATGCATTGAACCAAAAACTTTTGTTGACCTTAACCCATAGCAACCGCTTTTTGTTCGCAAATAACACCGTAGACCACTCAAAACCCTCCAAAATACTGCGTTGAAACGGGAACGTGCCGCCCTGCTAATGTAAATGCAAGATGGACGAAGGAAAAAACGGCCCCTAGTCTTTTCTTAAAAAAATAGAAACCCCAATGACCTTGAACTTGAACAGCATGCCGTGTTGATGTACATAAATTTTAAAAGTAGACGCGAAATCCCCCATCAATAAACGAAGCCAATATGAGATACTCTGAATAGAGTAGGCCAAAAAAAAAAAGAAACATCGTCGCACGGAAATGCACAAAATCTGCTTCAAATAGATGGCACACATCCAGCCCAAATGTTCTTGCAAAGAAGACTCCGTGTCTCATGTTGTGTGCTGTAAAGAGCGAGAGTATCAACGCTTCGCCCTGAGCCGCGCTGCTGAGATAACGGTTTTTGAACAAGTCACCTTTACAACGTGTAAACGTCTTGATTTTTAGCATCGACACAACAAGCGAACAACAAAAAAAAACAGACGATGTCTTTCATCTTGTGTTGCTCGTATCAAACGAGAATTGTGTAGGGAACTGCATGCTGGCACTGAGCCCGAACGGATCCCAGTCGAGTGCTGGATCGAGCAATTGCGTCATCGAGGGATAGCCGTTCTGGCCGCCCGCACCACCGCCTAGTACGGAGGATGATGAAGACGGTCCGGCACTTGTTGCTGGGCTGGCGAGGCTCATTGGTGGCGGTCCGGTCGAAAAGGCACCGCCAGGGTAAGGGCTCGGGCCGGACGGCGTGTCGGGCGTCTCTGCGGGGTCTTCGATCATGTCGTCGGCGGCTTCGTATTCCTGTTCTGTATACAATCGAGAAGGCTAGGACGACAAAGCTCTATATTTGACAAAAAGAAAAAAAAAAACGAATACAAGAGACAGGTAGCTTACCTAGCTGCTCAATATGGTTTTGAAAGCCAGGCACAGGATAATATTGGGCGGACCCGATGCCTCCAGATCTGGGCGTTGGCGGCTGTGGTGACGGTAGTGGTGCTTGATGCGACGCCGGTTGTTGCTGCTGATGGTGCTGATGGTGTTGCGGGTGCTGGTGGTGCGGGTGATGTTGTTGATGCTGTTGGTGTTGCTGGTGCTGGTGCTGCTGTTGGTGCTGTTGGTGCGGGGGCTGCTGATGTTGTTGTAGTGGCGGTAGGGGTGACGGTTGCGAGTGCTGTTGTTGTTGTGGTTGCTGGTGCTGTTGCTGTTGGTGCTGCTGCTGCTGCTGCTGTTGCAATGCTGAGTGTTGCTGTTGTAGGTGGTGCTTTCGTTGCCGCTGCTGCTGAACCGTCCTTGGCGGGACGGGTCCAACCATTCCCGGCATGGGGCCTCCGAGCTGGCTTCCCTTGATGGCGGCTGCAGCTGCTGGGTTCTGGTGAACTTGTTGTGGCGCCTGCGTCTGCGGTGCCGGCGGCGGCGGTGGCGGCGGCGGTGGCGGTGGTGGTGGTGCGGTCATAATAGGCCGGAGCGAGGCGGAGGGATCCGATGCTGAATTCGCTGGCGACTGGCCGTAGGCGGATGTCGAAGCCGTAGGCGATCCAGAGTGGGAAGACGGCGTCGGACGGCTCTTTGGCGAGGTCACAACGGATGTGGGCGTTGGGTGACCAGGGGTGACCCCCACCAGGCTGGACGCCGGCAAGGACGTGGCGCCCGGCTCTAGCTTGGGTGCGATGCTGGAGTTCGACCGGCGAGCGTGATGGCGGTTTAGGATGGCCCGTGGTAACGGTGGCGGCTGCACCAGGTTTTGTGGCATATGGGTTGGCCCCAGGTTTGGGCTACCGGTTTTGGCACGTAGCTCGGCCTGCACATCGATCCCTACAAAACGGTATTAGAGAGTCCGGGACCGTCCCCTTTGGGAAACAAAAGCAGAGAAAGACAGGACGGAAGGGCAAAGCATACCCTTTTCGAGCAAAATACGCTCAAGCAGCGAGTTCTTATACCGGAGCATCAGACATTCGTCTGCGGCGTGACGATGGGCGGTCTGCAGATTGTGCAGGTTCTGCTCGTGGACCCGGATCGTTTCCTCGAGCTGCTTGATGTACTCGGTGCGGCGCTCGCGAAAGGCGGCCTGCGCCTGGCGGTTTCTCTGCTTGCGCTCTTCCGACGTTGCGTAGATCTAGTCAAATAATTAGCTTTTGAAATTTTTTTTTTCTTTTTCTTTTTCTTTTTTCTTTTTCTTTTTTCTTTTTCTTTGTTCTTTTTCTTTTCTCAATCCCTGCCCCCTGGTCACATACCGGCTTGCGGCCGCCCTTGCGCTTGATGGGTTGGTTGTCCAGCGGGTTGTTGTTTGGGCTGCCGTCGTGACGGCCGGCCGACGTCGGTTCGGCCTCTGGGCTGGATTCGAGCGAGTCGTCCGAGTCATGCTTGATGCTGTCGTTCTTGTCGATGGACATAATGTCTGCCATTGCTCAACAGTTCGAGACGCTCCAGCCGGTCGGCGGCAAGCGCCTCGAAGAAAGAAAAAAAGAAGAAAAGAATTGTAAAAATTGATCGTGACCGTCGAGGAGTGGCAGATAACGGCCACCAGAAATAGAAAAAAAGAGACAGAAAGACACCGCAGCAAGCCGGAATAGCCAATAGCGGTAACTAAAAGGGTGTGTAAATGATGTCCCCGAATTGATCACGGCCGGATCAAACTTTCAAATAAGACAACAAAGCCTTTTTGGTTGCCACAACGCCGAGAACCGCAGAGTTGGTTAAGTCTGCTTTTCGAAAAAAAAGCACAAGGAAAAAAAAACAAACAAAAACAAGAAGGGGCGTGGAGGGTCCAAAAAAAAAAACGAAAATAATCAAACGAAACAAATCCTGCTTATAGGCAGGAAACGGATGGAGTGAAAAACACGGCAACGAGGCTGTGGAAACGCTCTATAAAAGGGTCTTCTCCGTCCTTCAGCACAAGGCTCTGTCTGTGCTTTGCAAATTTGTCCCTTTTTTCTCCCCCTTGTTTCCCTTTATTCTTTGCTCGCTTGCTCCTTTGCTTTCTTGATTTCGCCTTATGTTTTCGGCTTTTTTGCTCTCCGTCTTGCACACTCTCTTGTCTCTTTTCGATTCTCGCGTTGTGCTCTTTGTCTCTAAGAGTCACTAACACGGAGGGCCACAGTATTTTGGGCCAAAAACGGACAGCCGGCCGCAACGGTACTTGGTACCTTTTTTTCTGCAGTTGGAGGGAGGCCTTGCTAGCAGAAGCAGGTCTCGTCGCTTCGCTCGCTCGCCATGCACGTTCCTGCGGAAGCTCTCTAGCTTTGCCTTTCCGTTCTTTTTCTGCTTCGATCTTTCGATCTTCCTTTCTCTGGGGCGTGTTTACACAGAAGACCACTGCCAATCAGAAGCGAGATTGCCAGAAGGGGGAAAGGAGGGGGGGTCTCTGCAACCAAGAAACCTTTGCGTTGCCTCGTACGGAGACACCGAAAGACGGGCCAGCAGCCAGCAGCCAGCAGCCAGCAGCCAGCCAAAAGGGTCGTCAGGCAAGGGGCCGCCGGCAAGGGACAGGCAAAGCCGGACCCGACCGTTTGGAAACGGGTGCTAGGGGAAAAGGGGAAAAGAAGGAGAAGAAAGAAAAAAAAAAAGAAAAAAAAAAGAAAAGGGAACAACGTCGGGCGAGGCGAACGGGGGAGACGAACGAGAGGCCAGCGATAAGGAAAAAAGGGAAGCGCAAAGCCGCAGGGGCAGACAAAAAGTATGGGAAAGCGGGTAAGGCCCCCCCAGAAAGGATGCTAAAGATAACAAGCAAACAGGGCAAGGCCGCTGCCCGCAGGCGCAAAAGAAAAACGAGCGATCAAAAATAGAAAGATAGATAGGTAGGCGGAAGAGGGAGCGCGCGACAGAGGGGGGGGAGGAGATCAGAGCGGTTTGTCGATTGTGTGCTTTTGGCGACGCGTTTCGAAAGATAAGAAACAGAACGATGACAGGTTGTGTGTGAGTAAAAGAAAGAGAGAAATGGTTTGGTTTTATGTAATGTGAACTGGGGGGGGATGAAAAATCGGAAAGGGAGGGAGATAAAAAAATAGGAACAAGAAAAAGAGAGAGAATGGGGATTGTTGGCTGTCAAATAATATTCCAATAGCAGAGCAGACTTGGCATTGCGAGTAATTGCTTAGCGCAAAGGGCAGGGCAGGGTTAGAAAAGAGAGGGAGGCGAAAAAAAGAGCAGTTTTCTTTCTTCTTTGCCCTCTTTCATGGGAAGAAGAACTAAAACGTTCTTGCCCAAAGAGCCAAAAAATACAAGAAGCACGTTGCTTCCTTCCTTCTTTTCGTGTTGCTCTTGCCCGTTCTTTTTGCCTTCCTTCCTCTCTGTTTTACTTGTTCTTGCCTTTTTGACGCCTGGCCTACGAAGCGCTCCTTCCCCTCATTTCCGCCATCGTCAGCTGCGAGCTGGCACGGTGGCTCCTTCCCTGTCCTCGACCTCGAAACCGACGCTCCCCTCCTCCTTTTCCTGTTCATTTGCTGTTCAATTGTTTCGCGTACGCATCAATACTTCGTACTTCGTACTCCGGCGCTTCCTACAACAAGCAAAAATTCGCTGGCCACTTGACTAGCTGGGATTCGACAGTGGGGCCCCTGTGTTCTTGCAGCTTGAAATACGGAGTCGCCCTGTTGCTCTCCGCTCGCTTTGAAAAGGCCAGTTGGCGGCCCGTGTTGGCTCTTTTTGCTCGTTCGCTCCTGCCTTTTTGGCAAGCGACGAAAAAGGGAAGAAACAGGGCGAGGGGGAAAAGCGAGAAAAAAATTTTCAGACTGGGGCAGGCATGCTGATCTCCCCCCCATTGGCGCTACGTCTCGATTTAGCTTGGGGCCAGAACCCCCCCCCCCCCCCCCCCCCCCCAGCGGAAGGACAAGGCAGGAGGCAATCACAGCCAGGGCCAATTGTCTTATTTTTGTCGGTTAACCCGCCAGGGTCGACCTGTTGTAGTTGTAGTGTTCCAACTCGTCCAGTAATACAGGACGTTGTAGGTGGCAGCCCGACACAATGCTCTTTGTTGCTGGTCACCCGCGCTTTTGTGGCTGGCCCTTCTTTTGCATGCAGAAGCTACGAAGTATGAGTATGGGCCAGGATTGCCGAAATCGGGTGTTCCCCACACGTCAGGTCACTCACACAAAAACGGTCGCCCGTTTTGTGGGCAGTTGCTGCGGGCCAACCAAGTTTCAACTTTCATACCGGTATTTTATAGGGGCAAGACAAAGTATCTCAAGTCCTCCGCATGGCATGTCTTTACGAATTGGTAGAGTTCGTAGTTGTTCCTCAACGGCATTGCCTCGGTTCTCAGAGTATTTCATACAAGCAATACGCAACGAATGGTCTCTGTTTGGAGATCCAATTACGCACTACGAACAATAGTACAGATCATTTAATGAATAAAATGCCTGCAACTGCGAAACCGGGGACGCCGGGACGACAATAAACGCCTGCGCAACAATTCCTGGGGAGGCACACCCAGTAAATCAGACCAGCAAATCAGAGGGGCAGGTGGGAAAGCCCGTCTCGGCTCGCTGCTGCAATTTTTCACGTCACCTGAGCACCGCGAGGAGGGGTAAATGGCGCAACGTCTCTTGCACGCCGGAGTCCGCCGATGGGAGGAGCTGCAAGAGGTGGTACCTGTGACTTTGTAGCTTAGAAGGCCTGATGTAAAATCATACTAAAGGCTATGTACAGAGTACGGGTACACATTCTGCTGCGTCTTCGTCCATTGTCCTCGTTAACTCTGATAACTCCACACTCAAACAATGCTTGTAAGACCTCGATTTGGAGTTCTTCTTACTGCTTCCAAAGCTGACAGCAAGGGAATACTTCTACATACAAAACGGCAAATGACGACCCTCTTCAAATTCCGTCCGCGTCTGAGCCCTTCCAAAAGCATAGAGGGATGCCCCATGCACTACAATAGCTGTTCAAACAGGAGCCCTCTCCGTCTTCTCTGCCCTCGTAGCCTCTACCCAGCTGGGCCACTCCGTACAGCTCAGTACATATACGACCTAAAATGCGCCCCGTCCACACCTCTTGCAAGCAACACCACGCACAACGACTCGCCCATTCGACCAATCTGTGTTTGCATAGCAAGGCCCGCTCACACTGGGCAAAACAAGGCCACCTTCTAGAAGAATTCTAGCGCCACGCCAAAATATGCCTCGTTTCATACAGGGGGAAGGGTGTGTGACAACGGGCGTCATCAACGTTGTTTCTATGAGTCTTTTTTCTTCTTTCTTTCCTTCCTGCTTCCCCTTGATCGATATATGTCGGGCACGATTTGACGATTCTGACGACCTGCATGAGGCTACGGTGTGCAGAGATGGGGTGTGGATCTGTCACTTTCCGTATCCCTCCTTTTGTTTCTTTTTTCTTTTTTCTTCTTCCCTTCCTTGGACTTCCTTTTGACTTCCGCAGGATGAGGGATGCAGGAACAGCCGAAGACGAAAGCCGGGGCGAACGTGCATTCCGCAAGGCGGATGGACTGCGGACCTGAGAAGAAGACGAATCCAATCAAAGATCGAAGGAGTGCAGAGACCACGAAACGATCGAAGCCCCTTTTTCGAGCATACAAAGCGTGTCCATTTTGGGCTGTTTTACCTTGCTTTCCAGCTCGAGCAACAACAGCCGAACCACTTTCACGGCGACGCCGTAATTGCGTTATGAGAAAAAGAAAGCAAAGAAAAGCAATAATACGGACCTAGGCAGCAATATACGCGGAAGACGTCAAAGAAAGGGTAAGGAGACGACAACTCTCCACGGGCTATTGCGGCGGTCGTTGCATCGACATAGTTCCGTAGGCAACTCGTCTCCCGCTCCAATCTTCTTCCCTTGAGCATCGTACACTCTTTTGTCTTTTGCCGTGTCTGTCTTTTCCGCCGTTGGCTTTGCAAATGGCGTCGTATATTTTACCCGCGATGATGGCCTCTGGCAGACGGCCAAGCCATCTTCAGTCTTCTGTGTGCTTCAATTAAAGGTGACAGTAAAGATGCCGTCTTTCTCGGGGCACAACCATGGCCGATCATGTTGTTTGTTGCCTGTCGAGCTCGTTATATAAACATGCGAACTGGGGAGGTTCACTAGGTGCCAACATATGACCCTCAGACAGTGCGTAAAACACAGTGCGCACTTCATATTGTATCGTTGCTGTGCTCGTTGCTGGCGCGCAGGCACAAGGAGCTTGGGCCACCCGAAAGTAAACAAACCCTCCCCACGCCAACCAAAACAAATGAGGAAAATACTCCCCCATCTTCTCGCTTGTTTTTCCACACTCCTTTCTCCCAATCCAATTTCCTTGCCTCTCCACCCAACCAACAAAGAATGAAGACCATCGCCAAAGCGCGATTTTAATGCTCACCCTTGCCATTAAGCTCCGCAAATCGTTTTTTCTTTTCTTTTGTGACATCATTGTCGATGATAACGTGATCTCGAGAGGAGGAGACAAGAAAGCTGGTTTTGTTTACTCTTCTTGCATCTCGAGATTTTCTTCAATTTTCTGGTCGACATTGCCTCCATTTCTTGCCACACCATTTTTGCAGCACAAACAACCATCTCTGAAGACAACCCAACGAGCAAACACACGATCTTGGCCTCCCACAATGGCGCCGATGACCCGACGCCGGTCGGCTCGCCTGGCCAGCAATTCCCAGGTAAGTTCGGATGAAGGGACGCGTTCGCCGGTTTTTTTTTCTTTCCCCTGGTGATGCAGCAAATGCTGACTTCCGATCTAGCCACCAAACGGCGCTGCAACGGCTCCGAATCTTGAATCGCTTTCCGAGCACCAAGAGACTCCCGTAGAACAACAGCAACACAACCAGCAACGCCACGAAAATGGGCAACAACAACAACAACAACATCAACAGCGGCACCAGCCCTCCGCCCCGGCCACGACAGTGCCGCGCACACCAGCGAGCTCGTCACCCGCCAAGCCGTCGCTGTCCGAAATGCATCCAAGCAAGGCCCACATGGCCAAAGAACCGCCCTCGTCGGCCCTGCGCTTGGGCTTTGCCGACATCAATGGGGCCTGGCGCGGCAGCCCAACGACTGCGAAATCCAGCCGACACTACACGCTCGGCAATGACAACAACGACGACGACGAGGGCGACGGCAAAACCACGGCCGCTGCCGCCGTGACAGCAGGTATGCCATCCGCGTCGCCCTTCACCTTCCGTTTTGCCCGCCAGAACCACAGTGGCAACGGTGGGCCTCGCGTGGACAGAAGTGCCGATGCAGGGGTTGCCAGCCCGAAGGCCGTTGTGAAGACGCCAGGTGGCAGCGGCAGTGATGGCCTCGACCTCGGTCTGAGCGACGAGGCCCGCCGCATGATGGAGGAACTGCGCGGAGAGGCCCTCAAGATCCGCGCCGACCTGGAAATGCAGCGTCAGCAGGACATGGAACGGGAGGGCGGCGACGGCGACGGCGGCGACGGATACGCCGATGGATACGCCAACGACGACGGTACAGGCGCGCGGCGGCGGATCGCCAAGCCCAAGAGCCGCGCAAATCGCTTCAGCGCGGCCCACACAGCCGTCTTCAACAAGATGGAGTCCATCGAAAACCACCCGTCGGCGTTCCGGGCCGCCCGGTTCACGCCCGTCCGGTCTGCAGTGACGCCGGCAACGGCCCATTTGGCCAGTTCAAGCCAGAACCAGACTCGGGGCCTCAAGCGGACGCAGTCCAAGGCCAACCTGGACGACGAGACGCCGCTCAAACCGGCCAAGTCCGCGGTGGCTGCTCTGGCTCCGCAGTCGGCCACGACGGCCATGACGGCCACGACGGCCACCAGAAAACACCACAACCCCGCGCTTGGTGCCAGCGGCCAACGGACGCACAGCAGCGACAAAGCATCTGCACCAACGCCATCAGCACGCAAGGGCAAGCTGGCCGTGGCCGACGAGCCACCCATGTCGGCCGCCAAGCGCGTCAAGCAGCGCATTGGCGACGACGCGTCGAGCAGCCGCCCGGTGTCGCGCGACGGCAGCTTTTTGCCGCGTGCGGCCGCAGCGACGACAACAACAACAGCCACAACGGTCGCCCCTGGCAACGAAACGCCAAAGGCCAACAGCGGTTTGAGCGTCACCCGCTCGCACAGCATGGCGTCGCTGTTGACACCGACAAAATCGTCGCTCGCGCGTTCGCTGAGTGTGAAGACGCCGGGAACGGCCGCCGCGCCGCCGAAAACGCCGGGTAAGACGCCTGGCAGGACACCCTTGCAGCTGTTCTCTGGCTTCAAGAGACCGGCCACCTCGAACCATGCCCATGCTACGGTGCCGGTTCCGGCTACACCCGGGGTAGTCAAGCCGCTGGCTTCCCGCATTGAAGCGCCTGCGACCGACCATGCTACGAACGGCAAAGTCCCGCCTGCGGCCAATACAGCGGCTGCCCGGAGCGCCCTTCCGGTTCCGTTGGCCAGCGCAACGGTGTCGTTCTCCAAGACACCGACAGTGGCACCCCGTCTTGACAAGCCGCTGCCGCAGTTCCCCGCGACGACGCCACGCCGCAAGTTGGTCAAGCGGGTGGCCTTCTCGCCGAACACGCACCGCGCTGTTCTGTCTGGCGGCGCGACGCCCTCGCTGTTCAAGTCGGCCCTTCCCCGGTCGGCCTTGAAATCGCGCTTGGTCGCAGACGTGGACATGGTCCACGAAGAAGAGGTGCTTTCGGCTACCGGGACGGAGTCGCCTAGCGTGCGCCGCCGTCGTTTTGGCGGCACGGTGTTTTACCCGGACCTCTCTCGCCACGAGCTGCTGGACAAGCACTCGGGCAACACCAAAGCCCCTTCGCCCCAAGAGAGCCCGAGCCTTGCGGACGTGTTGTCTCCGTCCGCCAAGCTGGCGCCGCCCCCGCCTCCGCCTTCGGTCCCGGGTACCTTTACCTTCCGCAGCGACAAAACCATCAGCTTCAACAACACATCGCCGACCGGCTTCGGTTCGTCGCCAGGCCAAGCGAGCTTGCGCCAAGTCCCGCCGGCGCCCTTGGTGCCTGTGACGAAGATGCCTACGATCCCGGGTAGCTTTCCGGAACCCCACGCGCGCAGTGGTATGTTTACGACAGCCCTCGTCGCCACGGACGGTCCGAACAAGGAAAACACGCGCCCGGTGGCCATCAACAACATCCCGCACGGGATTGCCAACAAAAAGCGGCACCGCGTCAGCGAGGCCGAAGAAGAAGCCGAGTACCAGGCGGCGGAGCGGGCGGCAAAAAAGCGCAAGAACGAGCCCGTGCCAGAGGGCGAGGCCCTGCTGGCACCGCGGCTTGTGGGCGCCAAGGGCCACGTCGGCGGCGGCACGAGTGTGCGGAGCACCCCCCACAAACAAGCAGCGGGCCTGTCCGCCGCCGGTGGTGGCGGCAGCATGGCGAAGACGCCCGGGTCGACGACGAAAAAGCGGCCGGTCCTGAGTCTGAGCCGGCTCAACAGCCTGGCGCGTCCGAAGCTGCGGAAGTGAGATAGAGGAGAAGGACGCGGCGTGCCACGCACGAATTGCGCTATATGCTCGCAGCTGTGCTATTTTGGCACCAGAAACCATGTGATGCTCTCTACGGTTTTGATTTTATTTTGGCAAAGAATTGGGGCGTTTATTGTGGATTTGGGCGTTTTTGGGAGGGTTGGTCACAGATGTTTTGAAAGGATTTTGATCAACAGACTGAAAGAGCTAAATAGCTATGTTCAACTTTTTCTCTTCCTTTCTGAACCAAATAAAAGAGAACAGCGAAAACCAAGAGGGAAAAACCCGGTCAATCAGGAGAACCATGGGCGTGACATATGTGACATTCATCATCCCGTCGTAGTTTGCACCCGACGCGTTCATGCACGGCCCACTAACTCTAAAATGGAACGCTAGACCGCTTTCGGAAACGACCTCTTCCCCGCGGCTAAGCAGCTAAACGCGCCAAAACAATCTTTCTGCAGAACCATCACCCAACGTCACTGCTTCCAGCCCTCCATACTTCTGAAAGCTATTCTATTCCCTTTCCTTTCTGTTTGACACACACGCACGCGCACCTCGCCGCCCCGTTGCGCTCATCCCAAACCTGCCCGCCCGCCATGGCGCCCATCGAGCCCTCCGCCACGGCCCAAGCCGAGAGTGTGTTTTTCTGTTTTCGCTTGTTTTTTTGGTTTTGTCCTACTTTGGGTTCTGTCTTTTGTTTCCTTTTCTTGTGGTCATAACAAACCGCTAATGTCTCCCCCCTTCCTTCCTTCTCCCAGCCGCCATCCGTGACACCCTCCAGTCTCTCTACAACGTCATGCTCCACGTCAGCGCCTACGACGCCGTCAGCCCCAACGTGTCCAGGGACGCCCTCGTCGCCGAAATCCGCGTCCTCTCCCAGGCCCTGCAGGCGGTGGCCACCGCCGCGGAGGAGGAGGAGGAGGCGGCGGGCGACGACGAGGCGGGTGTGGACACCACCGAAGGCACCACCACCGCCGCCGCCGCCGCACGACGCCTCCCCAGCGTGCCCCGCGACCTCGTCCAGTACGTCGAGGCCGGCCGCAACCCGGACATCTACACCCGCGAATTCGTCGAGCTCGTCCGCCGCACCAACCAGCTGCGCGCCGGTAAGCGCGCCGCCTTTGCCCAGTTCCGCGACGTCCTCGCCGGCCAGGTCCGCGCCGCCCTGCCCGAGCTGCGCGGGGACGTGGCCCGCGTCCTGGCGGCCGTGGGGGGGGGACACCCGGCGGACGAAGGCGGGGAGGGGGCGGGACCGGGGCCGGGGGACCAGATGACAACGACGACGACGACGACGACGACGACGAACCACGACGAAGACGATCCCGGTGCATCTTCTGTTAGTGCAGGCCCTGCCGCTGCCCCATCCACCGCCGAACCCGCCTCCCATGCCTCCCACACCGCCACGACCGCGGACCCCGGGACCGGGACCGCCCCGGGATCCGCGTCGGCGTCGGCGTCGGCGTCGCCCGCCGCCGGCTTGCGTCTCCACGATGGCAGCGGCGGCGCGACGCCGTCTGGGTCCGACCCCGGCAGTAGCATAAGCGGCGGTGTCGGCAGCGCCATCGGGACCACGAGTACCGGAGCCGGTGGTGGCAGCGGGCCTCTCGACATGCTCGGGATCCTGCCGGGCACGCCGCAGGCGGCAGCAGCCGGGCTGGGTGCTGCTGCCGCCGACGCCGGCGAAGTGGCTGCCGCCGACAACTCGGCGACCACGGCCACCCCTGGCACTGCTGACGCGGCGGGACCGGACGGGCTGCACGCGGCGCCGTGAGGGGAGGGGACGGGAGGGGACCATAACCAATGAAAAACGACTTTTTGGAAGGACCACACCACAGCAACACACACCGGGCCCTGCTATTTTGGCCGCGCACAGCACGATGCATACAGGGTCAAAAAGGGGGACAGCAGACAAAGAAGCAGCCGGGACGGAAGAGCCCCACAGGCGTTGCGAGAAGCGCGTGGAATGGTTTTTTTTTTCTGGCTACGAAAGTTTCTGTTCCGAGCTCGGCTTCGTTCGGTTTCGCCCAGCAGGCCATGTCATTCCGGACAGGCAGAAAGGCACGCCCGTGGCTGTATATATCCCCCCTTGAGAGGGCACTCACGGCAAACCCGGTGGTTTGGTAAATTGGGTGCACGTCTTTGTTCCAGAACAACAATGGGCGGAAGGCATCCCAAGGACATGGATGCCGTTGGGCGAACGGCGCACAGCGAGGCAGCGTGGACGAAAGCAAGGGCAGGCCAGGTCGTGCGCCGGATGCAGAGCAGGCAAAATGGGAATCACGACGTTTTGCCAGAGCTGGGCGAGATGGGAGCATAAATGATACCCCCAATCACAACACCTCTTGTTTGAAAATTTGGGGTACGCGTATCGTAGTCTTAGACAAGATGTGATGAACAAGAATCAAAGAAAAAGAAAGAAAAAAAAGGCAACCGATCCTCTGATCGCCTGCTATTCGATGTGTTTCCAACTCTCTGTACAAAAACCCCATTGGCCCCCCCGTCCAACGATTGAACTCGCATGCTGATGCAGCCGCCTGATGAGTTGAAAAAAAAAATCTCTCCATCTCTTTCTCGTTCTTTTAAGTCGTCTTTCCTAGTCCCTTATTCTCCGTTTGCGCCCCGATGAGAAATGATTTGACGTGCTGGCCTCCGTAAAAAATCATCCGACAGGGTATACCTATTGTATATGAAATGCAGCGAAAAAAAAGACACCCAACCGAACAATCGCAAAACGAAACAAGATCAAAAACGCCTCCCCCTGGTGTGGTTGCTTTCAATGGTGATTTTTTACACCAGGCCCCCCCAAACCCCCAAAAATGCACTAATCCGCCAACGCTTGCAGCGCCACCGTCAACGGCACAATGCGCAGACTACGCCCGCGCTTGATGGAGGCAGGGCTGCTCGGGCCAGACGACGACGGTGCCGCTCCCGCTGCCGCCGCCGCCGCCACCGTCCGTGTCGGACTCGCCGCGTCGCTCCACTTGCGGAACACGCGCTTGAGGTCCCGCGGGATGCCCTCGAGCACCACGGTCGAGATGGGCACAAACGGCCGGTCCTCCATGCCGGCGGCCAGGATGGCGTACTCCTGGGCAAAGTCGAGCGCGTTGTGGAACGCCACGTACTGCGTCTGCGACCGGTGGCCCACGATGATGTACAGTTCAAAGAACGCATCGAGCACGTAGATGCCGTCGGGCGACAGGTCTCGCTGGTCAAACGGATGAATCTCCACAATCTGTAAGGCTGTTAGTGCTGTTCGTTGATGGTAGTACTACCGGGGAGTGGAGGGGGGAAGCAAAGGAGGGAAGGAAAAAACCCTACCTGCTCGCGGCGTGCGTTGTCGGAGGAGAACAGCCGCCCCAGGTACCGGTCGTACTTGGGCTTCAAGCGCCAGTGGTCCGCCGAGCCGGCCTTGCCGCCGCTCGCAGCGCCGCTGCCAAAGAGCTGCCAGAACGCGGCGGGTTCGTTGCCGTCCTCGACCTCGAGCAGCTCGCCCATCAGCGCCAGGTCCATACCAATCAGCCGCGCGCAGCTCAGCTCGTCGACGCTGCTGCCCTTGCCCTTCCACAGGTAGCATTTCCCTTGCTGCGTCAGCAAATACGGAAACCCGGAGCAGAGGCTGGCGGGGGCAAAGTCGACCTCGTCAAAGGTCACCTGCCCCAGATACCGCCGGCCGCAGAACATGCTCGGCGCCAGCGAGTCGTATTTGTTGCTCGACCCCCGCCGAATCATGACGATGCCGCCCAGGGCCTGCAAGAACTCGGCCGTCTCCTTGCCCTGCCGCAGCTTCACCAGCTTGCCGCCGTGCGCCCGGGCCTCGCGGCCCAGGAAGACCTGGACGTCCTGCACGGCCGCCTCCGGCACGTCGTCGCCGGCCCAGAAGTAGACCTCAGTCGTCTTCTTGCCGGATCCGTTCGTAAACGTGTGCGGACAGAGGTACATCTCGCGCTCAAACAACACACGCTCGTGGTGGGCCGGCACCGGCTGCTTCTTCCCGTCGCTGGCCACGCGGAACAGCTCGGCTTTGATCGTGCTAATCCTCTGGTCTACGGACGGCCGCTTCGCCAACATGTCGGCGGTGTCGGCACGGTACGTGCGCCCCGGCCGCGCGGGCCCGAAAAATTGGCTCAGCATAGCGGACGCTTCCTGCGCGTGCTTCGACGGTGATCGCATCGGCGACGGCAGCGCTGGAGATGTCAGTGCCGGGCTTGGGGGTTCAGCGCGCCGTGTGGATGCCGGTGATGGCGATAGTGATGGCGAGAATTTGGATGGTGCAGCCCCGAGACTAGGTGCGTCGGCAAAGACCTTGGATCGGGGCGATATGGAAGACGCCGGGGTGGCCGGTGAGATGGCCGTCGTAACTGGCCCGCGCCCCGCCTGCCACTCCTTTTTGGGCGAGACGGGCGCTGCCGGCAAAGGTCGCGCGTTGCCGCCGGTCTTTTGGGGAGACAGCGGGCGCGGCTCGGGTACGGACGCGCGCGCGCCACCAGTTTTGGACGGCGACAACGGACGCACTTCCGCTGCTGCAGTTGCCGTGCTCTGGTTCGCTGACTCTTCCAAGAACTTTGACATTCTCTTCACGTTGATTTTGCGGGGCGAAGAAGGTTGGGAGCTCGGCAAGGGAGCTTCGTCGATCTTGCTCTCGGTAGCAACAGGTTTGACCGACTGGTTGTTCCTGGCAGCAATGGCCGCCACTTGCTCGTGCAGCTTTATGGGCGACCGAGGCGACCGGGGCGTAGCGGCTGCCGACGCAACTTTGGCCGAGTCGACCAGCGAGACGACCGACGGTTTCGAGAGCCCCACAGGCTCCTCGGCGGCTGGTCTAGTTCGAGAAGAGTCGACGAGCGACACGACAGCACTGGGGGGACTCTTCAGGGGCGACGCTTGGACAGGCTCAGGCGCTGCTGCCTTCCTAGCGGAGTCGACAAGGGAAATCACTTGCGGTGCAACGAGGTCGGATTTCTTGGGTGTGGTGGCCGGGGGCGACTTTTTAGGAGTGGCAACGGCTTCTTGTTCTTTCGCGGGTTCTTCGGCGGCCGTTGGCTGTCGCAACGTGGACGGCGCTTTTCTTCGAGGGCCACGGGCACGGTTCTTAGTCATATGCGTTAGTTGCGGATCCGGTTTTGACGGCCCACCGGCTTCGGAAGGCGAAGAGAATGATGCAGGTGCGGGTGCAGATGCAGATGCAGAGGCAGAGGCAGATGAGGTCCCTCCACCGGATGCCGCCCCGGGTGGCCCGCGCGCCAATATGCCTGCCAACGCCGGGTTGAACCGGTTGGCCAGAGCACTGCCGCCTCGTCCCAACCGTGGGCCTCGACTCGCAGACGCCGTATCCTTCACCACAGTCTGTGTCTCTGTTTCCTTTCCAGTATTGACGACGCCCGTACCACTTGAGCCCGTTTTTAGAGGCGTAGGCGTGGTGGCAGCAGCTGGATTCGGGTTCGGGTCCGGCTTTTCCGGAGGCCGGAACGGTCCGTCTGATGGTGCCTCTGCGCTGGTCGAGTGTCGTTGCTCCGGCGTCACAGAACGCGACCCGCCCGTCCGGCTCATCTCCAGACGCTTCATCACACCCTCCGGCAGCGGTGGGCTGTCGCCCGTGGCGCGGGCGGCGTTGGTTGCTATACCGCGGCCCGTCGATTTCGCCTGCTGAAACTCGGCCTTTTTCTGCAGAATGGCCTCTTTCAACTCGTCCTTTTTCTCCCGCGGCTTTGGTCCGCCGGTCACGTTGAGTGCCGATTTTCCGCGGAGAATGTTCTCCTTCAGCGTGTCGGGCGCCACGTAGTTCTGCGTCTTGCTGCGGCGAAGGGTGCCGAATACGTTGGCCAGCTCGTTCACGTCCCCTCCCTTTGCGTCGGCGGGCAGTGGCTGTTTTGGCTTGAGATTCGCGCGGAAATCGTTCTTAGGCGGCGTGCCTGGTTTCGGTGGCGTCGTACCGGTGCCGAGCTTGCCACTGTTGCTACTGACAGACGTGGAAGGCGAATGATGGGAACCCAGCGCGCCGCGGCTCGGAAGCGGAGAAGCCGTAGCAGCAGCAGTAGTAGTGACGACCGAAACGGCGGTTCCGGATACGGCCGTTGCACCCATTGGGGAGGTCCGCAATAGCCCGCCAGTTTTGACCTCGTGCTTCCGCGCAACGGAAGGCATGCGGGTGACGTCTGCCGCACCGGCATGGCCCGCTTTCTGCGCTTTGGCCTTGTTGAGCTCGACCATCCAAGCCGGTTGGTTGTTTGGTGGCGGCGCGACCTTGGGCTTGGGCGATTCCGGCTTGTTGAGAGCGGCCTCGAGCCAGCTCGACGTTTTTGTGGGACTCCACCGCCGCGGGTCCATGGTTTTGGAGGGGCTCGAAGGCGGCGGCGGCGTCGTTGTCGTCTTTTGCGTAGCGCTGTCGCCGGTATCGCCGTCGTTGGCTGCCACTTTCGTCACCGCCTCGTCCGCCTCCTTCTCCTCCCTCCCCTCAGAGGTAAACGATTGCAAGCGGGTTGGCGTCGACGGGCGGCTGGCGGCCGAACTTCGATCGTGGCTGGATGTTGGGCGGGAACTGGACGATGGTTGCGGAAGCGTGGTGGCCGACCTGCGGGGGCTTTCCAGGCCGGTCCGGCTGGAGGCAACGGAATCGGCTCGCTGCAAGCCGGGCGGAGACGTGACGCTCCACCGTTTCACGCTGTCGCTTCGTTTCATCATAGCACTCTGAACGAAGCCACCGGCACCCTTCGTCGGCGAGAGGGGCCGGGTGGGCGACGTGCGCCCGGCCGACGGCAGGGCAACAACGACGTCCTGTGGCGGATCCAATTTGTGTGTCGTCATCAAAGGAAGGCTCGGGCTCAGCTGCGCGCCGCCTCGGATTTGCAGCGACGTAGCCGTGGCTGTTGTGGTGGTGGACTTGGGCGAGAAAAGGCCCCCGTCCGACGTCTCGGTCGACGTAGCGATGCCGCGGCTCATGCCAGGGAGCTGCTGGGCACGGGTGTTGGTGAGGTCCTGGCGGTCCCTGTCCTCGACCTGGTCGCGGCGGTAGGCAGCCGAGTTCAAGCCGCGGTCGGCCGTCTGGCGAAACCAGGCCGGGTCCTTGGACGACAAGGCTTGCGCGATCTGGTCGCGCGAGGCAGGCAGATCGCTGCTGCTGCTGTGGCCGAAGTTTCCGCTGTTGGGCTCGGGCGAGAAACGCGCGGTCAAAGCAGCAGCGTTGGGGGTGCTGGTGCTGGTGCTGGTGTTGGTGTTAGCGTTGGTATTGCTAGCGCCGGCATTGGCGACAGACGACCGCGCAGCCGCGTTTTCCGCCGCGACTATCGACAAAGGGCGGCTCTTCGGCCGCTCGGAGCCCGGCTGGCTGTTGTTGGACGTCGGCCGCCTCTGCCAGGACAGGGTCGGGGTTCGTGTGATAGAGGACGAGCCGGGCGTCTTCGCGTCCGCGTCAAAGGGTGACTCGTTCTCCTTGGTCGGCGACGAGGACGACAAAAAGGAAGGCGAGGAGGGTCCGTTGAACGCCACCACGTTGCTACTACTGCTGCTGTTGTTGTTGTTGTTGCTGCTGATGCCGCTGTTCGGAGCGCCAATATGGATGCTGCTCCGTGGCGGTGCGCGGGAAGTGGAGCTTCTGGGACTGTCCAGCACGACGGGCGGCGACGACGTGAGCTTCAGACCGTCCGACGTCTGCGAGCTGGTGTAGCGATGATGCGACGACAGTGGTGGTGGTGTGTTGGCGGGCGAGGATTTCTGAGGCGAAATGGACCGGGCGCGTTCTGGGGAAGGGCTTTCTGTCAGAGGTACCGTCGGCGGCAAAAAAAGAGAACAATACACAGACTAAGACGCAAAGAAGAAAGTGAAAACTGCTGCTAATCTGACGAAGAAAGAAGAGACCTCGCACAGAAAGAGTGCCCCAGGAGATGTCTGTCCCAATGCGACGGCCCGTGATCGCCCGCCAAAATGACAAGCGGTCGTCGCCAACGCATATGGCCACATCCACAACAACCACAACACGCAGACAATGCAGACACAAAACGCAGTAGCAACAAGTCCAACGTACCCGCTCGACGCGCCTGGCGCTCTCGTTTCTCTTGCAGAATGGTCTCCTCGAGTTCGCGTGACCGCGCTTCGTCTTCCTCGAGTCGGCGGTCCTTAAGCTGCTCGACCGAGCGCAGAAAGTCGGTCACCTCGTCCGACATGGCTGCGGAATTTCCTTTTCTCTCTGTCTCTCTCTCTCTCTCTCTATCGATCGTTCCGCACGCGTGGGGAACTCGACGAACGCTGAAACAGGGACGTCTGATCCGAACGGCGGAAGCGGCTGAATTGGCCGACAACGAACGGGGGGAAGGGACAAGTGTTTGAGCTCTGTCGGAAGAAACACTGATTCGCCCCAAAAAAAAAACCGAAAAGGACAGACAATAGACGACGGAACACGAAGGGCGTCGTCGAGACAAAAAACGAAGGACAAACGTGGTCTACGACCGAACCGCCCAAAAAAAAGAGAGGGCTTTTTGTTACGAGGACAACAAGTTTTAGCGCGATTCGCTGTTGTTTACCTCCTGGCAGGTTGCTCCCCCCCGCTACTGCTGCCCCGGCTAGTCACGCGGATTTAGCGTCTTGCGTGACGGAGCCAACCAACTGCAGGTCCCGGCCGTTCCCTGGCTGCTGTATACGGATTAAGTAATACAATCGCGCCGTGACCGAACACCACCGCTGACGCGCCGCGATTCGCTGGGCAGGGCCCCTCTAGCGCAATCGAGGGCACGGTACTCCGTATTACAGGGTCTTTCGCGCTATTTGTGTGCAGTTTGCCGACATCAACAGTCGCGAAAACGACACCACGTACCGAGCACGGAATAAAAATAATAAAAGAAATTTTACGGTGCTTTTCGGACCAGGTGGACTTGTTTGATGAGACCCTTTCAAAATCTCAAGACATCCTTGCCCAATATGGATAGAGGGAAGCTTCTCGCGGGCCACCTTTATACATACACGAATAAAGAATGCCCAGGTCGTACTCTTCCCGGGACCACATGACACAAACAAAACTAGACGTATTCTGCATCAGGCACAAAGGTTCCCTCTGCCCATCGCCGCCGTCTGCCTGACCTGTCACAACGTCTCTCCCCTGCCTCGAGGTCGCCATCGTGCGACGGGCGATCGCCCCCTTCGGGGGACCATCTTGTGTTTCCGAACAACCAAAAAACGGTTCGTTTGTGCCCGACCACGTTCAATAAAGAAACAGGCGCTCTTTGGCGTCTGCCACCACCCAGGCCAAGCCCTCTTTGAGGTTCTCGCCGGTCATGGCGCTGCACCGCAAAATGTGCCAACGGTGCGTTCGAATGTCTGGCAGTTTCAGGGCCTAAACGAGAACGTCAGTCTTTTTCACCTATGGAGAGATGAAAAAAAAAAAATGAGAAACCTACCTCGGTGATCTCCTCGCCGGTCATGCAACCCTGGACGTCCGTCTTGTTGGCAAACACAAGCAGACTGGCGCCCGCCAGTCTCTGCAGATAGACAACCAACCGCCGTGTTAGCAATCGCTGTACTTGCACAGGAACGTTGTCCGTTGTCACCAGGGCACCGGGAATGGCTCAACCTCTTCTTCCAGCAGCCCGTGCAGCTCCGTCCGGCAGTCGTCCATCCGGAGGCGGTCCGTCGCGTCGACCACCCAGACGAGCGCGTCCGTCTTCTCAAAGTAGTTGCGCCAGTACGACCGCAGGGTCTTTTGGCCACCCACGTCCCCTAGACGAGTTTTCAGCACGCACGTCGCCCATCCGTTGCCAGCCATTTGCAGCTATTTCAATTATCAAGAAGAAAGTACAACTCACAGATGTTCAACTTGTATCTGCCAAAGACCGGGTCAGCTTTTGTCGTGCAGGTTGTAGAAGAGGAGGGAACAAGAACACGAAACCGTCTGCCTACCCTTCGTAGTCAATGGTCTTGATGATGAACCCCAGCGTCGGACTGACCGCCGTGACATCCTCCCCCATGATCTGCTTGACAATCGTGGTCTTGCCGGCATTGTCCAGGCCGCTGCAGGGCCCCCGAGGTATATCTGGTCAGCAACGGATTCCAACGGCGTAAAGAAAAAGAACAGACAGGAACTACGCACAGCATCAGAATCCTCAGCTCCTTGTCCTTGAGTCTCGCTTTCCGCAAAATGGACAGCATCGTGCTATGCTGCGGTGCCGGCAGCAGAGCAGAACCAAAAGTGCTGCCTGACAGTCGATTTGTCTCACGCGGGCGTTGGTCTCTTTTCCGCTTTCTACTGCTAATCGTGATTATGTCATCCATATTGAACAGCGAACGTCACTACAAACGCGCATCAACATTGGGACCCTCAACAGCGGACACAAACGTGAGGACAGAGTGTAGATGACCGAACGTTGTTTTTGTGTTGACTTGCAGAATCGTACGATGAGTGAATCTTGTTGATATCACATTGTAGCAATGCCGTCCATAGGGCGACCACAACTGAAGACACGCACATTCGCCTACTAACCATGGAGGACCTGTACGTCGACAGGAGAAAGGCGTGACAAACATCAAGATTGCTCCTTCCTTGTCTTGCCAAAAAATTCCTATACTGCTCCTTCCTATCTTGGAAACATGAATAATCTCTCGCCGAAGGGCTCACTTCCCCAGCAACCAACTCACGACTCGCACACTTTTTGTGTCTCCCGTCACTTTCTCTTCTATCTCCCTCTGTCTTTTCCATTTCACTGGCCATCAATTTCAACAGGCTTCCACAAGTCGTTTTTTTGTTGGACAAACGCAAAAGACAAACTACGACTTTGGCCTCAATTCTTCTTTCCCCTTTTCTCTCAAATTCGTCTCAAAAAGGAATCACGACTGCTCTCTTTTTTTTCGGTCCTCCTAGAAAGCATCCGAGCTGGCCATGAGCAACATCTCCTACTCCAACGGCAGGCCGGGCTTGGGTCGACACCAGCAGGGTCAGTCGCCCACGGCCTCCGGGACGGGCTACGGCAACGGCGGAAGTGCCAGTTCCGGCCCTCACCACGCACGGCAGGCATCCTCGGCCACCGCGTCGGGGCGCACGAAGGGCTATCCTGGTGCCGCTCAGAGCGTGCAGAGCCGAAGCCAGGCAGCAACGCTGCAGTTTTCGAACCTGCAGAGGAGCATGTATCGCTCTGCCAGCCATGCGTCCAACTGGGGCAGAAACCGCGCCCAGGGCCCGCAACAGCCGACCGCCCACAACGGATCCAGCGACGGGCCCCAGGTTGTCACGCCCAAAACGGTCCAGAAGGACGGGATCAGCGAATACGAGGTGTCTTCCTCCCGTCTTCTGATGCCGCCAGGGACCACCCGGCACCCGAGTCCGAAGCCTGGTTCTTCGTACCCAGGCCTCACCAAGTCGTCGCTGATGGCCGCCGAGAAAATGTGGCAGCAAGGCCACGATGCGAGTAGTTCGGGCCACACCACGTTGCCGCCCAGCCCGTGTCGCAGCAGCGACACCATTCGACCCGACGACAGCTTCTCCGTCGCCCATTTCATCGAGCCGCAAGCCGGCAACGGCGCACACAACAACCTCGCGTTGGCGGTGGCCAACGACGGCGCGCACCTGCTGGAAGTGTCCGGTGCCGACTCGCGAGAGAAGCTCCTGGAGCGTTTCGGAACGGCCGTTGCCTTCTGCAACCACATTGCGGCCTGGGCCGGCAAGGTCCCCGAGACGGCCGGGCCCGATTTTCTTGACAGGGGCGTGTGGCACCATTGGAACGGCGACGTCGACCCTGTGTCCGGCCGGTTGTTGGGGCCTGTTGACTTTCCAGAAACGTTCCAGAACGACGTCACCATGGAAGACGACGGCACGGAACTGCGGCGCTGGACGCAGACGGCCAATGCGGCATGCAGAAAGTACTGCATTCTTCATAATCTCTCCGAGAGCGAAGTGGAAGACGACCAGCTTGGCGGCTCTCTGTCAGACGAGAAGACAGACAACGCCAGTGTGGCTGCCAGTGTGGACAGTGGACCGAGGCCAGAAGATGAGGAGCGTGCGACGCAGCACGAACAAGGAGCGGGCAGAGTGAGCGAAACGAACGCGGAGATGAAGGCTATGAGTCCCATTCCAGCTCCCTCCCCGTTGCTGGCCGTGCCCATAACCGTGCCGTTACGCTCGCAGCTTTTTGTCTCCTCGTCGGCAGCTTTGCTTGCAAGACCCCCGCCGGCTCCGGGTCCGTCTCCAACAACCCAAGAATTTTCAGCGAGGGCCGGGAACCCGGGCCCAAAGGCATCCTCAGCCTCGGCCTCGGCGGCAGCAGCAGCCGCTCCCACTGCATTACCGCTTGCGCCCATGTCCTTTCCCGGCTTTCCTTGCCGCATTCGTTTTGCCAACACCAACGACATGCCTGGCGTCCAGGAGATTTACAATTTTGAAGTGTTGAAGGGAACACAGGCTACGGACACGGAACCGCTGCCCATTGCTGAGTTTCATGCCATCCTCGAGACGTGCCGCACCGCCCAGCTGCCGTTTCTTGTTGCGTTGGCCGGCCGCAAGAAAATTCCGGGTGTGCCGGACAAAGTCCTCGGTTTTGGCTTTTTTTCCGTTTACCAACCCGGGTTGGCGGGTGGCCTGAGCGGGACGGGCCGCTATGGCGTCAAGGTCAACATTTTTGTGCACGTCCGGCACCGCCAGCAGGGCATCGGCAGTGCGCTGCTTGACCGGCTCCTGCGGCTGTCGTCGCGTGCGTACGTTCCGAAGAAGGAACACGACGTGCCTTTTACGAACAGCGCTAACGACAAGAACGACGACGAAAACGACGACGGCGGCAACGAAGACGGCGGCAACGCAGCCAGCATCGAGACCCCGCGCCGGTACCGCAGCGTCTTTGCCGAGATCCTGTATGGCAGCGAGAAAGGCTTGGCGGAACAGTGGTACGAGCGGGTGCTCACCACCGCCTTTGGGTTCCAGGCGTCCGGGAAGAGCGTCCGAGGGGCGCACTGGTCCAACGTCGGGCAGTGCTGGCTCAGCAAACGGGTCTACCAGCACGACTGCTACAAGGAGGACGCAGCCCATGTAGGTGTGGCCAGCACCGTAGGGTTGGCGCGGCCGCACCACGCCGCATCGGCGCTGCTAGCAGAAAATGAAGGAAAAGAAGAAAAAGAAGCAGACGAAACATGGAAAAGAGGGCTCTTTGTGCAGCCGACGACTGCCAGCGCGGACGAGCGGGACGTGTCGCTGCTCGTGGACGACGACGACGATGCTCGTCCGGAGCAGCAACCGGGACCTTCCCAGGACGCGTATTTCTGGTAGGGTAAAGAAAACCTGTCTACGCACAACGTGGCGAGCATCTGTGGTCGAGGGGGAGGGAAACTGTTGGGTAGGCCCCCACCGTCGTCGTTTTCTTGAAGGAAGCCACGCAGTTACGGTTTCTTGGTGAACGCACTCAGTTTGGTATGCCGTCGGCAAAAACGCACCCTTTTTGCGTCTTTTGGTCCGATGACTTGAGTTCTGCAATATGGGACCCTTCAAACCTTTTGTCTCTCCTGATTCTCACGCGAAAACTAGGGTCTAACTACCCCGTTTTTTCGACGGAAAATATAGACAGGGAGTCTTTTGGAGATTGTTCTTTTTTCTTTCTTGCCTGAAGAGTGATGCCTTGTGTCAAAGACCGTTGCTTTCGATTCTGGTTCGGCAAACACTACGGGTCCGAATTCAGGAGCTCTCAAATAGTCTCGGTAGACAACTTACTCATTACTGTTCTATTTTAATTTTTTGCCCTGTCGACTACTCGTATTTCGAACTGCAGCTCAAGACCCGTTTCTTCAGGCGAGGATCGGCAAAGAGAAGGCGCAGCGCCGGCGTGTCCCCGTTTGGCCATGCTCACCAGTGGATAATTTGTTCCCTAGTTTGTGAATGGGCCGGCGGTGTCAAAGGATGGTAAGAAAAACGATGCCGAGGAGTACGAGATGATCGACGAGGCAGCACAACGTAGAGTCAACGACGACAGTGACGGCCACAAGCCTTTTATTGTTCAGATAGTTTGACTGTTCGAGTGAGAGCCCTGTCGAAGTAGAAAAATAAAACAAAGAAATACGAAACCAAAAGTTCGACAATAGAAAGACCCCGAGACTGCCGATCGCCATCCAATCACATTACACAACGATGGCAGAACTAAACCGACAACCACATAATGGGGTTGCTTTTGCTCGTTTTGCTCGTTTTGCGCCTTGTATGACATCATTGTCTGTGCAAAAACGGTTTTCTTTGATAATTGGATTTATTTTTGTCTGCATCCGCCATCCGCAATACGAGCATCTCGAGGCTTTCACCGTCGCCCTTTGGGACGGTGCCTATCCTTCTGCGTAAGAAAATAAAAATAAAAATAGACAGCATCACGAGATGGCCCCGTCCGTTGCGGTAAAGTGATCGGCCACTCTGTTTTGTTGGTCCTGCATATGCCGTAGGAGCACGACGGGCCGGATATGACATTTCGACGGGCCTGCTAGAAGAGAGTAAAGAAACCACCCACGCCATCGTCTACTTCTTTTCTCTGGGTTAGGGTTATGTGTCTTCTTGGAATGACCATCTAATCATTGTCCACGCGCCCAGGTTTTTGCCTCTTCCTTTTTTTATTTTTATTTTTTTGCCTCTCTCCATCTCGGATGGGAATACGAGCACAAAATCCGCCCGCCTTTGTCTTGACAGGATCGGCAGAGCTACCCCGGAAAACAAGGCAAGCATGAAAGTAAAATACGTATTTTTTTCGCCTCGGATACAAGACAAACCAGTGTCAAGCCGTAAGACGCAAGCCGTTAACCAACGGGCTGGTGCGGATCGTCTCGTATACGGGCGGAGCGGATGGCGATGCCCCCAGGCGGCACGCGGACAACAAAACGGATACCCGCAGTTTGCAAAGCTCGGCGTACGCCATAGTCTGGGATGCTGAAGAGGAAATGCAAAGGGGAAACGTGACACAAGGATGAGTATGGCGTATATATATATGTGTGTGTCTCTCTGTGCGAGTCATGCAAAGTCTGCTCTTCAAGGTTGCCGGGACTTTGATAACTTTATATTAACGATTGGCATTGCCACCAAACTCGACCACATAAAGACTCCGGTAGACTTTGTACGATCAACATAAGTGGACGAAGAAGCAAAGAAACCCATCCATCCCAGATATACTCACCATCAACAGCAACCATGAAATCCCCGACCCTCCTCGCGGCTGCCGCCCTGGCCGTCGCCTCGCCCGTCGCCAAGCGGGAGACCGGTGGCGTATGTTTGGTGTCCTTCGCTCTTGTCGCAAACTAACTATGTTATACAAACTGACGACTGCGTGCACACGTGCCAACAGATCCTCCTCTGCACCGGCGCCAACGCCACGGGCACCTGCAACTACGCCACGTACCCCCTCGAGACCTGCATCGACCTCGCCGCTCCCTTTGCCAACAACGCCAACACGTTTGCGCCCGACGGCGAGCCCTTTGCCTGCTACCCGTACCTGATGCCGTGCGGCGGCCTCTGCACGTCGCCCGAGGGCTGCACGCTCGGCGCCGTGAGCTTCTACTACCCGCACAAGTTCAACCTGAGCGACGTCGGCTGGGCGGGCTGGATCCAGTCGTTCGAGTGCCACCCCGTGACGACGATGTGAGAAAGGAGAGAAATAGAGGAAAATACACGAAACGCAAGAAGGGCGATGAGAATGGAATTGAAGGCTGCAATTCGGAGTCAATGGGGCAAATGCAATGAGGTCTGATGTAGTTATTTTTATTTTTTCTTTCATTTACTTATTTATGATACCAATGCACTATATACCCTTCCATTCAAGCCTTCCTTGATAACGTACTGGGAGCCTGCTGCTCAACGTGGTGTCCAATCGGTACATGCAGCAAAATGCTGCATCAAACAGCTTGCCGCGGGCACTATCACCATACTAGAGCATGCCGTCATGGGCGGGGTTGCGCCCCGGCGTTGTGTCGGGAATCGGCGTTTTGAGAGGAAAACAGGATAAACTCAAAACGGCAGCTCTCCCCGTCTGCTTGCAAATTGCCTATTGTGGACTCCTATAACAGGGCCAACCGGGTCTTATAAAGCCCGCCGATCCCAGAGCTTGCCGCCGCCCGAGCTTTCCCCACGGCTTCACCACTTTGCTTCCCCCCCTTTCTTTCCCCTCGCCGTCCGCTCGATCTCTGTCCGTCGTCCTCTCTGCCCACATCGTCACTGACCACATCACCAATCCATCTGTCGTCGTTGTTCATAAACCACCGTCACCATGGCTTTCACCACAAAGGCCACCATCGCCTCCTTCGGCGGCCGCCTCCTCAAGCTCGCCCACGCCTCCGCCGTCACCGACACCGACATGCAGGTCCACGTCTACTTCCCGCCCCAGGCCGCGTCCCGCAGGGTCCCCGTCCTCTACTACCTCTCCGGCCTCACCTGCACCCCCGACAACTGCGCCGAAAAGGGCTTCTTTCAGGCCGCCGCCGCCCGCCTCGGCGTCGCCGTCGTCTACCCGGACACCTCCCCGCGCGGCCTCCAGCTGCCCCAGGAGCACGACAGCTGGGACTTTGGCGAGGCCGCCTCCTTCTACCTCGACGCCGCCGCCGCCACCCCCTACCACCACAACTACCGCATGGAGACCTACCTGACCGACGAGCTGCCGCGGCTGCTCTTCGCCGCGTTCCCCGACCAGCTCGACGCCGCCCGCGAGGCCATCACGGGCCACTCCATGGGCGGGCACGGCGCCCTGACGCTGTACCTGCGCCACCCGGGCCGGTACCGGTCGGTGTCGGCGTTTGCGCCGATTGCGAACCCGACGCGCTGCCCCTGGGGCCAGAAGGCGTTCCGGGGCTACCTGGGGCCGGCGGACTGGGCGCCCGCAAGCGGCCAGGAGCCCGCGGACGTGGACGCCGCGGCGATCCCGGCAGCCTGGAAGGAGCACGACGCCACGGAGCTCGTGCAGACATGGACGCA
The DNA here is from genome assembly GCA_002778095.1 of Fragosphaeria purpurea. NCBI lineage: Eukaryota > Fungi > Ascomycota > Sordariomycetes > Ophiostomatales > Ophiostomataceae > Fragosphaeria > Fragosphaeria purpurea. Next base: position 2,486,891 of record PCDL01000006.1, read on the forward strand.
CGGGGACCTCAAGATGCTGATCGATGTGGTACGACGAACTTGTGTTTGTATTCTAAAAAACGAATTTTTGGGTCATGTCGTTGCAACTAACACCCTCTTTCCCTTTCCCTTCCCCCAGGGCACCGGTGACAATTTTTACAAGCAGAAGCAGCTGCTACCCGAAAACTTTGAAAAAGCCGTCAAGGCCGTGGGCCTGTCGGGTCTGACGTTGCGGTACCAGAAGGTATGTTTCTATGGCCTCTGTTTGCTTTTGTAGTACAATACTGACCACCCTCCTTCAGGACTACGACCATTCTTACTATTTCATGGCGTCGTTCAGCCAGGACCACGTCGAGCATGCGGCCAAGTACCTGTTTGCTTAAGGTGGCCGGCATTATTGTGAGATAAGAGGCTGAAAAAAGGAAAGAAAAAAGAAAAAAGACGCAATGTTTGGCCAAAACTGTAGGAGTTGCTTCTCAAAACGAACCAAAAGATAGCAAGACGCAAGCAGTAACCAAAAGCATCCCATTTCTCATATGCGCGTGAAACATGGATAAAAAAAACAAACAAGCGAGACTACAACACAAAACCACAAATCGTGGCAAGACGCCCAATCCCTGAAGACCGAAGAGCTGCGAAAATGGAGGTGCCCGACGGGCAAAGAAGCAAACATAAACGTAAACAAAAGGGAAGGGGGGTGAGGATCAAAGCATAAGGCAAGGAAGACGAGACGACGGCGAGCTTCGGTCGACGCGGCGGGCCGCGCCTAGCTGGCCCGCTTCTCGCCGAAAACAGCGCCGCCCGTGATGGGCGGAATGGTTCGGCCACCGCCGCGACCGCCACTGCTGCCGCTCATCATGACTGTCGCCGCCGTCGTCGCTGCGGTGGCCGTGGCCGGGACCACGGCCCCCGCCCCCGCCACCCCCGCCGGGTCCAGCTTGCTGCGCTGCTCCGCTTCGGCCTCGCGCCGGATCCGCGCAAACGCCAGCTTCTCGAACCGGCTCAGCCCGCGCCACCAGTGCTGCCCGGCCTCGTGCGCACCCACGCGCGCGAGCAGCTCGGCCGTCGCCGTGCGCACGTCGCGGTCCTTGTGGAACAGGCCCAGCGCGACGTAGAACAGGCCGCCGTGCGCCTCGGGCGCCACCGTCAGCAGCAGGCAGATCTCGTCGTAGCCGTGCACGGCGCGGGCGAGCGTCAGGTAGATGTCGCGGCTCTGCGCGGGGGTCAGCTTCTGCGTGCGCAGGCGGTCGTGCATGTGGTGCAGGTCGAGGTCCTTGAGCGGGCGGACGGAGTGCAGCAGGGCGACGTCCTGGAAGTGTCAGTGGGGAAGGGCAAAACACAGAACAAAGAAAAAAAAAACACACCTTGATGAAACTCTGGTAGCTCCGCGTGTTGCGCCAGCCTTCGATGCGCGTCACGTTGCCGGCCAGCTCGCGCTGCTTGGCTACGTCGTCCGGCCAGACGTAGCCGTGTCCGCTGGCGGCCGACGGCGGCGCGGAGGACCCGCCCGCCGTCGGGGACAACGCCGTTGTTTGGGGGTCCGCGCCGCTGCCGCCGCCGTCCATGTTGAGCACGCTCGTGCCGTACACGGTCTCTTCGAAGGCGGCGGCGATCCGCGTGAACTTGACGACCCAGTCGCGCCACTTGGCGCGGACGACGCGCTCGCCGAGGCGCGCGGCCACGCTCTTGAGGATGTCGGCCATGAAGGCCTGGTCGCCCGTCAGGTCGCTGTTGGCCGCGCTGGGCGAAGCCGTCAGCGGCGTGCCCACGAGCGCGGCGACGGCGGCGGCCGGGTGCTGCTGCTGCTTGAACAGCAGCTGGCCCTCGGTCACGGGCGCCTCCTCGATGCGGCTGCTGATCTTCATGCGGCCGGACGGCAGGTCGCACAGCAGGTCCCACCACTCCGGGTGCAGCTCAAAGGTCGGGTTGGTCACGCCGGCGATGAAGCCGGGCACCAACAGCAGGTCGTCGATCTTGGTGAGGTCCGTGTAGGGGAAGGCGTGCCGCGTGAAGCCGCGCAGCACGCCGCCGGACGCGAGGGCGCAGGCGGCCAGCACGGCCTCGGCGACCTCGCCCGACGGCATGTTGTGGCCCAGGAAGATGACGCGCTTCTGGGTCAGGAGGGCGTTGACGAGCACGATGATGGGGTGCGTCGTGGGCCCGTTGGTTGTCAGGTGGGCGTGCAGCGGGAACGGCTGGGGCGCCTTGGCGTGCGGTTCCGCAAAGTTCTGGATCAGCTTGATCAACGAAAAGTCGCCGACCGTCTCGGGCATGGCGGCCACGGGCACCTTGATGGGGATGGGGATGCCCTTGTAAAACACCTTGCTCTCGAACTCGTGCGTGTCGCGGGGCACCGCGTAGGCGGCGGCCTGGCCCTCGAAGTGGGCCTTGGTGCCGGCGCGCAGGATGCCGGCGGCGGCGGGCCGGGGCGGCGGGCTGCGGCTGGCGTCAAAGGGCTGGCCCGTCACGCCGACGTCGTCGTCCTCCTCCTCCTCCTCGGCCAGGCGCATCTGGACCATCTGCTCAAACTTTTCCACAAAGATGTCCTTGTTGTCGCTGGCCTGCAGCAGGTGCCGCTCCACCAGACTGAGCTTGGGCATGAGAGACAGGTCCATGGCGTTGACGGCGTCGTACAGCATGGACAGCGTCTCCGGCACGGGCGACTTGAAGTATTCTTCCAGTGCCAGAAGCAGCAAGGGCTGTGACGGGTTGTCAATATCCTTACATACACATATATACCACCGACGTTGGGAAAACCACGTACCTTGTAGATGTGCAAAAATGGATGGCGTGTGCAGATGGCCATGGACTTGACGACTGCTCCGCGTTTCTGGGTTTTGTCTTGTTTCGTGTTGACCAGGTTGAGCACGTAAATCAGCGGCGCGCCTTCGCCTCCCTCAGGTTCGCTGTCGGTGGATACATCGTCATCAAACATGTCGTCGTCGTCGTCGTCATCGTCAAAATCGTCGTCCACATTGTCATGGGCATGTTCGTCTTTATTGTTATTGTTATTGTCGTCGTCGTCGTCGTCGAGTCGACTAGCACCGTTGGCGTAACCGTTGCTGTCCCTGTGTTCGTCTGCGTGGTGTTCGTCTGCGGACCTGCGGGCCAAGCGGGCACGCCTTCGTCGGCGCCGTTTTCGTCGCGCTTCCTTGGCCAGGAGTTCTTGCTCTTCCTCTTCCTGTGTGACGTCCTTGTGCAGGAAGAACATGGTCCAGTCCTGGTTCCGCAGATGCGTTTGGTCCGGCAACATGAGCTCGGCGAGCATGTGCTCGTCGCCCGTGATGGCCACGGGGTACTGGTGCTCCATCACGGGGCCCCGGTCGACGTCAAAGGACGCCACGAGAATGTACTCGACGTGGTTCTCCGTCGATCCGCGGGGGTATTGGGGGCGTAGTTTGCGCCGTCGCCGGGGCTCGGTGCCGCCATGGTTGTTGTGTGCGTGGTGCTGCTGTATGGCCGTGCCACCACGACCGCCACCGCCGGCGGTGGCGGCTTCGGAACTGGACGCCGGGGAGTGACGTGGTGGCGACGCGGAGACGGCGTCCGTCGTGGTTCCCGAGGAGGAGGGTGCCTTTGTGGACTTGTTGCTCTGGTTCGACGTGCGGTCGGCCTCCGCCATCGCGACCGCGGGTTGCTGCGCGCCGAGGGGCGCCGCGCCGGGTATGGGAGGCGGTTGTGTGGAGGGATGCGGTGGTTGCGGGGAGCGTGCCGGCCGCCGCGGAGGGCTGTTGAGCGTTGGGACGGGGGCGCCGGCCTTCGCGGTGGAGGAGGACGACGGAAAGGACGAGAACGAGGTGCGGCGCGCGGTCTGCACCGTGGACAAGGGGCTGCCGCTGCCGCTGCCGCTGCCGCCGTTTGTTGCAATCGAGCTACCGCTTCCGCTGACGCTGCTGGTCGTGCCGTGGCGGTGGCCGTGACTGTGGCCGGGACCGGGTTGTTGGAGAGGTCCGTGTGTGTGTCCGTACGTGTGTCCGTACGTGTTGTTGCCGCTGCTGCTGCCGATGCTGCTGCTGCTGTTGCTGTTGCTGGCGCTCGTGTTATTGGTCTTGGTGGTGACGCCGTGCGGCGGCTGGCCGACCTTGCCGCGCATGGGCAGAAACGCTGGGGTGTGCGCAGACGCCATCGCCACGCTGATTCGCTGCCGTGTGGCCCAATTTCAAGATCCCGTGTGGCGAAGACGGCTCGCAACAGGTGGATAAGAGAGACCCAGCGGGTTTTTTCTTGGTCCAGCGGTACCTGACACGCGGGATTGAGATCCCCTTATGAAACCAGACAGCGGACTCACCGGCCGAGTCTACATATAATGGCAAATAGCGGTTGCCAAAAAAAAACAAAAATAAATGGATTCTTTTCGAAAAAACAAACGAGTTCACGTGGAAGTTCACGCAAAAAAATAAAAAAAGCAGACGCCGCACAGACAAAACGAGACAGTGCCCTCAGCGCAGCCGCAAACAGGTAGACAGCATGCGAGACATGATCGTCCCCAGGGTGGATGGGACTCGTATATGCAACCGTTAATACTCCGTCAACTTGTTTGCCCAAGTTATCAGGGTCAGTTGGAGGGCATCCACAGGCAACTCGACCAGTTCGCCAACCGCAAACCTGCTCGTCTTGTTTGATCAAATCTCGTTTGTTGGTTCAGGTCCAATTCAGTCAATAAAAAAAACAAAATCGATTCAATTTCTGTTCGTTGTGACAATGTTGAACCTCTTCGCTCATCTCCCCCTTTTTTTCTCTCTTTTCTCTCTCAAGGGCTGTCAACTGAAATTAGCTCCTATCTGTCCTCCTTTTGGCTTTCCCCCTCTTCATGGGAGCCCCTCTTCGCTGTCCTAGCTCCAGAAATAGGGGGGTTCCACGGCTTCCTTTTCGTTGTGGAGGGTGGGCCTGGCGAATCCGAAACCTCCATATCGAACAAGAAAAGTGTGGCATTTTTCGCGCCGCTGCAACGCTGGAAATCCTGTCCAAAGGCAAGCCACAGTTGCTGCGGGAGTTCGTTACTGCACTAATACGCCACAGGGGGGCTGCCCGCTCAGCCTCGCCAGGAGACGCCAATTAGCATCAAGACAGGGGTAGCAGCCAATGGCCTGGTGCGAACGCGGGAAAGAGCGGGACCAACCAAAAGGCTGGATGCTGTTGCCGGGCCATTTGTTTACATTTGGCGCCCCCCCTCCTCCAATAAGACGTCGCCAATGCTCTTTTTAGGTGATGCAGCCCTGGAAATATGGCAGGAGAACTGCTGTAATACCGTTGTGCAGAGAACTGAGCAGAAAGCATACTCCGGTTTTCTGTACTGTTCCACGGCATCGCACGGCAACCAGCATCTTCGCGTTCTCACGACATTCAGAATCACACGAAGCGTCTTTTTGCATCCCCCAGTCGATTTTCCTTGTTTTTTTCAAGTTTGCAAATCCTGCATTTCTCTCCGCCTGAGGATGGTAAGTGAACCGCATGATTGTTCCCAATGCAAAAATGTCTACCGACGGACAGAGTCCTGACACTGTCCAGGCGATGCCAGCCGGCTACAAGCCCTCACCGTTGGGCTACGGTTCCCCCCGCAGCTCGCCGTTCCGCCGTCCCGAATCGCCCGTCTCGCCCTCGCCGCTGCGTCAAACCACGCCGCTGGCATCTCCGTTTCGAAGCACCGGCGCCGCGGGACCCGGCACCACGCCGACGGCGGCCGTGACGCCGTCAGCGCGGTTTGCCGGCAGTCCGACACCGGTCCCTACCAATGGTGGTGGTGGTGGCGGTGGGGGTAGCAGCAGCTGGACGCCTAAGAAGCCGTCGAGCGATGCCACGGTCGGTGGTCCAGCCCTAGGCAGTGCTCATGGCACCGACGATGTCTTCACAATGACACCCACACCACTCGCAGGCACACCAACAACGCGTACCCCCGCGACTAAGACGAAGACGGCCACGGCCACAGCCATGGCCCCCGGTGCGGCGCTCGCGCAGCTGCAGCCCGCACAGGTGCGCACGCTGCGCGAGGGCTTCCAGATCCTCGACCGCGACAGCGACGGCACGGTGAACCGAGACGACGTGGCCGACATGCTGCACCAGCTGGGCCTGCCGGCGGCGCCCGCCGACGTGGCGCCCTTTTTCCCGCCGGCGGCGCCGCAGACGATCGCCATGGGTGCGTTTCTCAACACGCTGGCGTCGGCGCTCGCGGCGCTGTCCCCGAGCACGGAGCTGCTGGCGGCGCTGGCGGCCTTTGACGAGGACGACAGCGGCCAGATCGACGTGGCCGAGCTGCGCGACGCGCTGCTGCACACGGCGCCCGAGCCGGGCGAGCCGCCGCTGACCGAGGCCGACGTGCAGCGGGTGCTGCAGGGGTTTACGGGCCGGCGGGCGTTTACCAACAGCAACAAGAGCCGGTTTGGAGGGGGAGGGGGAGGGGGAGCCGCGGCGGCCGCTGCCAACGGGTTCGGCAAGCGTGGCGAGGTGTTCCGGTACCAGGAGTTTGTGCAGTCCATGGCCGGGAGTGCACAGGACCACGGCGGCGAAGGCGAGGCGAACAGGGAAGTGTAGGGGGTGGGGGCGTTTGTTCATGATTTACTGTTGACGCAACTGGCAATACAGCGTATGCTACGGGATGGTTTGGCGTTTCTTACGGTATGAGAAAGAACAACAAGAACAAGATCAACGACGACATTCTTCTGCGTTGATTACCGTTCTGTGTGTCTGTAAACAAACCCACTGGTTTGTTGATGCTCTTTATTTGTTATTGCAAAAAATTCTTTCATTTATCTCCTCCTGCCTCAAATTGCCGAGTGCAACACGGCATAAATCCACTGCCGACGGCTCAAAACAACAATAGAACAGCCTTGCTCGTCACCACCAGTTGTCCCGTGAGCTGGTGAGACAACCCGGCGGAGCTTCAAAAAGATCGTAATACCTCGCGGTTTGCAAACGGATCGTTCAGCCGAGCCGACGCGTCTCTGTTGTGAATCGATATTGCTGGCCGAGATTCCGATTCTCTCTACTATGTTGATTTCTCAGAACGAATTTGCATTCTCCTTTTTTTCTATATATATATATATATATATATATTTTTTTTTTTTTTTTTTTTTCGTATCGTCAGATTTTTGCCATTGTCACAATGTGCTATTTCTGCCTAACCCACAAGGCTTTTGCTAGTACGAGCTTGTCTTGTATTGTTTCTCCGCAGTCGCTGCCCCACCGAACCTTCGAGAATCGGGCACCCACCCCAAGTAAGCAGGGTGTTGGCAACCAGAGCAACTCGGATAGAGCGATATGCCGCCGCCCCGGCCGCTGAAACCACAGCGTCCCGCCTCGCCCGCCAACGGCCACCACAGACCCGCGGGAACACCCTGCCACCACCACACCCGAGCCGCTGCCGGCACTAAGGATAGCTCAGGTGTGCTATTATATAGCGGCCCTCAACATTTGCTGGAACGCTTTCGGGTTTGCCGGAGGACGTACAACATAGTATTATATATACTCTTATGATATATATAACAGAAAGATATCTGCAGCAAGGCTCTGCTAACGAACACAGCCGTTTCTAGGGGAAGCTGCCGCGGTATAAAAGCTGCAATAAGAAAATAGGGGACCACGCGAGGCCGAAGCCGCGAACAGCAGAGGTGGCTTTCCTGAGCAGATTGCTGCTTTCCGTATTCTCTATGTTTACTTCATACACTACTCCCAAATCTACAGCGTCGTCTTCGTCGTTGTCACGATCGCCCGCCCGCTCCTGTGTTGGCGACGCGCTGTTGTTGTTTTTCGTTTCGCGACAAGGCAAAGGCACACACACACATACACACACAATACGACGCAACGGTGGCGGCCGACGTCCCACGGCGGCCTTGCATGGCATCTTCGCAAGAAAGGACCATTGGCCAGAGAACTGGGAAACCCGTTGTTGATCCGACGGGATGGTGTGTGTGGGTTTTTGTCGTGTCGCCTGGCGCCTGTAGCCTGTAGCCTGTCGCCTGTCGTCTGTCGTCTGTCTGTATCTGTACGCGCAGGCACAGTAGTATTCACAGGGCAATACTCGTAGGCTTTGTTCATTGTTTGTTTTCCCTTGTTTTTTCGTCACAGTTTGGCCGCCTGGGGGGTTGATACGAGCGCTCTGCCACCCCCCCTGGCAGAGCAAAACGTCGTGGCTCCCATGTCACCTATAGTACTCCGTATTCTCGTACTCCGTCCTCTGTAACTTCGTACCAGTGACCTCGATTGCCTTTGGCAACCTCGCTGCCCCCACAAGTAGTCGTTACCGGTCCAATGGGACCGGCTGTGCCCTTCGTTTCTGTCTCCTTTTGGTGGGTGGAGATGGGCAAAGAAATTTCCACAGCAAGGCCGTCGTCGTCGCCTGCGTTTCCCTCTCTCTCTCCCTCTCCTGTCTCCTTTATTATGATTGACAAGCCCTTCCAGCAAACCAGACAACCAGGAGAGAATTGCAGAAACAAAGCAAAAAAAAAAAGGAAAAGACAAGAAGGCTACGCCATGAAAGGTCCTTTGACAAACAAGGTTCTTGTTTGAACGTCTCTTCTTCTTCTTCTTCTTCTTCTTCTTCTGCTCTACTTTGCGAGAGGGACACACCTGCTACGTTCCTCTGCCTTCGGCTTTTTATTTCTTCGTCCTACCTCTCCTCAATCCGTTCTACTCTCGGTCCTTCGTCTCTTCCTCGTCCTCCGCCTAGGCCCGACTCGACTCTGCTGGTCGACAAGATTTCACAGGAAAGGGGTCAAACGACACACGAAGGAATATTTGCGCATTCGCAGGCTGTGAAAGTTTGACGACAAAAAAGAAAAGAGGCGGACCGACAAAGAAAAGGGAGCTGCACAAAAGTCAAGATATCCCAAGGAGACGAAAAACCGAAATCGGATAAAGCGACGACAAACCAACAAACCCGCTTTACTGCATAGCATTGTCTGGGACAAAAAAAAAGCGCGCCCCGATTATTCATCCCCTCTCTTGTCTTTCCGAAAGTAAGAAAACGACGGAAAAGGGTGAGAGCGAGCGGCCCTAGGGCGGAAAAAAAAATTGGCTGCCAAATTGAGCAGAAGGGGGAAAACCAAAAAGGCAGCAGGCAAAAAAAAAAACAGGGACCGCCCCCCATGAAGTTTTTCAGCAAAAAAGCTTCCACCAAAAAACACGCCGCCAACGCTTCTGCTGGTGCAGCACGCCCCTCCTCCTACGACAACAACGACGACGACGACGACTACTACTACGACGACACGCCCGCGACGAGCCTTCAGGACGACTATCTGCCGTCGCCCGCCCGCTCCGAACCGGTGTCGCCGGTGAGCAAATCGCCCACCAAGCACTATAGCAGCGCCGCCCCGTCGCCTGCCAAAGCCGCCGTCGCCGCCACTGCCGCTGCTGCCGCTGCTGCCGCTACGGTGCCCGCCTCGCCTCGTTCGTCTTCGCGGCCACAACCAGGTACTTCTTCTTCTTCGTCTTCCTCCCCCCGACCGAAGAAGACCAGCAAGGGCCATTCGTCCTCTTCGTCATCCGCTGCTGCGGCTGCTCCTCATCATTCGTCGTCCTCGTCCCGTTCGCATCACGCGTCGCGGCATCCCCCATCGTCTTCGGCGGCCCTCGCAAACGACGTAGCAGGACCGTTGCCCACCCCGTCCTCGCCCGTCTTCCCGTCCGCTTCTTCGTCTTCGTCGCGGCGACGCAAGATCGACACCACCACACACCCCCTCAACCTGCCGCCCGAGGAACGCAAACGCCTCTCTCTGCTCTCCGCCGCCATGTCCAACCGCACGTCCATGGACACCGACCGGGACACCCCCGGCGTCGGGACCGCCGCCACCGCTGCCGGTGGCAGCAGCCCGTCGCCTTCGCCGGCGCCTGCTGCCGCTTCGCCTAAGTACTCCGGCAGCGCGGCAGCCTCCAAGCCGAAGCCGCGTTCGCGGTCTCCACCACAGCAGGCAGGGTCGGCATCGTCTACGTCGTCGTCGTCTTCGCCTTCGTCTTCGCAAGCAGCACAAACGGCGGGCCCTTCTTCACCGCCGCCGGCATCTGCACCAGCAACGGCCACCAACGGCACCGTCCCGGTAAACAGCAACGGCGACGGTGTACCTGTGCCGCCGCCGCACAAGTCGGCTCCGACCAGCCCGGCGCCTTCGGCAGCCGAGGAGGCGGAGACGTTCAAAAACGCCGGCAACAAATACTTCAAGGAGAAGAACTACCCGCGGGCCATCGAGGAGTACACAAAGGGTAGGCTTTTATTTTTTATTTTTCTTTCTTTTTATATGCTCTTTATTCTGTGTGCAATCTGTGCTTGTGGCTGACTCTGCTTAGCTGTGGTTTTGCAACCGCAATCGGCTACCTATCTGAGCAACCGGGCCGCTGCCTACATGTCGGCGGGCAACTACTCGTCCGCGCTGGAGGACTGCCTGCGCGCCGCGGATCTCGACCCCCAGAACAGCAAGATTCTCCTGCGGCTGGCCCGCATCTATACCAGCCTCGGCCAGGCGGAGGACGCCATCCTGACCTTTGGCCGCATCCAGCCGCCGCCCTCGGCCAAGGACATGGCGCCGGCCAAGGCCATGCTGCAGCACGTCCACGCGGCGCGGGACGCCCTGCAGACCGGCACGACCGGGTCCATGGTGCTGCACGCGCTCGACATGGCGAGCCGCCTGCTGGGGCCGGGCGCGCTGCAGCCGCGGTCGTGGCAGCTCATGCGCGGCGAGGCCTACCTCAAGATGGGCGGCGAGAACAACCTGGGCGAGGCCGCCAACCTGGCCATCTCGCTGCTGCGCGCCAACAACAAGGACCCCGAGGCCATCGTGCTGCGCGGCCGCGCGCTCTACGCCCAGGGCGACAACGCCCAGGCCGAGCGGCACTTCCGCCGCGCCATCGAGATGGACCCGGACCAGCGCGACGCCGTCAAGTGGCTGCGCGTCGTCCAGAAGCTCGACCGCATGAAGGAGGAGGGCAACCGCGAGTACAAGGCCGGCCGCTGGCAGGCCGCCATCGACAAGTACACCGACGCGCTCGCCGTCGACCCGGCCAACCGCGGCATCAACGCCAAGCTGCTGCAGAACCGCGCCCTCTGCCGCCAGAAGCTCCAGCAGTACGACGCCGCCGTCGCCGACTGCGACGCCGCCGTCGCTCTCGACCCGCAGTACACCAAGGCGCGCCGCACCAAGGCCAACGCGCTCGGGCTCGCCGAGCGCTGGGAGGAGGCCGTGCGCGAGTGGAAGGCGCTGGCCGAGCGCGAGCCCGAGGACCGCACCGTGGCCAAGGAGCTCAAGCGCGCCGAGCTCGAGCTCAAGAAGAGCCAGCGCAAGGACCTCTACAAGATCCTCGGCGTCGACAAGACCGCCGACGAGAAGGAGATCAAAAGGGCCTACCGCAAGCTGGCCGTGCAGCACCACCCGGACAAGAACCCCGGCGACGAGAACGCCGAGGCGCGCTTCAAGGACATTGGCGAGGCCTACGAGACCTTGAGCGACCCACAGTATGTTTTTTTTTCTTTTTTTCTTTTTTTCTGTTTCTCGATGAGAACAGTGCTGACGTCTGCAGAAAACGCGCGCGCTACGACAGCGGCGAAGACTTGATGGACCCGTCGGACATGTTTGGTGGCGGCGGCGGCATGCACGGCGGCATCGACCCCGAGATCATCTTCAGCATGATGGGCGGCCAAGGCGGCGGCTTCGGCGGTGGCGGTGGTGGTGGGGGTGGGTTTGGCGGATTCCCCGGCGGCGGCGGTGGCGGTGGGTTCCACTTCAACCAAGGGGGCCCGCGCCAACGAGGCTTCCCCGGCGGGTTCCAGTTTCAGTGACAATCCACGGGGGAACAGGAGGGGGCGGCCGATCGTGACGACGACGACGACGAAGACGACGACAGTGTGAGTGACAGAGACGACGCCGGTCGTGGTGATGCCGACAAGCAGAAGAGCACGTTTTCCGCCGCCGGACAGCGGCGGCGGCGGCGGCGGCAGCGGCACCGTCGCGACCGCCGAGATCGGCCTAGTTTTGGATTTTGGAACAGGAGAACGGCGGCGGCGGGACCACAAACACGACACCAGAAAACCGGCGGTTGGTTTGGTTCACGACGGGCCGAGGGAGAGTACGGGGATGACGACGACCACGACGACGACCACGACACGAAGGAAGAAGAGGGGCTCTCCTGGGCTGCCTCCGCTGCATCGACGTATACAGCAGCACGCCGTGAGCGGCTGCTGGCTACCGTGCGGCGCGCCGGCGTTGTGCTGTTGGCGGGCGTCGTGCTCCTCCCGCCCGCTTTGGTTGGCGTATTGGCGCTCAGCCTGGGCGTGTTGTACTGGGGCCTGGCGCGTGTGTCCGACCGCTCTCGCTCCTGGTTGTGAGCAAACGTTTACCCGGTGGACTCCCCCTCTCCTTTGATCTACGTTTTTTTTTTTGGTGGCTGTCGTTCGTTTGGCCGTTTACCATATCTCGTCGCCAGATCGTTTTTAAATGCTGTTTTCTTCCCCCCCTTTTGTTTCCCTCTTGCGGTTGTCAAACCCTTCTTTTTATGTTTCTTCTTCGTTTTTTGTCTTTGTTTTATCATTTAAAAAGGAAAGAAAATCATTGCATAGGTCTCTCGTTAATACCTGTTTTTTCTGTTCCTTGCTTTTCTTTTCTCTTTTCTCCTTTCTTCTTTCTCCGTTCTCCTGGCGTAAGATGGTTCCCTCTTGAAGAGAATAGATGGTCGAGTCTCTTGTCTACTTTGTGAGGAAGTTGTCGTTCTCATAGAAAATCTCAACAGGAAAAGACATGGGAGTGCAAGCGGCCCGTTTCTTTTCACTCTGGTAGACAAATCCATATAGACCAAAAAAAATCCTAAAAAATAAACAAGACTGAAATAGAGTGATCGTGAAGTCGATGGATGCCAAATTGGCTCTGTTTCGGGAGAAGTTGGTGCCCTGCCTACAGGCTGCCGAGACAGGAGGCTGTGGGTGGCGTCTGAAAAACGTGTCCCTGTACAGTTTACTTGCTTTTTTAACACTGTACAAAATGGCTACATATCCTGCTGAGACTGCACAGTGCCTAATATTTCTTGTTCTCCACCCCTTTGCACCCGGGAAGGCCACGATTCAAGATCGCCCAAAACGGATAATATAGTGTTAAAAAAAACGAGAGTTAAAAAATAAGAGGGAAGGTCCGTGCTAAGGAACTGGTTCGTCAAAAAGGGAAGGACAAGCTGGCCTGCAACAACCCGCCAAAACCGCAAATAACCCTTTTTCTTTTTTTTTGTCGACGAGCAACGAACCACTCCCCGTCTACGACATCGTCATCACCACCACCACCGCCGCCGACCGGGCTTTCGACACGTTCGCTATGCTTCTGAATCTCCCGAGGAGTTCCTGAGAGGCAGTTTTTTTTTTCTTTGATCCTTTTCCCGTCGCGTCTGTTTTCTTCCCACCGGCTTCACTTCGATTTCGCTCCTTCGACCTTTTTTGATGTGATCCTCTTTTCAAAGGGCTACAACTCTGGTTGTTTTCTAATTTCTTTGCTTTCTCTCTTTTACTCTTCGTCTCTGAGATATTCGAACATACGACAGTCCAGCAAGAAGTCGTCTTCCGGCCTTCCTCCTTTCCCCCTCTCGTCTCTTCCTCCCTTCCTCTTTTCTTCTTTTTCTTCTTCCCCTTCTTCGCCTCGCCACCGCCATGAGTTCCGACTACAACTATGACGAGACTGGTCAACTGTGGCCGTTTTTCGTCTTCACTCTCGCCTTCATCATCACCCTTCCGTTGACGTACTTCCTCGTGAGCCGCGCCGGCGACCCGGCCGCCATCTTCCCGCGGATCCAGACCGACTACCGGCCACCCCATGCGGACCTCGTCGATGCCGAGCGCAAAAAGTACCGGCGCCAGCAGCGGCGGCTGGGCCTGGCCCTGGCCGTCGCCGTGGGTTGGGCCACGATGGGCTACATGATGTACCTGATCCACTACACCGACGCGCCGGCAGCGCAGCGCGTGTGGAATCCCTACGACATTCTTGGCATTGCCGAGGTGGGTTTGCTCTGGATATCAAACCATTTTGTTTTCTTCCATACTGACCATCCTTTTTTTCTCTTAGTCCGCCTCCGAACGCACCATCCGAAGCACCTACAAGGCGCTGTCGCGCAAGCACCACCCCGACAAGGCCAAGCCCGATCCGGCCAAGAACGAGACGATCGAGATGCTCAACCAGCGCTACGTCGAGATCTCCAAGGCCTACCAGGCGCTCACCGACGAGGAGATCCGCAACAACTACATCCAATACGGCCACCCGGACGGCAAGCAGAGCTTCAGCATCGGCATTGCCCTCCCCAAGATGCTCATCTCCGAGGGCAACGGCAAGTACATTGTGCTACTCTACTTTCTGCTCTTCGGCGTGCTGCTGCCCTACTTTGTGGGCTCGTGGTGGTACGGCACGCAGAGCCGGTCCAAGGAAAACGTCCTCATGGAGAGCGCCAACCGCCTCTTCCACGAGTACAATGAGGAGATCGACGAGGCCGGCCTTGTTGCCGCCCTGTCCACCGGCAAGGAGTTTGACGCCGTGTTGCCGGGCGACAAGGCCGAGTCCGGCTTGGCCACCATCGAAGCGCGCATCACAGCCGCCGTCCCCGAGACGTCGGCGGCGAAGGACGACGAGGGGAGCAGAAACGGTGGCGCCACGGCGTCGAAATCGGCCGTGACCACGGTCGCCGGCATGGCGGCCGCCGACCGCGAGAAGCTCGCCAACCTCGACAACGGCGTGCGCCGCAAGGTGCTCGCGCTGCTCTGGGCGTACCTGGGCCGCGTCGACCTCGGCGACGCCGCGCTGGAACGGGCCAAGTTTGAGGTGGCGCCCGTCGCCAACGCCCTGACGCGCTCCTTCACCGCCATTGCGCTCGCCTACGGCAACACCGTGCCCGTGCTCGCGTCCCTCAAGGCGGGCCAGCTCATCGTGCAGGCCCTGCCGCCCAAGGCGTCGCCGCTGCTGCAGCTGCCCCACGTCACCCCGGCCGTGGCCCAGGCCATCGAGGGCGGCGACGACGCCACCGTCCACATGCCCATCCAGCGCCTCATGGACCTACCCGACGCCAAGCGGCGGCAACGCGCCGTGGGTCCGGGCCGTCTGACCGAGGCGCAGTACGCGCAGGCCGTCACCGTCGCC
The DNA here is from genome assembly GCA_002778095.1 of Fragosphaeria purpurea. Classification (NCBI taxonomy): domain Eukaryota; kingdom Fungi; phylum Ascomycota; class Sordariomycetes; order Ophiostomatales; family Ophiostomataceae; genus Fragosphaeria; species Fragosphaeria purpurea. Next base: position 2,501,953 of record PCDL01000006.1, read on the forward strand.
CGGCAGCTGCCGTACCTGCGCGTGACCAAGGCGTTTTTCAAGGTCACGGGCGAAAAGTACATCATCCCGTCGTCGCTCGTCAGCCTCGTGGTCAAGGGCCGGTTCATCCCGCCCGGGTGGGCGGCGGCGGCGCCGCCCGTGGACGAGCTGGACCTCGTGGACGTGGACCCGGCCGAAGACGACCTCGACGCCCTGCTGGGCCGCAGCAAGCCCAAGCACGCCGTCGGCAAGAACCCGGACGGCACGCCGATCATGTCGGACGCGGGCAGCGGCAGCAGCGGCAGCGGGCAGCACGCCGTCCTGCCGCCGCTCGCGTACGCGCCGTACTTTGGCCGGGAACACTCGCCGCGCTGGCAAGTGTTTTTGACGGACTCGAAGCAGGGCAAGATGGTCGTGCCGCCGTTCACGTTTACGCAGTTTGACCAGCCGCTGTTCGGGGCGGACGGCACGACGCCGACGTTTGCCATGCAGACGCTCAAGGCGCAGTTCATGGCCCCGCCGCAGGCCGGGCAGTACACCTTTGTGATGCACGTGGTGTGCGACTGCTACGTCGGCTTCGACACGAAGACGGAGGTGACCCTGGTCGTGGAGGACGCCAGCCGGGCCGCCGAGATGGCCGCCGAGGACGAGATCAGCGAGCCAGAAGAGGGTAAGCAGACGCCGGTTTTTCCAGTCCCATGTTTCCCATCGCCCGTAGTCTTTATTTCCTATTCTTCTACAAACAGAAAATGCTAACTGACGATCGCCTAGATTCACTGGCCGGCATCATGAACGCGGCAAAGGGCGCCCCAGTACAAAAGAGCAAAAAGGCGGCGAGCGACGAGGAGTCGGAGGACGAGAGCGGCACCGAGGAGGAGAACGACGACACGAGCGAGACAAATACGGACACCGAGCCGGAGAACTAGAGAGGGATGGGGTCCTGGGGTAATTTTGTTTTGCCCCCAAAACAACCAACGAAAGTCTATGCACATGTTGACTTTTTTTCCTCTCTCGTCTTCGGCAGCTTGTGTGCACCTGTATATTTTTTTTTTGCTGTTGCGTTTGACCTTACATATAGAAGAAACCACGCCGAGAGGAGAAATGCAAAGGAGAAAAGAGAGGGCAGTGCACAACAATGGTGATGAAGAACATGCCATTTGGGTAGGCGTCTTTGACCGGGTTTATTATACTTTTTGTAGAACTATGGCAATTCTGTATGAGGGTAAATGGTCTTTATTATCACAAGTGAATTCACAATATGTCGCATTGGCCTTGCATTTTGAACGTAGATGCTGCCAAAAGAAAGCAAAGTTATCCACATGGATCTTGTTTACGGTAGAACAGATTTTTTTTTACATAACATTCTTCCTTCTCTCATATATTTTCCTTGTTATGATTATGATCGAAAGGTCCAAACGTATCACAATGTAAATCCACAAATAAAAAAACAAAACAAAAACAAATATGAAAACGCCCTCGCTGATGCAAAACTACCCTGTTCCCATTTCCTCTCCATCTTTTTACTGCAGTAGCTCTTCGCACGTCCAGTCCTCGTAGAACCCGTCCGGCAAGTACCGCCGGACAATGAGCGGGACTTTCTTCTCGCGCAGCTCCTTCATCGCAATCTGCAGGGGGTCCGTCTCGCCTTCGAGGTCCACCAACACGGGGGCGTTCATGCTGGGAGAGTTAGAGACTAAAGCGGCCAAAAAAGAAAAACCACGAGACCAAAAGAACGGAGACACCCACCTAATCTGCAGCGCCCGTGTGCCCAAAATCCGCGCCCGCTCGTACTTGGTCATGAACGGCGTCGTCGTCCGCTGGTCGTTGGGGATCTTCTTGTCCTTGAGCGACTTGACGTTGTTGGTGCGTTGGGCGCCGTTCGTGCCGCCGCCGCCGGCGCCGTTTGCCCGGCCGTTCTTCTGGTTGGCCGCCGCCGACGGATCGCCCGACACGACAATGTCCATGTCGTCGTCCTCGCCCTGGCCGGGTCCCGCGCCGTGGCCGTCGGCGCCGTCCTCGTCGCCCTCGAGCACCTCGGGGTCGTAGTACTCCTGGATCTCGTCCTCATCGTACAGGGGCTCGTCGCTAAAGGGAATCTACGTTAGAACAAGGCACACTCGATGCACAATACTAGATCTTGCGACGTCTTCTGTCCTTGGAAGCGAGAAAGGTTTAATACTCACGGCCCGTTGCCCGCATCGTCGTCGCCGTAGTCCGACATGTTCGACTGTGTAGAGAAAACACTTCTTAAACGAGAATAAAAGAAAAAAAAAATCTGTTGGAATATACGACGTTGCTTAGACTGTGTCGTCGTCGTGTTTTGCGCTGCAGCTCCAAAGCTTGTCTGAATGCGAAACGAGACAAGAAATTCTATGAGGCTGACGGAACGAGGAAGGCCAGAAAAAAAAAGTTGCCAGGGCGCGTCCAGCGATTGGTCCGTGCGTCTCTGCTGCACGCTTGGGAATTTTCTTATCGATAACTAGTTGTCCCCCACCACCATAATTGACCATTGGCTGGCACAAAGGCACAGAAAAGGAAAATTGAAGGACAAAAAAAAAGAGAAGGCAAAATGCAACAAAACGATGCGCTCTTCGACGGCACCTCGTTTCTACCCACGAAGTCGACAGGATGAAGCGAAAAGCGACAGACGAGCTGCTGTCCGAACGGACAATGCCTCCCATTTCAGAGGCAAGCCAATTGCCAGGTTTGTTCGTGCCATTGTGATGTTCGAGATTGGTGAAAAAAATATATATATATATATATATAAATATAAAATTCATCTAACGTTTCTTGCTCCTTTCTTGCCGACAGGCACTGACGATGGCATGGACATGTTCATTGGCGGCTACGATGACGACGACGACGACGACAACGACAACAACAACGACAACGACGGCGAGTCGAACGAGGGCGGCGGGTCGGTGCCGTCCGCGGCCCACACCACGACGCCCCTGACGACCGCGCACTCGACGACGGCGTCCCGCAAGTTTTTTCCCTCGGATCTCAAGACCATTGCGTGCACGTGGCCGAACTGCGGCAAGACCTTCAACCGGCCGGCGCGTTTGACGGCCCACCTTCGCTCCCACACCAACGACCGTCCCTTCAAGTGCGCCGTGTGCGGCAAGGCCTACCTCGAAGAGAAGCACCTGCGCCAGCACATCAAGGGCTCCCACACGCAGGAGCGCCGCTACGTCTGCGACCAGTGCGGCAAGGCGTTTCTGACAGCCACACGCCTGCGCCGCCACGCCGCCGTCCACGCCGGCGAAGACCGCTTCCGCTGCCGCGGCTACGATCCCGCCTGCACGCGCACCTTCCGCAAGCACCAGACGCTGCAGCGGCACATCCGCGTCGACCACCTGGGCCAACCGGCGTTTGTGTGCAGCCACGCCGTGGAACCTACGGCAGGGGCGGCTGCCTCTGTTACTACTACCACCACCACCACCTGCGGTGCCGTGTTTGACAGCGCGGGTGCGCTGCGCCGCCACGCCGAGCGCGAGCACGGCCGGCCCAAGTATTGGTGCGAGGAGTGCTCGACGGCAGCGCCCACCGGCCATCACGACGAAGACGACAACGACAACAGCAACGACAAAACGCCCCGTCCCGTCGGCTTTGCGACGCGCGCTCTGCTGGAAGCCCACATGCGCCGCGCACACGTCACCTGCTTGTTCTGCGACGTCCGCTGCGCCGGCCCCGCGGAGCTGCACCGCCACATTGACATGCACCACGCCGGCAAGACCGTCTCCGACCGCAAGACCATTGTGTGCCCGTACGCCGGCTGCGGCAAGACGTTTACGCGCCGGCCCAACCTCAACGTGCACATCCGCGCGGCCCACGAGGGGCTCCGGTTTGTGTGCGGCGACGCGGCGGCGCTGGGCGGCGGCGGCGGCGGCGGCGGCGTCGAGGCCGATGCGCCTCCGGGGAAGGGGGTCCGCGATGCCAGCACCGGAAATACCAACAACAGCAGGGACCCGGCGTTGACGGCCTGGGACGCGCGCACCGAAGGCTGCGGCCGCGGCTTCGTGTCCAAGATGAAGCTGGAGGAGCACATTCTGTATGTCCACCTGCGGCGCGCACGGCCGCCGCCGCCGGCTACCGTCGCAGCACCCACAACAACAACATTGTCGACCGCGGCGGGTCCTTCGTCGTCATCGTCGACGACCACGGCGGAAATGTTCATCGACGTGTTGGCGGGAACGAACCGCACGTTGGCCTGCACGCACACGGGCTGCGCGGCCCGATTCGTGAGGCACCACGACCTACAGGTTCATATGCAACGCGCGCATGGCAATGCTGCTTCCGCTGCTGCTGCTGCACCATCGCCGTCAGGCAACGCGCCGGTAGTACCGCCCAGCGGCTCACCTTTCGCCCAAACCCAGGAGGCGGCCTTGGATCCCGTGCTGTCTCGGGCAGGTAGCGAAGGGGTCTCCAAAGGCGCGGGAGACACCAACAACGGCATCGACATCGACACCGGCGGCGACGGCGACGGCAACACCATGGACGGGGACGCATTCTGGATCGGCGCAGACGGCTCCAACGACGATGCCTTGCACGGTTTTCGCGACGCCGACGACATGTTTGGTGCGTATATGAGCATGAACCTGGGTGGCCTGGGCGCCGACTTGGGGTTTCCCGCCGCAAACAACGACGGTGACGGTGACGACGACCACGACGACGACGAGGCCGAGTGGCAGGTGGACGAGGCCGAGATGCGGCGGCTGATTGGCAGCGACGACGATGACAACGCCGGCGCAGACGGGAACGGCAGCGGCAATACCGACTGCCTAGACCCCAATTTGTTTGCGTGACGAGGCCATCTTGTCACTATTTATAATTAATGATCTCTTGTGTTTTACAATGTTGCATCTCTCTCTGCGACACGGTGGTCGAGTTTTACCATTTTTGTATTTCATATTGATACCCCCCTCGATTAGCACGACGACACTTGGTTATATAGCATGATGGAACAACTTTCAAAAGGACTGAAATTTCAAGAGCAACGCTTTGTTTCATTTCCATTTCGCTAACCACTGGCGGTCGTCTGCTTATGGACCTGTGACCGATCGAATAATTTCATGCAGCAAAACGCCACGAATATGCTTCTCCAGGGAGGAAACAGCCTTCCCATCCGAAGGGGAAAAAAACCAAGACAAACGAAACAAAAATACAAAAAATGAAACAAAACCCGCTGTAATGGACGCAAAATCTCATGAACCATGACCTGACCTGACCTGACCTCACAAAAAACAAAAGCATCTGCATGTGCATGTAAACCGGGCCACCCGTAACCAAGTCGTTCAATGCGTCCCCAGCGAGTTGCTCAGCCCCAGCACCAGCATGCCGGCAAACGCAAAGGCCGTCGTCAGCTGCCGGTTGTGGTGCAGCGTCAGGCTCTCCACAAACAGCTGCAGCGCCACGGCCGTCATGATGCCCGCCGTCACCGCGAACAGCACGCCGTAGGCCGTGCCGTTGCCCGCATCGTTGGGATCGTCTGCGCCGCCGCCGCCGCCGCCGCCGTTGCTTTGTCCCAAATGCCGCAGCCACAAGACCGCGGCGCCGGCACCCAGCGGTTGGCTCAGCCCGCCCAGCGCGACCGCCGACAGAATGGCCCGCAGCCGGCTGCCAAACGCCATGTACAGCGGGAGGGCCATGGCGAAGCCCTCGGCGATGTTGTGCACGAACAAGGCGGCGAACACGTTGAAACCGAGCGCCGGGTTGGCGTGGTTGGTGGCAAACGTGATGAAGCCCTCGGGGAACTTGTGCAGACCGATGGCGAGGACCGTCTGCAGGCCGATGGACAAGAAGGCGTTTGTGGGCACGTGGTGGTGGTGTTGTTGTTGTTGTTGTTGCTGCTGCGGTACACCACCAGCCTCTAGATCGTCGTCGGCGTTGCTACTCGTCGACCATACGTCGGCATGGTCGTGTGCCTGATCGTGACCGCTGCCGTGCTGCTGATGGAGACCATCGCGGTCATCGTCTCCCCCGTCGTGTGGCGCGGTGGCGAATGCGTTTTTGGCTCCGTCATTGGACACGTTTGTCGAAGACGATGCCTCGCCACTCGCTGAGGAAGCCGGGATGAAGGCTTCCGGGTCACCTTCTTGCATCTCCACGTGGTCCGCTGGATCGTGGGAGACGCTGTTGCTGTTGACACCCTCCTCTTCAGCAAGCGCTACAATGCCGTCGCTGATGGGGTTTCCAGTCGTCGTCGTTGTCGCTACAAGGGTGTCTGCCGCAGGGGCAGTAGGCGGCCGTGACGTACTAGAGCCGCCACGTACCAACGCCGGCGTATGCAGAACGACCGTCCTTTTGCATTCCTGGCCACACGGATCGGTGTAGCCGTAGCACGGACCAGACTCGTCGCAGTTGGCCTTGGTGTCCTTGACAAAACACAGGACCCGGTTTCGCACCTCGACCATAGAGGGACGCCGAAGTAGGGTCAGCGACCGCTTCCCCCGCACCGTGTTCGGGACGTCGGCACCATCGTGTCGCGGCAGCAACGGCAGCGGGGGAACCCGGGCATCGCCGCGCGCTGCGGCTGTCGTGAGATCATCGCTGTTTGTGGACAGCTGCCGGCGGGGGGCCAGAGGCACGGCCGACGAGAGGAGAGGCGTGGATTCGGTTGCACCCACGCCGGCTTGCGAAGACGGCCGTTGGCGCGCGAAACTTTCGCGCGGCGAGATCCTTGGCAGGTCTCTGGGATGGGCGTGTGGGTGGAAGAAGCCGTGATGCGAGCCCGCGTACGATGGCTGCGACTGCTGCCCTTCGTGTTGTCGTCGTCGTTGTTGCTGTTGTTGCTCCACGCCTCCGCCGCCGTCCTTGTCGCTGGAGTCCCCGTCGTGCGAGTGGTCGCAGTCCACCACGTGCGACGGCATGAAGCGGTGAATGATGCGGGACACGATCTGCATGCCAACAAACCCCAGCGAAAAGCCGCCCATCATCAACAGACCCGCGACCGGCTCCACGACACCGTCGTCCAACAAGTAGCGTTTTGAGGACGGCAGCATGCTGTAGAGAGACGAGAACATCTGGCCGGATTAGCGAAAGGATATCAAGAAGCGAAGACACACGTAGAACAACAACCGGGAAAACGCACCATGACGCCAAAGCTCAGACTGAGCGAGCAGGCGAGAAAGGCATTGCTGTCCTGGATGTTGAAGTTCTTCTTGCCGGGAAGGAGACGTATGAACACATCCACGCAGATAATGCAGGCGCCGGCGACACAGGCTGTAGAGAGAGCAAGCAGAGTCAGCGAGTGAATCAAAATACCACGGTTGGAATCCTGATTTAGAAGCCTCGGCCACATCACGGCCATCGTTGGTCGTCACGTCACCGCCGTCATCACCATCACCATCGCCATCGCCATCGTCACATACCGATGGCACTGATCAGACACATGATCCAGCCCCGCGTGTCGTTCGGGATGGCGCTGATGAACGCCATGATCCCGGAAGGGGGGATTTGCAAACCTCGCCGGCCCGCACGCAAGTTGGTGATCAAACTGGTCGACAAGCAAAATATGGGGGAGGGGGGGTTAACGGATGGATTTGACCATCGTCTCGCCCAACGATCCGCCACGGCCTAGGGCAAGCCAAAGAAAATAGTGGCAGTCCGGTGAGTGGATCCGTGAAGTCTAGACAGCTTGAACGCTGAAATTAAAAATAATCTTTTGAAAAATCGGCCGTTTTTTTGTTTTTTGTTTTGATGGTTTTTCTAGAAGAATGTTCCAAGAAAGAATTTAATAAAAAAAAAGGCAGCACGAACCAATAGGGTAAAGCCGGGCAAGCCCGTCGATCAAAAATTAAAAAGTGAAAAAATAGGGAACAAGAAGAGAGAGGCGGACAAGAAAAAGACAGAAAGAATCCGAGAAAGGGAAAAACTGTTAGAGCTGGTGATAGCAGGCGGCCGGGTGTTGTGTGGGCGCTGGCCTGCCCAGCAGGGTTCTCACAAGCCGGGGGGCCACCTGCCCACCTGCCTTCGTCATATTTTGCGGTGGACGGTGAACAGGGGGGTAAGTCCCAGAAGGGGGCGAAAAAGAAGCCTGGAACCAGCGGGAACCAACCAATGGTGGCGGGTTCCAAAGCACTCGGAAAGCGGCAGCCCACCTACAGTAGTATGTAAGCAAGTCATCACTGCATCTGCCGGCATTCACCGCCATCTCGCTGGGAATAGATTTGCGATTTAAGACAGAGCACGTAAAAAAGAAGCATGTGGCAGAAAAGCAGGGCAGAGTTGCGTAAAAGTCATCGGTGACCCGTGATTTGGCTACCGACCTGGTGGTGTGTGTCCTTGCAGTCGGGTTTGGCTGGGTCACAGGCCGGAACTGGGTTACAGCGAGCCACAGCGAGTACCAAGAATTTACAGAGTGATTACAGTGGTTACAGTGGTTACAGGAGCTACAGGGGCAGGTTACAGGGGATCACCCGGAACAACGGGAGCCTAGGAGTCGGCAAGGTGGGCTCCACAAGCGCCAGCAGGTTCGAGTCCGGTTTTCTAACGTTCTGATTGGCTGTTACCTCGTCAGCCGCGCATTGGCAGCCTTTCGGTTGGTCAAAACTTTTTACTAGGGAACGTCGTTTCTGTGCCTCGTGAAGCATCATCACCACTCTGCACTCCGGTGTCATCTTTCGTTGCATCCACGCAACCGCCTTTCTGTATTGACTTGAGCAGGCTCACGAAATTGAACAAGCCTGCTCCAAAAAGACAAAATAGTCGCCGCCCGTGGTAGTTGTGTCGTCTTGTCGAACGGTCAGCTCGTCTCGAGATTTTGTACCATCAAGTCCGTCCATCTCCTCTGAGAGTGGACAAGAAAAAAAAAAGGGCTTTTCTCTTTTCTTTTCCCTTCCTTCACCATGTCAAAATCAACCATTGCCGTGATCGCGGCCGTCAGCGCAGGAACGGGCGCCGCCGTCACCGCCGCCATGTACTCGCTGCGTCCCGGCAAACCGACCGACAAGCCGACGACGACGCCGACAGCCACGACGACGCCAACGACCTCCTCCGGGGGCGCAAAACCCTCGTCGGGTGCCGTGCCGGCGTCGAAGGTCTTTGCACCACCACCGCCGCCGGCCGCACCAGGGACGGCCGGTCCTGCCCCCGTCGACCCGGCCGGCCTGTTTCAGTACGGCTTCCCCGGTCCCGTCGCCGACCTGGCCCAGCGCAGCGCCCTCGTGTCGGCGTACGACCGCCGCCTTCGCAACCCCCACTGGGTCGCCGAGCACATCACCCCGGCCAGCCTCGCCGTCCGCGACGGCGACCGCCAGCACAGCACCTTTGTCGAGGACGCCGGCGTGCCCGAGATGTTCCGCGCCCGCCTCAAGGACTACTTCCGGTCCGGCTACGACCGCGGCCACCAGGTGCCCGCGGCCGACTGCCGCTGGAGCCAGCAGGCCATGGACGAGACCTTTTTCCTGTCCAACATGTGCCCGCAGGTGGGCGAGGGGTTCAACCGCGACTACTGGGCCCACTTCGAGGACTTTGTGCGCCGCCTGACCACCCGCTACCCGAGCGTGCGCGTCGTCACGGGCCCGCTGTACCTGCCGCAGCGCGACATGGCCGACGGGAAATGGTACGTGCGCTACGAGGTGATTGGCAGCCCGCCCAACGTGGCGGTGCCGACGCACTTTTACAAGGTGATCTTTGCCGAGACGGCGGCGCCCGGGGGCGGCGGCGGCGGCAGCGATGCGCCTGTGGCGCTCGGCGCCTTTGTGCTGCCGAACGCGCCGATCCCCAACAGCAAGCCGCTGGCGGACTTTGAGGTGCCCCTCGAGGCTGTGGAGCGCGCGTCGGGGCTCGAGTTCGCGTCGAAGCTGCCGCCGCAGCGGCGGCGGCGGCTGTGCACGGAGACGCCGTGCGCCCTCGTGGTGAAGGAGTACGCACAGCGGCAGCGGCAGCTGACCGGGCCCGGCGGACCACCGGCGCCGTCGCCGTCGCGTTCGCCGTCGCCGCAGTAGGGGGGGTATTTGGAAGATGTGGCATGATTAGCATAGGCGGTACGATTTTTTTCCTGCTGCGTCATAGCATCTATATGTTTTGCGATAATATTTGTCTTTTCCCATCTCTTCCTCTTCGACACACATTATGTACATTAGCAGCATTAAACCCGTAAGAGCGTTCGAGTCGACATGGATAGTATTGCCCGAGGACGGAGCAAGGCGGCCAACTTGTTGTCGAGGTAGTCTAGGCGCGCGTCGTTCATTGCAAAGACGCCAGTGACGCCTTAGCAATGGATGTAACTAACATCTCGAAATACTGCAAAGATGTAACGGCAGTGCGCGGAGTACATTGGATTCTTCATTCGCCCCCTTTTTAACATGCCAATCAAACGCCTATGTATTAACGCATACGCCCTAAAAAAGTACATAGATGCTCAACACCCGTTGACTGCTCGCTATAATACAGACCGCTTTTGCATGGCCCACTTCTCTGCTCTCCCTGTCGTGTAGGTGGTCGAGACAACTGTGTCTCACTACCGTCGTAGCGTGTATTGTCCCCGCTTTTGCTCTTCTCGCAAACTGTCTTCTTGGCTCGGCAGCGGTGCCCGGCTCCGGCCGTGCCCGCCTTGCTGATCCGCACTCAAACCCGGCAGACCTATGCCAGGAAGAATCCCCGAAAACCCGGGCGGTGGTGGTGGTGGTGGTGGCGGAGGGGCGCCGCCGTGTCCGCCTACCGCTGTGGGTAAAGGTGGGGGCGGCACGACGCCGCCTGGCAGACGCGTGCCTGGTGGAGGCGGTGGTGGCAGCTGGATACCTGCCTTTTTCATGAGCTCGAGCATTGTGGCCGGGTCGGGCGGGTTTTTGGGGTCGACGCCCGGCAGGGAGAACGGCAGCGGCGGGAATTTCCCGCCAGCGGCCAGTGACCCCGGTGGTGGCGGCGGCGGCGGCAGCGGCGGCAGAGCCAGTCCGCCCGCCCCATTGGTCCCGGCGTTGCCCAAGCCCGGCATGGACAAACCGGGCATGCCCGCTCCGGCCGCTCCTTGAGACTGCTGCTGCTGTTGCTGCTGCAAGAGTTGTTGTTGCTGCTGCTGCTGCAGTAGCTGCTGTTGCTTGAGCGGCATTTTTTGGTCGACGAGCCCCTCCAGCTCGTCCTCCATCTCCTGCTCTTCCTCCTCCTGCCGCTGCCGCCGGTTGCCGCGCCGGTCCCACGTGCCCTGCGCCTCGGCCGCCGCCTCGCCAATGTGGTAGCGGTCGCGCGACACGTCCTCGCCGGGGCGCGCGCGCGTCCAGAAGCGCGTGATGCGGTCGTTGGAGCCCGACGCCAGGATGTGGCCGAGCGGGTGCCACGCGAGCGACCAGATGGCAAAGTCGTGCGCAAAGGGCACGCGGTGCGCCGGGTAGATGCTCTGCGCGGGCGCCGTGGACGGGTCCGGGCTGTCGTACGGCGCCACCGACAAGCCACCTGTGGTGGTCGTCATCGCCGCCGTCAACGTCGCTGCTGCTGCTGCGGCTGTGGTTGCTGCTGTTGTTCCTGTTGCTGTGGTTGTTGCCGTTGGCGCGACTCCCGTCAGACCGTGCAATGACGACGACGACGTCGACAGCGGGACGTTGGGCTCGTCCAGCAGGTAGTGGAACAGCGCGCCGTCGCCGCCGCCGGTGCTGAGGAGGTTGCCGTGCAGCGGGTGCCAGGCGAGCGTGGAGACGTCCTTGTCGTGGCCGCGCAGCAGGCAGATGTCGCGCATGGTGCGCAGGTCGAAGACGCGGGCGGTCTGGTCGCGCGCGGCCGTGGCGAGGCACCAGCCGCGCACGCGCTCAAAGGCGGTCTTGGTGATGGTGTTCTTGTGGCCGTGCAGGGTGGTGAGGCAGCGGCCCGTGCGCGGGTCCCACAGCTTCACGAGGTGGTCCTTGGAGCCCGAGACGACGAGGCCCTTGGTCGGGTGCCAGTCGCACGTCTTGGCGTCCCAGCCGTGGCCCGTCAGGGTGGTGTCGGCGCGGGCGGCGGCAAAGTCGTAGATCTTGAGGGTGGAGTCGTCGGAGGCGGTGACGAACTTGGCGTCGGTGGGCGCAAAGGCGAGGTCGCGCACGGGGTCGGCGTGGGCGGCCAGGCTCTCGACGTTGTTGAAGTTGGGCTGCCAGTACTTGATGAGGCCGTCGTGGTCGGCGGAGATGAGCCAGTCGTCGCTGTGCGAGTAGGCGAGCGCGCGGATGGCGGCGTCGTGGGCCTGCATGATGGTCTCAAAGTTGAAGCCCGTGCCGTTCCAGAGCGTGAACTCGCCGCTGCTCGAGGCCGTCAGCAGGCGGCGGCCCTCGGGCGTCCAGCGCACGACGTTGACGGGGTGCTTGATCTTGTTGAGCGACGAGTGCAGGTGGCGCGTGGGCACGGTGTCGGCGGCGTTTGTGAGACGCGCAGCGGGTGGGAGCATCTGAAAAAAAGAAAAGAAAGCGGCAAGACATGCATCGTTAGCAAAGGACGAGGTCAAAATCATGGAAATCCGGTCCATCTGGCCTTGCTGGGTCACGGTTGCCCGGGCACGCGAATGCCTTACATCCACAATGTAGCTGGCGCTTGGGCGCTCTACCTCGCCCAAGTAACCGCCGCGGTACTTGGGCCGACGATGGCGCATCCAGTGCACCAGAGTGGCTCCGTAGTCGGTGACGGGTCCTATAAAAGGGAAAAAAAAAAGAAACGGTCCGTTAGCTGGTGGCCCAACGTGATGCGCTTCCGCGCGCGGGCAAACCTCTTCGGCCACAGGAGCTTGACTCACGTCGTCCCCTGTTACGCACAAACCCGGCAGAGCCATCTTGGCCAAAGCCACCACCACCACCACCTCCGCCGCCGTTCTCTCTACCTCCTCCTCCGCCGCCGCCGCCGCCGCCGCCGTAGTCTCCGCGTGGATCGTACGCCATCGTCGCGCCCTGGGCGGCCGGGAGCGCTGGCCCGTCGAAGACAAAAAAAGCGCAGTGATCAAGTGCGTCTCAGATAAAGGTCTCGAGAATGCGTGTGTTTGTATGCGTAAGACTTGTACATGCGTTTTTCGGTCGTCGTGAGCTCGTATAGCTTCGTCGGCCGCATTTGTGCAAGATTCGCGTTACGCGAAGTATGGAGTACAGTAATCGCAATCGCCGGAAAGGCATTCGGAAAAGTGGATCCCAAAATGCTAGGAAGCACGGACCAGGTCATACAAGACCAAGTTATGAGGCTTAAGGCTCATCAGCCTGCATCACGTGCATTAGCTCGTGAAAGGCTTTGGTCTTTATTCCTTGGGTCCCTATTTATGACTCAGATTTCAGGCTTACCACAAAAGGGAAACAACTTCCCCCACCTTTTTGTCGGTCCTAGCAAACTGCCAAAACACCATCGCTGTCTCCCGCGTCTGCATCTCCATCACCGTCGAAGCCGTTTCTGCTATCTTCAAAGCACGCCTTCGTTATGCCTGCGAAACAACCGAGACATCGCTATGGATGCCAAGACTAGTTACCAAGCCCGCAAAGGCCAGGCGTATCGTCTTCCAAACGGCAAAATGGCGGTTCCGTGTCCTCCGGGTCTGACGGAAGAGATTCGCCAAGCGCGCATCAAGCAGTTCTGGGAGGACAAGAAACTCGCCGACGAAACTGCAAGAAACACCGAGTTTAATAAGCATATTAAGGGTAAAGCTGATGCATCTACTAAGTTGTCCCGGCATGTCTTGTTGCATGGAGGCTGGCGCTACTAATATGAGCCTCCTGAAAACAGCGACGGAAACCACGTTACGGGGCGAAGTAGGAAAAGGCCAGTGAGCATCATGATCAGCTCTATTTGATTTAGATGTGCGTTGGAAAATAAGTAGCTTTATACGTTTTCGCGGTGAGGAGGCAACCCCTGGAAAGTCTCCTGCGCTTGAAAAAAGGAAGCTTCTCTGCCAAAGCAATCCCGCGTCTGATGTGTTTCCAGCGCCCTCCACGACAGGAAAGGTATATAGGAGACGCCTTTGTGCTCTACTCAACAACTGACCGACCGCGTGCCGGTTTGCTAATAAGGACGGGAAAGAAGTCTTGTTACTCGGAGATGCACATCAAGTAAAAGACTCAACGTGCAGTGTCTTGTCTTTCGAAAACACGCCCCCGAGTCGTGTGCCATTGCTCGTTTGTGTGGCCAGAAAAAAAAAAGAAAAGGGAGTTATTGCATGGACGGCGTCATGATACTTGTTCATAAAAACAATATTCAAAATATGTCCGGTCAGGGCACTCCGATCACGTAAAAACCAACAGACCGATGATGGGAGAGGCATGTATGGGGGAAGACATTGATGGAGGGAATGAGACAAAGCAAGAAAGGGTTGCAAGAAAAAGAAAACCTCATTGAGACAGCCGCAATGAACATGTTACGCGTTTACTGTGAACCCCTGAAAGCAAAGCGAAGGAGACTGGTTTTTCTTTCTTTTTCTTTTTCTTTTTTTTCTCCCTTTTCCTTGTCGTCCCTTTCTCGTTCCCTTATCCAGTTCCCTCTCTCGTCGCCCGTCACCCTCTTCACTTCTTTCTTTCTGGTCCCTTCACCCTCTCCCTTAATTTACAGACATATTGACAGCAACTGAGTGCCTGCATTGGCTGTCGTGATTGGCCCTGGCCAGGCTAGCATCGGCGCAGACGGCCGTGCAGATTTGGTGCAATGCGCTGCTGCAGAACAGAACCTGTTTTTCTGCTCCTGCAATGCTCGCTGTTTCTCGACCTCTGTCCCTATTTTTCTGGTTCGCCTATTCTTAGAGAGACGCCTCGCCGTCTTCTGATTCGCTCGCCTCGTCGAGACCTGCACATTCCTGGGCCAGCTCTGTGCGAGACACACCCCCCGGCTTTGGTTATCAGGTGAGGATTTTGCCGGGAGAAACTGCTTGCAGAATTCGCTTTGCAGATGGCTCGCACGAACGTCGTTGCAAAATGTGACGACAAAGATCAATCTGGGTCATAGATTGCCAGAATTCCATTCCTCCCTTCTTCCCGAGCAACGTCCTGCATCGTTCTTGGCTGCATGTTGGTTGCAGGGCCTTGGCTCCCTCACGGCAAAGCAATCTACGAGAGAAGGCCGTATGCAGAAACAATCCAGATACTCTGAGATGGAACGGCCGGCGAGACAATTGCTCACCGATGATAAACAGGGTGATGAGTGTGCCCAGCAAATGGCAGCTATGCGATTGTGTTTCGATGCAGAATGGTTGCTTACTCTTGTTCTTTCTTTTTTTTTCGATAATCCCCCATGTTTTTTGTTCTCCCATTTTGCATTTTGTATTTCGCATTTCGTATTTCCCCTTTGTCCCGTTTGTAAAACTATAAAGACGAGACCCTGTTCCTGTAGAAATGGGTTGGCCTCCAAAACGGAACGTGTGGACGCTCTGACCTGTTATCGCCACCTTCCTAAGCCCACTGTAAAAACTCGACAACCAACACCCACAGCCTCGGTCCGCGTCTGGCCGGCCTTTTTGCTCCGTTGTTGGCCACTTGAGCTTAATTGGGGTCCCTGTCGTCATTCGTTTATTTTTTTCTGTTCTTTCTTCCCTTTTCCCATTTTCTTTCCTTTATTTTCTTTTCAATTGCTTCCTTTCACCATGCCGCCATCCATTGGCAATGGTTTCATAACGATGGAATCGGCCCCAGCCAATAACCACAGCGGCAGCCGCAGCACAGCGGTCCCGGATCGCTACAGCAGCTACAGCAATGGCAGCGCTGTAGCCCAGCGCCGCACTGGCGCCACAGACCCCAAGCCACAGGACGCAGTACCACCACCACCACCAAAACCACCTCTCCCACTGGAGACACAAGACGCCTCCCGCGACGACGACGTGCAGCCGCAGCTCGACGACGCCGCGATCAAACAATTGCGCCAGGCCTTCCAGCGCAAGTACCGCCATGTCGCCGCCGTCCATGCGCAGTCGCAGCCGTCGTGTCTGAGCCACGACAGCACCGTCTCGCCTAGTTTCCTGGGGTTTCGAAATTTGATGGTCATTGTGTTGGGTGGGTGGATTCTTTGTTTTTAGTTGTTACGCCCTTTCCACTGCGCAAAATCACATGCTAATCTCAGCGCTCCAGTGGCCGGCAACCTCCGTCTTATGATTGAGAACATCCAAAAGGTGCGTTCTCGCCAAAGCAATAACCTCCTTTGGTATGGTCAAGCAAGCTAATTTTTTTTCCTGATAGTATGGCGTCCTCATTTGCGTCCGCTGCCACGACTTCCGCCAGCACGACGTCCTGCTGGGCCTCGTCCTCTTCCTCTTCATCCCCGTCCACCTGGTCGTGGCCTTCTTGATCGAGCTCGCCGCCGCCCACCAGGCCCAGCTCTGGCGGGCGCGCACGGTCGCCGCCAAGAAGACGACGAAGACGAAGGAGGGGGAAGACCGTGACGGGCTCGGCGCGGACGGCACCGGCAACGGCTCCGGCCCCGGCTCCGGCACCGGCACCACCAGCCCGACCGAGGACGAAGCCCGCCGCTTCACGGCCACCTGGCACGTCGTCGCCTGGGTGCACGCCCTCAACATCTCGTCCGCGCTCGCCGTCGCCACCTACGTCGTCTACTACCACATCCACCACCCGCTGATCGGCACCCTCGCCGAGATGCACGCCGTCGTCGTCTGGCTCAAGACCGCCTCCTACGCCTTCACCAACCGCGACCTGCGCCACGCCTACCTGCACCCGGCCCGCGGCGAGCGCGAGGCCCTGCCCGCCCTCTACGCCCGCTGCCCCTACCCGCGCAACATCACGCTCGGCAACCTCGTCTACTTCTGGTGCGCGCCCACCCTCGTCTACCAGCCCGTCTACCCGCGCACCCCCGCCGACCAGCCCATCCGCTGGCTCTTTGTCGCCAAGCGCCTGGCCGAGGCCTTTGGCCTCGGCGTCTTCATCTGGTTCTGCAGCGCCCAGTACGCCGCGCCCGTGCTGCACAACTCGCTGACCAAGATCGCCTCGCTCGACCTGCCCGCCATCCTCGAGCGCCTGCTCAAGCTCTCGACCATCTCGCTCGTCATCTGGCTGGCCGGCTTCTTCGCGCTCTTCCAGTCCGTGCTCAACGCCCTGGCCGAAGTCACCCGCTTCGCCGACCGCGACTTCTACCAGGACTGGTGGAACAGCGACAGCCTCGGCGCCTACTGGCGCTCGTGGAACAAGCCCGTGTACCAGTTCTTCCGCCGCCACGTCTACTCGCCGCTGCTCGGCCGCGGCTGGAGCCCCCAGGCCGCGTCGTTTGTCGTCTTTGTCGTCTCGGCGCTGCTGCACGAGCTCGTCGTCGGCGTGCCCACGCACAACATCCTCGGCGTGGCCTTCTTCGGCATGCTGCTGCAGCTGCCGCTGATCGCCCTGACGGCCCCGCTCGAAAAGATGCCGACCGCCACGGGCCGCCTCGTGGGCAACTGCATCTTTTGGGTGTCCTTCACCGTGCTCGGCCAGCCCTTTGCCGCGCTCATGTACTTTTACGCCTGGCAGGCCAAGTACGGCAGCGTCAGCCGGCAACTGGCCGGGAAGGCGTAGGGAATGGCGAAAAAAGGGAATAAACAAGGAGGAAGCGTTGTTTTCTGTTTTTCTATTTTTTGAGTTCTTTTTCTCGGTCTGGCTATGGCTGTTTTTTGGATACACATACAACAAACCTTACTAGATGGAGCTTTGGGTATGTCTTTAATTAAGGCTATAAAACATGAAAAGAGAGATTGAATTGTGCAATTGGATAAACCCTTTTTTGTGTGAACCGCTCAAGGAAGCAGCTTTGTCCATTATGTGAGCCATTCACGTGTGCCAAACCAATCGACGGCGATCCGTAGTCCGGTCTTCACTATACAGTCGTAGATAGTTTCCCAAGGATTAATAATGCCACCAAAGCAAACCTCGGCCAGTATGCAACATTCCCAGTGGTGACAGATGTCGGTTTCATCACGACGCGTCCGTCCCAGAGCCTTTTCTTTTCAGCACAACGGTCCCACGGACTGTCACATGGCGAAGTCGCCCTCAGTCGTGAGAGGGCAAGCTGCTTATGCTCATCAATCATTAAAATGCTCTTCGCCACGCCCCAAGTTGAATGGCGACCGGCAGACCTGCTCAACTGCCAGGAGCTTGGCTAGCCCGGATTCGAACACTGCGGCGAAGCTGTGGCGGTGTAGTCGGATATCGACACATGGTTGTCGACTGTGGACGAGGACTGCTTGTCTTTGTTGAAGATCCCTGTTTCGCTGCAGGCGGATGGCCTGATTTCGCCGTGCCCTGGACGCCGTTTTTGAGCCGTTTTGTCGGTCGTTCGCGGTCGGCGTTGCTGCGTCGACCGCGCGTTGACGTCTCTCCTGTTTTTGTAGAAAGACTGGTGCCATCTGAAGGTGTGTTGAGGCCGCTTCGCTTCCGTTTCGAACGCGGGCTTCCCTCGGCCGCTTTCAGTTCGGCCATCTCGGCCTCGATCAGAGGAACCTGGTCCAGGATCCATTGCAGCAAAAAGCCGTGGCTGGAGATACGTTTTTTCGTGTCCCGGTATGGATATGTTGCCAGAATGAACTCCCTGATTAGGTCGCTCCGCCGTATGAGCATGGTCTGCGTCTTTCTCGCCGCAACCAGCTTGGCGGTAACCTCGACCAGGTTTCGCTTCCGCTGTTCCGTGGTGAACCGCGACCGTCCGCTCTTCGCCTTCTCTGACTCGAGCAGAGCCGCCTTGGCGGCCGCTTCGGCGGCTTTGACTGCTTTCGCCGCACGGTCTTTTTCTGCTTGGCGACCAAAGGCATGCCCATCGGTGCGGATGGTCTCCTCCGTCTCTCCCGGTCGCAAAACACCGGAGTCTGCAAGCTTCATCCACGCCTCCTCGTACACCAGCTTTTCGCGCTTGACAATGCGGGTGTACTTGTCGTGCCACGTGTATTCATAGTTGAGGTATTCGACCCATTCAGTCAGCTTGTCCTGTCGCCTCGGATCCTTGTCGACCTCAAACGCCCGCGTGAAGCCATACCGCGCGAGCCGACGCTTTGCCTCTTGGACGTATGCGGCGAAGCCGCCCCGACCGTGGTCCTCCCGCAGCCAGTAAAACTTTCGCCAGTAGCGCAAGTTTAGCTGCTGATTAAACCGTGTCCTGATTGTTTGCACATGTTCATCATCGGTCATCCCCGGCCATACTTGCCCGTTTGCCAAGTCTCTTTGTTTCCTCTCCTCGACAAATGCGGCAAACTCTGTCTCTTCATCCCTCCCACTAGAGTTGTTTTGGCCCTGTTTCGACCTGAACTCAGCCCTGAGCTTCTCGAGATACTGAGCTCCCGTCATGTACGAGAACTCACAATGCCGCCAGTATATAGCCTTGTCCTCTGCGTCTTTCAGTTTTTCCTTCTCAACAAACGCCGCAAACAACTCTTCTTTGTTGACAATCTCTCTGTTGTCTTCCTGCCAGTTGCGGAAATCTTGCCACCGTCGTTGTTGTCTCCCGAATACTTCAGGGTTGCGGCACACATCGGTCCAATTCTGCCAAGGGCCCAGTATATTCTGATGGCTGGCCGGGTTTTCAAGTACGTCCGCCAAAATATCGATTGGATACGCCGGGCGGCCGCCGTCGCGGACAAGGTCGTCGTAGGCTGCGGTCTCGTCCTTCACTTGCAACTCGTGCCAATCAACATCAACAGTCGGAGACCTTTCGCAGCGCTGCGGCCGGGGCGGGTCTTCTGGCGCAGCGTCGCTGCCGGGAAGCGCACGCAATCGAGTGGCGACTTGATCGAGATCGACTGGCCGGGACCGCACCTCGTCGTTTGCTCTTTGCGCTCCGTATCTGCTCGGCTGTTAGTAATGGAAGAAATGCATTTCCAAAAAGGCCTCGAAAAGTAAGTACTTTAGTCTCTCAAAGAGCCGTTCTCGTTTCGTTTCACTTATTTGATGCCAATCCTCAATATCAGGCTCGAATCCGCCGTCAGGACGGCGGTGCCGTTGCATGTATTGGACAAGCTCTGCATCGCTGAGGGCTAGAAAGCGATCTACTGACAGCTTCGCAATTGCAATCTCCGAGAAAGACATTTCGGTATCGCGAGAAATGGGTGCCAATAAGACATGGCTTGATGTTGAAATCGGAGGAGGACAAAAGGGGATTTGGAAATAGTTTCGGGAGAACAGACACTCTCTATGTGCGCGTTGCGTCGAGTTCGCTTTGGGCCTTCGTGGCAGGCATCAAGCGCCGGTGAGGCGCGAGGCGGGCCGCGTGGGGGCGCCTATTGGGCGGGGTTAGCGCAAACCTTACGTACCCCGTAGTACTATGTACATCGAACTTAGTAGCGAATACACTAAAGTACTTCGTAGACTATGTGTTGCTATCCGTGAATATTCAGCCGCATTTTACACGTTCTCAGTCCAATCAAGCAAGCAGGCGAACCACCTTGAGCAAGCTCATCCAGCGTGATGTGCTGGCATGCGTCGCTCAGCCTGACGGGCTTGGGCAGCCTGTTCCGGTCTGCGCTTTTTTCAAAGCCCAGGAGGGAACGCGAAAAAACCGACCAAATCCCTGACATGCGCTTCCTTTTCCTTCACGTCTTCCTTTATCAAGGAAACAGTATGCCAGCATGGCCGATCAGGACCTGATTGCTCGCCTCTATCCCTTCCAAGATAGTGGTGGCATCGCAATAAATGCCATTACGGCAGAATCGAACAAGACGCGAATGGTTCCTGCGACCGTCTCGACGCCGGAAACCACATACGATCATCACGATCGGGAAGCAACGCAGGAGCCGGACGATCCCAGCAGAAGTCATCTGGACTGCTACCCATGCCTCGAATTCAGATTCAGCCAGCCCCCGGCAACTTCGCACGGATACGTATTTGGATGGGATGCAAAGTGTGACGTTCGCCTGGCCCGGATGTCCGGCATCAGTTTCCACCACCTGGTCCTGACCTTTGACGACCAGTACCGCCTCGTCATAAAGGACCTAGGCTCTCTCGCCGGAACCGAGGTTTTATACGACGAACAAGGCCAGGGACAACGCAGTGACTTTGTTTGGATTGTCGGCGGCCATGATATCCCCCAGGAGAGAAAGAAGATTGTCCTTAATCTTCACCAATGCCTTCAATTTCAGATGGTCGTGTCTCCCTATGACATGACCTCTCAATCATACATCGACAAGGTCAACCAGTTCCGCCAAGGAACGGCGAATGCTGAGGATCTTTTGGGCGGACTCGACCTCAGCCGTCCGCAAACCAAGCGAGCCAGTGGAGCACAGACGCCTGGTACTGGTCCCATCTTTCTGACAGAAAAGCTTGGTGAAGGAACCTTTGGGGTCGTGACCCGTCTCTTCAACGTCAGCACCGGAGAAGAGTGCGCTCTGAAAGAGCCTTCTGCGAGGGCGGTCCGGAAGAAAACGGTCAAGGTCGACGCCTGGAAGAAGGAAGCCCGTATCATGGGGCGCATTTCGCACGTTGGTTGCCTGCTCGCCTTTTGTCCTCCTAGTCTCTACTTTCTTCTAACCCCCTTTTTGTTAGGACCACATTGTGGCGTTCTTTGGATCAGACTTCACGTCGTCGCCTCGCCTGTGGTTCGAATACGTTCCACAGGGCACGCTGTCAGAGCACGACTTGTCTGTCGTCGAGTGTGTGCAGGTCGCCCGCCAATGTCTATCCGCACTTGCGTACCTTCACGGACAAGACCCGCCCATCGTCCACCGGGACATCAAGCCGGACAACATTCTTGTCCAGGACCGGTACGGCGACGCAATTTGTGTCAAGTTTGGGGACTTTGGACTTTCGCGAGCGAGTCGCGACCCGACGACCATCTGCGGGTCTTTGCAATATCTCGCGCCGGAGATATACAGAGAACAGAAGAGGCGACACACCCACCGGGAGAAGAGCCATTACACGTCGGCCGTGGACGTCTGGTCACTTGGCGTGACCATATTTGAGTGTGCGTATCGCCTTCCGTCCAGCAATGCCACCGGAATCGCCTGGTGCGATGAAGTCGTCAGGAAGCTCGAAGGCGACGCCCTCGCGTATCCAGACGACTTGAAACAGTTTCTCTGGTACCACATGGTGGTCATGGTGCCGGAGTTACGGCAGTCGGCCCAGTTCTGCCACGAGCAGGCACTGCTCCTCACCGGCCTTGCCCAAGTCGGCTTCCAGACGCCAACCGCAACACCGTATGCCCAGGACAATCCGCACATCGAAAGCCACGACCGCTGCGTAGAAGACACGGAGGACGCAGGCCAGGACGGTGCGGCGCACGACGGCGAAAGCAGCGCGGCCACGGCAAGCCCTTCCGTTGTCGACGAAGCGAATGCGGCGGACGAGCGAAGACGCATTCGGTCGAATGGCCCGCCTCCCGACGCGGGCGTACCGCAGCTCACGAGGAAGAAGGCAACCGGTTCGTCGTCTTCGACGTCGTCGGGCCGAAGAGACACTAAGCGGCATCGTGGCCAACAGCTTGCGTCCCAGGCAATGGGTCCATCCTTTTACGTCGGCGGTGGGTCTCCTTCTGGAGCATCCAACGAACAGGAGCAAGTTGATCCGGATCCTTGGCCCACTGAGGCTGTTTCCTTGCCAGCCGCAGGTGGGCCCATGGACGAGGGCTCGATCTATGCCAAACCGTTGCACAGCGAGCTTGCACGCGCTTCTCCCGATAACCTGGGCGAGCAGGAGCTCGTTGCGAACCTGCAAACTGAGTTGAATGGGAGCCGAGAAAGACGGCCATCGTAGAGAGTATAGATTGTCTGATTTTATCGAACGTGTACGATTGCTTGTATGTTGCTCTTTGTAAGCCCCGAAGGAGAATAGCCCCTTCTCACCCAGAAACGGCTGTCCGTACTCAACGTGAAATATTCCTCCTAAAAACTCTATACGAAGGTAAATATTCCGCTCTTGAATCTGTTGCGGCGACGAACCAAAGCGGAACAGTTGATTTGAATTCGAAAATGGTTGCATACCATCAGGAGTATTACACTGCGTTGCTTAGCCTTTGGTGGTGAGATTCGGGGGGGGAAGGAAAAACGAGACCTTGAGGTCAGACAAATCTATGTGCAATTTTTTTCTTTGTTTCTACACACACTGGAATAACCCCCGTCTAGGGGATGAACGGGATTTTGGTGCCCACGCGTGCCCGGTACGCCACGTAGTCGGCGCCGAAGAAGCGCACCAACAGCGCCTCCTCGTGGCGGATCCGCGCCGCAAAGAACCGCCACAGGACCACCGCGTACACGACCAAACACACCGCGTTGCCCAGCACCAGCTGCGTGCCCAGCGCCCACCAGAAGAAGCCAAAGTACGACGGGTGCCGCAGCCGCCCGTAGACGCCGCGCGTCACCAGCGCGTGGCCCGTCGCCCGCCGCCGCTGCACCGTGTGGTTGAAGCTGCGGCCCGCCTGCACCATGGCGGCCGTGCGCACGGCCTGGCCCCCGAGCACCAACGTCCAACCCACCACCATCTGCAGAAGCAGCAGCGGCGGCGGCGGCGGCGTCTGCCGGGGCCACCACAACAAGGGCACCGGCAGGACGGCCGCCCCATCGCCGCGGAACAGGGTGTAGCGCAGCAGGCACTCGGCGCCGGCGGCCGTGTGCGCGATGGCGTAGGCGGGCCAGTTGGACGTCAGCAGGAACGCGTCGACGCTGGCAGCGGGCGTGTTGTAGGTGGCGGTGGCCCAGAACTCGAGAAAGTGGAAGGCGGCCAGCGTCGCGAGAAAGCAGGGCAGGCGCCACAGCGGCGCGACGACGTCGACGACGGCGCTGCGCGCAGCACTCTCGTCAACGCCGGGGGACAGCCGCACCCACAGCGGCAGCAGTGCCAGCGACGTGGCCAGCAGCACACCCGTGGCCAACGCAATGCCCAAGCAAAAGGCCCGGCCCGCAATGCCGGCAAGGGACCGCTCTTGGCCGGGATACGAAGCCGCGTCCGGCGGGAGCGGATAGGTCGACGCGGCGAACGAGCCGTTCCGCGGCGGCTGAAAGGAGAACGACGAGGAGGACGACGAAGAGGTGGAAACCGAGCTGCAACAAAGAAAGTGGGTCAGAAGCAGTTCCAACAAAAGGAAAGAAAAAAGAAAGACGTAGAACCCTTTACCTTCGACGCCGCCGTGTTGCAGAGCCATTACCGACATCGACCGACGTAGAGTCGTCCATTGGCAAGGCCACCATCCTTGATTGCTTCAAATTCCTTTCCAAAGAAGTGCCCACTCGCTTCAAAAAAGGCTCGGTCTACCCCGAAAGAAAGAAAGCCCAAGCTATGCAATAGCAAAAATTCCTGCACTCTGTTGCCGCAGGAGTGGATGCTCCAGCAGCGCCGTCGGGTCCTTTCGTGATACGCCAGCGGCTGGCATCTGCTTCTTCGGTTGTTGAAGAAAGAAAAGAAGAACAAAAGAAAGAAAGAAACCAAGAAAACAAGAAAACAAAAACGAAAACAGACAAGCAAAAAAGACGAAGGGCCGGCTTTGTCGACGTGCAGCCCTGTGCGCTCGCTACCGCATCCGTTCGGTTTTCCTCATGCTATCGTACAATGCGGATTTCTTGCAAGGCAGGAGCGTATTGTTCTTGAAGCTTTTTTTTTTTTGCAAACGGAACGCGTCGTCCATGTTCTTTGTTTTGTTTTCACTTTGTTGACGATGTCGTCGTCTTTTTTTTTAGGCTACTTCGTTCGCGAGCGAGGCGCAGGCATTAGCGCGGATGGGACAAGTTGGCCGTGCGCCCCGAGGACGAGCCCGCCACGTGGTGGGGGGGTTCTTGTGCGTCACGCTTCTTTTCACTAACCCAACGGACAGTTCAGCGCAATGTAGCCTAAAATCGAAAGCTCCAGCCCCTCCTTTGTTCTAGTTATAGGCGGTTTCCTTGGCACTCCAGTTTACTTATGTAACAATAGTACACGCACGACCTAGAATATCCCACTCAAACCTATCGTCTGTTTCCGGCCGCTGTTCTTCCCAACAACCACTGTTTCGCTTGTTTTTCCCAAAATGGCGACTTCCATTCCAACCACGCCCGAAGGCCTCGCCGAAAACCGGCGCCGCATGGAGCGAGGCGAGCTGTACTACGCCTTCACGCCAGACCTCGTCGCCGAGCGAAGGCAATGCGCCGCTGCCAGCCACGCGTTCAACAATGCCTCGCCCCTGTCGTCCCGGCGCGAGCTCGTAGAGCTGTGGAACAAGTAAGCCTGGTCGTGCTCTGGCTTTATGGGGGGAAAGTTGTGGTGTAGTGTCGTGTTTTGCTCTGTTTTGCTGTTTTGCTGGCTAGTTACTGTTGCAATTGTCTCGCCAACTGACCTCACATTTCCAGGATCACCCGCGATGAGACACCCCTGCCGCCGCCCGCCGAGACGCCCGAGGCCGACGAGGCCCAGCTGGCCGACCATCCCTGGGTCGAGAGCCCCGTCCGCATGGACTATGGCTACAACGTGCGGCTGGGCACCAATGTGTACGTCAACGCCCACAGCACGTGGATCGACACGCGCCCCATCACCGTGGGTGCGCGCACCCTCATCGGGCCCAACTGCGCCTTCTACAGCGGCACGCACCCGCTCGATCCGCAGCTGCGCAACGGCACCAATGGCCCCGAGGCCGGCCAGCCCATCGTGATCGGTGCCGACTGCTGGCTCGGCGGCAACGTCATCGTGCTGCCCGGTGTGACGATCGGTGATGGCGTGACGGTGGGCGCCGGCAGCGTGGTGACCAAGGACGTGCCGCCGCGGGTGTGCGTCGTGGGGAACCCGGCGCGGGTATTGAAACCGGTATAGATGCATGTAGCCCTAGAAAAGCGAAGATACACCGTCCGATAGATGCGTATGCTGTAGACAGGCAAGCTTATAGACCGCCTTGAATCGAAAACGAGGAGATGAGGATGACCAGCACGTTGGCCCAGCCCCAGATAAAGGGGATCCACGTCGACATCCAAAAGGGCCCCGATGTGTAGGCGGCGCCGATGATCAGCCCGACGACGCTGCCGGCGCACAGCGCCTCGACGCCCGCCACCACCGAGTAGGCCGCCGGGATCGTCCAGAGGTAGCGCCAGTACTCCGGCCGGCCCGAGAAGAGCAGCTGGATGGCGATGGCGATGAAGGCGACGGCGACGTGGAAGATGGCGTAGAGGATGAGCGTCCAGAGCAGCGTGAAGCGCCAAATGTCCGCGAGGTAGTAGAGGCTGCCGTGCGGTGTCGGGATCTGCGGCGGCCAGTACAGGGCCGGAAAGCCCGGCGATTTGTAGCCCGGCGGCGGGATGCTGTATGCCAGCAACGAGGATCTGTTTTGGCGGGGAATTAATTCACACGTTAGAGTAGGCCGATTTTAAAGAGCAATAAAACCTAGACCAAGGGGAACACGCACGAGCTCGTTGCATTGGACGTCGTGAAGGACGGCATGGTCGCGGCTAGGACATGGCCGTTGTTGATGTTGATGGGGGGGACGTAAGTTTCGCGATGGAAGCTGCGTTGATAGTATGGGGGGGAAGGAGGAAGTATGGAGAAAACAAGGCTGCTGGGAGCGCTAAGACAAGTAGCTCTCTTAACGGGGCTTTGTCAGGCTACATACTACATATGTACTTATCCGTACTACAATTGGTGGCGGAGCGCACGCTGCAACAACGAGACAGTCCTGACAGCACTTCGCACAATTCTATCCTGCCAAAAATAAATACAGTTTTGAAGGCTTTTTTACTTTTTTTTCGTCCAGTCGGTTTCTCTTATCTCAAGAGACTCAGGGTCTTTTATTGGCCCTTTTCTTCTAGCGTGGGACCACCATTTAACAACACACGGTCGTCTGTATCGTCGGCCTGCACCGGCTGCCTGTAAACAGCCCAATCGAAGGTGTTGTCGTTCTGGAAACCCCAGGCGTATAAAGGGGCTGCAAAAGTTTGCGCGGAGGTATGCGCGATAGTTGATGTAGGCGTCGAAGACGAGCCCGTACAATTCATGGACATAGACGGCGAACTGACCGGCGGCAAGCATGACAAAGTTGGTAGGTTGACACGGGCCAGCTTTGTGATCAGAAATGATTTTGTTTCTGTTCTACCATTGCTGTAGCGCCTCAGTTCCTAAGATGGATTAAGCATTCTTACATCTCGCGGACACGTTCGTGGGATAATTAAGCAAGACGATTTTGCGTTGTCACTCATAAACAAGAATTAGGGATATAAAACAGTATTCTCATCTTCAAGAAAATAAAGAGAGACGATATATTTCGTATTTTTTGTAAAGGAACTATGTGATACGTATAAATAGTTTTGTAGTGGAACGAAACTAATACAAAGCTACAATCCTGTCGTGGATAGGACGTTTATGGTCCCCCCGTTAACTTCCGTTCCAACATAACAATATCAATACCACGCTCAGCACGAAGGCGTCCTCGAATGTGTGCTTCCGGGAACGGAAATGCCACAGGAAGCAGAGCCCGCAGTTTTTCCAAGTCGGCGTATGTCCCGTCCATTTGGTACAGCGTGCGCCACGCCGCCTCGCTCTTGTTGGCATACACATGGACGAGGCTGAAATGGAAACGGTCAGTCGACGTTTCTTCGACCTAGACAGGTTCAGATCGTAGTGGTCACCCCCTCCGTGTGTATATATCAAAATGGCCTGTAGGAGACGGAACGAAAAGCTTGAAAACATGGGGATTGGTCGATGTGGGATCTGATTTGGTCGATGTGGGATCTGAAGACTTGTGCGTGCTGGGCAAGGGGGAGGGATCCACGCGAGGCTGAGAATACATAGCTACATCAAAGGATGAAGCGCGGTCGATTCGGACACACCCTGACGTGAGACTATAAATGTGGCCTGTTTACAGTGGTACAAAAAGATGCCTATAACCCTTCGCATCATCGACCGCTGCCTTTCTTTATTTTGCTTCCACGTCAGATTTATTCCTGCTTGTTTTTATTTTCTCCTCGCCCTGCTGCAAGAAATGCCTCAGATGGCCCTTGTTTATTTGCTTCCTAGGATGTAGACAAAATGAAAAACCCGAAAAGTCAATGTTAAGATGCTGCATTCTGTTTGCTAGGCATGCCCCTTTTTCATGCGTATTGCTCTGGTATAAAGTCATAGACATTATTATTCTCCGAGCAAAATTCATCACCTTCGAAGTCTAGAAAACCATCGCTTTCTGTTACGCCTGTATTTGTCGTTATACTTTTTATGGTTTCTGTTCTGAACCGTCCCTTCGAGGCAAATGGAACAGCAGACTCAGCTGCAAGCCGACAAACATGCCGTTCTGTGAATTCAGACTTTATTTTTGCTGCTTCCGCCCAATGCACAGAAAAGCAACGGTGAACCCCTCTACGGAATTGCAGGAATCTGCACGTTCTAGCCAACCAGCCACTGCAACAGAAATGGCGGTCCCAACGACCACAGCGAACGACGCACCACGCATGCACGCACCCACCGCGACGTCTTCTGATGTTGATTCGCTGGCGACCTGCAGCACAAAGGTGAACCCGCCGCCGTCCACGGCATCCACAGATCCAATTCCAGTGGCCGTGCCGTTGCCTTCTAGCGCGTCCTCTACCACTTCGATCACGCCCGAAGACTGGGCCACGCACGACGTCGGCGGGCGGCGGTTTGCACCTGGCACTTGGTATGGTCGTCCTTTCTATATGCTTAGGGCCGCATACAATTAACTGACATTCCTATAGTTGTGCGGCGGACGAGCGAGCCGGTCAACTTATGGATCCGATGTAAATACACTCTACATTTTGATTTCCATGTCCATAAAAGGCGGAACGTACCACGGGGTAAGATGTACAAGTACAATGCCCGCTTACAAAGAGCTTTACAAGGGCTAAATTGGTTCCATTCATCCCCTACCGACAGGCTCGGCCCGGGTGGGCCATGCTGTCCAGGCTAGCGGTTCGTTAGTCGCCAATACCCCGTCGAAATTCGACGACTCCTCTCGGACAGCTCTCATTGCGCCGGGTGCTCTCGTTCCACCGACAATGACGGCGCACCCAGGTAGTGCGCAACGGAGTGCTGCAAGCATCGAACCTCATGCGCCACCTCCCATTATTTCTTGCACACCACCCTTAACCAACAGGCCAAGAGGCATGGGCTCGTCCCACGAATTGGGAAACTTCGGCCCGGCACCTAGTTGTACAACGCAAATTTTCCCGGGCAGTTCATTTGGTAGGCCTAGAGAATGCATACGCTCAAAAACACTCCCTCTCGTTTTCTTTATTTCTATTGTTTTTTTCTTCATGTAGAGGCATTATAAAAAAGACTGACGTACACTTTCTCCCCCGCATAGGTCCACTGTACGCGTCTTTACCCTCTTCTACGATATCCACGACGGCTTCATGGTCTTTCGCCAACCACCCGCAGGCAAAGAAACACTACGTCGGTAAGAAATACAAATTGTGCTACACGTTCGGTGAATTCAGCGCGGCGTTTGATTTGCCGAAGCAGCATTTCGTGTGCAACCGTGAAACTAGTGTCTGCACAACGCGGTGGTTTGTAGCAGAGGTCCCAGGGACCGCCGCCGACATCCAGAGGGCCATTCAAGCATGTTGGAACGAGGCATTGGAAACCACATTCGAAATGGAAAGCAACAATTCAGGCTCCGTGCACGGCACGCAGCACCAGAACATCCGCATCTCTTGGTCTCACCCGCAGTTCGTGTGCCGTTTTGCACGGTACATGAACAGATGTGTTCATCCAATATAATAGTAGTCAGGCTCTCCGACGATAACGAACACGTTAGGATCCTCAAAAACATGCCTCGAGTTGTCTAAGGGAATGAACGATTGATCGATAAACACTGCTCCTTCGCGGCCAGTGAAGTCTATGAGAACAGCACAAGCGACAACCTTCAGCTCCACCCATTGCACATCCCTGTTGTACTGAATGGGCCGGTTAGTTTGGACCTTACTCTCATTGGAGATGCAATACGAAAAAGACCCCTTACCCATGTTGCGACGAGTTCTAAAATGTCATCATTTGACCAGCCGGTTACGTCTGCCGCGAGCATGGTTTCCTGGAAGATGATGTGTCGGTCGCTTTGTGGCAGGTGTAAATCCTTGCCTTCGTTTCGAGGAAAATAGTGTCGTAAAGGATCGCTTCTAGGAGCCCCAACTCATAGCAAAGGAGGGCGTTGTTCGTGAAGAGCTTTAGGCTGTTCTGGTATGGTCGAAGATCCGCAAACTGCTTTGCGAACGGGCAGGATTTGCTGCGATTGCTGCGACCGACCGCAAAGAACAACGCTTGTTCTCCCCTACCCCACGATGCCACATCTAGGTTCCTTACAGATATCCGCTTTAATATGCCCCTGAAAACCCAAAAGCGTCGGTAAGAGGCAAGTCATGTAGCTACATATACAGCAACGGCTACGTAGATGCGCGTGCAAGAGATTATTGGGCTCTTTGCGACCAGATCGGCGCGTGTGGTGGATATCGTACAGGAGCCGAAAATTAGTAATCACCCGTTATCGGCTATTACAGCTGTAGTTACAAGCTGTAGTGACAGGCGAGCTCGGCAACAGCTAGCTGATCCAAACAGGCCAACATAACATATTACGGATCTGAACAATACATCGTATAAATACTCCGTACGTCACAAAAAGCAGATGTTATTTTCACATGCCTCCTTCCAACCTTACCTCAGAGGTGAAAAGCTTCCTATTCTGACACAATCAACCGATGTAGTAATAGTCAGGCTCACCATATGGAGGCCATACGTGCACGTCCTCAAAGACGAATTTTCCGTTGTCCAGTCCCGTAAAGGCATTGTCAATGAACATGGCACCCTCACGGCCGGTAAAATCCAGGAGCACAGCACAAGCCATGCCTTTCACATCAATCCAATGGACGCGCCTGTTGAACTTGGTGCACAATTAGTTTCGGCGCCTTTTCACAATAAAAGCCTTGGGCGGCACCGAAGATTTCTTACCCAACTACCAACCAGCGTGAGTATATCATCGTTGGACCAGCCAGTCACATTGGCACTCCTCATGTCTTCTTCTTCAAATGCCCCCCCCCCTCTAAGGAGTGTCTTCTTGCTTTGGGGGCGACGTGTCGGCCCTCCGACACTACGGCGTTGCGGAGGGTTCACTGCAGAAAAACACTCGAATTTTATGACCATAAAAGGAGCTTCTCGAAGGGAAGCTGAAGACGACTCGGCATGTTCGAGATGGCGCAGAATGCGGTTGCAAGTTGGCTTTCCTTGTTGTGACCTGTGACCCTCACATAAATATCAGTTCTTGTATGCTCTGCGGCGTCGAGTCTGGCGTGTGCACTGCTTTCCTTTCAACTAGACAAAAACATACGTTCAAGCTGCAATTTCCAGGGACAGGCGGCGGTGTGCCTGCATGACAGCAAACTGATGCAGATGCAGAAGATCGTTGGGTTGCCGCAGTGCGACCAGATCATCGTGTAGTGAGTGCAGATGTGGCGGTACGTCCAGTTAAGAAATATTATGTAAGCACTCGCTATCGGCTAGCATGGCAGTGGTTCTTAATTGCGGGGAGTGTCGCTGGAGGGGTGGACCGAACCTGCACTGCAACGCCGCTAACCGCCTACACCAATACCCTCTACATCTTATCTACTGTCCCGACATTCGACCCCTGCTCGGTGTGCGTTCGCAGCCCTACGCACCAGCATCTTCTCATGGACGGCCCATCCAAAGCTACTGGCGACGTCAAGACCTTGATCCGGGCGCTGTTTGCGGAAGCGGAAGGCCGTTCGCTCCACGCGCTGCTGGCACGGCACGGCCGCGAGCGTCTGTTCGTGCCGCCGCTTCTTTGGGACCATCGCCAGCCGGCCCTGCTTCAGTGCCGCTTCCTCCCCCGGGCCAGACCCGCGCCGCTCCTGCCACCTTCACCGCCGATACCCGAAGAGCTATGGG
Source organism: Fragosphaeria purpurea (assembly GCA_002778095.1). Taxonomy (NCBI): domain Eukaryota; kingdom Fungi; phylum Ascomycota; class Sordariomycetes; order Ophiostomatales; family Ophiostomataceae; genus Fragosphaeria; species Fragosphaeria purpurea. The sequence continues at coordinate 2,533,602 of PCDL01000006.1, forward strand.
CGCCCAGTCTTCCCCACGAAGAGACCTGGTTTGCGCAGGACCTTCATGATACGGCGGACGCGTCCCTAGCCAACTCGCTTCTTGATGGTCGCTACCTCGTAGACGAGTATGGTGGATACAGCGGGTGGGCTTTTTTTTTTCTCCCCTTTTCTTTTCTCTCTTTCGGGTCTCAAAAGTTGCTAAGCTAATTTATCTTGATTTTTATTTTTATTTTTATTTTTTGGCACCACTTAGGGAAGATGCCAAGTTCTGCTATGGACAACGGACACGTTGCTTCGTCGGCTATGCTTCCAAGATCGCCCCGGGGGTTATTTATCTCGCCGAGCACATAATTCGGTCTCGTCGGGAGATGCTGATCAAACAGTGTTTCCCTATCACGCGCCAAAATTCTCGATTATTTTCTCTCGCGTGTCGTCGTTTCACGCCTCCCAAAACGATGCCTGACCCATACGTCGCCGCCGTCCTCATTGCCACCGCGCAGTCGCAGAGAAGGTGGTGGAAACATCAAGATGAAGATCGGGAAGAAGAAGAGCGAATAGAGCGGGTAAAAAAGGAGCAGACCGGCGCGGGCCCTAATAAGCCGGAGTGGGTCGTCAATCTAGAAGCTGCCCAAACGCACCAAGACAACCCGGACCCGGGCGGTCGAGGGAGGACTCAATTCGGAGAAAAATATTTTCCGGTAAGTAGAAAAACAGCAGTTGCTCGTCTATACATGATCTGGAAGTCGTGACCATGTATCTCACTGCCAACGCGTCCTCCCACAAATGTAGGTCGTCGTGGTGGTGCAAGGAGGGGAACACGTGTCTGTGTTCACTACCGACGTCACTGCCGCCTTTCTCGCCAAGCTCGACGAGCCCGGGAAGCCCCCCGCGTTGGGCGCGTCCTTGGACATCCACCAACAGCGCGTCTCATTCCGTCCTTACAAGACTTTCGCTGGTCGTTTCGCGGGCGCGGTCCGGGACACACGCCATCGGCACCAGTCCCACAAGCAGGACGCTGGCGAAAGCGGCTTACGAAGAGAGGACAAAAGTGACTCCTCCTCTCCGTTTTGCTTAAGACAGCGCTACTCCTCCACCGACGGTGAGATAGTTGATTCGGCCGGGCCGGGCGAGATGGATATGAAGAGGAAGCAGAGTAGCGATGCAGAGTGGTGCAAGGCAGATGTAAGAGATAGCCAGAGCCGCGTTAGGGCGAAAAGAAGGCGCGAGGAGGATGATGGATGATAGTGGTTGACAAAGGACCCGTCTTTCGACGGAGGCGACATATTATTTTTTTTTTTTTTTGGACGAGCTAACAGTCGGATGACGGGGCGAACTGCCTGGTCTCAGAGCCGGGTGGAGGCCACGTGCGGGTCCGGCAACGCACCGCTCATGATCAGCGCGTCGCCACCTTGTCCGCTGCTCGCTGCCGCGGCTGGCCAGTGCCGCCGGCCCGTCATGACCAGCGCGCCGCCGCCGCCGTTCCCCCACCAGGCGACACCGATCGCCGCCCGCTCCACGTCCATCTCCCCGCTGCCCAGCACCTCCCAGAACCGCCGCTGGGCCGTCTGCCGCAGCGCGGGGTCGTCGCCGCCAATTGTCCACAGCGCTTCCGCCGCCGTCGTCATCCACTCCTCGAGCACCGGCAGCGCCAAGAAGGGCAGCGCATCGATGAGCGTCAGCACCAGCGCGCTCTGCTCGGACACGGGGGCCCGGCGGCCGCCTCCGCCCGCCGCTGCCGCTACCGCTTCGTTGCTTTCCTGCAACGGGGTCGTCCTGGCTGTGCCCCCCACCGCCCGGAAGCGCACCATCTCCAGCAGCGTCTCGGCGAGCGCTGGGTGCGTCGCGTAGACGGGGAACGGCGGCGACAGGATCTGGATCAGCGTGTCAAAGGCGAGACGGAACTGCCGCGCCGAGATGCGGTCGGGAAAGGCGGCGAACAACATCGTGGCGTAGGCGGGCGACAGCGTCGCGGCCAGCGGGGCGTTGTGCGGGCACGCCAGCACGGCCAGCGTCACGCTGTGCGCGGCCTCAAACACCTCAACCATCCGCGGTGAGGCGTGTTCTATCAGTGGTGGTTGTGTTGGTGACGGTTGTCCTAGGTGGACGGGCGCGGGGGCTAGGTAGGGCCAGGCAGGTTGGAGGAGAAGGCGGTCGCACGCCTCGGTAGGCAGGCTCGCCGCAAATTGTTCGGCTGTATTCAGATAAAACAGATCGGCCGTCAGCCGGAGGAAGTCGTTGTGATTGCCGTCGTTGTGATCGTTGTTAGTCATGCCCGCTGCGGCCGATGGGGTGGGCCGGGGCGGCAGAAGCTGGCCGAGAAACGCGGCCGCGGCGTCCGTGTAGCGCGATAGGATGTCCATGGATGCGAGGTACGTAAACTGGTAGGCCTGGAACGCACCGGCGTTGCCACGCGCCGAGACAAAGTGGAGGTGGCCCAACACGTGCAGCACGGTGGCGGCCAGGCGCGGCGCCACCCGGTCGTCGCCGGTGAGCGCGCGGTCCAGCAGGCTGCGGCCCACAATGGCCTGCAAGACCACGGCGGCCGCGTAGAGGGCCCGCCGCAGGTGCTGCCAGAGCAGCGGCCAGGTTGTCTGCGCCGTCTCCGCGCTGAGCTGGGCGGCTTCGGCGGCGTCCGCGGACAGATGGACGCCCGCCAGCCGCCGGCAGGCGGCCCAGCGGCCGGCCAGTGCCTGGGAGAACACAAGCAGCCGGTCCAGCGCGTCGAGGACGGGCTGTGCATGCGGTGCACGCGCGTGCTCGACGGCGAAGGCGGCCAGCGTGGTCACCGGACCGGCGCTCACCACGAGCGACACCGCCGGCTGGGTCTCGAGCTGGGTGAGCTGCCGAAAGGACGGCGACGCAGCAGGCCAGTGCAGGACGGGCGGCAACCCCAGCACGCGCACGTCCGCCTCGATCGCTCCCAAAATCCGGCCACCGTTGAAGCCCAGCGGCCCCGTCAAGCTGGCCACGATGCACGGCAACAGCGCGTCGCTGCGGAGACGGGCGCGGGCGTGCGCGCCGAGGAGCGGGAACGCGTAGACCAGACTGAGAACAATGGCATACTCGATCATGGACTTGTCGTCGGCAGCGTCGGCTGCCGCCGCTTCGTCCAATGCCAGGTTCGCCGCGGTTACCACGCCGTCCTCGAGGGCGGCGCGGCGGCTGCGCGGCAGAGCCTGCCGGCCGTCGCCGGCGCAGCCGAGCAGGACGCCGACGAGGACGAGCAGGTGGCGCCAGCGCGGCGACTTCGCGTCGGCGCCCTGGGCGACGGCGCGCGCCCAGGCCTCGGTGGCCGGCCGGCGGTCGGCCAGTCCGACGACGTGGTCGAGCAGGCCGTGGCGCGCCGCCGCGGCCTCTTCTTCGGCGTGGCGGTGCACGTGGAGGGCCGCGGTGTTGTAGACGCTCAGGACGCGGAAGCAGGTGTGCGCGGCTTGCTGCAAGTCGAGAGGGTGTTGCCGGTGTGGTGATGGCCAGAGGGCGGGCGCCGCGAGAAAGTGCGAGGTCAAGAGGCTGATGTTGAGCGGGTTCGTCAAGCTCGTCAGGAGGCCGGTCGTGCTGCCAAAAATGCGCTCTGGCTGTGGCGTCTGCCCGCTGCTGTAGTCGAGGTACAGCGCCAGCGTCGACTTCAGCTGCCGCTCGGTTGCGGCCATGTTGGGTTGTGCGAAGACAGAATAGAGAGCGTTGACAAGAAGATCACGAATGTTCCATTGCTGCTACTTTTTGGACCACAGTGCTACATTAACAAACGGAGCAATTGCCGAGGCAAGACGATGCACCTAGACGGCCCGTGCATCCTCTCTCTGATTAGATAAGAACCCCTTAGATTCTTAACCAATCAAACAACACAGGACCACAGACCGGGAGAGCAGGAAAAGTGGCCCCTATCGAACCCGCTATGCCAACGTCTGGTCATAATACGCGATCTCTGCCCAACTCACCGTACGTATAAGGTACGCTTTCCTCCTTTATCAACCTGTATACTCTGAGTTCCGCCTTTTTCCTATATATTTAACTTACGATATCTTCGATATAGCTGCTCGGGCTCACACTCTGGCCCTGCGCTCTGCTGGCCGCACAAACAACAAAGTACAACAGACGATGATGTCTATTCTCCAAACCAGATCAATATCTGAAAGTAGACGGAAACCGCAGAGACTTGTGCTTTTGAGGCGACCTGAGCGCCCACGCGCATCGTATAGCTGTTGACGCGATGGAAGAGGAAGTTGCAAGATTGCGGCAAGCTCTCGAGCAAGCAGAAGCGGCCGCAAGTGCATCGCGTCCACAGACGCTGGACGCGTTCCTCGAGACGTGTCACTCTCTGAGTCTCGCCATCGACGTCGTCACCGACAAATCTCTGACGACGAAAGGCGAAACGACCAACCCCGTCGGCCGCGTCTATCCCCGCCGCATTGTGCCGTGGTCCGATTTCCCTGCGAGGCAGGAGAAGATATGGCACCTGCTCGCGGACTCGTCTTTTGCGTCGGACGCGGTCTTTCCGTCCCGGCACCAAATGGATTATGTGCGGTCGCTGAACAGCCCCATTACCAGCGAGTATGGATTGCGGTATTTTGAGCGGGACACTGTCGAGAACACGGTGCAGAGGCTTGTGTCGGCGGTGTACGACAACGCGCTGCTGCGGGACCGACTCGGATTACGCGGCGCCGTGACGTTTGAAAGCCACACGAATCTCGGTGTGCCGAACGACGACGCGTTGGACATGCAGGGCTTGTCGCTCGCCGGAGATGCGTCCGAAGGAGCAGCCGCCGCGGCGGCTCCCCACAGGGCAGCACCGCCGCGGCGGCTTCCCAGGGGCGTAGGGAAGGGCAACCTCGCAGATCAGTTCTGCATCTACCGACGATTTGATGGCACAAACACCCCGGCAACCGCGATCGAGTACAAGGCACCGCACAAGCTGACCCAAGACGAGGTCGTGACCGGACTTGCGTCCGAGATTCTGCCGGCCCGAGACGTCATTAATGTGGACGGCGCGGGCTTTGAGTTTGCCGCCAAGACCCTCGCAGCCGCCGTCGTCACGCAGCTCTTCTCGTATATGGTAGGCAAGGGCATCCGGTACGGCTACGTCTGCACGGGGCAGACGTTTGTCTTTCTCTTCATTGCCGACGATCCCGGCACCGTCTACTACTACGTCTCTGTGCCGAATCTGGACGTCCGCGACGACGACGAAAACCGGCTGCACCGTACCGCCGTTGCGCAAGTCTTCGCCTTCATCCTGCAGGCCGTCGGCGCCACGCCGCCGCCAACGGCCTGGTTCGACGCGGCCGCCGACCTGGGCGTGTGGGAAATGGAGTACGAGGACGTGCTGAGCAAGATCCCCCAGACGGAGCGCAAGAACCAAAAGCACGCGTCGCCGTACAAAGCCCAAAAGTGGCGTGGGTTTCTCCGCTCGCCAATCCGGACGCGGCCGCGCTCATCGGCTTGCCAGCCTCCGGGACCTACGGCTCATTCGCGGGATGGCGACAATGACGATGACGACGCCAGCGGCGATGGCGGTGGCGGCAGCGGCGATGACAGCAGCGAAGGGACGCTGCCGCCTTCGCCGACACCTGTGCGGCCGGCGCACAGCAGCAATCAAGCACCAAGTGGCACGGGGCAGAAATCGGGCCAGCGGCAACAGGTCAGCATACAGGACCGGCCGTACTGCACCCATCGGTGTCTTCTGGGCTTGGCACGTGGGGGCCCGGTCGACGCGGCGTGTCCCAACGCGGGCGACCACGGAATCCAGCACATGGAGCACGGGGCGTTCTTGGCGCTTCTCCGTGATCAGTTGCACACAGACCGCGGCTACGATGCGGACGCGGCCCCCTTGTTCGTCGGCGGCTTGATCGGGGCCATGTTCAAACTGCGGCTTTCGGTGCACGGATACACATTCGTGGCCAAGGGCGTGGAAGCACCGAACCGCACATTTTTGCAAGAGGAACACACCATCTACGAGGACGCGCTCCGCCCAGTCCAGGGCACGTACATCCCCGTCTGCGTCGGCATGGTCGATTTGGTGCGCCCGCTGTATGCCGATGGCGGCGTGTACGTGCACTTGCTTTTGCTGAGTTGGGGGGGACGGCCTCTGTCCTTGAGCACCGACCGGATCAGCCAGACGGCCGCCGTGCGGGCAACGGCCGCTGCCTTTAAGCGCATCCACCAGCTGGGCATCCTCCACGGCGACGCCGCACCGCGCAACATCCTGCTCGACGACGCTGGCGGACAGCTCATGGTGATCGATTTTGAGCGGTCCAAGGCGTCCTCCGTCCGTCCGCCTTTTGGCCTAATCAGCCCCAACAGCCAGAAGAAACGGAAGCGCGGGACGGAAAAGGGAAATGAAAATGGCAAGGGAAAGGGGTCGCCACAAGACACGGACGAGTACGCAAAAGAGCTGCGGTCCGTCCTCACACTCGTGACTAGTTGCTTCGAGGAGAACGCTGCTGCCGCCGCTAGGAGAGCCATGCGGGTGGGTTGATAAGTGTCGCGCTACATCGCCGTCTTGTTTTCTTTCTTTTTCGAGCTGTTTTGTGCTTCTAGTTTGTTTTTGTTTTTTGTTATTTCTTGGATACCCGGGTTGTTCTTCTTTTAGCTACACCTTTTCAATTGATGATTGCTATGCTACACGCCATGATTACCACCATCTCCTAAGCCTTTCCATGTTCTCTTCCTCCTATTTCGAATTTCTCGTGCGCCGTGAATCATGGATGCTTAAAACTTTCCAGTACGTGTCTTTGAATGCTATCACAGGATCAGGACCGCCAGCGCGTCAAAAGCACACAAACGTGAGTACGAGAGGCTACGGAACCCGTCGGTCGGGCGAGGCGGTTCTGAGTGCCTCGGAAAGACCCCGTATGTAGAGAGCGCTTTTCTGGTCTAATACGTTGCACACTCTGTACTCGCTGAACCAGATCTGCAGGCCTCTGGATGGGTACGTTTTACGAAGTACTGTTGCCGTCGTGCTCACTGTGGAGATGGGACATCTCGAGCTTATGCACGTCAAAGGATCCTTGTCCAGCTGAACGCCAGATCATGGTGGGTGGGACCAGGATGTCTGCACGCAGTCGTACAAAGTACTCCCTCCGTATGTCTTTTGTGCGAGTATCTAACTGTCAACAGTACTCAGAATGTGTTCTCTGCTCCACCTGTTCGATGCCGTCTGGCCCGGCTTGCTGATGCTGTTATCATTTTGTCACCTTTGCCTCCTTCGACCAGGGCGGGTTCTTCTGAATACAACGGAGGCCGCATCGTCTGTGCACACCGACTCGATAACAACAGAGTACCCAGTTGGGCTCCGTAGTACTCCGTCGACTACGTCGTATCTGAATCGTCCGTTCTGTCCATATGGGCCCCAGATCGACGGGGCGGCAATCAATCTATCTTCCGACTTGGCACAGCAAGCTTGGAGCTTTCAGGGATGCCTCTGCAACATGCAGGGTACTTTGTACATCGTGACTTTCAAAATTCAGGCCTCACTAACAAGATGACGCCATTTTCTAGTGGTGTGAAATGAAGCCAGACGACGAAGACAAAGACGTCCTTGGCCTTCTCTTCTGCACAGGCACCTCGTCTACTCTGTCAATGTCCCCTTTGAGCTCGCGTCCTTGACCACCACGACAAGTAAATGGTCAGCAAGCAGTCCTCGCATTCATAGCTGTGGTGCATTACGTCTTTGCTTCGTGATGGTTTCGTCAGGTCGGCTTCCTCGGGCACGCCTTTTATTTTGCCCTCACACTCGTCATCTTTTCTCTTTGTGATGTTCTGCTTTTCTTACCCCTCCTTTTCATTTCCTTTTCATTTCTTTTCTTTTCTAGGCCTTGCCGAGCATAGCCCTCTTGTCCAGCCACTTGCTTTGCCCACCATGGGGACCAACTAGTTGTAGCGTAGCGTTGCGGTATTTTCCCCCTTCTCCGTGCTGTGTCCGCCTCCGAAGGACGACTAGTGATGTAAGGGTCTAGGGGAGGCATAACTAAGAGACAGAAGCAAAAAGCTTGTTTCTGCGCGGCCTGTCTCGCTTCTCTTCTTCGTCTCCGTGTTCGTCCCGTCGACCAACGCAACGGCGGCCTCAGTCGTATGGCGGATGGAAGAAGTTTTTCTCCTCTTTCGACTCCAATGATACGTAGATTGGTCCAGGCCAGAACCAAAGCAAGGAAATGGAAAAAGGGAGGGTGGGCACAGCGAGCTGCGAGTGCTGCGCTTTGCAAGACACAATGAGACGCAACACGGCAGCGATCGGCGGTGCGGCCAACTTTGTGCAGCTTTTGCGCAGCAATATAAGAAAATAAACCAGCCAATGCTGTGTCCGTTGTGTGAGTGGGTGTGGAGGCGTTCGATTGTATGATTATTGATATTAGTATGCAATGCCTCATATGGCATGGATGGTACGATACGATGCAAAACGTGCATCCAACGATGGGCAGAGGAGAAACGAAAAGCACGCCGTCTCATCCCCCGGCCCTGTTGGTTGACGCACGACATGGGAAGCGAATTCGTAGACGGGGATGGATACCCATGGAGCATGATTACCCAGGACTTCTTAAAGTCCCCAACACAAATGTGTGTGATGTAGTTGTATTACACGCTTCCTTACGTTGTCGGCGTAAGCGGGCAGCCGAAGAAACCCAGAACGCAACCCCTTATCCCCATTCCACGAGCGTTCCCATAGTTGGACCCTCTGTGTCCGCAGGCCCTCCGCCTCCATCCCTTTTTCGTCTTTCCTCTCTTTCCTCTTCTTGCCGTTTTATTGTGGCGTTGCGTGCTGGATGGCATTGGCATGCGCGTCGGTTGCCCCGAGAAGAATCCTGCTGGTGACGTATGTGCATCGTAGAGCTGAAAGGGTTGCGGGGAAAGCTGTCCACAATACATACCCCTTTGGCATTCTCGGGCCTTCTGTCGTTTTCCCTCATCCTTGCTTATGGCCCATTGTAGTCTTTATCCAATGATGTACCGAGGCGTTGAGTCCCTTTGTCCAGCTCGCAAGCTACATAAGTAGCTCCTAGCTCTCTCCTCTCCTGTCCCCTCCCCCCGTTCTCCCGGAACTCAAAGCCATTTCTTCCATTCTCACTCTCTTTCCCACTCTTCTCACGGCTTCTTCCCTCAATTGTTCCGTCCACCCTCACAAGTTACCTCTACATCCACCCACACATCTCATCATTATGTCGTACGACGATAACAACAACGTAGGTTGCTCTAAGCTCTGGTTTCCTATTGCTGTGTTAATTTACTAACCTTTTCTTTGTAGTCCGGCTACGGCGGTGGCCGTGGTGACCGTGGTGGCAACAGTAGCGGCTACGGTGGGGGCAACAACAACAACGACAGCTTCGGCTCGGGAGGTGGTGGTAACACCTCCAGCGGTGGCTTCGGTGGTGACACCTCCGGCAGCTCCGGCGGCTTCGGCGGCCGCGGCGGCAGCAAGAACGACGACAGCTACGGGTCGGGCGGCTTGGGCGGCAGCGGCAACAACAACGACGACAGCTTTGGCTCGGGAGGCCGGAGCGGTGGTCGTGGCGGCAACAACAACAACAATGACGACAGCTTCGGCTCCGGCGGTGCTAGCGGCGGCAGCGGCGCCGGTGGCTACGGCGGCGGCAGCTCGGGTGGCTCGGGCGGCTTTGGCGGCAGCAACGACGACAGCTTCGGCTCGGGCGGCGGCGGTCGTGGAAACAGCGGCAGCGGCGGCTTCGGTGGCAGCAGCAGCGACAACTCCTCTGGCGGCTACGGCGGCTCGGGTGGTGGCAGCAACGATGACAGCTTTGGCTCCGGTGGTCGTGGCGGTGGCCGGGGTGGCAACAACAACGACGACAGCTTTGGCTCCGGCGGCAGCGGCGGCGGCGCCGGTGGCTACGGCGGGGGCAACTCCGGCGGCTCGGGTGGCTTCGGCGGCGGCAGCAGCGGCAACGACGACAACTTCGGCTCCAGCGGTGGCCGTGGTGGTGGCCGTGGTGACCGCGGCAACAACAACAACGACGACAGCTTCGGCTCTGGTGGCGGTGGCGGCGGATACGGCGGGGGCAACTCCGGCGGGTCGGGCGGCTTCGGCGGCAGCGGCGGCAACAACAACTACTAGGCTGGTGGGGACCGTGCTGTGTTTTTGTGTTTTGCACGGGAGAAAAATCATTTCTAAACTCACAAGTCGTTTCTTGTTTTTTTCTTGAGCCCATCAGTAGTTTGCCAACACAGTAAGACATGTTATGTCGTGCCACACTACCAGTATGGTTTCTTGAACATGAGTTGTCGCTTCAGGTAGTTCTGCACGAAAAGTACGTGCGAGTAAGGCTAAAGGAGAAGAAAATAAAAAAGAAAAGACGCTTTGTTCAATGTACCCTGCCCTCTGCGCAACCGGGGGTGACCAGACGCGCAGCTGTCGCCGATCGACTTTCCATATATATAAACAAGAAAAATTGGGTAGCTTGTGTTCCGCCGCCCGTAGATTTGCAGAATGCCGTATACCCGGAAAAGAATGAAGGCAGTTAAAGAAAGATAAAAGGAGCATATTTCTTTGAAAGTCAGGCCTGGCTGCAACGGAAAAAACACGTCCTCAGCCTACGCCGCCGGCGGTGCCGCCACGGCAACAGCCACAGCGGCGGCCACCACCGCGCCGCCCAGCATAAGCACACCGGCGGTGAGTCAGCAGATCTTCAACCCGCACACCTCGACGCCCTTGCCCTCCACCTGCACGCCGCGCCGGCCAAAGTACTGCGCGGCCACGTCCTGCACAAAGTGGGCGTCCGCTTGGCTCCACACGTCCAGGCCCATGCGCGTCACGGCGTCGCTGCTGACCCGGATGTTGCTGCCATTGTTGTTGTCGTCGTCATTGTTCTCATGGTGCGTCGAGGAGTGGGTGCGTGCGCGCTTCGAGCGGCTGCCGGCCCCTCGCCGCCGGTTCGCTGCGCCCCTGTTGGTGGTGCTGGCGGCCGCCGTCCCCCGGCGGCGCAGCAGCAGGGCCGTGGCGGACGTGTTGGGCTGTGCGCCGTAGCGCGCCGACGACGCCAGACCGCCGCTCCGGCGCACACCCACGAGACCATCGTCAGCCCCCCGGCCGGGTGCCGATCGCCCGCCCGCCACGACAACGTTGTCGCGGCGGGCGCCCGTACCGTGCGCGACGCCGATCCCGCCATCGCCGCGGTCGTCGTCGTAGTCGTCGTAGCCGTTGTCGTCGTCGTCGTCGTCGTCGTCAAAGTATCGGCCGTCCCTGTCTTCCTCGCCAGACTCGTCGTCCCCGTCGATGCCGTCATCCGCATCGTACGCGCCGCCGCCACCGTCGGAGTCGTCGTTGCTTTCGATCACCTCCGCGAAGACAGATAGGAGCTGGGTGGTCAGCCGGTGGAAGTAGGTGATGATGGCGAGTTCGATCTGCGCGCGCTCTTCTTCTTCTTCTTCTTCTTCTTCGATGTCGTCATCTTCCGCCGCCTCGGCGTTACCAGCAGAAGCAATACGCGCGCCGCTCGCTGATACTCGCCGTGCCTTCAACGAGGACAAAGAATCGTGCAAGGGAGATGTAGCGGTCGTAGGCTGTTGTTGTTGGTAATAGGGCTGGTGGTGGTGGTGGTGGTGGTGGTGGTGGCGCAATGTGGGCGAGCCCGGCTTTGGCGGTACAATGTCTGCCAGCAGCGACGCGTCGTAGATGTCTTCCTCCGTTTCGTCCGACCGCCGCTGTTCGCCGGCACTCGCCCACCACATAAAGCCGTTGTACGCCAAGGCCGCCCAGGTCACGGGTTCCACAATGGCGTCGGCGGCGTCCACCAGCTGCGTGTCGTCCATGTGGAACAGTTTGGCACGATTCTGCTTGGTCGTCGCCGCCGCAGCTGCAGGGGACGAAGACGACGTGGTGCTTGGTCGCGGCTCGGCGGTCACGGCACCGGTAGACCGCCGTAGGTCGTCATCCGGCGACGTTGTCCGGTTTGCCAGCCGGTTGAGGCCCGTCGCGAGTGCCCGGAAGCGCCGCAGGTCCCGCTGCGTGGCCTTGAGGGGCACGCCCTTGGCCACCTCGACGGTCGGCCACGCCTTGTCTTTGCTCGCACGCGCGGCGCGGCCTGACGGCGGCATCGTAACGAGCACGTCCCACAACTCGCCCTTCATCGCCAGAATGCTGTCGGTGGTGCAGGCAATCCAGCCGGGCCCGTTGTATGGGCTGCTCTGCCCAGCTGCCGTGGTAGCCCTCTTCGAAAACGCTGCGTAGTCCGCTAGCAGAAAGGGAATGTCGTTCACGCCTACCGTAAACAAGGGCCGGATGCGTTGCCGCGAGGCAGCCGTGGGCTCGAGGACGTCAACAGCCGAGATGGGAATGTTGGCGAGGACAGAGATGTTGTACACTGTTTCTGGTCAGTCGCTGCAGATCGGACTCCCATAAAATTGCAGAACCCATCTTCCTCTCCCAACCGCCCCTTCCCCCGGGGCCCACAGCCACATGCTCACCAAAATTGTTCACCTCGCGCACGGGCGCGTGCGTCGAGATCAGGATGCGCTTGCGCAGCAAAGCCGCGCGGTAGATGGGGAAGATGAGCGGGCCGAACGTGTCCAGCAACGAGGTCAGGCTCCACGCCGGGTGGTAGGGCGACAGCCGGTTTTCTGGAGGGACGAGGAGTGGGGCGGTACCGTCGGACGCGGACTGGCGGCCGCCGTCACCGCCGGCGTAGCCCGTTCGACCGCTAAAGGTCGCTGATGGAACGGCCGGAGAGATCTGCGGCGAGTCGTTGATCTGCAACAGCGGCCGGTCCACCACCAGCTCGTCCGCATCAGACGTTGCGCGAGGCAAACCGTTGTGTTCGTCCCAGTACGCCTCCAAAATGGACAGTTCGTCTCGGTTTGCCGCCAGTTTTCTGAAACGCGGGAAACTGTCAGCAAAAAAAGAAATCTTTCGCTCCCGAAGCAGCACTACGTGACTGTGCAGACGTCGCCCACCCACAACCACCCTCCTTGTCACCTCATTATCTCACCTAGCTATGTCCAGCAAAGCTCCGGCGTGGCGCCATGCGCGACCGAGCCGTCCGTAGCTGCGTGGCACCAGCACGCCGGCCGCAATCATGCGCGCGAAGCGCGCGCCCGCCTCGTCAGTCGGCAGGTTGACAAACGCACTCAGGCCCGCATAGCCTCCACTGTGTGTCGCATCCTCCTCCGGTGTCTCATCGCTGGCATGATCAGCAGCAGCAGCAGCAGCAGCACTGCTCTTGTTGTTGTCCTCGTGCACAAAGTAGATGAGATCCTCGGACACGGCGTGCAGCCCCGACGGCAGGCTCTTGTACTCGACCGCGCCGCTCACATCGAGGCCGGGCGAGACCCGCTTCCAAACAATGGTGTAGCCAGCCTTGACGTCGAACTCGATCAAGAAGAGGGCAGCAATGGGTGGGCGGTCGGCCGACAACCCGTTGGCCGTCGACTCCCGCCGGGGGACAGACAGAGCCGCCGGTGGCTCGCGCCGGGGTATGGCCATTGCGTGTGCGTGTACTTCTCCGCCTGCGTCTGCGTCCGCGTCTGCTGTCGCCGTGGTTTGTCCTAAAGCCAATCCCGGTACGGAATGTCTCGCCGTTGGAGCGTCTCGACGCCGATCGATGCTCCGTTGCCGTCCGGTCCTCTTCTGCGTCTTTTTTGTCTCTTCTCCCGACCCGACGCAACGATAATCGGTCACACTTGCAAAAAAAGCCTACTTCTCTTTTGCTTTCATCGTGTTGTCGTACACACGTTCTCAAACAGCCTTGTGCGTGGGCGTTCGTGCGTGCTCCGTTGTTCGCGTCTTGCTGAGTTTGGAGCTACAAGATTGCTCCTTATTAGGAATACAAGGACGAAACCTGCGTGATGCACAGTCTAAATGCACTGTGCGTGTAAGTAAAGTGATATATTTATGCACGGTGTCCAGCTACGACATATTTGTGTAGTTGCATATCGTATAGTTGCATGTAACTAAGTTTTCCCCTTTCACACAGCGGGTTATCTGCAAAGTTGCAAGACCGGGCAAAGCAGGCCAGTCTTCTGGCCCTCCTTCGTCTCGCCTGCCGGATGCCAGAGAATCTATTGAAGCCGGCTTTGTGGTGAATCGCGTCAGGAACTGCTGCCGGGCCCAACAAAGCCACTCCATGCCACCAGAACGTAGATCGTTTCACCCAACCGTTCGAATCAGAGCCTACAATGAAGCATGTACACCGTATTCCCGTACGCCGTAATACTCCGTTGAAGCTTGGTCCGTTTCATAGACGTCGGCGCTGTTGAGTGTTACCCTTCCGCAGGCAGAAAAACTCGTCCGTCATCGCCAGCCTTCCGGTTCCTCGGCTTAGCCGCATGTGGGTCAGGCCCTCAGCCAATCAAAACGTCTGAATCTGACCACCCCCCCACGGGACGGGGTTCCCTAATTTTTCTCTTCACTGCAACCCAATTTCAGGGCGGCATGTCCCCCACAATGGAGTTGTCGCAACCAGAAAAGAACAAGTTGACGACACAATATATTGAAAAACAATACGTACGCACGAGGACGGGTCTCAGTCAACCCGTTCTTTTTATCATCTGGCTATTTCTCAAGCCAGTTTACGATGGTCGGAAGCCGTTGAGTCCATTTTCGGAAAGGTGTGGCCTTTTTTAAGACTGCTTGTTGGCCCCACTCCCAACAAAAGAAAAAAAGAAAATAAGAGAAAAGAAAAAGAAAGAAAACGAAAAAGAAGGCCGCATGTCACGTTCAACGAGGAACTGACCTGACCTCGAAAGCACGCCCCGTCTTCCCATAATCACAAGCTTTTTTTGGTTTGAATTAAAATAGGCCACGCGGGACACAACCGGCGTGGCAGCACGGCTCGCCAACAAACCGGGAAAGGCTGAGGGAAAGACAGGAAATTTTGTTTTTTCTTTTCTTTTTCTTTTCTCTTTTCTTTGATGTTCTTTTCTTCTTTATATAACCCTCACACCGCCTAGTCCTCTCTTTTTATCTCACTCGGTTGTACAAGTCCAGCGTTCCGTGCGCCCCGTCATCCGACGTCGGCTGTCATAGCAAGCGAATCTCTGGGGTGACGACATCGATCGATATAAAGGACCGGCAGTGATCTCAGGACAAGGAAGACCGACGACCATCTACTTCGGGGGTTGCAAACAACGCCCAACGCTGTGACCCAAAAATGGTCGCGTATCTGTCCGCCGCCGCCGAGGGCCTCGCCTGGTTCCTGGTGCGCTACACCGGCGTCGTCGTCGTGCTGTATCTGCTCGCGACCGTCAGCGCGCTCGCCGGCTTCGCCGCCCGCATGCTGGCCGCCTGGCTCGCGCTCATCGTCTGCTCGCTCTACGGCGTCGCCGCCTCCGTCGCGCTGCGCCTCGCCGGCGGCGACCGCTGGCAGCTCGCCCAGTACGCGACCGCGCGCGCGTTCAAGTACACCATGGCGACCCTGACGGGCATCACGTTCGCCGTCGAGGACCCGCACGGCGTGCTGGCGACGACGCGCCCGGCCGTCTTCATCGGCAACCACCAGACCGCGCTCGACGTGCTCATGCTCGGCTGCATGTTCCCGCGCTACTGCAGCGTCACGGCCAAGCGCTCGCTGCGGCACTACCCCTTTCTCGGCTGGTTCATGCGCCTCAGCGGCACCGTCTTCATCGACCGCGCCAACCGCCAGGACGCGCGCGCCGCCCTGCGCGGCGCCGCCGACGCCATCCGCACGCACCGCCAGAGCGTGTACATGTTCCCCGAGGGCACGCGCAGCAACGCGCTGGAGCCGATGCTGCTGCCCTTCAAAAAGGGCGCCTTCCACCTGGCCGTGCAGGCGGGCGTGCCGATCGTGCCCGTCGTGGTGGCCAACTACAGCCACCTGTACAACACGTCCAAGCTGCGCTTCCTTCCGGGCCGCATTCCGATAAAAGGTGGGTGTTTTTTCAAAAAAGAAAAAAAGAAAAAAACGAAGGTGGCCGTATGCTAACCCTTTACACAGTCCTAGACCCCATCTCCACAGAAGGGTTGACGGCCGACGACGTGGCGGACCTGACCACCCGCGTGCGGGATCTGATGCTGCAAGAAGTGGTCGCCCTGACGGCCCAGGCCCGCGCCGAATCGGCTTCCAAGGCCGCTGTGGCCGTGCCTTCAGCGCCGCCTCCAGCCAAGGCGACCGACAAGGCGGTGGCCAGTGGCGTCGATACCACCTCATTATAGCACTAGCCGATGACATGAGACAAGAGAGACAAAAAGGCCGACAGAGAGCTACGGAACGGCCGAAGCGAGATGGGCGTCAGGCGGGTGGTGCATTGTATTGGGATCGTGAGCATATATGTGCCAGCAGAGAGCCATTTTGATTGTTATGTTTTGTTTCTTTTTTTTAATTTTTTTTATCGTTTTTGCCAGCTTGTTTTGCATAGATGGTATATCCTACCGTTGTTTTTTGTTTTGTTTTGATTTTGTTCGTCGCAAGACTAGAGCGGTTTGGTTCTAGATATCTCGTTGCTATCTCGGCTATACCCTGGGAGACGTCTGGTTGGCCATATAGACAAGCACACAAACAAAGCATTTTGAATTCTACTTTCGGAAATTGTGGGTGCTCACACGTCTTCAAGTCTTTAGGCTTGGCTCATCCTCTTCCTTCTCGAGCGTTCTAAAATTATACATAAAAGTATATGAATTTTCAACGGTCTATGGATCTAAACCATTATATAAAGAAGAAAAGGTAAAGAAAAACAAAATAAATGGATCACCATCCCAGCCATAACCTTGTCCCTATGCCTGGCTGCCTTTTCCTACACAATACCAAAGTGATAAAACTACAGGAAAAGTAAGTCACAAGAAAAGTAGTGAAAGGTGACGATCAAAAGATTGTTTCTCGCTAGAGAAAACAAGCAAATGGTCCTCCAGAGAAAGAAAAAAAGAAGAAGAAAAAAAGTCCTGCAACTAGTCTTGTAGTCGAAAGTCCCAAGAAAAAAGGAAGAAGAAAAAAAATCCTGCAACTAGTCTTGTAGTCGAAAGTTTCAAGAAAAGAATGATGGAAGAAAACCCTTTGTAAAGAAAGGAACTATTCTTCGCCGGTCTAAGCCAGCACCAGGGCCCCAACCAGGCCGAGGACGACGGCTGCAATCGCAGCCGTGCCGGCGTGGCGTCCACTGGCCACAGATGCGATGGCAGGGGGTGATCCCGCAGGCGGGATAGTCCCAGTCGACTGGGGCGCGGGCTGCTTCGGCGGCGAGCCCGGTGAGCCACCAGGGGCCTCGCTACCAGGCGACGAGCCTCCAGGAGGCGAGCCACCCGGGCCGGCGGGGTGACCGGGCTTTGGTTTACCGGGGTGACCGGGCTTCGGTCCACCAGGAGTGGACGCGTTTCCAGAAGGGCCGGGGATGATGGGAGGCTGGGGAATGGTTGAGTTACCCGCAGGCGGTGCGGGAGCAGACGTGTTCCCGGCGGGGGGCGACGGAATCTCGCAGGCCTGTCGTGGGTTTGGTCAGAAAACTGGCTCTACTAGAAGTTTAAAACAAAAAGTGTACGTACCGTCGTGGTGAAGGTTTTCGTGTGAGACGTGGTGATGGTCGGCGTCCACGTGTACACGGACGTGGTGCCCTTCTCGCCAACGGTGGTGCTGACGACCTCAGGGCACGTCGTCCCGACGACAACGGTGCTGTCGCCCAGTTAGCCTGCTTCCTCATCCAAAGCGGTCAGGGGAATAATCATGGTGCAACATACGTAGTCTCCCAGATAGTAGCCGGCAGGCTTGTGGTCACAACGCTGGTCGTGCTGTAGGTGGAGTACGAGGTCTTGCCGCCCGACGTGTGCGTCTCGCTACAAATGGAGGAGGAAAAAAGAGGTTAGCTTTGCTGCAACAGAATTCACTTCCTTCTTGCGGTGGGTAAACCTCTGGAACCACAACAGGTCCGGGAACAAAAACACGTACGTCACCGGGCATACGGTCGTCTGTTGTGTTGGTTAGCTTTATCAAGAGCATTTTCTCTGGCTTGGTCTAGGAGACATCGAACATACGTAGCTGGTCGTGATGACCGTGGTCGTCGAAGGTGCGCCGGTCGTCGGGGCCACGGGAACCGAAGGAGCAGGCGTGGTGATGTTGGCAGCCGGGGGCGTTGGGCCGTACGTTGGGATGGCGGAGGGCACAGACGAAGGGACTGCAGAAGGGACCGACGAAGGGCCAACGGGAACAGGCGTCTCGGCGGACGACGGGCACGGCGTTTCCGGGATCGTGGAGTTCTGCGCCCAGTGGTTTCCCCATTGGCCTTGACGGTAGGGAATGTTGCCGGCCAACGCCGACGAGGCCAGAGCCAGGACAGGAAGAGCAGCAGTTCTCATGGTGAATGTGTTGTGGCGTTTGTATTGCACGTCCCGTACGAAGGGGCAAGAAACATGAAAAATAAAAATAAAAAGACAGACAAAGTCTGCGTTGTATAATAGGGCAAGCTAGGCGGATGGGAATACCGTCTTAACGAAAGACCCACGAGTTGTAGCGAAAGTAAGGCACAAGCAACGAAGAATGAATGGTGCTTTCGAGGTGTAGATCAGGGAAAAAGAAAGAGAAGAAGGAAAGGCCAGGGAGCAATGCCTCACGGCCGGGCGTCCTCCAGACCAGACAATATATACGCACGCTACCAGTGCGAGAGAAAAAAAAAGGCCCGAGATAGTTCGCCCTACATAAAAGGCTTTGAGAAGAAGGGGGTGTGCTGTTGGTCGAGGGACGAAACAGAGCTATGTGTGTGGTGCGAATCAAAGGGGGGGGGGGGGGGCAATGTGTAAGATCGGGGCCATCTCGTCAAGAAATTTTCTGCTCCATCTTCATCCGTCGGACCACCAAGTAAAAAAAGAAACACAGTGTCAAATGGAAAGGCAAAGCTGCCTCGGGATGACCCAGATGGTTTGCTTCTGGCGTCTTCTCTTGAAAATAAAAGGTGAGTTGATTTTTGAGAAATATAAAAAGCCAAATTTTCTCCCGGTATCAAGGAAATAAAATAGAGAGAAAAGAAAAAAAACCTCGATTTCTGTTTAATGTATTTTAAGAGAAGAGAACAACATGAGAACAATGCAGTAGAAATGCATCAGGAATCGATCTTGAAGATAAGGGTTGTGACACCCAAAGTAAACAAGTTATATCAACTATGTGTTCAAAATGCCTTTGATTATCGAAAAAACATTTGTAGTTTTCTAGATAAAAATTACGTATCCCAGCCCAGTTGGATGTAGAAAGCAGCGGGTGTCACTGTAAATTTTCTCAGATCGAGCATCGGTGGAAAAAAGAAGCATAACCAGACAAACACCGGCTACCAGACAGACCTTATTCGTCTTCAATCTGAATTTGCCCAGCGTCAAGCCGCTGAATATGTAGAGTGCCGTCACATCGCATCACTTTAGTGTACGTTATCCTTCGCAAATTTGTTTTTTCTTTTCACTTTCGTCTTCCCTATTTCAAGGGAGATAAGGGAGGCTCACGATCGAACACCAGCAAAAGACTCCCTTTAGCCGACGTCGTTTCCAGTTTTGCCAAACCGTCTCCCTTTCTGGCTTTTGACCAGCCATCGTGAAGCAAAGTAAGCGACGTACGCATTCTCATAGAGAAGAGCAAAGGGAAAGATATTGCGTGTGTGGTTTCTAGGGTTCTAAGTAAGCAATTATGCCTGCGCCCTGTGTTGACTTACAATTTTGGGAAGTCTCCGTTGCGTTCGACGTCCTTTGTTTGTTTTGTTCACTCGGTATGAGCAGGAGGAGGAAGAATATTTTCATGCCTTGCTTATGAAATTCAAAGCATTCTTTTTGGCAGCTGGATATAAACCGGTAGGGGGTTTCCAACGTGAAGTACACCGCCCAGTTTTGAGAATAGCCATCTAACAAACTCTATTTGTCTACATACGATATCAACACTTCAAAGACCTAACAACGTCTGTTAAGCATGAACTCGGACTCGCTGATAGGTCGTCATCCCCGTCTCTCATATGCATTGTCTTCCCCCGGAAGAAGGGTCGTCTTACAAGGTACGTCCTGGCTCGTAGAGAATTGGCTTTTGGGTGTCGATTTCGACTCTATGGCATTTGCCGAGGCATACCCACCTGCTAACCCGACAGTGCGGTATACGGAGTACGGAGCCGGGAAGTTGGCAGATTTTTTGGATCTCGGCTAGCGCAGTCAAACGCGTCCCTACGTACGATCTCGCTCAGAAGGGCGCATGGCATGAGTCGGAAGAAGCAGATGGAGTAGATGCCCGCCCGTCTTCGTCCTGAGCGGGTCTTGTACAGTCTTGGAAGACAACTAGGTTTTTATGGTGAGTTTCAGGTTGTGTTAGTGGAGTGTATTGGTGATGGTTGAGCTGCTTCGATGCCGGTTGCGGTGTGGAAGCGTCGGGGCCTGTGGACCACCTGGACCAGATCGCGAGTCTCTCACTAACCGCAACGAGACCAGCTAGCAGAGGACATCCACACCGTCCCAGCGTCTAGAACAAGCAGCAATGTATGTACAGAGCTTGCCCATTTCATCTAGACGAGTGAGTGGAACCAAAGAACTCGTTTGCTATCACGTATAGTCAATATTGCGTTGTTTATGTCATGTAGTCAACTGCCAAAGAGTAGAATGTTCGACGACGTTGTCGATAAAAACCGAGAGGCAAACAACCACCTGCTATTATCTTCTCTTTCTTTTCTATATTTGTCGTGGGACTGAGAGATCCTCTTCACGTTTCTGGAGAATCCACGCTCGTCGAATATACAGCTGATGAGTTATCATTCTTCCACCTAGATACGCCTGTTTTTTAAGTATCGTCTCCCTCGAGTATCAGTCTACTCCACCTTTTCCCTTTTTCACTTTTTTTTTTCCGAGCCGTCCGTGATGTTGGTAGTGTTAGTAGATCACCCCTGAGACTACGACCGGTGTTGGTTCTGTTGGCGTCTTGTCAGGGGGAAACTAACCACACGGCGTATCAACTAGTTACGGAGAGTACACCACACTCGGGATGACACATTTCTTTAACCATACTGGAGTTTTGACTACATACCATATGGGATTATTCATCTTTTATTTGCAAGGTCGATTGTCTTCCAACATTTGAATAGCAGTTATCCCTTATGGTGTCATGAAACAGTCGGATCTCGCCCTACGAGGGAACTGACAACGTAAAGGCAACCACGTAACAGCTTATATGAATGAGGCATCTTTACTCTGACCAAAAGATTCCAGGCATCCGAAATCTGGCTTGTTGGGGAAAGCAGAGATTATCGAAAACAGCGAGCAATGTGTATGGGTTCCTGTTTCTGACTGTGCATCGGTATGGCTGCGTATACGTATTGCTGAGTCTATGAATTTGCGCACATAATATCTGCTTCGGATTGCGAATGGTAAAGCGTAAGCGGACGTCGCCCGTAGCAAAGTAAATATTTCGGGAATCTGTCGATTCTGCTGCCTTGTTTGTCGCCTGCCAAAGGAAGCCAGAAGCCAGTGCCGGCCTTCCAGAGAAAACTGGACGAAGCCTAACAAAGATGGACAAAGAACGTTTACAGATTGAGCCTTCAGAGAAAATATCCTGCGCCAGAAAATTCATACCTACGTGCGTGAGTGGTTTGCCAGATTGCAACAGAATAGGAGAACGAAAAGTTGGCAAACAAAACATGGCCGCGGTTGCGAGGCGACGACAAAAACCTGTCGCATTTGCAGCGTCTCATCGAGTTCGATCCCCTTGGAACACGACGTGACGCGCATTGTCTTGCAGGACGCATGCTCGTTTCGGGACGCGGGCATGTTGTGCCGCGTCACCTGGTCCGATGATGACCAGCTCACCCCCAATGGCCTCTTCTAGGACCGCTTCGTCCACCGCAGGTTTCCGTCGCCGTGGCCCGACGGCGCCGTGATACACCGGATGGTGTGGGCGGTCGTGAACGGGCCCGCCGACTGATAGACGACCGACTTGCGGACAAGAGAATTTGTCCCCTGTGGACAAGACGGTTTGGGACCATGGTGTGGCCAGCGCCGCACACGGAAACAAAAGAGGGCACAAGACAGAGGCCGGGACCGGGACCGAGACTAAGATGGGCGCGTGCTGAGGAGGATGGTATCACGCGCCTTTGGGGACAGCTGCTGGAAGTGGGCCATCGCCTCTGCAGGAGGAGATGCGGCGGCGCTTCTACGACCCGGAAGCCCCCCTGATACCCGCATACGACGTCCGCACGCCGCTCTTCTGACGGCAGAAGCCAGTCGTGACTGCTACACTGACCGGAACAAGCCGTCGTTCCTGATCCTGACGACCTACGGGTTGCGGGATAAGCTGTCCAAAAAAGAGGCTGTGGATCCGGTGGGCGTCGTGGAAGTCTTCGAGAAAGGGAAAAAAACAACAACGGACAACCACCATCACCACCGCCACCGCCACGGGCCGCCTGCGGCCCGGCTGGCCGTCAGCCCGCCGTTCGGGGTCCGCAAGAAGGGGTGACGATGGAGCTAGTTCTTTTGACGTTTCTGGCTCAGGGGTGGTGAAGCAGGATTGTGTTTTTTTATGAAAAACTGGCTATTATCAGACACGTTTTATTTTATTTAATTTTTTTTCTAAATTAACATTTTGTCTGCGCAAACAACGATTCGCATGTCGTTCACAATAAATCGTCCTCAATAAAAAAAAATATGGAAAAGGAGAGGAGAAAATAAAAAAGAGTGAGCAACTATCCTTTTTTCGGGTTATTGTTTCTCATTTCTCACTTCGTTATTTTAGCATAGCCACGGTTGCATATGTAGCCGTAAGCATTTCTGTTTGGGATGGATAACAATTAAAATGAGTGGCTTCGTCAGATGATTGGGTTGAAAACACAAACAGGAGCTGAAAAAGACCCGTAGCCAGTGAGATCCGAAACTGCCCAGCTGAAAAGCCGGCGTCGGGACAGACGAAACGCATGCTTATTCCTTATTCGTTTGTCCTCATTTCTTTGCTTTCATTTCGCGACAATCGGTTCGCAAAACATTATCAATCTTCTCAGCAGCCGTAGCCATGGTTCAGACACGTGCAGCGCTGCCGGTGACAACAGCGGGAGGCGACCCGTCCCCCTTCACCGCCGCCGCCGCCGACGACGGCGGCACAACGACTCCCGAGGTCGTGTTGGAGGCCTCGCTCATGGCCCATCTGCGCCGCATCTTTGACCTGCACGCCGACAAAACAGACAACCAGTGGTACCGAGACCAGGTAGCCACCTTTTTCTCGCATGTGCAGGGCGGCCGTGTCGGTGTCGGTGTCGGTGTCGGTGTCGGTGTCGGTGCCGGGGCTGATGATGGTGCCGGTGCCGCCGCCGCCGCCGACGGCCTTGACTTCCACGGTTTTCTCCGCTATATGACGTCGCCGGAGGCCGATGCCGTGGCGCCGTGGCCGGCCGAGGACGTCGACAACTATCCGCTGTCGAGCTACTTTATCAGCTCGAGCCACAACACCTATCTGACCGGCAACCAGCTGTACAGCGACGCCAGCACCGACGCCTACCGCACCGTGCTGGAGCGCGGCTGCCGGTGCATCGAAATCGACGTGTGGGACGGCGAGGCCGACGACGACAGCAGCGACTCGTCTTCCGACGAGGACGGCGGCGGCGGCGGCAGAAAAAATCACGACAGAGGCAGAAGCAGCACCAGCAGCACCAGCAGCAGCGACGAGGACGCAGCCGACCCCGTGGCCCGCCAGAAAAAAGTGGCCCTCCGGAAAGAGAGGCTGCGCCGGGCCAAGGAGAAGCTGCCGTCGTCGCTGACAGCGCGGCTCGGCAAGACGACGCTGGGCCGGCGGTTGGAGCACTATGTGGAGGCTAAGATCGAGGGCAAGCCGGCAGCAGTGCCGTCGCCGTCGCCGTCGCCGACGCCGATTCCCGGTAAGACCGTGTCTGCTACCGTCCCCGCAAACACGGGGGGCGTGACGACCGCCATGCCGGTCCCGAAACCGCCGGTGGAGCCGCGCGTGCTGCACGGCCACACGCTCACCAAAGAGGTGCCGTTCCGCGACGTGTGCGCGGCCATCCGTGCGCACGCGTTCCGCGCAACGGACCTGCCGCTAATCGTCAGCCTGGAAGTGCACTGCAAAGCGCAGCAGCAGGACGTCATGGTGCAGATCATGGAGCAGGAGTGGCAGGGCCTTCTGCTGGCGCCACCGGCCCAGGTGGCGGTAACGCTGCCGGCGCCGGGCAGCCTGCGCAACAAGATTCTGGTCAAGGTCAAGTACGTGCCGCCACCGCCGCCGAACGACACGGCGGGCAGTCCCGGCGCGGACCCGGCGGTTCCAAAAGCCGCCACGGGCCTGGCAAGTAGCACTACAACGACGCCGACGACAGAAACAGCCGCGGCCACCCCCGCTGGAAAGGCCAAGACAAAAGCCGCCAAGATCATCGCGGCGCTGGGCCGGCTGGGCATCTACACGCAGAGCGTCTCCTTCAAGAGCCTGTTCCAGCCCGAGGCCGCCCTGCCGACGCACGTCTTCTCCCTCTCGGAAAAGAGCCTGATGGAGGTGCACGCCAAGCACGGGCCGGCGCTGTTCCACCACAACCGCCGGTTCCTGATGCGGGCGTATCCGTCGGGCCTGCGCATCGGGTCGTCCAACCTGGACCCGGCGACATTCTGGCGCCGGGGCGTGCAGATTGTGGCGCTCAACTGGCAGAACTGGGACGAAGGAATCATGCTGAACGAGGGTGAGCCACTATTTGATCTATTGAATTTATCATAAAAAATGAAAACGATTGCTAACAGCGACTGCGACGACAGCTATGTTTGTGGGATCCGGTGGTTACGTTTTAAAGCCAGCAGGTATGGTCACCGGTATCGAAGCACCAGTGCACACTCTAACGCCTTCGGCGTCTTCCCTGGAAAAGATGCCTTCCATCTAACATTTCTCTCCTTGGCGCAGGCTACCGCGGGGACAAGCTGGGTCAACCCGCGCAGACGACGGCCGGCCAAGGTGCGCAGCCCCTGACGACGTCGTTCCCGCCGCCGCCGACGGCACCCCATGCCGGACTGTCTTCTTCGTCTCTGCCGATCGTTTTCCACACACTCGACCTCTCCATTACCTTCTTCGCCGTCCAGGGCTTGACCTTGCCACTGCACCGGCACCGGCACGGCGGCGGCAGCAGCAGCGGCAGCGTGGACGAGAGCAACCCGTCCGTCGTGGCCGGGTCCACAGCAGCCGCCGGCGCCGCGTCGCCGCCGCGCCTGGCCAGTCGACGAAGCACCGCCGGCACCTCCGCCATCACCGCCGCGTCCTTGTCGTCCGCTGTTTCTGCGGTCGTGGCCCAGGCCGCCTCGGCCGCGGCCGCATCCACAACCGGCCGCCCGCTGCGGCCGTATGTCAAGGTCGAGCTGCACGTCGACGCCCATCCGGAGCAGCCGGACGTCGCTGGTGGTGGTGCCGACGACGACAAGGAGAAAGACAAAGACGCCAACGGCAAAGAGGGCGAGTACAAGGCGCGGACGCGCGTGGGCAAGCTGGGCGACGACCCAGGCCCGGGACCGGGCCCGGGGTGCAGCGCGGATTTCGGCCAGGACGTCGTGGCCTTTGCGGGCGTGCCCATGGCCGCGCTGCTGCCGGCCACCAACACCGCGGCCGCCGCAGAAACGACCGACACGACAGCCACGGCGTCGGCGCTCTCGTTTGTCCGCTTCCTGGTCAAAGACACGGCTGGGGCCATGCGGCGCGACCCGCTGCTGGGCTGGGCCGCCGTGCGGCTGGACCGCCTCCAACCCGGCTACCGGCTGGTGCGTTTGCGGGATCCGGGCCACGGACGTCCGACGGGGGCGGTGTTGCTGGTCAAGATTGCCAAGAAAGTGACCTAGAGAGGCTTTGCCGAGTGTGGAGTGTGTGGTGTAGTGTTTTGTAGAGCGCAGCGGACGTTGGTTTTCCTTCTGTGGTTAAACTGCATTTTTGCTCTATTTTTTATTTTTATTTTTATTTTTATTTTTGCGCAAACGAACGAATGAAGATGAACGTTTTATATGAAGAACGCCTCGAAAAAAAATCATTTGGATTCGTCCATCGTTTTATATATTTGTAGGTCTTTCCAACAGAGCTATAATGTCAATGAACGCCAAGAAACAACCAAACGATTATCCATCCTAAACACCAGAACACAAAATCCTCGTTTTCTTCCCGCAGACCTGTTGCCCATTCTGCCCAATATATACAGACACCCCGCAAGAAGAACCCCGGACCGAAAGCAAAGTCGCCAATTTTTCCACGGTTCGCTCCTGCTTTACCATTGCCACAGCACCTTGTGGTGCAGGATCCGCGGGCCCAAAAATTCGTACTCGTATGGGGAAATCCAGCTGTCGTTGGTCGTCAGCTTGGCGAAGACGCTCGCGCCCTTCCACACCACCACCTGCTCGTCCATGTCCCGCGCACTCCGCGACACCAGAATCCGGTCCAGCAGGTCCGGCCGCCGCGCCTTGAGCCGCTCCTCGAGGTACGTCGTGAAGTGCGGAATTTTCGCGCCGCCGCCCACCACCATGACCGACCCCAGGTAGTCCTTGAGCTTCCGCTCGTCGCCCTTGGCCGCGTTCTGGATGGACGTCATAATGGCAATGTCCAGCGGCGCCACCGGCAGCACCGAGTCCCGCTCAATCGCAATGTCTTTAGCGGTGCGGTGAAACAGCGGGTCCAAGCCATACAAACCGACCCCGTTGGGTGGCTGCGACGAGGCCGCCGCCGCCGCCGCCGCGCCGCTCTGGCTCTGGCTCTGGCTCGCCGCCGGCCCGCTCGGCGCCGGGGTGCCGCCGTTGCGGCCGCTGGGGGCCGGACTTGCGGCCCCGGTGCCTTCGCGGCCAGCACCGAACACAAACGGCGGCGGCGGTACCGGCGGTGTGCTCACGCCGTCGGGCGGTGCCGGAGACGGCGCTTTGGACGTAGACGGCGTCCCGTTGAGATCGTTGAGGCCCCGTGCAAAAAAGTTGAACGGCTGGGTTCGGTCCTTGCTCGGGGTCGACACCTCGTGCGGGCCCGGCGTGCCGCCGCCGCCGCCGAAGCCGTTGGGCGCCGCAGACGGCAAGACCGAGGGACGGTCTAGAGCCAGGATGGCCACCTGGGCGGCCGAGACCGGGTCGTCGGGCACATCCACGTCGTAGGCGTTGTAGGTGCGGTCAATCAGCTTGCGGCGGCCGCGCAGCTTGGTGCTGTTGTCGAAGACAGTCGGGTCGTAGAAGCCCATGGCCGACAGAATCACCTCGTCGTAGGTCTTGAACTGGTACTTGCGGGTGGGCTGGTTGGGCGCCCGCAGATGGAACTGGTACAGCTGGACGGAGATGTCGGCTTGGTTCATGGTGCAGTGCTTCTGCTTCAGCTCTTCGGCGAGCAAGAAGTCGTAGCGCCGCCGCAAGTTGATCTCTTGGTACGGGAAATGGTCGTACAGGAGCATCTTGACGAACGTCTCGGTCACGTCGAAGCCGCCGTACTTGAGGTTGATCCGGGAGTCTTCGACGACCAGGCCGTCTTCCACGCAGGCAACAGAGGTCTTTTGCGCGCCGACGTCGACGACGCAGCCTTGGCTGTAGCCGGCGCCGCACGTGGCTGCGTAGCTCTCTTGGATGAAGCACACCTTGTTGAACTCCAGGCCGTTCATGCAGAGGCGCAGGATCTGCTCGACGTAGGCCTTGTCGTACAAGTCCGGGATCACAAACACGCAGCTGTACTGGCGGCACGCCGACACCTTCTTCAAGCCCAGCTCGTTTTGGATGGCGTGTGTCACCACGGCCTCAAAGTCGCTGTACAGACTGCTGACGCTGGCGTAGTCGTCCTCGTTCAACCAGCCCAGCTGCATGGGCCACCGCAGGCGAAACTTGGGCACCGAGTCGTCCGGAATCCGCTGCGCCTCGCTGCCAAAGAACGTCGACGGCGGCGCCGGCGCCGATGTCGTTTTGAGTACAACAGACTTGGCGGCGTCGTTCGCCGCGCCGTCTTCGTGGCCGTGGTGTCCGTCGCCATTCTGCTCCTCGCCGTTCGGCTCACCGCCTCCAACCGCCTTTTCGTCTTCGGGGGCGACCACGGCCGCCTCGACATCCACGGGCACCTCCGGCAGCGCATTGACGTCGGTCCATTCCACCTGCAATGGATCGTTGTGTGTGGCAATCAGCTCGGGTTCCGTCCGCCGGTTGTAGTTGACGACCAACTCCTTGGAGTTGGGCAGCACTTTGCGCTTGTTCAGGCGCATGTCGAGCTTGAGGTCCTCGCTCATCTTCTTGTACTTCTTCGACCACTCCTCGCCGTATTGTTGGTCCACCTTCTGTGCCTCGAACTGCCTCCGCGGCAGGGCGTCGTACTCCTCCGACTCGGTCCGCGGGAACTTCGAAGCCAGACACATCGGCACCGTCTTGGGCAGCACGTCGGTCGAGAAGCCGATGCGCAGGTACTGGCTGCCCGGGTGGATCACAATGATCTTCGAGATGTCCATGCCGTCGGTTGGCATGTTCAGCGGAAAGTCACCCTGCTGCGGCTCAGCCAGAGGCAGAGGGATCTCCCCCCGGCTCTGGTTGAGTGCCCGGTCTCGGTCTTTCGCATTCTGCACTAGTCTGTCGCGATTTGCTTCGTTCTGGACCCGGAGAGCTAGTATTTGGTCGTCACGCTTCATGTACTCGCTACAAAATTGAGTTAGTTTCGTTAAAATAAGCAGGTTTATGAGGTGTATGACTTTTCGCTTCTCCCGATGTCCTATCGACTATGCAGGAAAACGTACGTGTAGTAGTTCTTTTGGTTGATGGGTGTGACCTCGGGCCAGCTGGTTTGCTTCATGCCATTGTCCGTCCGCTCCAGCCCTATGCAGTTGTCGTCAGCAACCGAACACTCAAGAAAGAAGCAGATCACAGAGGCATCATCATCATCATCATCGCCGCTTGACGAGGTAAAGAACCAAAAAGCTCACCTTCCCTAAGGAGGACGCGCTCGCTGACTTTGCCAACCATTGTTGCAAGAGGGCGATGCAAGAGTGAGGGTAATGGTAGTCGATACGTCCTCTGCAACGTGCCTTGGTTACGTGGGAAAATACCAACCAAGAGCACCAGGCGTCTGTTCAGCAAAAAACCCTTTATTTCCAACTGCCTGTCTTCGAGATTCGCGATCTTGATATCTCGAGCCGCGCTCAGAGGTGTTGTACTAGTCCATATCCAGTTAGCTTGTTCTGTCGGCTATTTATTCTTCCGTGCCGTCCGTGCAAGGCTATTGACCTAGCCGCATCGAGGAATTGAAGCTTCTCTGCAGTCAGACGTTTCCGGAGAGAACCCAAGCAGGACATATATTTCCAGCATTACTCGTAACGCAGATCTCTGCGCAACTTCTTGCTTTCGCTACGGGTCTGTACGCCGCTTACTGGCCGTACCTTTTCTTCACGCCCAACAGCGCGTTAGGTGACGCGAGATTGCGGTGGCGGAACGCACAGTCGCTGAACAGTCGCTAAATGGAGTGAAAGGTCGTTGATCGCAAGCAATTGATCGCTGCAGTTTATTGCGGATGGCAGCCTAGAACTCACATTTCTTTAATTGACGAGCATGTTCTGGCGTTTGTTTGTTGTATTACACTGATGGTATGGGCAGATCAGGCTGCGCCCGGATTTGTCACATGACAGCAGCTGCCTGGAATGAACGAACGATGACGTCGCCACCCGGCCACGCATTGTGTCTCAAGTGGGAAAGAGCTACCGGAACAAACCTCGACACAAGTTGGCATGCCGGTCATTTTTTCTTTCTTTATCATACTCACATATTCTATGAAGCAGTTGATTTTTTTTTAAAGGGACACCAGCGTCGTTCCTTTCTTCTTTCATTTTCACCGGAATAAAGAATCTATAGCATTGTTTTATGCTCATTATACCCGCCCTCTTTTCACACGCCTCAATTTCTTCAATACCGGAACCAGTTATTCACCTCGAGGATCCAGCATCATGCCTCCCGTTCCGATATACGCAAAGAGCCCCATCAATGCGGCCAAGGCGTCTGGAGTCACGCCCAAGACTGGGTTGCCAACAGACGACAGAGCCTCCGACCCACCAGCTGTGACGACAGCCTCCGGATCTGGAGCAGCCGCACAACCACCACCGCCACCACCAGCACGACCAGGTGCAGTGCCCAGCCTGCCGCAACCTTCCGGCGTGCCTCAGAGTGCTAGCGGCAGCGGTGGCAATCGCAGTCAGCTTGTTCGGCCCACGCCTACGACAAAAACAGCTGATCACGGCCCTCCACCTCCGCAGCCGGGAGCGGTACCTTTACCACCGGGGTCTGGTCCGCCAACGACCACCAGGGCACACCCGCAGCAGCCACAGCAGACGGCTACTTCTGCTCTGCCAGCTTACGCGCCACATGCGTCTACTGGTGGCAGCAGCAGCAGCAGCACCAGTGCCACAACTATGCCGCCACAAATGGCCGTGCCTCCACTGACATCGGGTCCACACGCGTATCCTGTCTCTCGCGGCACGGCTACGACAACACAGGCCACTCAGGGATCAGGCCGGTCGAGTTTTCCACAACCAACCGGGCTTGCATATGGGAGTGCGCAGCAGCAGCAGCAGCAGCACAATCTGGACCACCCCCCAGGCTACGTTCAGAATGCCTCCGCAGCGGAAGTGAACAACTCGCAGCGAACGGCGGCCCAGTTGGCCAGCGTTGAACAGGGAACGTTCAGCAATAGCAACAACCGGAGCAACCACGCATTGTATGGCGGCCAGGGACAAGAACACGGAGAGGGGGGGGAGGAGGGTGTGTGGGACGCGGCCAAGAAGTTTGCTTTCGCAGCGGGTGAACGGCTTTCGGCAGCCGAAAACGAGGTCTGGCGGCGAATCAACAAAGGGCAATAGGGAGAGCAGGATAAGTGTCGATGCGGTAGCTCCGAAGGGTACCCATAACAGGGCAGCACAGACGAGCGCTGGCGGCAATTGCTGACGGTGGTGGAAGCTTTGAGCAACAAAAGCAAAATATCATAGCCCGTGCACTATTATGGCCGCAGGGACGCGAGTCGATTCCGCATCGCGGAGCGCGTATTTTGCTAGTGTCAACACTCTACAAGGTGGCAACCAATGGGCTATAACTTTGCTGCCTTCGTCTGGGGACTTCGACGGTATTTGTCAGGGAGACCATTGTTTTGGCTACATGAGCCGGACATGCTGGGTGTGTTGTTTATGGATGGATGTGTGTATCTGTTACGCCAGGCAACATCCGCTCGATTTAGATGAGAAAGTGGGCATGTGCTCGGCGCCGCCCACGTCTTGATGTGGCAGGAGATAGAGTACGAGCACAGCAAAAATACGATGGACGGCCGTCCTGCGCCTAGTTTTCCTTGTCTTTTTTTGCCATCATCAGTGAGGCCGAAAGCGAACAGTGTGTATGGAGACTGCGTTTTATTATTCGGACGTGCCGCGGACAGGCAGAGTCGTCAGCATTGATCAACACGAAGCACCATCCGGACTGGAGACGACGGCGAGGGACGGCAAGGTGTTCGACGAAAAGTATAGGACAAAACGGTGAATCGAAGCGGGCAAAAAGGAACAGAGCAGATATACCATCCAAGTTTTTTTTTTGTTGTGCCATTCCGTCCTCGTGTTCTGACTGTCCCACTCTTTGCCAAACAGAATAGTGAAATCCTATCCGTAAGCATCGATACGCATACGCCGTATAACTGCTTATTGTTGTTGTCGTTATAATTATTGCTGTTCGTCATGAGTTCCGCCCGTATCTCTCTACGACGATAGTCCCGTCGTCGACGTTGAGTGGTGCGGCTGTGCGGTTAAAAGAAAAAGCCCCCCCCAGATGTAATTTCCCACACTTTCCTAATCGGGGGCAGTTTGTTATGCGTTAACAGAGAAACTGCCAAAAAAATATGAAAAAGAAAAAAGAAAACAACATCCACACATAAAAGGGTGCAAGCGAAAGAGCCTGCGCCCAGCTGGGGAGCTCTTGGCGGAGGGCGCGGTCTAGGCTGTCCGTTCCCATCTTGGTTTCTCTGGAACATATCTTCTCTCGTGTTTGTCTTTGCGCTCCTTTTCCTTCCTTTTTAAGGGGCAACCTTGTGATGCCACATGCCGGTCACCCCTTTTCCTGAACGAGGCAGGGGGGAACTCGCAAGGGGTAGAATCTAGCGGCGGAAACACGATGACGACAACTGGACAACGTAGATAGACGACTACGACGGTAGCAAGACCGGAAGAAACAAAAAAAAAATATGTCTTTCGGACAGGGTCATGGTAAAACCCAGAAACAATGACGCACGCGTTAAAAAAGAAAGAAAAACAACGAAGATATACAGTCGGATCAAAGAGCAGCAAGACGATCTTCTGCTGCTCCCATCCCCTCGTCGATGACCTTATGGTCGTCCTCGG
Organism: Fragosphaeria purpurea; assembly: GCA_002778095.1. Classification (NCBI taxonomy): domain Eukaryota; kingdom Fungi; phylum Ascomycota; class Sordariomycetes; order Ophiostomatales; family Ophiostomataceae; genus Fragosphaeria; species Fragosphaeria purpurea. The sequence continues at coordinate 2,565,800 of PCDL01000006.1, forward strand.
TGCTCAAGGAGTCCTAGCCGGGAAGCTCCATCGATCTCCTGTTCATGTATTTAACCGTATGCAACGCCCTTTCGTTTGCCCGCCCGTTGTTAGTCACATCTTATTCGTACAGTCTTCCGCAATACTAAGCAGCCCGCAGCCTGGGTAGTAGCAAATTCGAGTCGGTTGTTGTGAGTAAACACGGCGCTGGTACGAAAGCTCGCCAGCTCGGCAAGTCTACCGGCCTGTCGTTCGAGCACAAGAAATTGTCTATCCCGTATAATCGAAGGCTTGCCTACGTGTCTATCATGGAGGGCAGTTAATATCGATAACGGATCCAAAGAAGCAGGTCCTGGGCCCTGACTGCTCCCCCTCCCCCCCCCCTCCTTCCTGTCCCGCCCCGGATATTAAACATTCATGCAAGCACCTAGCGCAAAGACGACAGGTTGGGTCGGCCACTTTAAAACAAGAAATAAATAGGGAAAAAAAACAAGGGAATAAAAACTGCCAGCTGGCGTGCAATCTAGAACTGGCGCACGGAACAATTCGCTACGCGTACGGGCGGTACTGTTCTAGCGGTGGAAAAGGGAGGGGGGACGAAAGAAGAAAAGAAGCACTTCACAATGAAAAAAAAAAGCAATATAACAAACACACGCAACCCACAGACATCTCGGCGGATGTTGCGGGGCGAAGGAGTACAGGCCACATTATACGGAATAAATACGTTCTCGCGCTAGATCTCTACTTGAACACGCACCACATCATGCGCCCTGAAGAATTTTCAAAAAACAGTTTTCAAGTTTGTGTGTTTGTGAAAGGTAAAATGTATCTACGGAGTACATTCTAACAAAAGAAGCCTACGTAGATACAAAAATGTTGACTTTTCAGTATGCAAGATAACGGTAGTCCAGGGTTAAAGTGCCTACTGTTTTTGTTCCGTAAACTAGACCAATACAACGCTACGGTAGAACGGGTGGCGTACTGCAACGCGCGCGCCAGGAGATTGATGACGAGTCAAGATTTGCAATACTTTGTCTTTTTTTCTGCGCTTGCATTTGTACTTCCTAGAGAAGAAGCATATCGAACCAGCAGTTTCGACCGCTGATGAGGCTTCAAATCCCGGAATTCAGTGTATGTCATCTGTCCACATCTCTCACGACCGTGGCTGCACAAGGCGAAACAAAAGATCATTTACTTGTACATGTTGCAAAGAGAATCATATTATATGTACATAGGACAATTACAAAAAACTGGTAACATGCGTATGACCGATTTACAGCGAGTGGGCAGACAAATCCAACATGCATCCGCAGCCAGCCTTTGGCCATGTCTGGCTCGCCCCTTTTATCTCAAGTCAGGCAAATGGCAACCATCTCGCTGATGGTAATGCTAAAGCGACGCCCGCTCGTCCAACGGGCTGCGAGCAATAACACCTTTTCCCTTCGGACCTACTCCGCGCAAGAAAAAAAAAGAGTTAAAACAGTAAAAAAAAAAGAGAGGGAATAAAAGGGGAGACGAAAAACGGATAGGCAAGTCGACGAAAAAAAAAATTCCGAAACGAGTGTAGTACAAAAATAGTTTTCGTCTTTTGCAACATTGCTCCAGAGCTTTTGATGTCCAACGAACTCATCGTCTCTTCCGACAATCAAAACAACGCCAAGAGTGTGAACAGACGAGAGGACCCGTATCATTGTCGTAGAAGCAGCCACAGAACGGAGAGCAGCGCAAAAGAAAAAGAAAAAAAAAGAAAAGATGCAAGATAATGGAAACAATCACTCCATACATACGCAGACCTTAAACCAATGGAGCACATAAAAATTTACGGAAGTACAGGAACAACAAAAAAAGGGGGATCGCTTGGCGCAGCCATGGTTTGACGAGTGTTTGCTGGATCACCGATCCAACTTTTTGTATCAGATTTCTAACAGAAGCCCAAACTTGTTTGACTCGTGTGCACAAAGAGACAGTAGACACAGACCACAAATGACGAACGGAGCGAGCCGGCGGTCGCCTCATGTTGATACCTCTCGCCGTTGATGTTTTTTTCTCTTTTCTTTTCGACATGCTGTCACATATACTGGGAATTTCTTTTGTGCTTCGCAACAACACGTTCCCAACGTGCCGGAGGGAGAAGAAATACAATGAAGGGGGAAAGAGGAAAGAAAAATCTCTTTGGAGGTCGCAAAAAAAAAATGCACAGAGTATACAAAATCGGCAGAGAACCAATGCAACGTATAAACGCGCGCAGAAACAAGCACACTTGAAAACGGAAGCACACGGTAACTCTGGCAGACGACACATACATACGAAAATGTACGTACGACGTTATTACGCAGTATTACGGCGTACTCGTATGTCGTGCCTCGTACGCGGATGAATTATTGCGTCCCGTACTCGTCGTCGGGTCGGTGGGGTCTTGCGACAGATCTGAGACGGCTAGCAACCCCGCGGGTCCACTTTTGTACATTGTTGTAGTACCTATACATGTACGTAAATTTGGTTGTAAGTTATGTACTAGTACTTGAGATTAAAGTTGGCCCAATCTGCGCCCCGCCTGCTGCCCTTTCCCTTCCCCTGGAACCCCTGCATACGGAAGGCACGCCAGCCAATCAGAGTGCGCTCCTTGTTTGGCCCACGCCGACCTCAAACGTTAACTTCAACGTCAAGCCGCCAACGTTCTCTCTTCGTGGCGAACCGTCAACAGAGTCCACCACTGACGGAGACAGTACAGGTGACAAATGGTCTTTTCTTTTCCTGTACTCCGGTATTGCAGTTGTTTTTATCACCATTCCTCTTGTTCATGTTTGACCTTCACCCTCCCCCCGCCCCTTTTGCTTCCTTCGCCAGAATTTTTGTTTCGAGTTTTGTTATCACAAGCCCGGAGGGCTAGCTGTTTTTCGGCATCTTTTACTTCCGCAGTCAGTAGTTTCTGGTCGAGTCAAGTTTCTGCTGTCGTTGTTTTACGATTCTCTCTACTCGTTTTTTTCTTCTTCCGTTTCTCTTTTTGGCTGGCTCAAGACGGAGTGGGTCGTAAAGCCCTTTTTTGTTTTCTTACAACAATTCCGTTTTTTCGCTCTTTTTCGTGCGCCCTTCAATACTACCCACCTACCGGTTAAAGACAAGAGGTATAAGACGCCTCCTTCTGTTTGTTTGTTTTCCTCGTTATGATATAGCTTCAGTCGAGCGGGTTGGATCGAGCGGCAGAAGTTGGTCTAGGAACAAGAAGTGCAAGATACGACGCAAAAGAGAACCCGCGAAAATGGAGGAAAGGGAGGGGGACCACGATGGGTGTCGCGAGGGTGAGTTTTGTTTTTCCTTTTCTTGGCACGACGTGTGATGCTCGCGAACATCGTCCCTCTTTTTAGCCCAACAAGTCAACAACAAAAATAGCTTGTTTCGAGAAGGAAACGGGGCCTTTTTGCTTATTATAACTTTCTCCCACAAGAACATGAAAGAGCGCTTGTCATGAGTCTGGTACGTCGTACAGATCTGCTGTTTATGATGCCCACCCGTGGAGATGATTTTGAAGAAAAGCTTGCCAACAAAAACGTGCATTTGTTGCTCATCGCAAGGGAAGCCACAAGAAAAAGAAAGAGGGGGGGGAAGGGGAAAAAATCGGCTTTCCCGACGTAAGATGTCCCCTCCAAACATTTTTTCCTCGTGATCTTCACCAGGCCAGAGCCCGTTGGAGGTGCTTAAAGGGTTTGGCTAAACAGGCAAGCTTACGTCGGCAGTCCATTCGAAACGGGCTTCGCCTTTTTTCTGCAGGGTCTGTGGGGAGTTTTTCTTCTGGAGTTTGTTCAATCTTTTGCCTCGTCCACTTTAGACGCTGGTATCCTTGTATGTTTTACGTGCCATCGATGGAGATAAAGTTTCCCGCATTGGTGATGAACGGCGCGTCCGACGGTCAGGGCTCAAACGAACTCCATCATCTGCAAAACAACAAAAAGAACGGCGGGTAAACGATAATGCAACGGTGTGACGGACGGGTAGAGGGGAACCCACAAGGCAATGTCATTGTTTATATCGCTTTTTTTTTGTCTTTGTTAAAAGCCCACTGACTTCCTCTAGGGATGACACAGCTGAGAAGATGACGGGAAGATTAAATCGGGAGACGTCTCTACAATCTATCATCTCCTCAAGCCCCTCTGTCTCGCCATGTTGCCCCCAGGGTGTTCAGTTTGATTTTGCGCTCCGTTTCTGTTGGTCAAGTTTGGCGTAAGATCGCCACAGTATTTCCCTACTCCGTACTTGGGTACGTAGCGTTTTTCCGTGTAAGTGGTTTGTTAGACTTTTTTTTTTCGTTCTCCTTTGCAACCTGAGACAAGCCACCTCTTCAAAACGGATGTGCCCCCCCCCCCCCCCCCCCAGTCCTCCCCACTCCTTCCTCGCCTTTTACCGTGACTATTCTGTCTTCCTGTTCCTCTTTCTCCGACCGTCTTGTTCAAAGGACGGCCCAATCCGCGCCCACGTTTCCTCTTCTCTAGTCACACCCCTTTGACGCCGCCGGAATAGCGGTGTCTGTGTTGTGCGTGCCAGCCCTGTCCACAGATCTTTTGTTTTATCCCGATGTCGTATACCTCGATACGGCAACCTTGTGCCTCCGTTCTTTTTGTTTGTTCGTCGGCAGACCTCGGCGACTAGGGTACCTTTTTTTTTAATCCTTGCCTCGTGTCCAAGCTTGTTCGTAGACCGCTTCTGATCTTGTTCCTCCCCCCCCTTTTCTTGGCAGCCTCACCCGTGTACTCACCTGCACACACTTCGCCTTCCCCGTACCGTCAACACGCCACCGTTCCAAGCCTCGAGGCTTCGACCCTTCATCACCTTCACAGCCCTCGCCGTCTATCAACCACTATTTGTTACCCACAACCCTTCCTTGTACCGTCTCCAACCCACATCCGCACTCACGTTGATGGCCTTCCTTTTTCCCTTCCTCCCTCCCTTTCCGTTGCCACACGCCAGTTCTTTTCCGTTGTCCTTTTCTCTCCTCCCCCTCCTCCACCTTCTTCTCTCCCCCTCCCTTCTCTCTCCGACATACCACCTTCCCCCTTCCTCCCACCTCTCGTAGGCCACAGTGCCACAACCCGCGCTTCTTGTCTGTAACAAGGAACTCGGCTTAGCTCCTACCGGTGTTCCGAACTGTGCCCGTGCTGACGCCCGTACGGAGACTACTCGTTCATTTGTCTGTTCCTGTTCTGTTCCTGTTCGCTTGTGGGCATGGCCACAAACCACACAGACTTTCGCTGCGACGCAACACTTTGACATTTGGTAGTAAACTTTTCCTCCATCATACGGATCCTTCGCCGTCCTGGTTGTTCTTCGTTTCTCTCTCTCTCACTCTCTCACGCTCTTCCGTTATTTTCTTTTATACCATTCATATCCTGCATCGCCTCTCTCTTCGTCCATCTTGTTTCTTTTCTTCCTTTCCCTCCTTTTCCGCCTTCGTTCCACACGTTATACCCCCCCACCCCCCTCTTTCCTTTATTCTTTTTCCTTTTCGTTCATTCTTTGGTTCTCCTATTTTTCCCATTGGACATGTTCAAGTTTCCACTTCTTTTTCTTCACTAGTCGTTCTCTTTTTATTTTTTCCTTACCTCTCATTATCTGGGATGATATAGAGGCATACTCTTTCTTCACACTCCTTTCTCTCTCTTTTTTTAGCCCCGTTATATAACTCACTCTGGTCTATAACACAAAACCAAGAGCTGGCTCTTTTTTCTCTTTTTTTTCCGTCCGTTTTTGATATATTTCTCGCTTTTTATTTTACCCTCGTGTTTGTTGTTTCGCTATTCTCCTCTCTTTTTCACGTTCATTGCTATAGCGATCGACCGTCGAGCCTCCATTTGCTTCTCATAAACGGAAACTCACCACACTCCTTTATTACTTTATATATTATTTTCCTTCACATTCTCTGTCTCTTCCCACACGAACAACGCACGATCAAACAATCCACACCCCCTTCCACCCCCCCTTCTTCATCCCCACAGAGCCAATCTACGTTCCTTTCGACAAACGCACCGCTTCCACTTTTGCTCTTATTTTCTTCTTTGTTTTCTTCTTTTCTTGTCTCGCCTCACGTTCGTATTTTCTTTCTCGCGGATATTATTATTATTGTTTTTTCCCCCTTCTTTCACGAGGCGCCTCTCTCTGTCTTTAACCGTCCTACTGATCCTCTGGTGTCGGCTCGTCACCACCAACAACAATAACAGGGAGGACAACATTGCTTTCATGCTCCCTCCTCAAGCTTCTCGGTTGACTTATACTTTCTAGCGATCTTTATTTTTTCAAACGTTTTTTTTTCTTTCTTTCTCTCGTCCGTCAATATATGCCTTACGAAAATACGAGCACATCTGGATATCACAGCGCCAATATACCCATACTCACCTTATACAAGACACGTTTGCGTAACAACAACCTCTGCGTCTCTTGCTTTAATTCATCATCTTGTTACCATCACGACGACCGACCGCTACAACGGTTCTCTCATTTCTTTTCTCGTCTTCGAAAGGTTGTGTCGAACGCCTCCATCCCGGCATTGCTCGCTTAAAAAAGAGGCGTTCTTGTGGCCGGAGACAGCAGCATCTCGGCTACTTTCCTTCCTCTCGATTTCGCTTTTGTGAACCCAACCTCGTTCTTTCATACCGCCAGTTTCATTGTTGGCACATGTCCTTCATTAAGGTGAGCTCTATCCAACACAAAGTAACCACGCAACTATCTCGCCATCCGCTTCGGACTTCCAACCCACACCTCAAAACGCAACATGCTCAAAGTTCTGGATTCTGCGTTCTCGGCCATCGATGTCCACTCTGGATTCTCCGTCTTGGGATAGCCCGTCTCTTTTGCGTTCCGTCCTAGGATTCATGCTAACTGTTTGCTTGTTCACCCCCCCCCTTCTCCCTCTTTTAAGGCGTCGTGGTCTTTTTTCTTCGCTTTCTCAAGTTCCGTTCTATAATCAAGAGGAAAGAAAATAAAGAAAAATAAGAAAGATCAAAGTTTTTTTTGGTTCCCCCAACTTCTTTCCCGAAGAGCCGCCTCCATCGTCCGTGAACCCATCCGCCGCACTCCCCATTCATCAACAACAAACTTGGGGACGCTGTCTATATGACATGGATATCGATCCAACACAATTGTACGTATAGCGCCTCGTCTCTTCATCACATTGCCTTTGCCTTCGTCACCCTGTCGTCACTATTACTTTCTTCTTTCGCATGTCCGTTGGCCGCTTTTCCTCCGTTGCTTTTCCCGTGTGCTCTCTATCTGATTCTTCTCCTGTCCGGGTCTGTCGACCACCTGGGCCGGGAAGACACAAGCTCATGCTTTGACGAGCTCACCTCTCGCCTTTATTTTTTTTTTTCATTCTCTCTCTTTCGTTCTCTTGTTCCTCGTTTTTCAAGTCTTGGCTCAACTTATTTATCCATGCGTCCCGCTCTCTAGACGACCAAATTTTCAACATCAATCTACACCTTCATTTGCTTTTCATCCCAGCTCGAGCAGCACAGACGGCATCGTGCACGACGTCAAGGGTAGCTTCGACAGCAACAACAGCCCAAACGCAAGCAACGGTGCGGTGACGAAGACGACGACAACGACGACGACACCGTCGACGGCAGCAAACATGGCAGACACCACACCGCCGTCAACATCGGCGCCTCTGCTCACGATGAACGGCAGCGACATGTCTCTCAAGCCAGACTCCATACCGACGACCACGATAACCGCACCACAGGGCGTTTGGACAACACCAACGACCCAAGGCGTGCGGCCCCGGCCGGCTACCATCCACGAAGGCTTTTCCTACTGCATGGGCGACGCATACGATGGCCTCACGTCGTGGGACTCGTCGGCATTGTCTATGCAGCAGACGCCGAGCGACAGCATGTCGAGGCCGATATCCGTGCACCAAGAGTTTTTCTCCTCGGCACCGTCAATGGAGACCTGTGAGTTTGGCCGACTGATCCTTGCGAGTGACGGATACCTCTGTGTGTGTGTGTGTGTGTGTGTGTGCGTGTGTGACACCGTACTGATACCATCGTCGAGCTACAGCGGGAAACTGGGGTCAAAAACCGTGCGACGACAGCCTCGACCTGCAGTTGGACAGCGACATGAGCATCGGCCAAGCCTACACGACGGACGAGGCCATCCCCATTCTAGACCTCCGCTATTCAAGCGGCGCACCGATGGACGGCGGCGAAACGCTCAACTTTGACGGGGGGCTGCATCCGCGGCGCCTGTCCGGGTCGTCCTTTACCATGTCCACGACGGGCGGCCTGTCCGACATGCCGTCGTACGAGGACTTTTCGGCGGCCCTGTCGGACGCGCCGTCGTTCAGCTCCGACTACCCGCCGCCCTCCAACCGCAACTCGCTGATGTCGTCCACACAGCTGTCGCCCGTCGCCTCGCCACGCATGACACCGCAGGGCCGGTCTGAGCTGGTTCGGACGCAGAGCCGGGGTCGTGCTTCGCCGTCGCCGCGGCCGGGCTTGCGTGCCGCTCCCTACACCATGGACGGCGGCCGCAACAAGCGGTGGTCGACCGGGTCGTATGGGCCGATGCCGCCAAACCGGCGTGCGTCGCCATTTGTGTTCCACGGAGCGAACGGCAACGGAAACCTGAATCCGGCGGCCGCCGGAGGAAACGGCGCTGCGCCCGTCGGCACGAGCGCGCTGGACCCCTTCGGCCCGCGCCTGTCTGCCACCACCGCCACCACCACCACGTCGTCGTCTCACCACTCTTCGCCCACCATCACCAACGGCCAGCTGCCCCTGAGTCTCGGCAACCTCCAGCAGACCGCGGTCACCACGGCCGGTGCCAACCCGTCGCCGAACCCGTTTTTTCTTTCGGCGCACCCGCAGACCACAGCCGCAGCAGCAGCAGCGGCGGCGGCGGCGGCTGCTTCTGGCTACTCTCGGCACAGTATGCTGCTGCCGACGCAGCTACCATCCCAAGCAGGCGCCATGGCCTTTCACCACCAACACCAGATGGAGGGCGGGTTTCCGGGCGCACATCATCTGAACAACGGGCACCACGCGGCGGCGGCAGCGGCGGCGGCGGCTGCCGCGCACGGGCTGCACCCGCACGCGATGCCGGGCCACCATCTGCCGCTCGGCCACCATTTCGGCATGCACCCCGGCATGGCACCGCACGGCATGCCTATTCATGCGCATTACCCGGGCGCGCCGTACGACGCGGCGGCGCCGCCGCCGCCTCTGCTGTCGCACGGCCTGTTCCGCATGCTGCAAAGCAACGGCGATCCGCACACGCTGCACGGCCACTACACCGACTTGTCGGACCCGCCGGACCTGTACGCGTCCCTGCAGGAAGAGCAGCTGCCGCCGCCGCCTGAGGACATGAACCCGTCCGACCCGGACCTCGTGCCCCACGAGCAGGAGCTGCGGTTCAGCGGCGACCTGTACACGCCCAAGTGGGTGCGCGGCCACGGCAACAAGCGCGAGGGCTGGTGCGGCATCTGCAAACCGGGGCGGTGGCTGGTGCTCAAGAACTCGGCGTTTTGGTACGACAAGAGCTTCACGCACGGCATCAGCGCGGCGACCGGCAACCCGTTCCAGGAGCCGCTGGAGACGCGGCGGATGGACGGCAACCCGGACGTGTGGGAGGGCCTGTGCGGCAGCTGCAACGACTGGATCGCGCTGGTCAGCAGCAAGAAGAAGGGCACGACGTGGTTCCGCCATGCCTACAAGGTAAGGATTTTTTCTTTTTTTCTTTTTTTCTTTTTTTTTTAATTTGGGAGTTGGGGGAAAGGGGTTTTGCCTTGCACGATTCCACGTCATTCTTGATACATTGCTGACGCCCCTTTTCCGCAGTGCCATACGCACCCAAAGATCAAGGACGCACCGAAGCGGCGGCGCGAGAGCAGCCACGCCCGGTTGTCCACGAACGGTGGTGTGATCGACAGCACCATGGCTGGCGGAAACGGATCGGGCATGGCCAACATGGGCAATTCTCTAGTTGACGTCCAGCAGCAGCAGCAGCAATCTCAGCAGCAGCAATCTCAGCAGCAGCAGCAACAGCAACAGCAGCAACAGCAACAACAGCAACAACAGCAACAACAGCAACAACAACAGCAGCAGCAGCAGCAGCAACAACAGCAACAGCAGCAGCAGCAGCTGGTCACAACAACGGCACCGCCACAGGCACCGTTGACGCCGCAGCTCACACCGGTGGCCGCGTCTGCTGCAATTCCCGGCAAGGACTCCGCTACACCAACAAGCATGAACAGCCAGACGCAGGTCCAGATGCCTGTGCCGGTGTCCATGGCCATGACGGCGGCGTCGATGCCCTTGATGGCCGAGCAAATGATACAGCAGCAGCAACAGCAACAGCAGCAACAGTCACCAGCAGATCTGTCACCGCAGAGCACAATGCAATCACAGCAACAAGATCTGCAGCAACAGTTCCAGCAACAGCAGCAGCATCAACAGCAGCAGCAGCAGTATCTACCATTGGCATATCCACCTCCATCGCATCCACCGCCTCCGGTGCCGCCACGGTCACACCTCCGTCTCCAGCAGCAGAGGGCCCAGATGGAAGCCATGCAACACCAGCAGCAGCAGCGGCAGCAGCAACGGAACCTGCAGCACGCCCGGCCGCCACCACCTCCGCCGCTACAGACCACAGCATCGATGGCGGCCATGTCGCCGATGACCCCCATCGAGGGTTTAGGCAACATGATCTAAAGTTCAAAAGAAAAAAAAAAGTTTTCCTATGTCTCCTATTCGCCTTTTTTGGCTTCTACTTTCCTTTGTTACTTTATCTACTGTTACTTTTTTTTTTCTTTCTTTTGTTTCATGCTATGCGCGTAATTTGACACGACTTACACTTCGTTCTTATTTTTATTTTATGTTTATTTTTTGATTTTCTTCGATTATCTTCGTATCTTCTTCAGGAAAACGGCTTTGGGACCGACAGTAAGGATGGAGGGCTGACAGGGTTCAACGGTTGCAGAAAAGAAACATAGTGGCACAATACCCCCTTTTTTTGGTTATACATTTGAAATGTTTCCAGTCTTTTTTTGCTTATTTTCTTATCTTCTTTTAGCCCTCACTGTTTCGTATCTACAACAGAGCATGCTTGCGTGCATTTTAACAAGAAAACGGTGAATTAAAAAACAAAGAGGGAAGAGAACGGCGGACAAAATTTGCTGGGTTGGGTCACGTCAAACGAACTACACTGGACATGAAGCATGGATATCTGGGAGAGCAAGCGGGACAACAAGAGTTTGAGTATTTTTGTTATTTACGTTTCTTTTGTTATTACTTTTGTTCTTCTGCTACTTTTACTTGTAGGACTGTTGAGCTTTTGATTTAATGACATTAACGAGCTGCTTTTGAAACCTGCCTCAGATCGGTCTGGTTTCCTTGAACATCATCTGTACCTACAGTCGTGAATCAAAACAACGAAATCTTTCATTGTTATAATTTTGCTCTATTTCGAAAGTGCAGAAGAAATAGGAGAATGATCTATTTGTCTTCTTTCCAGTTGGATTTCTTCATGACTTACGTCGTACACCTCGTTGAAAGCAGACTGGACATCCAGAGCTTCGAATTATGCGTAATGTTAGCACACCATAGGGGCTACCCACGCAAGACGCCCAGGAGCCGCCGCGTTGCTTGACCATGCCCAAACCAGGCGGCACTGAAACGACGGCATAAATCCAGAAGCGTGATCCGGGCGCTTCCTGACGGTGACATGCAGCGCCTGCGCACACGACAGGTCGACCAACGGAAAATACTGGGAGGGCGGCACGGTAGGAGGAGGGTATGGACATGTTCAGCTTGGTTTCGACAAACTTTGATGCTTGTTATATTCCACGAGTTGTTGCAGAAGTGAACTACACGGGGGGAATTCTCGTTTGCAAACGGCGTCGAATGGGCGCTAAAATGTACGGCTCTGCCAATTCTTACCCGAGAACGTATTCTGTAACACTGAAAGGTATTCCCGGGAAGTGTACCATTTTGCGCTGTTGTGCCAGGCGAGCCGGCTGCTGCGATAGCTGCAGCTGCCATTGATTAAGTGCTTCTTTTTCAATCTCAACTTCAAGAAGGCAAATGTAAAACAGAACAGCAGCGACACTTTCAACGTTGTCGAGCATTAAACTTTAGACTGAGCTTTTGCGGGCACACACACCTCCCTGCTTCGAGTTTTTACGACCTGAATCCGGCCAGCCCCCTTTTTCGTATGAAGGAAGTCTCTCCACTGAAAATTGCAACCGAGTCGTGTGGGGAGCTGAGTTTTTAGGGGTGAACATCAGCATATGAAAAGCAAAAGCTATCGCCGATCGGAAATAGGACCGGACCAGCCTTCTGCGGGCTTGTTACGAAGGATTCGAAACGAAAAGCAAGATAATAATAGGGTATTTAGGGCTATCACGCTGTTTGTTTTGTAAGAGCTTGTCATCACAAGCTAAGTCGTACCCTGGAAGGTGTACGGGAGTACGGAGTATGTATTAATTCCTCCGTACGCACATACTCCGTATTACAGTGCAATGGCATTCCGGCATCGTGCTCCGTAACAGTGGCCAGACCCAGCCCTGCCAGGCTTACCCCGGCTTGGTGTGACGCTTTTTAGATCCCCCCTGTTGCCGCCAACAGTGGTACGAGATTGATAGAAAGAAAAGACAACGTAGGGGCTTGCCTCTTTGCAGTAAGGACACCGAGCGTACCGACGTCAGCATCTGCTCCTCATAATTTCCTCTGCTTCGCTTCGTATCTCGTAATCCGATGGAACAGATGCTTTGCAAACGCACCCACAGGGGATAGCAATCCTTGTACGTTTGTTTGCCAAAAGGAATATATCCCAACGAAGCCGAGCGTACATGAATTCAAAAACATGCTCTACAGATACGAGTTGAATACATTGGCAAAACCAGCCAAAATAACTCTTTACATCCCAAGAACGGACATCGAGGTTGATAGCTTGCCAAAAACCTGGTTGACAACGCCTTATTTAGACAACTCAACGTCGTAATGGCACTCCGTATGCAGGAACAAGGAACGGGACGTGGAAGAAGCACAATGTACAGAAGAACACAAAAAAACAATGCATTGTACGGAGCATGTCCCCAATACAAAGCACCCTGTGGGGTTGGGGCGAAGAAGCAACCACCACAAGGTGTTGGCAAAAAAATGCGACGATTTTGCGTTCGAACCGTTGATTCCTTCCATCATGCAGCAAAGAGTTCCACGGCTGCCACGTTTTTCCACGCTTTTTAAGCTCCGGCAGCTCCGCGTGCAGGTTTGTGAGAGCATTGCCTCCTCCACTCGGTCGTCTGCTCCAGACTCGTGGCTTGCCAACGCCTCGAAGCACACACCATCTCTTTGAGTATTTTACGCCGTTAAGATATGTGCCTGTATGCATAGAGTATGGGATATGCTGCGACTGACGCTGTCAGAATTATAAAATCGTTCCAAAAAGCCTGGTTTTTCTTCCGCATTGGCAGGATAACAGGCTGACAAGACTCCGCCCTTTCTTGCCGATGGCTAAGCGAGAAAACTTTTTATATAAACGATGATGTAATTCTACGGAGCAAGCACAGATTCGGGTTTGACCGACGTCGTTTGCTAATTAATATCTGGGGGACTGTGAAAAAAGATGGATAGACCGGCTATCTGACGATATAAGCTAACTCACAAAAGTTGCGCAAACTATCTTTCAGCTGAGGCAGGGGTTGTTGCTGACGGCCAGCGACGAGATACAAAGCAAGGAAGGGATCCTGGGATCCTCTGCCGATACACGGAGTATTACGGAGTTTTGTCCTTGTACGTCGTATGCTCTGACGGTTGTTTCTATTGTTAAGACACTTACCAAGTCTTTACGTGTAAGGCTACTTTGGAGAGATCCCGTACTCCTTACGCCCTCATCCGCTGTAACAAGCATCAGATGCAGTTGTGCTCGTGAGAGCAAAAGCATTGTCACGCAATATTCTCGCCGGACAACAAAAAACCATTTCGTCGCCCCCTTGTTGGCAAAACCCTGGCCGGATCTGTCAGCCAGCCACAAAATTGGTTTGTCGTCACTCTCATTATATCCATTCTGTTGGCCCCCCAAAAGAATGCGGGATTGTCATCTCATCTTAACCCCCATGGCCTCTTGGTTGCTGGGTAGCAATTCGAGTTGATTCGTTTTACCTGTCACAGCTGTGTCTTTATTGTCTTTTGTGCAACCAGAGAGAGCCCAGCGTTTCGCCACTCTCCTGCCGTTGTGCCTCGTCCGAACATTTGTACGGGAAATGGCTGGCTGGTCGTCGTTGATGAGCGGCGTTCGCAGCCATCACCGCCTCCTGGCAGGTGCATGCATTCTGCATCCCTTTTTGTCGTTTCCTCAGTCTATTTTCGTCCTGTTTTTTTAATGTTTAGCCTCGAAGGATGGCAGGCATTGCACTGCTGCAGCAACCAAGCACGCGTGCTCCATGCCGTACCAAGAAACGAAATTGATACTGATCCTTACCCCGTACCTTTGCACCTGCATGACGGCGTCGAGGCGCTGTCGAGCCACCACAACCAATCGAGCGACCCTGACTCGAGGCCAACGAAACTGGAGTCCGGGCAGACTACGCAGTATTACGGATGGCAAGCAAACAGCTCTCGACGTTGCAATTTGTTGGACTGCATCCGCTCCTGTACCTACTCGTACGTCTCCGTACCCCCCCGTTCGAGGACACAGAAATGTACGATTACCGCAGAGATCCCGCATGCGCATGCAATTTACATAAACATATATTCCGAACCACTCCCGTTGCCGCTCCGCTTGCCGCCAGCGCTTTGTTTGCCGTGCATTGCCACCCCGGGACCTGCACATGTAATTTACAAACTACAGAGCCTTACCCCGTCGTCGTGCGTCATGGTATTTGCACGCTTCGTCTCTTTACTCCGCCTTTTCTGGCCGTCACGGCTGCCGCTTCGGTGTGCATCAGGCGGGCGAGTGTTCGGTTTGATGTGTTCTGTCAAAACGACCACTTGTCCTTTTGCTCTCCGTTGTCGAGCCGACTATTCTTGTGCTACGCATTGCGCCCGTCCCCATTTGCTTTCGAGTACCTAGTACCATCGTACAAATTCGCTTCCTTCACCGACCTTGGATGTCATTTCCCCGGATCGCGGACGGGCCCTTTATGAAACGGTCGCCACTCTTCGACGTACTTCCTTTCGACGCTCGGAAACGGCCACGCTTCATAAAGAGGCATTACTTCGTACTACTCCGTAAAGGACATTCTTTCCTGTCTCCGTCCTCGTCGTATCAATACGGGGCGACCTCCTTAAAACGGTGCTTACCTAACAGCCAACTTGCAACCGAAGATCGACGGAGCGGCCGTCTCTCGCACCAACAAAAAACTTGAACGAATCCAGGGCCCCGCCGTGAAATTAGAGCCCACTCCTCCCTTCCAAAGGCCAGGTCCGGTCCTCAGCTCGTTAGAAACACCAACCAGTCCAGCGGTCCCTTTGGTTGGCTCGTCCGGGGGCCAAGGGGAAAAGGCTGCTAGTATTACAACTGTACTCCGTACCTACGATAGAATAAGAACAGCAAAACGGGCTTTCGAACGTTTTGGCAAACGATTTGCTGTGGACGTTCCGTTGCGGCCCTAAGGGGGCTCCGGACACGCCGTAAGACAAGAACAAAAAAAAAGAAAAAGAACAAAAATGTCGGGTCGTGTGCTCTTTCCTCTTTCTCTTGCGCTTGGCTCCTTCGTTCCTTCCGATTTCTCGGCTCGGCCATCAATCACCAAAACTCGAACAGGGAGCTCCCCACTCGTGCCTCCCTTTTTTAGCCATCAGACGGCATCCACCCCACTACCGTGCCTTGCATGCTTTGGTGCGAGCACGCGTGCCTTTCGTTCCCACCAAGGGGATACGAACGAGTAGTTTGCGTGCAAAGTTCTGCGAAGCGAACATACTGCACTGCTGTACGGAGGAAAGAGAGGATATTCCCGACTATCAGCTCACACATCTGACCGTCGCTCCTTCCTTCCCCTGTAAGCTTTTCGGTGTCTGGCCCTCTTTCTTCTTTGGGTTCTTCTGGTTCATTCCTCTTTCTTGTTTGGTCCCGTCTGTCCTTCCCTATTCGTCGTCGCCTCTCTTTTCGCTGAGGCTCGCTTGGGTCGCTGCAACCGGGGAACGCTCACCACGGGTTCCTTTTCTTATTCGTTCTGTCGGACGCATAAGTGCTCCGTACGTGCATTCTCCATACTTCGTACATACTCCATACGCCGATCCACTAAATTGAGTGCAATGTCTCGGCCTCTCATCTGGCGTGCATGTGTATTTTTTCTCGACTCCTGAACGTGCTCGTAAGAGCGATACCTCGTACCTTCCCCCCCTCTTTATCTAGCCCTGTCGTCTGTACGGTCGTACTTCGTAGTTCCCTTTTTCAGCGCACAACAGTCACCACGCTTATCCGGTTGTTCCTTCCTCCTTGCTTCGTGCCTTCCGAGCTAGCAAGGCCAAAACCCTCCCACGCCCGTCCGTCCCTGCCTATTTCCAACCTCCACTCCGCTAGGGCCAGCTGCGTGCTCGTATCGTACGCCGAGCTTCATGCTCTTTGCTTTCTTTGCTTTCGTTTGCTCTTGCTTTGCTCTTGCTTTGCTTTCTGCTTTCTACTCTTCTCCGTCTGTCTAGCCTCTCTTCTCTTTCTGCGTCTCCGCTCCTGTCTTTCTTCTTGTCTCTCATCCTAAGCTTGCCTGCCAGCTCCTTCCTCCTTTTTTACACACCATCTCTCCCTTTACCGGGCCAACTCATCCTGGCCCTATTCGGTATTTCCTGTCCTCCAACCTCTGGCCCCTCTTCCTCTCTCTCTTTCTCTCTCTCTTTCTCAGGGGAAATCGCTTCCGTCGACGTCAACTTCCCTGCCACCTCTTTCACCCTCTGGCCGTCCCTGTGGCTCTCTTCTTATTACCCGTGTCTCGTTTATGTCCCTCCCTCGCTTCCTGCTCCTTTTCGATCTAGCACCAGATGCCCGCCTTCTCTCATGTGCCTCTTACAACAGCATTGTTATACGTCTACCACCACCACCGCCACTACCCACACCAGGCCCTGGCACCAGATACCATTCGCTGCTCTTCATAATACTCTATCAATGTACACCCTGCATTCTTTCGCAACGACCAGTTTAATGCGCCTTTTCTCTGTTTCTTCTTCTTTTTCTATCTTCGCTTCTTGCAATTGCGCTTCTCGTTTTGTCTTTTCTCCCTCTTGTGCTTCTAATCATTCTCTTTCTCAACTTGTTTGACCTCTTTTGTGCATAAGCAGTGTTCATTTTGCTTCACCATTGACGGTAATTCTTCTCTTTCTTTTCGTCTCGTCCCCGTTTCCATATACTGTCTTCCGTCTCGACTGCGTCAGAAACCACCTCTTTCGCTGATAACTCATTTCTTTCTCTCGTGCCACAGAACTACGGATTGTCATTTTTCTTGTCGGGACAACGACTCATTGGATATACATCCTGCATCTTCTTTTTTTTTTATAATTTTATATTCTACCTTTTATTCTATGTTCTACTTTCTTTCGGTTTCATTCTGTCTCTCTACGACTGTCGAGAAACCAGCAGATCACGAACTATATTGAAGGGCTGAAACGACCAGCAACGCCGAAGAAACGAATCTACTTTGACGATTTATGTTAGACTAAAAGACTGTTTTCGGGTTCACACCAGGTCGATAAACAACCCACGCTGTTCCTCACGGAAGCTGTTCGAACCCCGTTGCTTTGTACTCTGTTTTTATCAGCACGCAAGCTTGGAACATCATAGACGAAAGACCGCAAGGCAACGAAGAGAAAAAAAAGACGAATCGACGGAAAACAATCCAAGAAAAAGGATCCTCAGAAAGACCAGTTACTTGACCTGTTATGGTTTCAAATTGAACTGTTGAAAATAAAAGAAATTTCTGCTATGAGCGGGAATCAACCAGCAACCAGGTAAGCTTTATTTTTTATCTTCATTTTGTGTCTTTTCTGTTTCATTTTTTTGCTTTATTTTGCTTTGATTTTCATTTGGCGCCGACCATGTTGTTGTTGCACGTTCCACACATAAATGTACGACTTCCGTCTTTTCTGTGATAACCTTGTCCCGTTTCTTGCTGCCGCTCCCCCAACTATGCCGTGCATGCACTCTGCTTCCCGCGTAGCAATCGGCAATCTCTGCAGACTCCCTCATTTGTTTCCTGTTCCGTTTCTCACCTTGTTTTGGTTTCTTTCTTTCTCTTGTATTCCGAAACAGAAAATTGAAAAATCGAATTTTCCCCTTCGTTACGCGGTCCCACATCGTCTGGCTAACAAACTTTTCCTTTTTTCTTCCTTTTCGTGCCCACAGTTTTGGCGATTCCACCGCTCAGCCGCCCACGCCCAAACAAACTCCTACCTCGACAACCTCCTCTTTTTTCCCGAGTCCGGTCTTCGAAACTCCCAAGATCAACTTTAGCCACGCCTCCCATACCACTACAACCACGCCTGGTCCAGACTGGACTCCTCGTTTTGCCGAGGGGTTCTCTGTCTTCAACACCACCCCCGGCAGCCTGAGTGGCTCACAGGGTCCGTTCGCCGATTTTGAGCCACCCTTCACCCCCTCTACCACCTGCCCGTCTGAACGTCAACCGAGTTTTTCTTTCTCGACAACCTCGAAACAACACCGCAAGCACACTCTCTCCGTCAGTAGCTTCGCTGCAGAGATCGCAACCGCCCATGCCCACCTGCCCTTCTCAAACCCCAACTTGCCTCTACCGCCAGTTGAGCCTTCGAAGCGGCTTTCTTCCTCGCCCAACTCGCTCGTTTTGGCGACACTGACCGCCACGGTCGAGCCAGAAAACAACGACCGAGCAAAGAGTGACGGTGTGGCCGACGCCCAAGCCCCGGTGGCGTCGGATAATCTTCCGGCTAGAAGGAAGCCGAAAAAAGCACGCTGTAACACGACGACAGCCGCAACCAAGGACTCGCCTACCTCAGAATCAGCGTTGCTTGTTCACGGACGTACTGCCACGCCACCGCCTTCGGCCAAGAAAGGGGCAAAGAAGGGCGCACGCAAGTTGGCGCCGAAGCTGCTGACGGGCACGATGCAAAGCGACCAGGGCTACGGCCCGCAACACCAACCAATGCACCCGGACTTCATGACTACGCCAAACCAGCAGCACATGACTGCCTTCGTGGGAAGCCCGGCCGACCTCTTCAACTACCCCCTGTCGGCGCCCGCAACTGCCTCGGCCTTTGCGGACGCGAGAACGTTTTGGGAGGGCGGCGATGCGAACATGTCCGCCATGGAGGTCGACTACTCTGCAGCGGGGGGCCACATTTTCCATACGCCCAGTTCTATGCACCGTCAGCTCGAATCCATCGATTGGTCGCAGTCCGGCCAGGCCAACCAAGCATACATGATGACAGGAGTGGACGCTTCGGCCATGTCCCAGCAAGGCCAGCAACACCTAGACAACCATTTGCAGCAAATGCCCCTATCGGCCGACAACAATTCGAAGCAGATGATGCATCCAACCCTCGACATGTCCTCGGTCGATCAGCCGGCCCTGTACGCCGGCAGCTACCCGACGCCTGTCGATGATCCCTTTGGCATTGTGAGCCCCAATGGCGGAGTCAATCCCGGCCTTCTCTTTAGTCGCCCAGCATCGTCAAATATGGATACGATGGCATCAGCGCCACCGGGCGCTCCCACCATGTTGACCGGTGCCGATTCTGCAACCTTTGATCCGACGCCCCAACCTCCTAGCTCTTCTGCCCCGGCCGTTCTACGATTGCCGCAAAACAGTCCACCACCTGCATTGCCGGCCATGCCCGTTGCGGCTGTGCGTAGCGAGTTACGGCGCAGTTCGAGTGCGAAGGAAATTGCGCCGCGAAGGAAAGCCGGCGACCGCGCGGCGCCTGCGAGCTCCCCGATCAAGCCCACAGCCCGTCCCAGCTTGGCACGTAGCTTCAGTGACAGCCGTGGTCCTCGGCTGCGCGGCCGTGCGTCTCTACCGACCTTAGCACCTGCCATCAAGCCGCCTCCTACGTTGTCGATACCACACGAACCCGCCTTTTCCAGCCCGGGGACCGGATTGGGCATTACTCGATCGGCGTCGTTTGGCGGCGGCAGACCGACCGGGCGAAGCTCTCCGATCAGAATGCATTATCAACGGCAGCAACAGCTAGACCAGCCGCACCAGCGACTGTCTAGTCTGACGTCGATTCCGGAGGTTCACACGCCGCGGTCAAGGACGGCGGTCAAGTTTACGATTGATGCCAACGGACGGGCACGGGTTGAGACGACGCTGGACGTGGACGACGAATCGGCACCGCCATCCACGCTACGGCGCAACCAAAGCGCGCGATCCTTGCACAGCAAGTCGGGGTGGGAGTCGTCGTCCGAGGACGACTCTTCCTCGACCGACGACGAACCCATCATCATCCCAAGCCGGACAACGTCCTTTGCGCTGCCGGACCCGGTGAAGCCAAGGGGCCGCGGTCCGCTTCACTCGTCGCAACGAAGTGTCAGCGATCGCAGCACGGCCAGCACGTTTGCCACCCTCCCGGGAGACGCATCATACAACGACCCAGAAAGCGAGGCAGAGACGGTGATGAACGAGGTGCCCAAGGGCGCCGGTGACGCAGCTGGGGAGCTGGAAAAGCTTCGGCAGATGCGCCAGAAACGATCGACTGTGGCTGCGGGCGGAAAGGGTGGCTCGAACAACGTCTTTAGCAGTGGCCAGCGGGGCTTACGGTTCGGTGGCTCATTTGGCGGGAACGCGAATCTGCACAATAGCAGTCCCCGTGGCCGCCGCCAGGCCGTCTCACCGACGACACTCACGGAGACGAGTTTACCCACTCCTTCGTCTGATACGCATAGCCATGGTATTCGATGCATTTGTGGTCGTACCGAGCCGCCGGGCCCCAGCGACGGCTTCATTGTACAGTGGTATGTTGTTCTTTTTTTTTCTCTGGTGGATATGGCGATCATGGTTCCTTTTTTTACCCCTTCTTGTGCTGACCTGTTACCAGCGAATCGTGTGAGTTTTGGCTCCACGGCTTGTGCATCAACATCACCAAGCGGACGTTGCCGTCGGTCTACATTTGCGCGTATTGTGCGGAAACGCCCAACATGCGTGGCGTCCGCATGCCTCCTGCCGGCGCGGCATCGTCGCCGCTTGCGCACAAATCGCTCAAGACGTTCCGGTGAAAATCTCCAAGGGGAGCGGGCTTTGGCTTTTTGTTCGTTGTCAACGTGTTACTGGTCCGCTATCTTGGGCTTTCCTCTGCGGTCTCGAACGCGCTGCATGTAAATGTGCTGTATGATCATACACGACTTGTTCCTTTTGATCAAGGGATGATAATGAGAGAAATTTAGAAGAAGGAAATCCCTATAGGTATGAAATCAAGCGAAGACGGCAATGTAATGCAAACTTCAGGACAAGTGTTAGTTGCTGTCAATATCCCAATAAGCTATGTGTTCATGAGAGTTGGAGACACCCGTCTCAAATAACAGCCCAATTGAGACAACGGCATTTTGGTCACGGCTCGACGTCCAACATCTCGGACACAGGGCATCTGCCCAACCGAGTGGGCACCGTCCGCTCGGTAGCCACGATGCTGCGTTACTGAGAGCAGCTTGTCGCAGGACGCGGCGGTAGTGGAGGCAGCCTGTCAAGGCAGCCCCTCGACAGCGCCGTGTGCGGACCAAGGACCCGAGCAGCGCTCGCAGCACGAGGCATGAAAGCCCTAGGCGACGCCGTGTTGGCCGAGCTAGCGAAGGTGTACAAGGAATAAAAGGAGGACTCGCTTCTTTGAGGTAGAAGAAAACGAAGGGGAAAACTCCGATTAAGAGAGTCAAATAGAGGCAAAAGTGTTCCGGAACATACCGCTTGGGAACTGAAAAGGCGAAAGGGTTTTGTACTCTAGAACAAAAAGCTGAAAGGTAGCCAATAACCAAACAACGACAACTTCTGGGCTCCTATGTCCTTTGTCCAGTCTGGCATGACAAGACCTGGATGTTCGATATTTGACGCCAAACGAAATGGGCAGACTCGAATGAAACATACAACATTTTCTTTTTATCTACCCTTTTTTCATGTATGATACCTTCCAATTCTCTCCTTTCTATATATCATCATATAAACAAGGAAGGCAAATGAAAGGCAAATGACAGCCCAGGACAAATATGCCAACATAAGAATTTGGAAGGCAGAGAACATTGAAATGGAAAATGACAAGAAGATATATGCAAATAACAACTAAAAAAAAAGAAGAAAAAAAACGACCCCCCTGGGACTCGAACCCAGAATCTTTGCCAGCAGTGCAACAGTAGTTGATCCCTCGCTAAAAGGGGCTACCCCAACCGGAAAGCAACGCCTTACCATTAGGCCAAGGGGCCCTCGAGGCGATGTCGTAATCATGCGCTGTGTTGGTAGAAATGGACGCTGGTCACCCCATTTGCGGGCCCAGCCAGTCGTTAAGCGTTTCGTTTCGTTTTTCGTTTCGTTTTTCGTCTTGTGTGCCTCGTGAAAATTCGTTTCGCTTTTGTGGTTTTTTTTTGTTTGTTTTTTTCGCGCTGCTTCTCTTTTCTTTCCTTTTTTTTTCTTCAATTGACTCCCGCTTCCCTAGACGGAATCGACCCGGTTCGACTGGGCACTGACCCAGGTCTTCCGCTCGCGCAGCAGCGTCATGACGCGGTCTTCGAGGACGTGCAGGTTCTCCTTGGCGTCTTTCTCCTCGAGGGAAAACTGCTTCTCCCGGCGCTTGTCCCACCAGAAGAGCACGACGAGGATGACCAACGTCACGGGCACGGTGATGGCGAAGTAGATCCAAAGTGTCGGCGACACGACGGGCGGCGAAGCATCGTCGTCACTGCTGCTGCTGCCGGCATCTCCTCCTCCGCCGCCGCCGCCGCCGCCGCCGGTCTGAAAGTTGAAAAAAGTCATGGAAAACACCGACGCCAGGTACGTGGCCGGCAAAAAGACAGCGCCGACCACCGACAGCGCCTTCATGCTCTGGCTGTCGCGCTTGGACGCGAGGGCGAGCAGGCGTTGGTGCTGCGCCATTTCGAGGTTGAGCTTGGATTCTTTTTGGGCAATGATGTTGTAGAGCTGTGTTGTCAGTGTCCAGAGAAGAAGAGTAAAAAGGAGAAAAAGAAGAGAGAAAAAAGAAAAAAACCTACTGCACCCCGTTGGACGTCCAGCCGCGCAAGCGAGACGTAGGCGTAGTGCTTGATGCCCTTGAGCTTCTGCCGCAAGAAATCGAACCGGTTCAGCATGCTCCGGTGCACCTTGTCGAGCGCTGCCTCCACGACCGCGTCTCCGTCTACAACGTCGTCGTCCTCGTCGTCGTGGTTGTCGTGGTCGTGGTCGTGGTCGTCGCTGCTTCGCGGCGGCAGCACCGCGCGCGCCGCGCACTGCCGCCGCCGGCCCTCGCGGAACCGCTCCATGGCGCGGTGCACCTCGTCGAGCGTGTCGAGGTACGCCTGCGGACGCTTCCACAGCACCTGGCCGTGGCACTCGACGAGCTCGCGGTTCATCAGGTCGAGGTTGAAGTTGGAGTAGCGCTCGTCCGGGTTGATCTCGTTGCGGTCGGTGATGGCCTGCTCGAGCCGCCGCAGCCAGTGGCGCGTGGTGCGCTGCTTGTCGTCCATGGCCGCGTCGAGGTCGTGGCCCAGCAGGATGGCCGGCAGCACGAGCGGGTGGGCCGTGTGCGGCGCGGCGGCCTGCAGGTGCTGGTCGACGATCTTGTCGAGCTTGCTCGAGTCGGTGCCCTTGGCGTAGCCCGTGGTGAGGCCGGCGCGGAACCCGTGGCTCAGCATGAGCTCCCAGCCGCGCGAGAAGCCCTTCTTGAGCACGTCGGACTTGCGGAAGATGATGTGCAGGTGCGGGTCGGCGTCGTCCTGCACGTCGTAGGCGCTCCAGAAAAAGGGCCCCACGACGGCGGAGCCCTCGACGGCGCGGAACGGCAGCTGCAGCGTGCGGACCATGTCGATGTACTGGGCGTGCGTGAAGGAGATGTACTGCGAGGTGAACGTGTTGGGGTCTTTGGCGTTCAGCTGGAGGCTGTTGTCACAAATAACCCGGGTTCGACAGAGCCGGCTTGTCAACCAAAGGTCAACATCAAAGACAGATGACAGAAAAGAAGAAAAAAATTCCCTACATGAGCCGCATGCCGCTGAGCAGCTTGACGCCGGGCTTTTTCTTAGGCGGCGTGAAGACGCCCTGAGTGTGGCCAAGGGGTTAGAGAGTGGTGAACCAAAAAATAAAAATAAAAATAAAAATAAAAATAAAAAAAAACCGAAACGTTGCACGCAAAAAAGCTCCCAGTCAGCAGAGACACGTACCGTCCGGTTAAGAAAGTTGTAAAACTCGCTCATCGGTAACGCGCCCTTGTCGTAATAGAGGTCGCCATTCTGTTGTCCCAAGCATTTCCAGGGATCGATCTGTCAGTGCCCAGAGAGCCAAGAACGCGACGGCTTCAAAAAATGCGGGTAAAGACTCAAAGACTCAAAGACTCAGACCAAAGAAGAAAACGCACGGAATAGTTATAAATCTCCAAAAAGCTTGTGTTTTCCACAACCGTTTTACAACTCCGGACATGGCTTTCAAAGAAATAGTCGTCCATGTCGGCAGGGCAGGAGTGTGAGAGGACCTGGGGGAAAATAAGAGAAAAAGGAGCGCTGAACTGGACGAGGCTGACGATATACCGTGCCTGTCGTGTATTGTCATAGTCTTCTCCAGCCTTTTCAGCCTAGGTGAAACAAGAAAGAACAAAACCAAAACCAAACCGCTTGGTGAATAGAATCTGCTAATCGAAACGAAACATTGTAGGGTCGCAAAAAATAAAAGGCAATACAGCTGCAACTTGCGAATAACAAGAAACTGGTAATGCAAAGAAAACAAGAAAGGTCACTTCTTTCAAAATGGGGTTTCGGTTTTCGGGCGAGAGAAGGAGAAGGGAGAATCCATCCAAAAAATAAATAAAAAACGCTCGCTAAGCACATTGACAGTGACAATAATGAAGAGGCTGAAAGAACCGGTGGAGAGAAAGAGAGAGGACAGAGACAGAAGCCCATGCGTGGGTCTAGGCCACTTTGTAATACGACGCACTCTCTAGGAAAGCTTGTCCAACTCCTCTTTTGTCTGTCTTGCTTCGACCAGGGGAGGTTCCTCGAATCGCCAAAAACGCAACGGAAGCCCCGCCCTCCAGTCTCTCTTCTACCCTTTCCGGGGGGGGATCCTCAACCTTTTACCATCCCCACTTCCGCTCCCACGCTGGGCTCCCTCCTTTTTTTATTGCCTTTCCTTTTGGCCCGCAGCTTTCTGATTGGCCTTGGGTGCGAGAAACGAACAGCACATGCGGTCGTTACAGAGGTGGGGGGGAAACAAGAACACCCTTCTTTTCGGCCGACGGTTGAGGCAGAGGAAAAGGGACGAGGCTGGGTACGGGCGTACAGAGTACAAAAGTTGTATTACAGAGCAAGACTAGGAAAAGAACTCGCTGGTCCTGAGGGCTGTGTCGTCTTCTAAAGCGCGCGCCGGTCCGAACCACGTTTTGCCTCGAGCCGGTCCGGTTAGCCTTGCCTGATATTCCTGTTGAGAGGCCATCTCAGATATTCACGCCAAACCATGATGCGTGATAGCAACACAGACAAAGATCTCCTTCGCAACGGGTCGTTGACCGCATCCACTGGCTAACTGCACGATTGGACGTGCCATGTCCCCCGTACACACGCGGCCTCGTTGTGTGGGAACGTTCTCTAGGGGAGGGTGAGCCACGTGGTGCAAACGGAAGCGAAAGAAAAAAAATGCTGGACCAGCGTAATTTTGTCTTCAATGTCTCTTTTCCATATTTTTCCGCGTTTTTCGATTTCGCCCATCGTTCTCCATTTCCGCCTTAGATGCGTAAGGTTTCTAGCCAAAAAAAAGTATAACAAAAAAGAAGAATCGTCATGATAGGCGAACATGCAGCAAAAAATGAAGAAGCAGTCTTCAAAAATATAGTCTTCGTATGTAAATTCGATCATGTCTTCTTTGGGTTCTCCTTTTCTCCTCACAAAATGTACTCAAAACAAAAAGTAAGTACGTGTGGACATCGTAGAGCGTCGTGGACGTCGCAGCCCATTTTCTTCTTCCGTCCTCTCAGCACCAATAAGCTCTCTTACGACACCCCCCAAAAAATAAACATGGCTCAGTAGAGCGTTATGCAAAAATTGGGGTCGTAGCAGACGTTCATCTTTCCGCAAGGGGAAACGGACTTTGTTGGCTCTCTTCCCGGCTCGGTTTTGACGGGAGAAACCCATTCACAAAAACTTACGGGGGGTTTAAAAGCCCTCAAAGAAGTGCCCATACCTAAGGTCTGTCAGAAAAGTGATCAAAAAAGTAAGCTCCGCCCCAAAGACAAAAAACCGCAAGACCTACTCGTCGTTCCCGGGCTGTCCGTATTGTTCCGTTTCTTCGGGGTAGCGGTCGAACTGGCTCGCGTCGCCGGCACCGACTTTCACCGGCGGCGTGTACGGCGCGTCAATGTCCTTCCGCGCCAACCGGTCCCAGGTGACCTCGGCAAACCACGGGTGGTTTTTGACGTCCTCCGGGCCGCCGTAGAGGTTTCCCAGCCGCTTGGTCAAGTCGGCGGTGATCAGGCGTTCCAAGAGGTCCTGCGCGTCGGGATGCAGGTAGGCCGGGTACTCGACCTTGCCCTTGAGGATGTTTTCGTAGATTTTCATGGGGCTGCCGCTGTCCCCGAAGGGTGTTTTGCCGCACAGCATTTCAAAGATGAGAATTCCCAAGGACCACCTACGTTGCGACAATCATAATTAAAAAAAAAAAAAAGTCAGCAGCTTGCTCCGCGGTACTTGCGCATGGCGCTTTTTTTTTTTTTTTGTCATAAAAAAGGAGGTGGAAGGGCACCAAGAACCCACCAATCGACGGCCCTGTTGTAGCCTTTGTTCGATATGACTTCCGGGGCGAGATAGTCGGGCGTGCCGCAGAGCGTCCAGGTATTGTCCGGGACGCGCTTGGCGAAGCCGAAATCGGTGATTTTGAGGTGGCCGTGGTGGTCAAGAAGCAGGTTTTCCGGCTTCAAATCGCGGTAGATGATGTCGCGCGAGTGGAGGTACTCCAACGCCAGCGTCACTTCGGCAGCGTAAAACTTGGCAACCGGGTTTGGGAACCGCTGTGGGGGGAGAGTTAGCTTGACTTGTTTTTTTGAACTCCTGGCATGGTTTACATCTGCCGCTTACCGAAGACTTCCGCAACAAGGAAAACAGCTCGCCGCCCTCAACAAAGTCCATAACCATGTAGAGATTCTTTGCGTCTTGAAAGGTGCCCCAGAGGGTGATGAGAAACGGATTCTTCACTTCGCCCAGCATGCGTCGTTCGTCGTTTGTGTGCTCGACCTGCTTCATCCGGACCACCTGGGCCTTTTTCAGCACCTTGACGGCGTAGAAACGCTGGTTGTGCCGCGACTGCACGAGGTGCACCCGGCCAAAGCTGCCCGTGCCGAGCGTGCGCAGCACATTGAAGTCGGCCAGCGAGTACTTCCCCTTTGTCACCCTCGGCTGGTCCACCGCGACCGCATGCTGCCGGAATGAAGCGTGGTGGTGTTGGTGGCTCGGTTGTACGAGGTAGGGTTGTGGTTGTGGTTGTGGTGGTTGTTGTTGTTGTTGTTTTCTTTGCTGCTGCTGCTGCTGCTTCTGCGGTAGTTGCTGGGGTAATGCTTGTTGCTGATTTGATGCCTGGTGGACTTGCAATTGCGAGGGTGATACGGTCTGCGGAGGAGCGCCCGTATTTATGGCGAGTGTTGGGTTCGCTGGGGGGTTGCCTAAAGGCTGCGGCTGGTAAAGTAGTTGTTGTTGCGGTTGTTGTTGTTGTTGTTGCGCGACGTCGTCACCATGAGATGGGTTGATTAGATTTGATATGGTCGGCCGGTTCTGGATGTCCGTCCGCGGCGACGGCGACATGGCCGGGGGCGTGGGCTGCGGCATCTGCTGCGCGGGGGTGGACGCCATGGCGGCAGCAGCAGCGGAGGAGGACGCAGGCGCGGGACTCGGAGCGGGGGCTGCGGCTGCTTCGGCGGGGGCCGCTGCGAAGACGGTCGGTTCCGTCGTCGTCGCGTCCGACTCGGTTTCCGGCCGGTGTGCCGCACTGATGGAGGACGTCGTCGTGGTTGTCGTTGCCGTGGACGTCCGATTGGGAGCCGGGGAGGCGGCTACGGTCGTCTTCGGGGCATGGAATGCTTGCTCAAACGTTTTGGTGGCCGTGGGCGTGACGGGACTGGTTGGTTGGCTGCTGGACGACGGGTCCGGATTGGCCTCCCTTGTGCGCTTCTTCTTGAGAAATCCTAAGCTCGGCATCAAGATCAACCGGGACAGCCAAAAGTCGGAAAACGGATGGGCACACTTTGCAAAGCGCAAAGCGACAAAGAGGGCTCGAGAGCAGAATCGATGCCGTGCGAGGCGATGCACAAGAAAAGGGAAAAAGAATAAGAAAAGGAGAAGAAAAAGAGAAAGAAAAATCGAGAAAAAAATCAGTCAAATTGTCCGTGGTCGCAAAGTTCCTGAGACGTCGCGGGAAAACTTGCTGAAGCTCAGGGTCAAAATATACGGCTCAATTGAGGCCAGCGCAGACAAAAGGAAGAGAAATGTTCCGTCTTGCCTTTGACACACACACACACACACCCCTTGTCCTGTCTCTTGCGCAGGCGACGAGCATCCAACCGCGCAGATATGCACCTGTGCGCGCACAAATTGTATCGAATTTGGTCTATCAGACAAAGCCGCGGGCGAAGCGAGAGGAAAGCTTGAGCGTTTTACGAGGAGGAGAAGGATGAGAGAGAAAGTGAAAGAAGAGAAGAGGAAAAGAAGAAGAAAGAATGAAGAAAGAATGAAGAAAGAAGAAGAAAAGAGAAATGCGTCAAAAAGCCGGATTCTCGCCGGTCTGCGCCAAGACGAACAACAGCAAACGCTATGCGCACCGGCTGACGACGAAGTGCACACAGCACGACGATCAAAAGAAGTCGCCAAGTTGGCAAAAGAGGTTCCTCCAGCCGGAGAGACACTCGCTAATCTTTCCGAGGTTTTTTTTTGGTGCTCTCTTCTTGAGTGTGGGATCGATGCTGTGGGGCAGCGCGTTGTGCGAATCCCGCCAAATCGAAATACGGTCGACCGAATTGAGGGGCAGAGGAGACAAAGTAAGAAGAGCAAAAGGAAGGGCAACAAAAGAAAACCGAGCTGTCGCTTAGTAGGGCGAGGTTCGCCCTGTTTGGCGGGCGGTAATATGCAGCAAAGAAGCACTGGCAATCAATGCCTTTCAGGGACAACAGCTCGGAAGGAGCAGAGCACCGGGTCAATCGAGTCGCAAGCGAGCGCAAAACTGAGAACCGATTGATTGCGTTCAGGAAGGCGCCGACGACAAAATGCGGAGGACGACGGAGTTAAACTGGAAAACAGCTCGAATTGGAATAAGAGCACTTATTTCGGGGGAGAATTGGGTTTGAGGAAATTCCGAGAAAAAATCCAGTTAGAGAAAAGGAGAGAAAGCTATGAGAAAAGCTATGCGAAAATAAGGAGAAAAGAAAGAAATCAGACCGAACTCGAGAAACAAGAAAAGAAAGGAAAGACAGAAAAAGGCATGTATTTAAAATATGCGAGGGAGACTGTAGCTTGCCCAGCTGAATGGGCAACGAGATCTACGGGCAAGAAGAGGGACGACGACGGCGCGAACATATATTCCGCCGACCGGGAGAGAGATCGGTGTGGCAAAGAAACCGAGAACACCACACGCAAAGAAAAGCCCAATCAGATCCGCTCCGCTCGTTGACAGAGAGTCGGCTGAAGCAGCGAAAAACTGGCCATAGAGGAGAGGGAGAAAACGTGACGGATCCGTGACGGCTCTTGCGGCAGTCTAGAGGGCGAAAGGATCTGATTCGACGGACGAGTTGTTTTTCGCGAGTGGGCGTCTGTTGGCTATTTTTGGCTGTTTGGCTGTTTGGCTGGTTTTGGCATTTATCATTTATTTAGTATTTTTTTTTTTGGCACTGGCTTTAGGCCCATTCACAGTCTCAGTGAATTTCTTTTCTTTTCCTTTTTGGGCTTTTTATTGCTCGTAACGTCGTACCGACACACAGAAAGACCGCACGGGAAAGAGGCAAGGCAACAAGAGCAGAAAGTAAAAAGAAAAGCCCAAAGAACTGCAGCTTCGAACTGGACTGGACGGAAGGGAAAAGGTTGGCACTTAGTGAATGGTCGTTACTTGTGGAGATCTGGAGGCAAGCAGAGGACTACGCCCGCTATAGTACGAAGCAGTTTATATGGTCAATCGATCGAGGAGCGTATGACCCTGTACTACGTCGTCTGAATAAGGGAAAGGGAAAGAAATCAAGAGTAAGAACTCCTCGTTATGGAGAGTAAAAGGAAGGAGGGGTAGTGGGAGGGGGAGGGGAAAGGTCCGTTTGAACTCCTGTACCCGACGTAATGGCGTATGTAATACAGGGTACCATAAGCAATTGTGCCTACGTTCAGTAGGAAACAGAAGCCCGAGCCCGCCGAGAAGAGGTCAGTTGGAGGAAATGGGCGGAAACTGGCGAAAATCGCCTAGCAAACCAGACGACGATCCATTCGCTTCACGGAGGAAGGCTGATTGCTGCTTCCTGTTCTGCACAAGACGCTGCGTCATACCTGCCTGTGATGTGCAGTTTGCTGGGTCGTTCCTAACGCTTACGGACTAGTTAGTGGGGGTATTCATGGAGGCTGAGATGGCCTGAGTAGAAACAAGGCAAAGCAGACAAAAATGCTCTTGCAAAACACGGGGAGACTAAGGACGGCGGGCACTGACTTCGGGTAGTATTATATTAATAACTCTTGTGTCTTCTCCACCTCAACTTGTGTATGTTGTGCTTTCTCTGCGTGTTGTCGTCCGAGCTGCGGAGAAGCTTGTTTGACGTTCAACACGGCTTTATCCAAAAAAAATTCAAACATTTACAGACACAAAAGAAAACTCGAATCCGTATGTACGTGCTATAAAAAAAACACAAACGCCCTTCCAAGTGGTATACAGTTTTTGGCATGCTGTTTTGTGAAGCGGGTTTTTTGGTTCGTCTTCTTTTTTTCCGGTGCTTCTTCCACAACACTCCCATTTCCCTCTCTGCCTCGCGAAAATATCATTTGCCTCAGCGTTTCTCTCCTCTTGACTACTTTCATGTCTGTCCTTGCTGGGTGTTCTGTGCTATGCTGTGCTGCTCCCGGGGCGGAGGAAGGCCTCAAAATCGATGCGACCGCTTGTTCGTCCGCCATGCCGTGTAGCCGACGTACCCGCCGCCCAACACGACGACAAACAACACGATCTTGGTGAAGAACCAGAGCCAGCCGCCGCCCTGCTTGCCGTGCGACGACGTACTGCCCGCTGTCGCCGGCCGGTGGCCCGTGCTGCCGCGGCTGCCGGGCGTCCCCGCCGTTTTGTCGTTGACGGGCGGGCCGTACAGGCTGCTGACCGACACCGAGATGATGTCGTGGTTGTCGCTGAGCTCGCCCGTCTCGGCGCTGAAGCCCAGGTACGTGACGGGCGGCAGCGTCGGCGGCTCGCTCGTCTCGAAGCACAGCGTCCACTCGCCCTCGGCCTTGTACTGGAGCTCGAGCTTGAGCGACTTGTCTTGGAAGTACGTCAGCCGGAACAGGTTCGGGTGCGGCCCGCGGATCCCGCGCGCCGAGCAGCCGGCGAGCTCGTTGCTCTTGCCGTCCGTGTCCTTGTCGTACGAGGTCTTGCCGTCGCCGACCATGGCCATGACAAACGGGAACACGACGCCCGGCCGGTTGTTCTTGTACGTGTCGAAGAAGATGCCCAGCCCCTCAAACTTGTCGACGCTGCCGAACACGGGGCCCTGCTGGCCGCGCTCCTTGGTGAGCCACATGGCGAAGCCGTCGCCGTAGAGCGTGTTCTGGCCGTGGATCTTGAACTCGACCTCGATCTGCCAGTTGGTCGCCGTCAACGGCACGCGCGAGAACAGCCAGCCCATCTGCGAAGGCCGGTCTGCCGTCAGGCGGATGTATCTGCAATTCGAAGCAACAGTTGCATTAGCAAAAAAGAAAAAAAAAAAGGTTTGTCTTCGAAGGACTCGCGCGAACGAGCACGCGTTTCGTACTGGTCTGTTCGGATCACCGTATCGCCTCCATATTCGTACCACCGGCTCTGCATGTCCGAGTCGAGGTATGGCTAGAGTAATAACCAATTGCATGTTGAGTCAGTTCTGGCTGCACCATCTTGAAACTAGCCTCGTCGCCATCTGGAACGCGTCCTTCCATTTCCTCTCCCTTTCCGCCTGTGCTCGTTTCGTCGGCGTACCTGTCCTAGGGAGTGTGTCCTCAGCTACACGACAGATGGAAGAATTAGCAGATCGCAACCAGCGCGTTGAACCTTTAAAAGGGGGGGCATGACGACGTACCCCTATGCTCTTGATCTCGCTGTCATCGCCGGCTGCCCAGGCACCCGCCGCCAGGGCCAAAGGCCATAAGCTCGAGAGTCGCATTGTGTCGTTTGCCTTTGCCCAATCGCAAGAAGAAGAAAAAAGAAGAAGAAAAAGAAATCGAGAAAGGACCGCCACAAGCAGACCAGAGGCTCAAAGAGAGCCGGGAAGACGAACCCCCTGCTGTCTCGGTCAGGAGGAAGGGAAAGCTCGCAGGTGCAA
Organism: Fragosphaeria purpurea; assembly: GCA_002778095.1. NCBI lineage: Eukaryota > Fungi > Ascomycota > Sordariomycetes > Ophiostomatales > Ophiostomataceae > Fragosphaeria > Fragosphaeria purpurea. The sequence continues at coordinate 2,598,415 of PCDL01000006.1, forward strand.
GCCCAGGCGCAAATGCTTCTAGCCACGCGAAAAGGTATGAAAAAAGGGAAACAAGGAACGGAGAAAAAAAGAAGAAAAGAAAAGAAAAGAAAAGAAAACGAGCCAGACTAGGCTCGCGATGCACAGCAAAAGGAAAGGCCGGAATTTCGCGTGACAGGGTCTTTGCGCAAAACAACGTTCGACTTAGCATTCAGAGTATGAGTTGTGGCTGCAAAATGGTGAGCTGGCCTTTTGGCTTTGGCCCCCTTTGCCCGCTGTCCTCCACATTTTCAGGCTGCGAAGCTCCTTCTTCTGGGTGGTTCAAACTCTAAAACCCTTTCAGGGGTCTGTGCACCCTGTACTCCCGCCCCTCTTCCATCAATAACTCCATGTGGCTAGTGCCGGTGCTGCTGTTTTCACAAGCTCAGCTCGACCCCGTTTCAGCGCCTTTGCTCCCAGTAAAAGCTCCCACTAGCAATGAGGTAATAATGACTAACGGACACAGTATTGCGGAAGATGGAAAGACCAATGCTCGCACCGTGATCATAGTCTCCGATAAGATAACGAAGTTTTGTCTCTAGTCCGGCTCCGGTTTGCCGGAGACGCGAAGCTTTTCCAATCACTGCGACAGCTTGACCGACTCCCGCCGCCCGGGTCTCTCTCCCCAGATTGAACGCACTCTTTCCCGCGTAACGAACAATGTTCTTTTCCAAATCCAAAGACGCAGCCTCCCCCGACACGTTGCGCGCCGGGGCCACACCGGCGGCCGCTCCGACCGGCAGCATGGATACCGATTCCGTGAAGAAGGCCATCATCCAGCGCATCCTGATCGAGTCGAACACGGCAACTGCGCGGCAACTCATCGATGTGAGACATTGTTGTGCACCAGAGAAGAAGAAAAAAAACGCTGTTTTTTGCGCCCCGCCACCAGCTAACAAAACCAGAACATGAACCAGCACTGCTTCGAGAGCTGCATCACGAAGCCGGGCTCCTCCATCTCCTCCAAAGAGGAGACGTGCGTGAGCCAGTGCATGGATCGGTACATTGCGGCCTGGAACCAAGTCAACGCGGCGTACATGCGGCGGATACATCACGAGCTCAACAGCGCAAGTCCGTAAGAGGCAAAACCGCAAAACAAGACCCCAAACATGCTTTGGAGTGGATGAGCATCAACGACGGTCTCGAAAAGGGGGCGTCTTTTCTTCCCTGGGGGGGACTTCCCATTGATAATAAAGCCAGAATGGCCATGAAACCCGGCATAGACCAGGAAGAATGGGTAGGCCATTTTGCATCAATAGAAAAAAAGAGGACAGGAAGGAATTAGCATGAAAAAACTCGGCTTTTCTTTTTTTTTTGTTTTATTTTGGTAACGATGCAAAAGCTTGTTGTACATTCATATGTAGATAGTGTACATTCTCGTATCTATACATCAACCACCTAGAAATTCATCCGGACACGCAAAATTGTGGGAGCCCGACCAAAAACAAAATAAATACAGAACTCGTCTCCCCAAAAAAACATGCCATTAGGCTTTGTCTTTTCAAAATCGCTTCTATGCCCCGTCCCCGGCGGCCTGTTCGGTTTTTTTCGCCTCCGCCTCGGCCCGCTTCCGTGCCAGGTACCGCTCTTTGGCGCTGGAAATGTCGGCCGCCGTCTTGCGCGTCTTGGCCGCGGCGGCGGCGGCGGCCGCTTGCTCCTCTTCTTCCTCGCGCGACCGCTTCAGCGCCTGCTCGTACTGCGCTGCCAGCATGCGCGACTGCCGGTCCCGCATAGCCTGCTTGCCGCCGTGCCCCGCAAAGGACCCCGGCCCGCGGCCTGCACCGCGGTCGCGCTCGCGTTCCCGCTCTCGGTCCCGCTCTCGGTCCCGTTCTTCCCGCTCTTTTTGCTTCGCGGCCGCCGGGTCCTTCTTGCGCGCGAGGACGTTGAGGCCGCCCCGCAGCAGCTGCCGCTTGTCGACCACCTCGCCCTCCTCGTTGACGGCAATGGCGCCGCCACGCGCGTTGATAGCGCGGGCGCGGGCGGCGGCGCTGTCGCTTCCGTCGCCCGCGTCGTCGTCGTTTGGTTCCTCGTTCGCGGTGGACCGTGACGACAACGACGCCCCACCCGCTTTTTTCTCGGCCGCCTGCTTGGCCACGGCCTCCTGGATGGCGGCCTGGCGCTGCTCGTCCCGGTCCAGCAGCTGCTTGTAGAACCCGGTCATGCTGCCGCCGCCGCCCCCCATCGCCGCGGCCCGGCGCGCCTCGGCTTCCTCGCGCTGCCGCTCGGCCTCCTCCTGCAGCCGATGCGCCTCCTGCTGCTGCTTGTACGCCTCGGTGACAAACGTCTCCTTTTCCACAAAGGCGTCGCCCTCGGCCGCGCGCTCGCGCTGCATCTTCTTGTCTTCGGCGATGCGCCGGTCGCGCTCGCGCACCTCGGCCATCTTGCGCAGGTTGGTCATGTACTGGGCCTTGCGGCGGGTCTCGCCGTCGCCGTCACCGTCGCCGTCGTCGCCAACATCCGCTGTCTTCTTGCGCGCCGAGGCCGCTTTAAACGCGTCGTACGAAGCGTCGTAGTCGTAGATGGACGGGTCGAGCGCCTCAGCCGCGTCGGCGTGCTTGCGGGCCGTCAGAGCGCTGGCCAGGTCGCTGCCAAACCGGGGGTCTTGTGTCTTCGTCGTCTTCGTTGTCGTCGCCGTCGTCGCTGCCCCTGTGCCTCCTGGCGACTTGTACTTGCTCGGCGGTGGTTGCGATGGCGGCACCTTGCCTCTTCGCTTCTTCTCGTCGCCATTTCCTATAGACGGCGCAGGCGCGGCCGCCACGAAAAAGTCGTCGCCGAGCTCCGTGATCGTCTCCGCTACCGGCTCGTCGTCGTCTCCTGCCCTTTTGCGGCCACTCGTTGCGGCGTCATCGTCAGAGTCGTCGCCGCCGCCGCCGCCAAAGATGGGTTTCCGTTTCGCTGTGGTTCCGGGTTTGGTGGGCCCGGTTTTTTTGGACAGACTCAGCCCGTAGGACAGTTTTATTGGTTTGCTCATGGTTGTTCATTTGGTATGATAAAGAGAGTGGAAATCTGAAGAGGCGCGATGCTTGGCGCTCGCAGAACGCCGCCAGAATTAACCCACAAAATTGCACAGTCTCTTATCGATAAAAGCTTTTGCGCCACCCCGCGGCTTTGGGCTTTTCCTTGGCACCTAAACTACTCCGTATTGCTCGTAAATTCGGCGATATTCCTCCGTATTATGTGTTCAAGACGTTGTTACCACGAGCCTTAAGAGGTTGCCTCCTACCAGTTTTTAGTGCTTATTTTGCTTTTCTTCCGCTATTTCATATATCTATATATATGAGGCCAACACGAGAACCGCAAATCCTTTTTTTTTCCTTCCCTATCCTATTTCCCTCCGTCAAAGCATCCAGGCAGCAGGGCAGACAAGCAAATTGCGCTCCTACAAGTGCTTGTTGAAAAAAGCGGCCGTCTGCTCGTAGCCGCGTGCGTATTCCTTGACGTTCGCGGCGTCGGCCAGGTTGGCCCGCGCGCCCATCCAGCCGTGGAACATGTCTGGGTACGTCTCGACCTCGCCGACCTTGCCGGGCTTCGCCAGGACGGTCTTGTACACGGCGACCATGTCCGCCGGCTCGTCCTTGGAAGCCAGCAAGATGTGCGGCGCCGTCAGCGCCTCGGCGTCCTTCTCCTCGAGGCGGCTAGCATGACGTGAGCAAGCGGCGACAAGAACGATGCATGGAACGAGGCCCACGGCGAAAGAAAAAAAACAAAAACAAAAAAGGAAAAAAGAAAAAAAAAACTTACGCGGGGTGCGCGGTACCGCTGGCGGTGAAGCGCCGGCCCGGGCCCTCGTTGTCCTTGCCCGAGACCATCACGGCCACCTTGCCGCCCCAGCAGAGGCCGAAGATGCCGACGTGGCCGTCGACGGCCGGGTACCGCTCGGCCAGGGCCTTACGCAGGCGCAGGGTGGTGGCGGCACCCTTGTCGAAGTCGCCCTTTTCCTGGGACAGCTTGCCGATGGCGGCCTGCTTCTCTTCGGTGTCGGGCGGGAACCACTCGGGCTTGGCGCCGTCGCCCTCAAAGTAGTCGGGGACCAGCACCAGCGCGCCCGTCAGCGACGACAGGAGGTCGGCGCCCTGCAGGGTCTGGGTCCACATGCCAAAGATGTCGTAGACATCAATGATGGCCTTGGTGGCATTGTCGGGGCCGACAATGTCTTTTTTTCCCATTCACGAGCCAACGTCAGCCAATCGATATACCAACATGGTCCATGGAGCACGTTGCAATGTCTCAAGCGGAGGGGAACACGAAGGGGAAGGGGGGACCATTGCTGGACAGGCGACGACCGTTGCTCGTCAAAAGAGAGAGGCACAAGTGAGGGAGGGGCAAAACACAACAAAATACCCACAGGTCTTCAGGCCGGCGAGGGTTTCGTACCGCCCCTGCGTCGTGTACTCAACGGTGATGGGAGGCCGGGTAGCACAAGCGTGGTTCGCCATGGTGATTGAGGAACGGAAGAAGAAGTGCAACGAAAAGGATGAAGAGCACAAGAAAAGAACGGAGAGATTGAGGCAAAAGAAAGATGCTTTGCTCGTTGTCTACAACCAGAAAATCTTGTGTCCGTTTTATAAGAAGGGGGGTGGAAAGGGGAACAGGTCCCTTTTAGTTGCCCCGCCGTTACTCCCGTGCCACTTCTATGCGATTCCTGGGTCAGCACGGAATTCCTGCAACAAGCCGGTCGCCATTGTCCCTACACTTTTTTTTATCGATATAAAAATGGATTCAGCAAAACGTGCTTCTCTCACCAAAATGCAGACCTGGCTAGTGGCGGGCAACCCGGTGTTAACGGGACAAATCCAAACTAAAATCCGCTAAAAAGTTTGCCTTTGTCGGCACCGACGCCTCGTGCAAAAAACGGCATCGGCCTGCGAAGGACCACTTAATCGGTACGCTAGCATCCAACCAACAAAGCCCGATCGGGAGATACAACACTGTAAAACACGGAAAGGACATTTTGCTCATGAAATCTCCGAAGGAATAACACGCACCAACACCCTTTGCTATGCTTCTATCTATGGTTGAGATTCGATTTACAAGAAGCGCCGTATTCTATAGTACAGAAAAAAAACAACGTAACCCACTCTTTCATGTGGATAGACACCTTGCCCTGTGTCTTTCGTCAAACCAGAGCCTGGCCCATATACATGCTCTCCCGTACCTCGGCCACAACGTCACGCCGGTCATCTTTGCCCACGAGGACAATGCCCCGTCCGCGGCGGCCCATGCGGCCGGCACGGCCGAGTCGGTGGATGAAGTCGATGGTCGTGTGCGGCACATCGTACAGCACCACATGCCGCACCGCCAGCGTGTCGATGCCGCGTGAGGCCAGGTCCGTGGCCACAATCACCTTGGTGTTGGGTAGCGTGCGACCGCCGGGGCCGCGCAGGGTGGCCGCCGCAGTTGCCGTCGTAGTTGCCGTGGACCCTCCACCGCCGGCCGTGGCCGCGGCCGAGGACGCAGCCACGGCTGCCGTTTTCTGCGGTTTTGCCGACGTAAACAGCGCCAGTGTCTCCGAGAACCGGTGCTCCGATGCGTCCCGGTGCAGCGCCACGGCGTCGATGCCTTTGCTCCGGAGGAAGTCCGCCACCTCCTGCGTCTTCTCGCGTTCGTTGACAAACACCATGATGTGTTTGACCACGTCCGTTCCGTCGTCGGCCTCGCCGGCGCCGGACGACGTCTCGTGTTGCGTTTTGGCCACGTCTTTGCCGATCGACCAGATGGCGTCGGCGCACGCCAGGTTCTTGTTGTTCCGGTAGGGCTCCTTGGACACGTCGAGCACGCCCAGCTGCACGCGGCGCGGGATGGCGTGCAGGTTCGGCGTGGTGATGCGCTGCATGTGGGGGAAGTGCGTCGCCAAGTACTTGTCCAGGCGGCGGGGGATCGTCGCCGAGCAGAGGATCAGCTGCTGCAGCGACGGCAGGGCGCGCTCGACAATGGACGTCGTCGCGGGCGAGAAGCTGCGGTCGAGCAGCGAGTCGGCCTCGTCGATCACCAGGTGCGACACCCGCGACAGCACGTTCGGGTCCGACTCCGCCACAGACGCCAGCAGATGCGGCGTGGCCACGACCACGTCGATGCCCGCGGGCGAATACAGATTGCGCTCCATGACCTTGGGGTTCACGTTGGCGGCCAGCAGGTCCGTCTTGAATTTGACCGCGTGCGACAACGTCTTGGCCACGGTGCCCACCTGCCCCACGAGCTCCGCGGACGGCACCAGGATCACCACGCGCGGGCGCGCCGTTGTCGGATGCGGCTCAAAGGTCGACGACGACGACGGCGAGCCCCGGTAGTGGGGGTCGCTGCGCCGTGCTTTCTCCGCCGCCAGGCGCTGCTTGTACGCCGCGATGCCTTCGTCCGCGGCTTCGGCCCGCTTCAGCGCGTCCACGACCGGGAGCAGGTACGCCAACGTCTTGCCGGACCCGGTCTCGGCGGCCAACAGAAACTCCCGCCGCCCGCCGGGTGCGTGCTGGCGCGACGCGCGGCGGTCGACGGTCTGCCCGAGCAGCGCCGGAATGGCCAGCCGCTGGATGGGCGTGGGCTTGACGTCGACCAGGCCCCTCAGCGCATCCGACGCAATGGCGGATTGGATGGACGGCAGCAAGTTGAGCTGATCGAACCGTTCCACCTCCTGCAAGCGTGTCTTGATGTGCGACCGCTGGCCGTAGCCGATGGTGGCAAGCGATTGCTGCATCCGCAGCGCCTTGAAGGACATCTTGTCGTCTGGCCCACTGCGGCCACCGCGGCTCTCTCTCTCCCGGGACCTGTGGGTGCTGGGTCGCGCTGCACTTGCTGCGGCAGAAGGGCGCGGCATTCGCACGTTGGCGACGGTCCGGTTCATGCCGGAGAACGGTCCGTCGGCCCGCCGCTGAGCCTTCCATCCGGACTTGTCTCTCACTGCAGAGGGCGGTCGGGCCACGGTATCAGACAAAACCATGCGCGACGGCGGTTTGCGACGCTGGCGCTGGGAAGACACAAAACGCTGCTGTTGTTGTTGGTGTTGCAGCTGTTGCGACGACCGAAGCTGTGCCGAACGCCATGGCTGGGTCGGTGGAAACGTCGAAACCCTCGTCGGGGTGACCGTCAGTCGACATATAGGGCATATTGAGCCTAGGGTCGCCTTCAACATTGTTGGGTTGTGTGTTGTCGTCGAGAGACAGGAGGAAACGTGCTCCTCTCCCGTCGTTGTTTTCGTGTGGTTTTTGGGTTTTCCTCCCGTAAAAGGTTTTCTTAGCAGCGACGCGCCATTCGACGGTCTAGACGCCTTGTCACGTGATAGAACTTCTAGCTCTCCACAAAAACGACGAAGCCGTGCCTAGTGGCCCGCTTCGATAAACTGATAATACGATGGAGCTTCCAAGTGACGTAGGTTCCACCACAAGCTCTTCCCGCCGCTGCCACAGTCGATCGTCGAAAAGGCCAAAGGCGGGGGCATGAGGAAGGAGCGACCCCCGTCGCTAGCCTGATTCGTTCTTTTTCTCGTACCATACAGAAGGAAAAAAGACAGCTCCTTCCCTTCGCCACTGATGCTGCCATCATACGCTGTCAGGGCTAGCCTCGTTTTTGTTTCAAAATCGTGATTCGGAGGAGTCGCTCCTTCCCGTGGTCCAACCCTCTGAAAGCCCGTAAAAACAGGGGACAAAAGAGAGATATACTAAGCACTCAAAAGGAAAGCTGGACTTTATAGGAAAGAGCCCTTTGTGGCGAACAGTTTCTGGGGAAATAAAAAGGAAGGTGGCCCGTAACTCCAACGGCCAACCAACACTATCACAAAGACAGGACCGAGTATGAATAGGTAGTGCAAAGTGCGACAAGACCTTCCAAGACCCGGCGCCCCTTGAAGTTTCCCCTCCGTAGAGACAACCGGCCCAGACCCGAGAGAGCGACTCCTCACACCACCGAGCTTCTTTCTTCTACTGTAGTCAATACAAGGTGGCGTTTTTACGTCTCTTTGCCATTTTGCGACGTCAGCTTTCCTCTACTTTCGTCTTTGTTTCCTACTTCTCTTTTGTCGTCGTTTTTTCTTCTCCCCTCATTCTCGCTATTATCATTATTCTGCGATCCCCTTCCATCTTTTACCATGATGGATTGTTAAATTGCTCTGCCTTGCTTTGAACCTTTCGAGTTCGAGATTTCTCTTCTTTAAGTCGAACGAGAAGTTTGGTCCGGACTATCGTACCTTTTCACACAGAATCCTAACAAAAGGCCATAAGGGGACGTTTTTCCTGCGAAGAGCTTCTGCGACAGATCACCAAAAACAACGCAATAAAACGAACACAGCGAGTATGGCGAAAGGCGACGCAGCGGTCGAAATCACCTACAAATCGACGGACCTGGAGCCGCCGCTGTTTGTGGCCGGCTCGTTCTCAGATCCGCAATGGACGCCGCAGGAGATGAAGCACGCAACGGCACCGAGTGGCGAGCACGTCTTCACAAAGACCATCCATGCCAAGCCTGGATCGACGATACAGTACAAGTTTCGTGTGGGTCGCGGCGACTGGTGGATTCTCGACGACACGCTGCCGACCGTTACCGACGACAAAGGAAATCAGAACAATATGATCAAAGTGATAGACCAGAAGAGGTGAGCGAGATGAAGAAAGCCAATAATAAAAAGAGGCTTAGATACATCATGTCGATTAAGGCGTGGGAGTGCTTCCTTGCTGATCAATGCGGTACCAGTGCCGTTGCCGAAAAACCATCGACGCCTCCGTCGGACTCGCCTCGCCTGCGCACCATCAACGCAGAGCCGAAAATAGCAAAACCCTCCGCCCCTGCCAAGGGACCGGTTGGCAATTTGAAGAAGAAACATGCGTCTTCTCTTTCTCCTTCTCCTTCTCGTTCCGACACGAGCACGCCCAGTTTCGTGCGGACAACCATCGAAGTCGCCGACTCTGCTGCCCAGCTTGACAAAGAAGGGTCAGAGCCCGAAATCTCGGACAGGGAAGCTGGCAGACTGGGTGTGAGGAGGCTGACGTCGACGCCGATTGCCAATGTGGCCGCTACGGCTGCTGAGGTTGCCGACGTCGCGGAAAGGCTTGATTCTCTTTCTGGGGATGTAAGGCAGCCAACGCATCTGAAATAGGCCAACCAGATTTATAACTATACTACGAGTTGTACTTTGGTTTTGATGCCGTTGAAACAACACTGACTGATTTTTGGTCGCTCACCAACAGGAGGACACGGAGCAGGCGGACGTTGGCCAAGTGGACATTGGCCCCGAGTTTGCCCACGAGCGCCCCGGAAGCACCGAACTCGACGACGACTCGGCGCCCATGTTCGCATACGAATGCGCGGACGGCCGCGGAAGCGGCAGCCGATCACTCACCGACGCAGAGCGTGAACCGGCGGAGCTGTATTCGGCTAGCGACCGGGACAGCGAAGAGGACTTTGATCCAGACGATCCAAGCTTGGAACGGTTCCCTAGCAACCGCGAGGAGATTTTCTCCCGGGTTCGTACCCTTTCGACGGGACTCAACCCAGACCCGGCGTCTTTTGACGGGGTTCCGCCCTCGCCTGTGGTCACCCCAGGAAGGAAAAGCTCGGTGCATTTAGGAGAGGACGCGCTGTCCATCTCACCAACGACGCCACTCTCCTTCTGCCTTCAGCCGGGCCAACGGTCGGACCCGCAGAGACGGTCCACTAGCAAAGACAGCCAGGGCTCAGACGTTACACTGGATCCAATTGTTGAAGAGAACACTGCAGACGACCGGCTGGCCGTGACGTCACAAACAGGAGCGCAGAACCGGGCCTCAACCCCACAGATCTCACCAAAGACAGCAACGCACGATTTCAACCCGGACGCAACACCAGGCACGCACGACACGCCAAGCGTTATCGTTCACGAGGCCGAGGCGTCTGCGGCACCAAAGGCCTCGCCAAATACATCACCCGACTCTCCACAGAGGTCTACGCAAAATTCGCCTTCACCAACGGGAAAGCAAAGTCCGGCGACGCCTGGGGACCAGGCCGCCAACTCGCCCGCACCGCCATCTTTAGTTCGCAGGCTCGCGCCTAGCCTCGGTACGGGCAACGCACAGGAACAGCCGCGAAGCGACACACCAGCATCACATCACTCAGTTACGGTTGAGGCGGCTAAGAGCGCGAACTGGTTTACGGCACTCTTCAGGCTCGTTTTCATCGACTGGTTTGGCGGACTGCTGAGCAGAGTATTCCGTTGGCGGCAGCATTGACCGGAGGGCGCAGCGACAAGAAAACAGCGAAGAGCTATGCAAAAACGAAGCAAACGCAATTGTTTGAGCATATATATGGCTCATCTTAATAATATATTAGCGTGCGAGTGATGGTTTGAACTTCGGCAGTGTAACGAGGTATGTGGATGGAATATGGCTAGTTTGTTATTTTTGTTATTATATTATGTACATATATATACATATCTTACGGGCCGAACCATGAGGATTCATCGTGCCAGGCTTCCTTACGCCCACACTGTACAACGACTCGATCACCCACGTCGCGCGAAAAGGTCCTTCATGAAGGAAACATCCCAGTACGTGTAAAGGTCGCAATGAGCTCTAATAGCCCAACTTGAAACTCAGCAACTCATTCTCAGGTGGCGAGCAACAACTGCGATGCACGACAGGGACGCTGCGGATAGTCTGTTTACGCAAAGAAGACGCCTCCGCTACACAATCCTATGTAGAAGCCGTAATAGGCTCATAGACATTTTGTGGCTAACGGATATCTTGTACTTCTTGGACGAGGATTTAATTTTACCACCCTACAATTCCGTTGCATTTCTTCCTCGGCCCGCACAGCTATGAGTTCCATCGCCCAAGCCGATCCGTAAGGTCAGAAATGGGTAGCAAATAACTTACTTTTGAGAATGTCGTCAAAAAAGACATACTAGGAGCACGTGATGAGTTTTTGTGAAGTTGGTTCCGAGGCAATTTTAGGTTGCTTTAGTTGACTTTCCCCCCTTCTCTCTTTTATGTCCCTGTCTCTCACCAATGAAAACTGCTGCAAAGCTGGCATAACACCAATTCTTTTCTCCCGCCGTCGTATACGCGCTACATGCTCGAGATTCTGAGAGAACTTATCCAAGTTCTGTGTACGCTTTCGGTGGGACAAACTGACAACAACCCGGTTGCGGCATGTCCTTGGAGTATATCTATGTAGCGCGTCATGGCGTAAGTACTTGTGGGATCACAGCTCAAGACGGTGCAGTAATACTAGATTTGACGAACAGCCGCTGAACAAAACCAAAAAAATAAAACCACAGTTTCGCTCCAATTGGCTAGTGAACCCGGCGACGGGCGACTACACGGCCGTTGTGCGGTCGCCGACGGGCATCGCGGCCGACCCGCCGCTGACGGCCCACGGCGTCGACCAAGCCCGGGAACTGGCCGCGTTCCTCGCACAGTTGTTGCCCGCGGCGTCCGAACACGGACTAATGGCAAAAGAACATCCGGCTGGCCCGGCGACCGGGCCCCGTCGGTCCGAAGCCGAACCCGTCCTACCCGTGGAGCGCATCTACTGCAGCCCCTACTACCGCTGCCTGCAGACCGTACAACCACTGGTGGAGATGCTGGCACAGCGTGCGCCGGATGGTAGCGCAGAAGAGACCACTGTGCGGAACAAATCTGCGCCGCCGCAGCCGCAGCCGCAGCCGCAGCGGCCACAGCTACAGCCACCCTGGTGGGCCGCCGTCCGCTGCGATCCCGGCCTGGTCGACTGGTTCGGCCCGGCGCCGTTTCCGCACCCGCAGCCGGCACCGGTGCCGCAGCTGCGTGCGCGGTTTTTTCCCTGGATCGACCCGGCCTACCAAGCTTCCGGCGCCGCCCCACCGCGGCACGGCGAATCCATGGCGCAGCTGCACGCCCGCGTCGCGGCGGCGGCGGCCCACATCGTCCGCCAATGCGACGCCGAGGGCGTGCGGGCCGTCTTGCTGTGCTCGCACGCAGCGACCATCATTGCGCTCGGCCGCGTGCTCACGGGCCAGCTCCCGGACGACGTCGCGACCGAAGATTTTGGGGCGTTTACGTGCGGACTCAGTGTGTACCGGCGGCGTCGGCCGCAGATGCAACAACAGCAGCAGCGCCCGGCGCCAAAAGATCGCGACAGCCCACATTCACAACGACAACATGAACAACAAGAACAACATGAACAGCAGCAGCAGCGGCAGCCGGCACAAGACCTCCACATACCTGTTCGTGTGCCGCCATGGGACGATCAGTTCCACACGCTGGCAAGCCAGACGTGGACAGGCGGACGGGGGATAGGCGGCGGTTGGGACTGCACGGTCAACTGCGACTGCAGCTTCCTTAGCGGCGGCGAAGAACGAGGATGGTACGTTTTAACTCAACGGTTTTTTTTTATTGTCTCGGGCATTCTCAGTTGTCTTTAAAATTTCTGTTTTTTTTTTTTTCCTCTTTCTGTGGGGATAATCGCCACAAATGCAAATACGATGCTTTGAGCACATTGCAGGCCGGCAATCTACAAGGGCCTGGACTGTGCGAGTGCCTGCATCTTCTTTCTTCTTTTTCTCTGAATTTTTTTGCTTTTTTTGCTTTTTTACCCCTTTGGCCTCCCCCCCCCCTTTTTTTGCTAGAACACGAAGAACGAAAAAAAAAAAAAAAAAACAAAGCTAACAGGACCTTTCCGTGGTCTGACGCAGGCGGTTCAGCGGCGACGACGAGTCCTTCGTCGGCGTGACACGCCACGCCGGTCCCATTGTCGACGCTGGCCTCGAGCTTGGCGTCGTTGTTGAAAAACGATCGGCAGGCCGAGCGCAGCAAGGGGCTGACGACGGTGGCGTCGGCGGTGCTGGCTGCAGTGGCGCAAAGACGAGTCCCCGGCTGTGATGCTTTTGGGACGCAAGCTAATTGATTTTTTTTGCTGGGTCCGCGTTTTTGGGGGGAGGTAGTAGGCAGCGAACGGACAAAAAATTGCATACCTCGCATGCGGCAATGTATTCCGTCTTGTGTAGGGAGCGTTTTGTTTTTGATGTGCGAGCCAAAATATGGGTAAAACAAAGAGACGGGTTCTGGGATTTGGGGGTTTCTGTCTCGGCCCCTTTTTCTGTGTCTCTTTGGTTCTCGGCCGACGCTTTTCAACAAACTTGCACAGTGTGAAACATGTCTCTTATCCGGAAGTGTCATTTCTCTGCATGGAGTTTGTTTGCAAGTGTAGAGACAAGATGGACACTATGGCCTGTGGTGGCGATGGACGCAAAGGGGGAAGAACCAAGAATAAAAATAAATAAATATAAAAAAGGGAAACTCCCAGGGAGGCAAGCCGTTATCCGGTATTGTAGAATCCTCGCCGGCACGCGAGATAGGGAGTATCTCTTTCTCTTTTCTCTTTCTTTTAGATTTTCTTTCATAGGTGTAAATGCAATTACACTGGGACCAAAGCAAGGAATAGACGGAGTGAGACCGGTTTCATGGTCTGGTATATGGTCTCATATTTTTGCTTTCTCCATCGTTTTTTATTTTTTCCCCACCCACGATGCGGCAGAAAATGCGGACGAATAGCTGGTATGTTAGCAGGAATAAGGGAGGCAAAACCCGTGCTTTTCAATATTCAAAAATTCAAAAACTCAAAGATTCAAAAATATTCTGTCTTTTATGATATCCCATACCAAAAGATGCTTGGGGGATTCTTGCTGTGTGGTCCATGCCTCTTTTTTTCCCCTTTTGCATTATCCACTGCCCTGTTTTCTGCAAAAAAAGGAATGTACTATCACATACGTCGTACGAAAAAAAGGCCTATTGTAATTTGCAAGAGTTGTTGCTTTGCTTAGTCGTTTACCGGCAACAAAAACCCGTAGCCCATTCTGCATCTCGTATGCTCGTCCGCGTTCAACTCGCTATGGCCATGGCAAGACATGGTGAAAACGCTACGCCCAAGCTAGACATATATGTGTGCCGTCTGCATACCTGAGACCACCTCCCGCTCAAACCGGGAGTGATCGGCGGCAATAGTTTGCAAAAGCGCTGCGTCTTTTGATCCTTTTTGGTGACTCTCTTTTTTCCTCCGTCTTCCTGCATATTAGGTCTCGGATAGCCAGGGGAACAGCACGCAAGGGAAAGCGAGAAACCGTTTTGCCCGAAATTAAACGATGAAGTATTTACCTAAACAAGAGAAAGAAGGGGGAACAAGGGAAAACAAGAAGGACACCATGGACAAAAACCTTGTCCTCCGAATCCGCCGACGCCATACCGCCACATCAAACAAGCTTGCTATACTGATCACGGCGCCGTGCGCGCCAATTCCTCGCTCACACACTATGAAGAACAACAATCGACAAAGGGGAGAGAAATAAAAAGACAAACAAACGGCCTTTGCTCGGCCTTGTTAGGGTGGTGTTCCAGCTTGAAAAGCCTCTGTTCTTCCTTCGGGCGCGTGAGGTGGATCGCAATGTTGCGCACAGAAATCGACCAATGAGAACGAAGCGTGGAATTGGCCAATGCCAGCCCAGTAAAGTAGTCAGGACCTCACCGTGGGGCATCATTTGCACTTCGAAGGAAGTACAGCTACTTGCAGCCTTGTCCGAAGGTCAATTGTGCAATGTGATTGGCTGAAGGGTTCCGGGAGGCTAGAACGCGGCGGGATCGGAGCCGTAGCCGCGGCCTTATTTCACTGGACGTCCGCTGCTAGTCGTACCTCCCAGCCCACCCACCCAACACAAAAACCACTACAAGTACACCTAGCACGGATCCGCAAACCACAACCCGGCCTAGTAGTTGTATTCTTGCCCCTATGACATGCCTCGGTGTCTCGTGCACGACGGGACTGTTGTAGGTTACGTTGTAGTCGTACTCCGTAGTCGTAGTCGTATTACGACGTCCGTTCGGAGTCTTCCGTGTTGTACCCAAAACAGACCTAGCACGGCATGCGCAAAAGGCGAGTCTGTCGCGCGTGCGGGTCCTTGCAAAATACTCCCAGGAACGGCAAGCTTGGCTGCCGATCTCTGCGGGGATCGTTTACCTTTTTTGTTTACGGAGTACAAAGTAGGTACAAGTCGTATCGCTTCCTAGCCCCGTTTAGTGCTTCCCCCTGCTGGTGTCTTTTTCTTTTCAGCCCTCACCGGCTGAAATACTCCCCTCCTCCCCCCCCCCCCCCCCCCCCCGCAAGTGATCCCGGGATGTTACGCTGCATAGAAAACGTCATTGATGTGCGGTCATGCATTTACGGTTTGGTGAGATACATGTATGGAATATGGAGTAGGTTGCACGAAGGAGGGAGTTGCGTACAACGTACACGACCACGTACGAAGCACGAACGGCATATGTCGAGTGCATGCAGCCACCGCATGCTTTGTACAACCAGCCCCTTGCGCTGCAATGACAGAATAATGACCTCTCAGATGAGGGTCCTCTTAGTGACAGAAATGAAGCAGAAAAAAAAAGAGAAACGAAAAAATGAGACATGACTTGTGATGACATTTTCGTCCCTTGTTTTCTGCAGGGCACGAGACAAAAAAGTACTAGTTTGCATAACCCCTGGGACAGGTTATTTACGATGTGCCCGTGTGAGCTTCTTCTTCTTTTTTTTTTTGGGTTACGACTAAGGCGTACACAAAGTTTCGCGTGGTGGCTTGTCAAGCGCTGTCTCGCTTCTCTCGTCATGCATACGACGTATGCAGACTACGAAAGAAAATGGGTGCAAACAATTTGCTTTTCGCAGCTCGCTTCTGCGGGACGAGGCCGATCACCAGGCCAGCCCAGGGACAACGAAGTCAAAGTCGAGTGCTTCCCCCCTCCCCTTCCTTATGTCCACGCCGTCACCATGCTAGCAGTGGCACCTGTGGAGTAGTGTGCGACCATGCTAAGTAGCTGCTTGCTATGTACCCACGTCCGCCACTCCGCACTCATATTCCGTGCGTGCTTTGCGTCGACTACAAATTCGGTCCGGTCCTGCGCGAAGAATCACTGGCCTGTGCCTTTTTTGAGAGATAATACAGCGTAAAGCTCCACATCCGAACCAAGGAAACAAACAACGGGGCTTGTGGATGCTCTACGAGCCTCCGGGAAGAGCGGGAAAAAAAGGAGAACAAAAAATAGAACAAAAAAAAGGCAGCAGAGTATACGGGGTACTTACAGAATATCACGAACCCAGCTCGCTGCAATATCAAAAAGGAGAAGGCCACAACCCAGATCGGATGACGGGACAAACTGCATTGCCGTTGCTCACGCAAGGCAGATCTGCGGATACGATAGCAATAAGGGGGCGGGAGGTACGATACGAAGTCTGTACCTCGTAATTTGACAGGAGTACCAGCTCGGTCCGTACGGGCCGCGAGCAATGGACAGCATACTTCTACATATGGGGTAGACTTTTGTGAGTTGTGTGTGCTTGGGTTCGTATTCCAAATGTATTCCTGTAGAAAATATGACAGAAAATATGACGGACGGATGGCGTTTCGTCTGAGATGGGGAGAGAGAGTGATAGTTGTATGCTTAGTCGAAGTACAAGGGGGGAGAGCAATCTTCCGCTGCCCCTGTCCAGCGCAAAAAAAGAGTGCAGATGCTAGCGGGTTGGCAACCGTGTCTAAACCCAACTTGGCTGAAAAAGTCACTCGCTGGTGGAGAAGACTGGATGCACGAGCGCAAGCTAGAGCACAAAGTACAGAGAGTAGTTCCCATTTCGAGCAGAGAGCACGCCGTATTTCTTACGGAGTCCGTCGTAGCGCGCCCAGAACCTTTTCTTTCTCACAGATAGGGGATGACGCTCTGCGAAATCGAAACCCCGAAAGGGAGACAATGCCGAAAAAAAAGAAGAAAAGAGAAGAAAAAAATGATGCATCACAAAACTAAGAGATGAAAAGCAGGCTGTGTCTTGCGTATCAATGGGCCGCGCAGTGTATTAGAAATTGACATTTTCAGACGAGACACAGCACATCATGACTCAAGCTCCTTTTTTTCTATCTTTTGTTGTGTATCACTCGTACGAATACGACCTAGACAGATGGTGTCCCATCCCCCCCATTGTAGGCCGCTCCCGCTGATCGACGCACAATGCGAGAATAAATGCAACGCTGACGCCCAAAAAAATCATAATGATACTGTAGCATACGCCTAGAAACACAAAAGAACAGGTACCAGTTTTGCTTCGATATAACACAAATAGCACGGCATGACGGAAACGTATCATTCGACGACCGCAAGGACAGCTTTTGTTTCCTTTCCCTCCCTTCCTCTCGAACAAGAAGCCGAATAAAACCCTGACACTGGATCACCTACATATCCATCTAAAGATCTGTAAATCTGTAACTGGGGTATTTTTGATTTTATTTTTGATTTTGGGGGGGATTTACATAACGACGAACGAGTGATGGGTAAGGGATGCTGACGGAGTAGTCATGCATTGTACGGAAGTAGGTGCTCGTAACGAAGCGAGTAAGCTGTAGCTGGCACGGCCGCCCGGAGTCATAGCTATACCTGTGTTTACGGAGTAGTTTGTGCTGTTGTGCTCGTATATATGACTTTACACCCTGAGAAAAGGGTGAGTTTTTGAAGACGATTTCTTACTTTTAACACACAAAATTAAGTGCAAACAATACGAGGTAATCCTTTGTACGAAGTACAGAGCAGTTAGCAACCACCCCGGATATCACATTTCGTACGCTCAAGGAGAAAAAAAAAGAAAAACTTCAAGAATACATGGGGCCATGTCTTCCCTTTTGTCTCCTCCGGGCACCTCCATCTTTCAGGTCGGCGATCTCGCGATGCATGTTTGTGCCAACCCCCCCACCCACTATCTCCACAATGGGATCTTCTTTTCTTTTCTTTGGCGCAGGTGTCTGCTACCCTTCCTTCTCCTCCCCCCTTTTTCCTCGCTGCTTTTTGCACTATGGAGTGCTGTATGTAAGTGAGCCTCTGGTTTTTGGTCTCGACTTCCGCACAGCGGTACGAAGCGGAAAGAGTGGAGAAGAAAAAGAAGAGAAAAAAGGAAAATAAGAAAAGGAAAAAAAAAAGGGGGGGGGGGTGTGATAGTGGTGTTGGCTCGACAAAGACGACGCAAGGGCAGAAGAGACAACCTGCAGAGTAATTTCTCCGCGGGCCTGGTATGCATTGGCTTCTGCAAAGAAAACCCGGTTTTCTGTTCTGGCTTGGCCAACAATGTATATATGTACTTACTTCGTACATGGGGGCACACAGATGTGGCATTCAAATCCCGTACGGCTACTCCATACGGATACTTCGTAAGTAAAGTTCGTCCATATGGTCTCCCTTTTTGGACGGATCAAATCAGACCAGCGCCAGGCACAAGTTACGAAGTAGGTTTGTTTCCCCCGTTTGGGTTGTCAACCCTATTTGGCTGTTGGCATTAGCTTTCGTCTGCTTTATTTTCTTACCCTTTTCCCTCTTGTTTCTCTTTCGGACGAGAATTGTTGCCAACCTTGCGGCTGTGGGGAGTGTGTGTGCCTGTCTTATACAACTATCCGTACTCCGTGCTCCGTACGCACGTAATTCGTACTTCGTTGTACATAGTATTACTCCACCCACACACCATCGACGATGTTGTCTAACACCAAGCCAGGAGCCAAGACTTGAGGCGCCAGCCTCGACTCCTTCAGTCTGTCTTTTCCTTTTTCTCTCTCTCTCTCTCTCCCTCTCTCTTTCTCTTGGTGTGCTACCTTCTTTTGTCAACAAGACCCGCTGCTGGGGGTTAGTCCAGCAGCCACCCTTTGGGATCTGCAACTACAACATGCTGTAAGCCATCCTGCTCTACATACAGCAAAGATGGACATGGTGTTATGTCGTGCGGCGTACTTCTGCTCTGTCTGTAGGGACACCATGGCTTTCCTTTCCCCCTGCCCCTGTATGTTGTATGTCCATACGACGGACGAATAACCCAGGGCCAGTGTGATGGGATTTGTCCCAATGTTCGATCGTCATTTGCATGTCATTTCAGCTTTCCCGTTCTCTGTTATTCAGAAAATGCAATCTGTTGTTGACTCGATTCGCCCCTTTTCCAAGTACTCGTACTCGAAGGTGGCTTGTTTGTTGTCTCACCCATGTTTTTTTGATTATTTTCTTGCCCTGTCCCCCCTTCCTCTCACTGATTAAACAGTTACTCCTTCTCTCGTCTTTTTTTGCTATCATATTATTTATTTTATTTATTTTATTTCTCGGGAAGTCAACTTACCTTCTGTACGAAGTACTACGTAGTTGAACCACACGTCCTTGCTCTCGTCTCTAGCCCACTACATCGTATCCTTGCCAGTAGTGAATCTACGTAAGTACTAATATTCGGACAAAAGACTCCCAACGCAAAATGCTCCACCATATGCCCCATTCTGCTATTCCCTATTTTGCTGCTTTGTGTGCTTTCTCCCCACCCACACAACCTTTTGCTCAACTGCAGATGATCGGCACAAAGGGTGGGCAGCCAGGCCTCCCACCCCCTGGTTCCCCTGCTCCTCTCTCTCGGCACACCAAAGCAACTCCCGCACTCAGATGTTGGCCCCCTTCCGCTGCGCGCTGCCGAGCGCAAAGTCCGGCGTTCGTCCCCTGTCCACCGTGCCCACACGATACGACGTACGTACGTCGTGCCTACGCAATATCCAGCAGTTCGCGCAAACCCATTCCACGGATACAGAGCCGAAGCCAGCCAAGTGCGAGGCAGAGAGCCGCCAAAATACCCTTTTAATGCAGCCCATGTTCAATATGCCGTGCACGCCCGCTGCGTTTCATTGTCCTGAATTGCCCGAATGCTACGATCAAAATAATAATAGTACAGCCGAGAACACCCTGCAGCTATGTTTATCTTCGTATTTATCTTCGTATTTATCATAGCATTATTTTTTTCTTATTTTTTTTGTGGCCCAGCCTCTCCCTATCCCTTACGTCCATTGTTTTCTCGTCACATCACCATAGTACCTGGTCTACGACGACCAAATCCGAGGCCATCCCTAATCTGTAAAAAAGATTTCCTAATCCGTACACAAACAGAAACATGGCAGATGAAAGAAGAAAGGAGGCAGAAACAAGAGGGGGGCGCTACGGCAGAGCCATGCATGCATACACGCCGTACGTCGTACGTCGTAAGTCGTACATACGTATACAAGAGTGAACTACACAACAGAAAACGACAACCCGGAGCAGTCGTACAGAAGAACCTTGCATCACATCCCCAACCTGCGCTAGATCATTGAAAAAATAGTACGAAGTAAGCTCGCCTTGCGGTACCTCTTTCTTATTTTCCTAGGTTCCCTCCTCATAGGAAACCCAAGTTCCCTGGAGAGTCGAAAAAGCAAATAAAAAACACGAGAAAAAACAAGGAAGTGTGCAGAGTGCAGAAGAATAATTAATGGTAAGGAATAGAAAAAGCAAACAATTTTTTCTATCATGATCATGCTCTCAAAGTAATTGTAATCATTGTGATCCTTCGCCAAGTGCTTGCCGTTATTTATTTATTTATTTATTTATTTTTTCTTGGGGGGCCGGTGAGATTGGCTTTTTCCCTTCTTCCTGAGAACCTCAACCATATCAAACTGTGTCCTCTGGTCTCGCTAGTGCCTACGTCGTGTTTTATTCGATATATACAGAGAAACCCAAAAGGCACAATACCACAAACTGCCGCTCTGTCAAGGTTGGAGCCTTATTTTTTTTTTCTATTTGATATTCAGACACTCTCTCGTGTTGTTTAGGTCCATCTTTGAAGTACGAGTACGACTCCCTCACCACCCTCCCCTTTTTTTTTTTTTTTTTTTTTCTATCTTCACACCCCCCTTATCGCCTTGTCGATCTTCCCCATCTGATCTACTCTCCCCTGCCCCCAGTTGTTTTGTGGGCTCACTCCGGCTCGCCATGCCTCTCCCTCCTTGGACAGTTCGTTCTTTTCTTTTTCCTCTTGGTCTTGGTGATGTGCCTACGGCTATCCTTCCCCCCCCTCTCCCTCTCTTTCCACTCCCCTGAGAATCCACATCGTCAATGGGCGTACAAGTATTTTATATTCAAGTCTCGCCCGCTCCCTTGATGTCTATCTTCATTCCCCATCCTTCATTCTTGCCTTTTTTTTTTTTTGTTCACTTGCACGGCTTTGTTATTTGGTTTTTGTCTTCGAAGAATTGATTCCGTACTCACTCACTCCACTTGCCACGTTACAGACGTTCTGGTTTTGCGCGTTGCAAAATATACAAGATACAAAAAAAAACAAAAAACAAAAAGAAGAGCCCATCCCTTGGAAACGGAAAAAGATTTAAATTGTTCTACCCGTTCCTCGTTCCTCTTTCAGCATGGCCGTGAAGACAGCATCGGCCAGCAGCCAACAACGTGGTGGCATACGACGGCGTCGCAACATGCTGGCTTCCACGCAACAACAGAAAAACAACAACAAGATGACCGTTCGCCTACTGGCCGCGGCCAAACTGGCACAGCTTGAAACACAAAGGAGTGACGCCCAGCAGACAGTATCACGACCGGAGGAGCCGCAGACCGAGGACGCACCAGCGATGGCTTCAAAGAACCTCGACGAGAACGACAAGACAGCAGCAGACATCCTCGCTAGTCTGTACGTAACCGGACTCTTTGCAACAAAGTCGTCGTCTTCGTCGTCGTTGTCGGCCTCTACAACCGATACCGTGACGCCCTACTCGAACCCGGACAGGCAATTGCCATCTGCGTCTCCCATGTCCGAAATAGAAGCCAGTGAGTTATTGTTTTTATTTTTTTTTGTGGTATGTTGCTTCGTCTATGCCCACAGTGAATTGACACCCGCAACCCCAAAGGCACATTGGAGGAAGACAATGGCAAGCGGGCCGAGGTGGCTCTGCCCAGCATGCAGCAGACGAAGATTATGCTGCAGAGCTGGCGGTCCGAGAACGGCATGGCGCCGGAGTCGGGGGGCGACGGCGACGACATGGACGACGACACCATGGACATGGACGAGGCCGAGGCCGCCGCCTTTGCGGCGCACGAACCCGCCACGCCGGCACCGTCTCAGTCGCCGACCAGCGCCCGGTCGTCCTTCTCGTGCGAGTCGTCCTCGTTCCGCAAGGGCAGCCGGCCGCCGTCGCCCATCTTCCCGTACGCGCACATGCCGTCGCCGTCCTTGGCGGGACCGCCGCCGCCGCCTTACGACACGTGGAGGAAAAGCATTGCTCACGGTGACAGCGGCCATCCGTCGTCGCATGCCAAGTCCCCTGCGGGAGCCGTCGCGGCCGCGTATGCGCAAAACGGCCTCTCGTTCCGCAAGCACCAGCAGAGCCTCCTCGACGAGGCCAACGGCATGCCCTCGCCGCCGCAATCGCCCACGGATACCAGCCGGCCGAGGGACGCTTGCTTCAGTACGACGGCTGCCGTGCCGTCACCGCGCCCATCCTTTGCAGGGGCGTCTGTGGCTCAACAGCAGCAGCAACAGCAGCCGCCGCAGCAACACCAGCACCAGCAGTACCAAGTCCGCTACCAGCCGCAGCAGCATCACCAGTACAGACAACAAGCTATGGGGTTCCCCCCCAACCTACGTTCTCCCATGGCTAGCAACGCCACAAGCCACATTGCCACCACCGTCGTGACGCTGCCGCCTCTCAACGGCGGCGGCGAGCCCCTGACGCCCGTCTCGCCGCTCACCCTCCCCAGCACCCTAGGCCGCACGCGCGGCAGCCCTTCGGCGGCGGTCGCCAAGGTGGAGAAAAGGGACCGTCTGACCTCATCGTCTTCGTCGCCGTCGTCGGCGTCGTTGTCGTCGTCGTCACCGTCGTCGCCAATGGGGACCGGAAAGCCGAACGCACCGCTGCCCCGGCCGCACTGCAACGTCAAGTACGAGACGGCCGAGCTCGACTTTATCATGTACCAGCGCACGACCAAGAACCGAGCGTGGGACGACGTCACGTCGCTGTTCAACGCCGCGCTGCCCCGGCTGCGGCCGTACGCCGAGATGGACCATCTGCGTCTGCTCGGCAACGGCGCCGGTGCCGGCGCCGGCATCGGTGTCGGCGTCGGTGTCGGCGGGGACAACAACCACGGCCCGAACACGATCGCGGCCGCCAACGCCGCCGCCGCCGCCCTGGACCGGTACCGGCCGCGGCCCGAGCGCACGACGCCCGGTCTCCAGGCCTCCTACTACCGGCAGCGGCTGGCGCTGCCCCTGCTAGACGAGGCGGGCAAGCTGGTCTTTGACAGCGCGACCGGCAAGCAGGTGTTCACCGAGGTGATGGTCCGCGACGACAAGAGCCGCAAGAAGATGCGGCGGCTGACTGGCGGCGGTGGTGGCAGCCGTACTGCTGCTGCTGCTGCTGCTGCGCCTGCTGCCAAGGCCAACACCGCGAACAGCAAGACAGCCGCCGCCGGCGGTGTTCACCCAGACGATACCCGCGTCCACTTGGTGTTGTACTTCCCGGAGCGGGTGTCGTACTACGACTACTGGTTCGTCTCGGACGAGGACAAGGCCCTCGCCCGGCAGCGTGGTACGTGAGCTTCGTTTTCCGTTTGCCTCTTGAGAGGCTTTTTTTTGTTTTATTCAGAGTATGCTAACGACTCAACCAGCCTATGAGCGCAACCAGCAACGAGCGCAACGCGGTCTGCCGCCGTGGCAGCCGGGGAGCGACGACCCGGAGACGGGCATCTTGATCCGTAACAAGGAGCTTTGACGTGTTGGGGATGTTTGTGGCCTGTTTTTTGTACGCCGTTGTGTCTTATGATTGTCTATGGCGTTTTGGTTTTCTTGCTCTTCTTGTGTCTTCTTCTGCTTTTCTTTCATCCTTCTTCCCTGCTTTTTTTCATCCCGTGTCTTTTTTCTCCTGGTTTGCGTATGTCTGCTTTTTATATGTTTGGCTTTGTAGTTCTCTCTGTACGTTTGTTTTTCCTTTTTCCTTTTTCCTTTTTCCTTCTTCCTTCTTCCTTCTTCGTCTCTTCGCTTCTTTCGTTCTCTGCGGGAGTTGGCTTTTTGTCTCGTTCGAGTCGAAAGATACCCGAGTGTAACCTTTTTTTTTTCGGGGGGTTGTTTTCTTCTTAGGGATTTGGTGGGTGTTTCACGATGGGAAAATGCGTACGATGCAAAAAAACTCAACGGATGTGAACTGTACACGGGAAACGGCAAATATACGATGTAAAAGTACGAAAAATATGAATTTTATGAAACCAAATTCAGACTCCGATGCCGTTCTCATTATTGAGAAGTGGTATTTTTATAGCCAACCTTGAGCTCTGCTGTGTTGCTATCGTGATGTCACCTTGCTGCCGGCCGTTTTATAATTTTTCTTCAAAAAAAGAAAAAGGGGGCACGTGTAAATTCGGCATGAAAAAATATACTTTGAAAAACATCAGGTTCTGGAAGAACCACAAGTTTCATGTTCAGACGTGGAAAAAGAGGTTTGGTGTATATCTCAACGATAACTGTATATGGCAAATAAAAAAACTAGGTAGGATAGTACACGCCTTTGCTAGTTCTCCTCACTCTTCCCGCCCCGACTTCTGTGAATGTCATATCTCGCTGGCCTTGGTCAGGCGTATGTTGGCCGGGTGGGCCATACCGTCAAACGCCGCCTCTCCGTCACCCTCCCCCCCTCGCTCCTCTTCGTCGTCGCTGTCTTCAAACTCTTCGAGGTCCGACGCGTTGCCGTTGCGGTAGTGGCGGTACGGGTCCCGGTCGTACTCGTCGTCCGACGACACCTCGTCTTCGGGGTAGTCGTGCGCGTAGTAGTTTTCGGCTGGTCCGTCAGCAGCCAGGTCGGCGTTCATCGCACACCAACAGGGAGTGGAAAAAATAATAATAAAATTAAAACACTCACCGTTCTCGTCTTCGTCGTCCTCAAACTCCTCTTCGCTGTCTTCCTCGGCCCCGTAAAAGAACTCCATGTCGGGCTCGTTGTCAAAGACCAGCAGGCCCACATTGCCCGGCCCGGCTGCGCTGGCCGCGGCCTGCACCTGGGGCATCTCGTGACCGGGGATGCGAATGTACGTCTCCGTGACGTAGTCGTCCTCGTCGGTCTCGCTGCCCTCGTCCAGCCCGTCCTCGCCGCTCATTCCGGAGGCGGCCGCCGCATCAGTGACTAGGAGGTCCTCCATGGCGGCGTCATCGTCGCCACCGCCGCCACCGCCGCCACCGCCGCCACCGCCGCCGTCCTGGGCATCTCCACCGCCACGTGGCGTGGGGGAAGGCGGTTGCCGCGCCCCGGAGCGTGGCACCGGTTTGGGCTTGTACTTGTCGTACGCCGCTCTTCTGCGCTCCGCCGCCAGCTTGTCCATCTCGCCCTGCTGGCGGTCCAGCGCCCGCCTGTTGTTGGCGGCGGCCGCCGCTGCGGTGGTCTCGTCCTGCATCCGCGCGAGGTTGCGGCCGATGATCTCCAGCGTATAATCGTTCATCTCGCGCGCCAGCTTGTCCATGTCGGTGTTCCATTGGCGGTTCAGCACGGACGGCGGCAGCGACGCGAGTCGTTTGCTCTCTTCCCCGACGCCGGATGTGGCGCCCTGCCCAGCGGGCGCCGTCCCAGCGGTGGCGGCCGCCGATTCGCCTGCGGGCTTCTTGGGGCCTTTCCAGCCGGGCCGTTTCGGAAGGGGGGTCCGCACCGCCTCTGCCGTTGTGGTGGTGGTGGTGGTAGTGCTGGTGCTGGCGGTTGCCGAAGACGCTGCAGCCTGTTTGGCCAACGCATGTCGCCGGCGCCGCTTGCCCCGTTCGACAAAAACCGCGGCGAACTCGGGTGCCGCCGTCTGTCCGTGGAGCCCGTATCGCGTCCGCCTCCGGCCCACGCGCGCCGCCGTGCCGGGCACACCGAGCAAGGACGCCACGGTGCTGTGCGCAGCCAGCAAAGAATTGCGCGACAGATGGAATCGACGGGGTTCGGCGGCGGACACCGTCCGGTGCGGGCGGGGACTCGCTGCTCTCGTTGGCTCGGTTGTTGTTCTTCCGCCAGAGGCGCTCGCCGGCGCTGGTCCATCGGTTTGTTGGGGGGAGGCGGGAGCGAAGCCGGCCTGCTCGATGGAGCCAACCTCCGCGCCGCCGTTCGCCTTCTTTCGGTTCTCATCCCCGGGCTTGGAGATGTGGATGGTCGGCGGCCGCGGCGCCGGAAAGGCTGCGGATGTGGTCGCGGCCCGGGCGGCGGCCTCCGGGTCGTGTCGCCGGTAGAGGAACGCATCGCTACGGTGGCGCTTCGTATGGTGCTCGATCCCTGTGAGTATGACCCCCGCGCCGTTAGTAACGAAGCCGGCATGGCAAAAGCAGACAAAAATCGACGACATCGACGGTCACAGAAAGAAGAAACAAGTAGACTTGAAACAAGGCGACGTACGCAGAAACGAAGGCACCGGCGCGTCTTCGGTACGTTTCCGTTTGACGTGGATAAGCGATGGAGGGAGAGACATGATGGCGAATTAGGACACGAAAAAAAAACAATTTTCCAAATATTTAACAAAAGTAAAGAGGCACCGGAAGACGGCGCAGTAACATTGATCGACGAGCAGAAATAAGTGAGGTCGGCGAAAGTCAATTGGTTTGGTTTTGCCACGGCGGGTCCTTAGGCGAGCTATGGCTTGCCTTTTTAGTGGAGCCGCCGCAAAAGACAGCAGTGAATACTTGCCGGTTACACAAAGGCCCGCGCAGCACTAAAACCAAACTTACAGGCTGCCGTATATTCGATATGCCTCGACACCATTGCCTGCATAGTTCTCGACGCCAGCTTTACAGCCCCCAAAACTACGATATTAGTCCTGGCTGCGGATTGGCAAAGGATTCCATCACGTCGTGGCTGTAAGATCCGTCCTTTTCTTTTCCTTTTCACGTTAACGTATACTTCGTGTCGATGTCCGGAAGATTCCGTTGTGGGCCATGGCAACTTTCATGTCACAGGGGAAAAGGGGTTTCTGGACGTGTTCTATGTGCAACGCTTTTACTTTCAGTCCTGTGCAGCCTAGATGCGAGCAGAAAGAAGAAGAAGAAGAAGAACAAAAGCTAAATACAAACGCAAAGGACGGGAGAGGGACGTCGTCATCCTCAAAAAATTTGAAGGGGGTATCTAAGGAAACGCAAAATGCAAAACCAAGGGGATTGCTCCAGAAGAGGAAAAGAAAGGTGAGACAAGTGCAGCTAACTATATGAAAAAGATTGGGAGCATCTCATGCTGCTCACAAAAAGTTTTCTGGTCCTTTTTTTCCTTTCGTAATTCTTCTTCTTGTCTCAATATATGTACTTTATACATGCGACCAATGAAGAAAATACTATATGCTCCGAAAAGACAAGAAAAATCGAGAGAAACCCTGGAGGTAGAAGAGGAAAAAACTCCGAGAATAACGAGAAACCCAGGAAGAAGAAAAAAAATGTCCCCACGCCCGTGCCTGGTTTTGTTTTCCTAGTACCATCCCAGTTGTCGTCGTCGTCGTGCCCTTTCATTCATGTCGTTCGTCCCTATCGGCGCCAAAAGCGATCCCTTCTGTGGCCCACTGCGCTCTTCTCACTCCGTCTGGCACCACGGATGTTGTAGCACCTGGTCGATTGTGTACCGCTGGGCCACGTCCCGGTTGAGCATGGCCCGGATCAGGTCGATGCTGTCGTCGCTGATGACGTACGGCACGCGCAGGTCGCGGTCCATGATCTCGTCGATGCTGTAAAACGGGTTCTCCTTGTAGATGATGGTGTACAACAGTATGCCCAAAGCCCACACGTCCTGTTCCTTGCCCCGGTAAGGCCGACCAGCTAGCACTTCGGGAGCGGCGTAATCTAATTGTCTGTTAATAAAAAAAATTAAAAATAAAAAGCAACCCGAGCGAAACAAGCCTTACCAATGGTCCCGACAAACACATCAAAGGGTCCGCTCTTGATGTAGGCCGCGCTGCCAAAATCAATGAGCTTGATGTTGCCCTCGCCGTCCAGGATGACGTTTTCGTCCTTGATGTCCCGGTGGACCACGAGCGCTTTGGTGTGCAGGTGGTGGATGGCGGCCGCCACCTGGACAAAGATGCTGCGGCACTCGTCCTCTTCCATGTTGGTCCGCAGCTCAATGTAGTCGAACAGGTCCATGCCGGGCAGGCCGTGCGGGGTCATCTCAATGTAGTAGTTGATGTCGTCTTCGAAAAAATCCTCCATCTCCACGATGTTGGGATGCCGTAGGCCGCCCCGCCGCAGATAGTCCAACACATGGATCTCCAGGGGCACGGTGCCCAGTCGCCGGTCGCGGGTCCACGTGTCGACCAGAATGCGCCGTTTGGTCACGTACTTGATGACGACCCGCCGCCCCGTCAACTTGTATTTGGCCAGCTTGACCTGCCCGTACGCACCCTGGCCCATCTCTTCGAGAATGACAAAGTCGTCGATCGTCTTCTTGTGGGGCTCCGATGGTACGGCCTTTGTGGTGACGGTAGTTGTCGCGTCCATTTTCTTGGCCGCAAGCGGAGACGAGTAGATTCGGTTGTTCGCCGACGTCGTCGCGGCTGCGATCGACGACAAGTCGCGCGACGTGGCGCTGGACGGCGGGGCCGTCGTTCCGGTCACGTCCGGCATGACAACGGCCGCAGCAGCGGCCGCAGCCTTAGATGCTGCGTGGGGCGACATCAACGGCAGCGAGGGCGACATGCTCGTATACGGCTGGCCGTCTACAGACGGTGGCGTCGGTGATGTTGAGGGCGGCCGCGACAGCGTCATGATGGGGATGCTTGACACCGTGGGCAGCGCAGCATCTTTCAGTTCGCGCGTCAACGATCGTGCAGCCGCGGTCCGCTCCCGGTCGACTGACGCACGGTGCGTTTGCTGCCCATCAGACGAATCGGGCGCAATTTCAAACGGCGAGTGGACTGGCGTCTGCCCCGGCGAAGGTTGGTGCAGGGGGGTGGCAGCACCAGACAAGAGCGGCGACGCAACACCCAAATTGTTCCGTGTTGCGTGCAGGTGCCGTGAGTAGGTAATCCAGAGCGCGTACACCATTTCCGACCGGGGCGCCGTACGGGCAGGCGGAACGGCAGCGGACGCGTGTGGGTGGCTCGTGACCGCGGACCACCCTGTTTCCAGGCCGTCGTCCTCTTCGTCGCTCGCCTCGACAACGGTTTCTTCGTGGATCTCGGGCTGTCTTTCGCTTTTGACGACCCGCATCTGCACATCGATCTTCAGCTCGGAGCCGTCCCGGTGGCGGGCGGGAAGGCCTTCGGGCCGCAAAAAGGCCGTGGCGGCGTCTGGACGGCCTTCGCGCAAAGCGACAAACGCCGATGCTTTCCGGAAACTATGCTCGGGCACCACAATGCCGTCCACCAAGTGCACGTTGTCCACCTCGATGAGGACATTCA
This sequence comes from Fragosphaeria purpurea, assembly GCA_002778095.1. NCBI lineage: Eukaryota > Fungi > Ascomycota > Sordariomycetes > Ophiostomatales > Ophiostomataceae > Fragosphaeria > Fragosphaeria purpurea. The sequence goes on from PCDL01000006.1 coordinate 2,627,604, forward strand.
GGATTCTTTCAAAGTCGGGAATGAGCTGGTTGATCGACAACCCGTTGGGCTTCTCGTGGCCGAAGAGAGCACCGCAGAACACGGCGTTGGAGCTTTTGATGGTGAGCGATTGGGTGGATACGACAATGATGCCGGCGATGTGCGGGAAACTAGAGACGCGCAAGGACGGCTGGCCGCGGATTTGCTCCACGGTAGCCGGGATGTCAATCCGGTCGCAGTTTCGGCAGGTATAGTACCGGCGTGTAGTCATCTCCGCAAAATCGACGGGACCCTCCCACGCGCCAATGCCTTGCCGCGGCATGCGGGGAATCAGTTTGCTAATGTCTATGCCGGGCTTCAGATCGTCGTCGCCCCATATGGGACCCAGAGCACCCGTGAGGGCGGTGACGCAGCCATCCTCGTCAACGGACACGGTTGCCACGTCCTCATGGATTTCTTCGAGCACCCAGATAAGACCCACACGCTTTTCCTTCACCCACAAGCTGGCGGCCCCCGTCAATCCGTTGCGCTTCTGGATGGGGACCACATCACCGCACAGGAGTACGCCACGCGATTTGTTGCTTTTGTGGTGGCTGCCGATACCCGCCTTGGGTGAGCTGGGATCGCCGCTGTGTACGGTCTTTGCACGTCGTGCTGAGCGTTGCGGAGTCTGTGAGTTCTGTGGGCTTTGCGGGCTCTGCCGGCCAGACGTGCTGTTTTGGGGTGTTTGAGCCCGGGAATTCGGCTTGCTCAAGAGCTTCGCCGTAATACCGTTGGAACGCGATCCCAACAGACTAAACGTACCGCCAGCCGGCTTGGGTACGGGCTGCACGGGCTGCACAGGCTTGGCCTCAGCGCCGCCGCCGCCGCCGCCGCCGCCACCGTCTGAAATCCCGTCCAAGTCTGTACGAAGCAGCTTCTTCTCCAGCCAGGCCCGACGTTCTTCTTGCACAACCTCGAGAATGCCCATCTTCCGCACCTCCGCCTTCGTTACGCCAAACACGAGACAGGCAAGGTCGTTGGCGGCAATGATCGTCCATGGGGGTTTGGCCTCGGTGGTGAAGATCGCCTGTGCTGCAGGCACCCAGCGCGTCGGATGTGGATGCGAATGGGTAAACGACGCTAAATTTCCGGGCACGCTGATGGGCGATGCCAGCGACTGCTGCCTTGCGGACGTCGGCGCTGCCGTCGTCGCGTCGGATTCCGTCTCTGCCGACACGGACAGCGACCTCGGGCTTACGGTTCCTGCTGCAGCTCCTACAGCTCGTGAAGCCCCCACATCTCCAGCGGCTCCCGCGGCTCCCGCGGCTCCCGCACCCGCTTCAGGCGCGCCCGGCACGTAAGGTTTTGCGAGCGTGTCCAGCAGAATCTGCTGCAACGCCATCGGCGCCGTGTCGGTCAACGTTCGTCGAAGAAGCAGGCTCGGATGGCGCGATGCGGGCGGAGATGTAAACTGCGTGGTTCCGCTTTCGTTCGTGGGCGTCCTTGAGGAGTCGACCGAGCTGGACGCATCGGCCGCAGTGGACGGCGTGGGCGCAAGCTCGTTTGCGGATAACCGAGCAACAGCCGCTTCGTACTTACCAGCAGCAGCAGCAGCAGCAGTAGCAGTGGCGTCATCCAGGTCAGTCACACTGTTGTCATCGGGCCGTCGGACGCTAGAAAGATCAAGGTTTTCGGCAGCCGACGAAGAAGCCTCGCTCTCCGGTGGCAACGCAGACAGGGGTTCTGGGCTCGACGTTCGTGGAGCAAAATTTTTGTCGAAAACGTTTTCGTCGGACGACAGTTCGGCGGGGCCAGTCAGTGGGCCGGCCGGAAACGAGACGCCCGCATTGGGAAGATTGCCGGCTCCGACCAGCTGGGCGCGTGCTAGCAGGTCGAGCATGTTCTGGGTCTCGATGTCGCCGGTAACGCGGGCCTGCGCGCTAGCCAGGCCGGCATGAGACGAGGCGGAGTAGCCCATGCGGTCCTTCATAAACTCAAACGAACGCTTGAAGACGTTCTGCCGACTGTGCAGGAGCTCCTCGGATTGGTGGGCAAAGGAGAACGAGTGCAGCGACTCGGAGGGAAAGCGAGAGAGGTCCTCGGCGAAGGTGAGCAAAGCCGGATCGGCGTGCGACGCGGTGAAGTTGCCACCGTGTGGAAACATGGCTGTTAGAGAGGCGGAGCGAGGGAGAACGAAGGACGGGCTGCGGGACGACGAAGCGGAGGGCAAGGTCGGCGCTCGTAAGGGAGGAGCGTGCTGGCGGATGCGGCGCAGGCCAGAGCGGCCAAGACCGTGGTCGTGATCGGTCATTATGGGGGACCTGGGACATAAAAAAAAGGGTTAAGTAAAGAAAACTTTCTTTTCGAGAAAACGACGAATAACCCTCCCCTATTCGCCTAACGCGCGCTCCCCCCTCGGCTCCCCTCCATAAATGCTTACCTTGCGAGGGCATCGTATTCTGCAGCGGCCGCTCCAGCATCAAAGGAGAAGCGTATGCGGGCCTTCTCCGGGGAATCCACGGGCAACGTAAGGTTTCCGGTGCTTCGGTTTTTGGGAATGTGCAGCGGCGGGACGAGTTGCTGGGGTCCGCCGGTGTGGTCCAGCGAGAACCGGTCGTCGTCGCCGTTGTGTTCGGCCTCGTCATGTTGTACGTTGGCGCCTGACAGCAGGGGCGCATTCGCATCAGCAACACACACACGCGTACCTGCAGGCAAAAAGAACGGAACAAATCATGGGACAAAGAACGGGACAAAGAGCTGCGCAGTTGTTGTCTCACCATTCTCCAAGTCTTCGCCGTATATATGGAGCATAATTGATTGGGGAAGTGGGGAAGGAAGCAGTTTTCTCGAGAGAGCTTTTCTCGAGAAAGGCGCCTTTCTCGTTCGTTCAGTTGGTCGGTCAGTCGGTTGGTCGGTCGGTCGGTCGGTCGGTTGCCGTTCACGATGCACGCCCGCTTTGGGACGCGATGTCCAGGGGGTCGATGGCCTGACGGATGTGTTTCGGTGACGAGGCAGATACGCTTCAAAGAGCGAAAGCCATGCGGTTGGCCTCCCCCTTCTTCAACCGGACCGGTCCGGAAACGCGTGGAGAGGATTTAGGAGAAGGAGTCGATAAAGGCAAAAGGAGACGCAAAAGACAAAAGACGGGAAGCGAAATGTCCCAAAAAACAAACAAAAACAAAACAAAACAAAAAACAAAAAATCGAGATGGCCGGCTAAAACAGAGAGGGAAAAAAACACAACTGCACCAAAAATCAGGATCCGGCTTTCTAAAATGCAAGGGGGTATCGCAAATTCGAGAATGTGGAAAATATGGAAAAGAAACGGCGGAAGCGAGAAGAAACTTGAGAGAGCAGAGGAGCAGATGGAGAAGAGAGAGAGGGAAAAAAAAGGAAGCAAGACGAAGCTTGAAATGATTCGGACTCCCGGATCCAAAGGAATGAAGGTGGTGTCTGCCTTCGTCGTAGTTTCCTTCTTACTGTACAGGGCATTTTTTTTTTGCTTATTGTGAAGGTGGGGGTTTCGGGCCTTGGCTTCTTCCATGCTGGAGACGGTAGGAACTTTGTGTTTACGTACTCTGTAATATAGCGTCAGACGCGCTCCGTTACTGCCCCGTAAATGCTGCCGTGCGCAACGCCAAAAAAAAAATATAAAAAAAAAGAGGAGGGGAAAAAAAGCGGGACAAAAAATATCATGTGAAAGCTTTCGCGGCGCTTTTGGCGGGTTTCTTGCAATTCGGCGTTTTTTTTTATTATGTCGACGGACCGACAAAAGGCGGAGCAGCGCCCGCTTTGACGGTGAACAAAAAAAAGGACGGCATAAAAAAAAAAGAAATGCGGTTCTACGTTCTACAGGCCGTCTCTGGTGACCCCTATTTTTGATACACAGACGGAGGACGGGCCAGAGAAGGAAGAAAAAGACGAGCAGCGGAACGTGGTCCGCCAAAAAACCAAACAAAATCAAACCACGAAGCGCGGACGCGGTTTCAGTATGTGCGGCAGGCCAATGGAGCAAAGCGTTGTCCCTGACGGACTGCAGCAGATGGGTGGGGGGGCTTCACTGGGTTTTATGGTTTTGCGGCTCAGAGACGGAAAGGAGACGGACGGGACTTCAGAAGCTCGTATCTCAGAGAAAAGACAAAACCATCGAGGCGGACAGACGCTGTGAAGGCGGACGACTAAAAAAGCATTGAAAAGAGCAAACAAGAGACGACGTCGGTAGCATGATACTAAAGAAAAGAGGAAAGCGGATGTGTAATGCCTTTTGTGGCTTGTGATATACGAGGTATCGTATCCCGGTCCTCACCTATAGAGTAAGCAGAACGCGTGTAGCAACTGCTGAAGATTGTGTGAGAACGATTACAAGACTGTTTGAAAGAAGGGCTGACCTGTCCTTTGTACGTATTACTTGTAGTTGGCAAGGTTCGTGAACACGATGGTGGCCGCGGGAGGTTCATAGTTCACAAGACAGGCACGAGGCCAACAAGAGGAGAACAACGGCAAAGAAAGGCAACTTGCAATTCATCTTCCATCACGAACAACGTGGGAACCGAGTTCGTGTAGCTGACAAGTTTCCATAGTTGATGGTAACCAGGTTACGGTCTCTGGCCTCCATATAATCAATAATAACACGGAGATATATTCCGACATGTATGCTGGATGGTATGATAGCAACAAGGTGGGAAATAAAGCACGGGATCAACAACGATCGGAGCAAAACAAGGTTTGGAGCAACACCAAGCAAGGGACACAGGGGCGCACGTGTGATCCCTATCTCGAACCGGACAATACAAAGCATAATGACCCTTCCAACTGGCATTGAGGTAGCAATGGAATTGTGTCTGCAGGCCACAACCCAGGTCGTCACCACAACCAGATCTGCTTGGCCGGAAACGTGCATGTGAACAGCTCAAAAGGATGCACCCATAAACCGAAGGGGGGAGGGGGGCAAACCCTACATATATAAAAGACCTGGGCACCGGAGTCCAACGATTATATTACAAGTACGACTGTGTACATACATACGTTAACCCTCGTACACAGCGTACTTACATGTGTACATCCACAAGACCGGACGACATAAAGGTAGCCCACTCAAAGCCACAGGACTCAGAATCCGTAGGCTTTGAACTTAGGTTATGAGAATTAACCTGTCGACAGTTCCAACTTGGTCCCGGGCTATTGCGGCCCGTCTCCGTTTCTCACGCTTCTTAGACGTCGTTACATATTCCGCACAATGGCTTTACGTATCGTATATGCTCTCCTCGGGCCCAGAACCCACATGCTGCATTTGTATTGGTTTTTTTTCCTCGCCAGCTGGATGGATTTGAACTAAAACGTTAAACCCCCTTGTTCGTGCAGCATTTGGTATGGCCACGACGTGGTTGATTCTGTAGGCAGCCCAGACCCAAACGAGTAAACCACGTTGTTCTCCACACGCTACCAGGGAAAACAGGCGATGCATGTATGGAGCAATACATATGTACACAGAATCTCCGCTATTCGAGATGGCACACTGGCAACTAGCAAAAGCAGACCGAACATCGAGGCCGAGTCTCGTCTGAATCTTCTCCGTATGGCACGCGACTGACGCTTCCCTTTCGACGTCCGCATGACAACTTGTCTGGTCTCAGTCTCTGATAAGGCAAATCGGCCAACAAAAAGGAAAAGGGACACAAACCAGACGGAATCCATGCCCAATGGTCGTCTGGTAAGGCTGGCATGCTTTGCTGGAACCATGGACCCTGAGCACGGGAGGGTGGGCCGGTTAAGGGGTGGACGGCCTCCGCTCTCTTTTTTTTTCGACTGTGCAAATACTTTCGTACTCGTATCCACGCAATATTGCCCGATTTACGCGTAGAGACCTACGGTGGCAAAAGTTCTCAAAGCGCCGTTCATGCTTTTTGCTGGGTCTGCTCGTCTGCGCCGCTGGCGCTACTTTAGCACGACCAAGGCCAGCCGGAGGAAACGAGAGTATCGGCCCTGTTTGGCGCCCACCATCACAGGCGAGAGACAACCACTTCGCTTGCTGTTTCCGGCAGCTGCTCGGTGCGTTGGATGGTGCCTGCCAAACCGATGCACGCCAATAAACGAGACAGCCCTCACAGAGGAAGGAGAAAGCACGCGTGCAGCGTACGATACAACATGCTAAGTACCAGGTACAAAGTACCTATATATGGACTTTGTAGTCGTACGCCGAACTGGGTAGTCGGCCGATAAGAGCGGAGTACAGGCTTGTGGGGGGGTCAAGAGGGTCAATAGAAGGAGGGGTGCAGGCGATAACGGATCCAGCAAAACCAAACGGCTTTTTATAGCGTAGATTCTGTATGCGGGGTTTTCTTCTCGTGTGGGCATCTGGCGCTGTTGTTCGTGGGTTGTGGAGGCATACGAGTACTTTTTGCACGCACGTCGTATATTCCGTGGGCCGTCCGCAAAACCGCACCCATCTAGTCGTTTGCTAGCACGAAGTACAGGGTACAAGCACAAGTGTTATCGTTGGTTGGTGAAGGTGGTCCCTTCCTTCCTTTTCCGGTGTCCGCACGGCCTGGGCCTTCGTTTGTCTCCTTCCCTCGCGACTTCATTTATTTCCTGTCCTGGGTTCCAACTTCATTTTCTTGATTTTGGACTTTTGTCTATTTTCACATTTTGCCTCCCTTTTCCTGCTTTTCTTTTGCACGTTCGTCAACATCGTCTTGTTTCCTCCCTGGGCTTCCTCTTTCTTTCTTCAACGGCATACCCCGCCCCCGCGACCACATACTACTTCGTACTACATACTGGTCCTCCCTTTGTTAGTCCTCGTCTCGTTTTCCCTCTCGCTTTTCCTTGTTTTTGGGGGCTTTGCCTCGTTGCTGTCCTTCGTCACGCATTTTCTTCTTTTTCGTTTTCTCGGTCGCGGTCCTCTTCGTACAAACCTGTTCACAGGCGCCTTCATCCCGAAGAATACATCCACACGCAGAAAGACATGTCTTCCAGCGCAGACGGTTGACTTGCAAGCTCGCGTGGTTTTCTTCTTCCATCAGCATTCTTCGTCTTCTCGAATCCATTTCGATTATCTTCCGTGCCCATCGATACGATAGGCGACAATCACGGAAACAGGCCTTCTATTCAGCCAGTCACTTAACATCGGCTTCTTCACAACTTCGCTTCAACACTTCTTCGGATCTTTTTTCCCTTCCCCCCCTTCTTCCGAAAAAGCTGACGACGACGACGACAACCTCGTATCCTGTCAGCCATGGGCGTGTAACGTCACTTGTTGTTTTTTCGGACGCTTCCAAACAAAGCATGCTCACGCCTACAAACACCATTCACGATCCCTCCTTTACCCACCTCCTCCATTGAAACCGCCCCGGGCCCACTGGCTATTCACTCCAACAACACCACCCGCTGTGCAGCCTTTTTCTCACAACAGCAAGGTGTGCGAGATTTTTTTTTTTAAAAAAAACAGGGCTCCCCTGAAAGAGAGCCACGAAAGGCTGGTTGCCGTTCTGGTTTATCTTGAGATTTCAGTCTCGATCCATTTTGCACGTTTTGCTCTCCTTCCATGTTCATCTGTTGATTTGTGACTTCTTCTCGACTCGGCTTGATATCTTAGTTTAGACCATGGCCGAAAGTCAGCTGTCTGCAGGTCTTGCCCTTAGCGGTGATGGGAACGGCGGGAACGGCCGTGAGGACACCCGGCAGGCCCAACAGGCTCAAGAAGAAGGGCACGCCGAACAACTGGACCAGTTCCCACAACTTGAACACGCCTCGACTTCACAACCTCTGCAGCATTCACAACAGTCGCAGCCGGCCGCGGCGGCCGATGGGATGGCCGATGCTCCGCCACGATGGAAAGGCCGTCAACGTCTGTTCCGGGGCTTGTCGCGCATGTCCTCCTCGCCTAGTCTGGCACCATTCGGTGGCCGTGCCCGGTCGTCCAGCACGCCTTACACCCGTTCGGGTGCGAGTCTATCGTGCATCAGTCTCGCATCGACGACGTCGCCCTTCAGTCCCACGCCCTCCAGCGCAGCCAGCTCTGGGTTTGCCTTCTCTCCGCTCGCCTCGCCAGCCATGGGCGGCGCGGCCACCGACGACTACCCTTCTTCGTCGACCTCGCTCGCGTCCCCGCCCACGTCGTTTCCTCGCTCCAATTCGCCCAGCAACGGCGGCGGCGACGACGACGGCAACGGCTTCCCCGTCCGCAGGGTCGATTTGTCTTACGAAGGAGCGGTAAGCGGAAAGAAAGTTTCGGTGCCGGTCGACGTGGTGCGGGTCGCGTCGTCTCCATGGTCGCCGCCGCGGCCAAAGAAATCGTTCTTCCAGCGCTGGGAACTGCTTCCCCACGAAATCAAGGTCCACATCTTCGGTTTCTTTCGGCCAAAGGAGTTGGTTCGTTTCTCGCGTGTGAACCGCGCGTTCTACAAAGCGTGCTTTGACGGCCAGCTATGGACACGCTTCGACGCTTCGGAGTTTTACCAAGACATCCCCGCCGAATCCCTCTCGAAAATCATTACAGCCGCAGGCCCGTTTGTCCGCGACCTGAACTTGCGAGGCTGCATCCAGATTGAAAAATACCAGGACGCCATCAACATGACCCAGGCGTGCAACAACCTCGTCAATGCCACCTTGGAAGGATCGCACCTCAGTTTCCATAATTTGGAGGCCCTGTTGAAGAGAAACCCAAAGCTCGCTCACATCAACTTGACTGGCCTGGCGTGTGTCAACCTCAACAGCTGCGTCACCATCTCCGACAATTGCACGCAGCTGGAGGTCTTGAACCTGTCGTGGTGCAAAAACGCCACCGCCAAGGGCGTGGCTGTGGTTCTCAAATCATGTCCGAAGCTGCGTGACCTCCGCGTTGGCGAGGTGCGCGGTTTCGACAGCCTCGAAGTCGCCGAGACCATTTTCAAGACGAACCGGTTAGAACGGTTCATCTTGAGCGGCTGCGACGACCTCACTGATCCCGCCCTCTGCGCTATGCTGCATGGTCTTCACCCGGAGATCGACCTCCTCACCGACCGACCCAAGGTGCCCCCGCGTCGGTTACGCCATCTCGACCTCAGCCGCTGCCAGCGGTTGACGAACCGCGGTGTGGCCGCCCTTGGATACTGCGTTCCAGATCTCGAGGGCCTCGTTCTCAGCGGCTGCAGCGCCCTGACGGACGCCGCTCTGGAACCCATTCTGGCGTCGACGCCTCGACTTGCGTTCCTCGACCTCGAAGACCTGACCGAATTGACGGATCACCTGTTGTCGGAACATCTAACCAAGGCACCATGTGCCGAGCGTCTCAAGCACTTGTCGGTGAGCTACTGTGAGAACATTGGTGACACCGGTGTGCTCCCGGCGGTGCGTGCCTGCAAAAATCTGCGCAGCGTCGACATGGACAACACGCGCATCTCCGACCTTGTTTTGGCCGAGGCCGCGGCCATGGTGCGCACCCGCGCAGCGCGTACCCGCGACCGCGGCACGCGTCCCTATGTAGGCCTCAGTATGGCCGTGTACGACTGTCCGAACGTCACGTGGACGGGTGTGCGTGAGGTGCTGTCGCGCAACGCAGAAATTCTGATGCCCCGATCGACCACCGTCAACGGCCAGAAAAGCCCCGCGCTCGCTACGTTCCCAACCGAAATCATCGCCCTCAAATGTTTCTATGGCTGGCAGATGACCGTGGACGAACACATCAAGCGTGTCTTGCGGGGCGATTTTGCTGCCGCCGCTCGCCTCGAGCGCAAATGGGCCGATTACATGCAGGCCAACGAGGAGGCGGGAACCGGGGGAGCCGGAAACCGCCGCCGCCGCCGTCGTGCACGCGAAGCCCAGCAGGTGCATGCGGACGAAGAGGAAGGCGGCGTGGGCGACGGCGGCGTGGGTGCCGCCGTCGGACTTGCTGGCACCCCGACAATGGGTATCGGGCGACGGCGGGCACGTACAGCTACGTGTGCCGTCATGTAAAAAATCATATGGAATCCTGAGAATGCTTTGCGATTTGTTTTGTTTGTTATTTTTTTTGGTTTTGCATTGGCATTGGTTTCGCTTGGTCATTTTGGGCTTTCCGTACCTGGCGTTTGCAGATGTGCTTTTTCGGGGCCATGGAGGCACGAAAAGCTCATGGGCGACTCGAACTCGACGTTGCCTTCTTGCCCCTTTTTCTCGTGATACGCTTCTTCCACACACTCTCATTGAACTTTCACCTCCCCCTTTCTTCCAATTCTACTGTGCCTGGCTGGGCCTAGCCTAGCAGATTCATTCTCCCTTTCCATGGTTTTTTCTCTCTTTTGGTGTCACAAGCAATTTTACATTTCGGGAGTTTGCTAGATTTTTTGGGTATTTTTTTCGGGTTTCTTTGGGGCATATTCTTACATTAGAACCTGGCGCTAGTAGTGACTGCACCGCTCCTTTTCCGTTTGTCTCCCGTCTTCGACGCCTCGCTGCGTCCGATCTACTTCCTTCGCGAGCGGCTGGCCGTAGGGGATTGCGATGAATGAGATCGGTTTTGGGGTTGTTGGACATTTTTGGAACTGGATCAGCATGAGGAGTTATTCTTTTTGTTTTATCTGTAGACTGAATCTATGCTCCTATTGTCGAATCTTTCATATTGCGTGTTTTTCCAGCCACTGTTGACTTTATTTTGCCAGCTGCCAGAACCGCTGATACAAGAGGTAGTATGTGTGAAGCGAAAGAACACGTTACAGCGAGGAAAAACCTTTTTTATTTGTTTCAGCAGAAAAAAAGAAGAAGCTTCGTTGGCCGAGACAAACTATTGTCGGTCCGACGTTTTGTCGTTGGGCAATGCCCGCCGCAGCGGCTCCAGGCCAAAGATCTCGTCGCTCGTGACGGCGTGCGGCCGGCCGCTAGCTAGTTTTGTGGCCCTAGACGACGAACCGTGGCGCCCGTCGTCGCCGCCGCCCCCGCCGCCCCCGCCGTTATCACCGTTGCCCAGCGGCGACTGGCTCACCACCTCGCCGAACAAGAACGCATGGCGGCCCCGGTTGGCAGGGTGTGCGCGGGACGAATTTCGGGCTGATGATGACGGTGGCGACGACGCATTGTTGCTGTTGGCGGCGGCGGCCCCTGCCGCTACACTGCTGCTTCTGCCACCGTTGTTGCCGCGCAGCGTCTGCGCCGTATCGCCCGGCTCGAGCATCCAGGCGAACGAGGACTGGGCCAAGGTGGACCGGGTCGGCAGCGCATGGGGCCTCTGGGGTTCTGGCGGCAGCAGCGACTGCAGTGGTTGTTGACCGTGTTGACCGTGTTGACCTGGTGGATCTGGTGGCCCGGGGTGCTGCACCAAACCCGCCGGTGACGGGTCCGCTGCGGGTGGTGGCGGCGCCGCGGCGGCATCTGTCGTTGTGGCGGATGGGGGTTCCTCGTCGACGTCCATTCGATTGGCGTCCACCGTGTCCCCGCCCGTCCGTGTGCCGCCTGCAGGTGACGGGGACGCATCGCCGGCCGAGGTGGTCGAGTCGGCCGTTGGTTTGTTTTTTCGGGCGGCGTTCGCGCTCGTGGCGGACATCGGGCTGCCGTGCAAACCGCTATGAAGATGTGTGCGCTTACCGGCCAGACCCGCCGGTGTGTCTTTTTCAAAGGTCTCGTCCGTGGCAAGCTCGTCCGACGGCAAGCTCAAACTCGCATCTTCTAGGTGGGCCTTGACAAATTGCACCTTGATCGCAGCAAGCTCAACCGCCTCGAGCCACTGCTGCTGCTGCTGCTGCTGCTGAGGCTGTGGTTTGTGCCCCTCCAAACTAGATCCGTCTCGTTCACCGCTCTCTTCGTGCTGTTGTGCCGCCGTGGTCTTCGACATGTCCTCGGCCAGCAGGCCCAACGTCGCAATCGTTTCGCCCAGTACGCTTGCCAGCTGCCGATTTCGCCGTTCGAACGTTTCGACAACATATGACGACGACGACGACAACGCACGATCTCTTGCCGGCGCCGCGGTGGGAAAGCCCGCGCCGCTGCCATCGCGGCCGCGTCCTGTTGCTTTCGCGGCTTGCCTTGCCTCCTGGAAGCTCTGTACCATGTTCCGCCGGATCTCGCCCACGGCATCCCGCACCGCCTGGTTTATGCCCAGCTTCTCGCCGCGCTCCAGCACGCCCTTAGCTGCGCCTTGGAACAGAGCTTCCATGCTCTCGCGGCTTTGGATGAGCTTCTTCGACGGCGAGGCGGTGGGCAGCTGGTCTGCGGTGGCGGCCCGCGTTTCGGCTCTGTTGTCCTCGCGGGAGCCTGACGTACGCCTGGGCGCTTGCAGCGGGAACCGCGTTGCCCGCAGTGTGCGGTTCCGCAAGCTGCCCAAGCCGGCCGCAAAGGCCGCGCTCGGCGTTGACGGCCGCGATGCGCCGCTGCTCGACGGGGTCGCGGACGGCGACGGAACGCGCGCAGGTGACCGGCCGGTGTATTTCAGAACCAAGTTGGCCCCGCCGGGTGGGTTCAGGTGGTCTCGCAAGAACAGGGCGTCGTCGACGAGCGACGTCGGGCCGTGGGGCGGTTGGAATGGGGGATACTGCAGCAGCGACTGCAGAGCGACCGAGTAGTCGGCGTCCAACACTGCTCGCGGTTAGGAAAAATAGAAAAATAGAAAAAAATGGTTTCTTTGTTAGAGGACACAGGAAAAAAAAAACGTAGTCTGCGGTTACGTACATTCCCAACGAATGCGAAGCAGCATGGCCACGCAGATAAGAGGGACAAGGTCGAGGTGCGGATCAAAGGCGAATATGTTGTCCCACAACGCGAGATGCTGCTGAAAGGGGAATTCGCGCCCAAACAACAGGCGGATCCACCGGATAAGAAAAATTTGGGGCAGAATTTCGATGTTCTTGAGATGTGTGGCCAGTTCGGGGTCAACCTGCATCAGCGTAGTTTCGTGAATCTCCTTGCTCATCTTCACGATGGCGCTCTCCTCCACTCCGCCTGCGGAGTGGGATGAAGCCAGAAAGGGTGAAAGTTCGTCAGGGGGGAGCAGCAGGCGGTTGGTATGGACGGCACTGCCGTCGTCGCCGCTGGCGCTGCTACTACTGCTCTTATTGATCTCGTAGAAATTCCTGGCCCTGTCCATAATTTTGGAGAAGAGGACATAGGCATCGTGTTCAATGAAGCAGGCGTCGAGCATCTCGGCCATGGCTTCGTCGGTGGTGTCCAACGGTGTTGCCCAAGCAGCGCTGCGCTCAATGGCGTCGTCGTGCAGAACGTAGACGACGGGGGCCAAAAGTTCATGCATGCCCTGGCGGTACCCGCCGGCATCCGGATTGTGTTTGCAAAACACAAAAAGCACGTCCAAGATGAGCGTCTGGATCTGCTCTTGGTGGTAGAGCGGGTCGTCCGGCAGACGGCGGACGTCCTGCAAGATCTCGGCACGCACCGCCTCGTCGCGACGAAAGGAATCCCAGGGGGACTGACGCGAAACGCGGTTAGTGGTAGACATGGACGTGGGTAGCAACAACGCTGAGGAAACATTCATCACGGGGTAGAACACACCTCTGGATCATCCGCCAGCGGATCCAAAGACAACTCGGTCAGCTGCTCCGGATGCTTGACAAACTGCAGGTAACGGTTGCGCAGCGCCTCGTAGTCCTCGCGGGCCTCGCGCAGGATGAGACGGCGGTCGGCCACGACGGCGTCGCGGAAAAGCAAAAAAATCTGGTCCCTGGTCAGATGTCGAAGACGAACGTCCTGCGAGAAGCCTCGGAAAGTCCGCTTTTTACCTTCCAACAAATGGAACGGCAGCCGGCTTCACACGGACTGCGGGGACCGTCGAACTTGACGGCCCGTTGCAGCGCGGCGACGTCGCTGCTGTGTTTCTGGGTTTCTTCCCATCGTTTTCTGTATATCGTGACAAATGTGTGAGAACACGGCAGAGTCTTGAGAGATGGTCATCGTTCCTCATCGCCGTGTAACAGCTCTTGTCCGAAAGCGGACTCACCTGCTTTCGTGTAATGACCTCATCGCCGGTAAAATGAGCGCGGTTTCGCTTCGGCGGGAAGGAGGAATGGACCACCGCTCGTCGGCGGCAAAGGAGGGAAGCCGCGGAACCTTTATGCGGAAAGCGAGGGACGGCCAAACGCCAGGTAAGGAGGTTTCTTGTACGAATCGCCTTGGCCTTCGTTCGTAATGTGTGGTCTTTGAACTGGTGGCGGGAGGTTGACAATGAAAGCGTCACGCTCACCGCGGGCGCTAGCGCGCACTCGGTGCAGTGTACCGTTTCCGACTACAGGGTGCTCTGTTAGCCAAAAGGGAAGGCAGGGACGGGCGTGCAACGCACCTTCTGAGAGGAGCCCCACCTTTCTCCGTAGCATCCCAACCTGTCGTTTCTTGTCCTCCTCAGGAGACCAAAGCTCTCGAAGTATCCTCCGTTCCTTCCCAATTCACAGATGTGCAAGTTTTGACGGTAACCGTTGGATAGAAAGAGAAGAACGGCCAGCCTCATAGCATCTGCGCGACCGCGCCGCGCCTTCTGTCTTTGACACAATCCGTTAATACTCTTTCCTGCCGAATCATGGTCGTTCGACGGTCACAGTCCTCCTGCAACAGAGCTCTTCCAATGATTTCTCACACTTACGAGTTGATATAAAACTGTTCCCTGGCTCAAAACTTTTATTTCAGAATACATCATTGGTTTGAACTGCTTTTTTTTCGCGCATCGCAACTTGACATGATATTAGGAAACGCTTGGAGGGCCGGCTCAGGCAGCGACTCGTGCACGTGCCCTCGCTGCATTGTACTAGAACCTATCAAAAACATCACTTAAAGTCTTCTAAAGTCGCATGGCTTAGACGCCACTTTGCTTCCTCTCTTATTCCTTTCCTCCGTTCCCTCCGCCTTTCGTCTTGATGCACTACCCCGGATTCTCGACGCCATGTCGGCAGACTTGTTTGCCCAGTTCGGCACCTTCTCGGAAAGCAATCCGCCCTCAGCACAACCGGTGGGCCAACAAACAAGCCAGGAAAGCAGCGGCAACGGCGGCGGCGGACAACCGCTATCGGACGATCCTTTTGCTTTTCTCGGCGTAGCCTTGTCGCAAAACCCAGCACAACCGCCGCCAGCTTCAAGTTTCGGAACGGTGGCAACCGGAAACTGGGGCGACAACGCTTCCGTAGTGCGTCCGAGCGGTACGGTAGCAGCGGCAGCAGCAGCAGCAAGTTTTCCGCCTGCAGCAGGACAAGATGGCAATGACGATGACGACGACGCCTGGGGCGATTTTGAGGCCGCCTCGCCGAGTGCGCCGACACCCGTGCAGACGGCACCAATACCACCACTGCCTTCGGCGTACCAACTTGCCTCGGCCCCGCAACCGCCGCCACTGCCGAAGCCGGAGCCGGGGCCGGAGCCGCAAAGAAAAACGCGCGTTGTGCGTGCGCCCACCATCGACCTCATGACAAACACTCTGATCAACTTCGGTGACAGCGTGCCCGGCGCCGGTGCCGGTTTGTCGCAGCCTGCATCCACTACATTTCCGCACTCTTCACCGTATCCAGCTAGCCAGGCTACGCAAACTCAGACACTGCCGGCTGTGAAAAAGCCGAAAGACCCGAATGTGCTTTTTGACGCCGAAAATTATGACGAAGACGAAGGCTTCAGTGACGACGATGACGAGGGATTTGGCGATTTTGTGACCGGACAAGCATCGCCCTCGCAAGTCGATGTGGCAGGCCAGCGTGAGCCGTCTGTCTCGCCAACAGGAAACGCAGCGCAACCCACGGCAACGCCTGCGGCGGCAACTGCGCTCATAGACCTGTTGTCGCTCTCTGACCCAGAACCAGCTGCGCCACCTTCGGCTTTGTCCGCAACCCCGGTCCCGTCCCAACGAAGCAATACGGCCCTATCATCGGCATCGAGAAAGCAGCCACCAGCGCAGTTGCTGTCTCCGCTGAGCTTCGGTAGTGCGTCCGCAAGCTATCCCGCGGGCCCCAAATCGCCGTCCTTCCAAGACCGCAACCCTTTTCCTGGACTGGCCGTCACGACGCCGCTGTCGGCCGAGTTTCCCAAAGACAAGGTAGACAACCGGACGCCTTCGCCGGTCACGGTTTGGCCAACGTTCGATCCAGCCTCCGCGTCGTCTCTAGAAGAGACGAAAGGGCAAGCCGCGCTGCCGCCAGCAGACGACTGGGACGCATGGGAGGCTGCTGATGCGGGGGCCCCGCCACCGGCCAACGACCGGAGCGAGAAGAACAAGAATCCCAAAAAGACCACTGTTGCGTCAGAATGGGACTGGGACGCAGGCGATGCGCAGCCGGCCACGGCTCCTGCGATGCTTCCAGCGGCCGTCGTAAAGGCAACAACCACGAAGGCCAAACCAATCCCGGACAACGCGCCTCCGCCGACAAACGTGCCGCCGCCGTCGATCCTGCTGTCGGTGTTCCCCGAACTGATCGCGCTGCCGGACGAGGCGTTGTTCAAACCGACGGCGGGCCAGCCCGCCGAGATCCGGAACAGAATCCTAGAAGACCCCAAAACAATCACGTTCTTGCGCAACTACCTTCAGCTTGTCGTCGTGGCTGCCCGCGTGGTCGCTGGCCGCAAGCAGCGGTGGCACCGCGACCGGTTTTTGATGCAGAGCATGTCCATATCGGCCGCCGGCAGCAGCAAAGGCGGCGGCATGAAACTCGCCGGCCTCGACAAGGCGCAGGGCCAGCGCGAGGACCGGGAAGCCGCCGACGTCGTCGCCGCCTGGGCCCGCCTGGTGGGCAAGCTCCGCAGCGCGGTGGCCACGGCCAACGCGGCGCTGGTGGCTGCCGAGGCGCGGGACCACAAGCACTACCCACCGCTTACCCTGCCTGAGCTGCCGAGCGCCACCATACCCGTGACGACGGCCAAAGGCGTACCCACGGCGCCGAGGCCGTGCGTCGTGTGCGGTCTGCGGCGCGACGAACGCGTGCGGGGTGTCGACGGCCCCGACGTCCCGGATGTCTTTGGCGAGTGGTGGGTCGAGCACTGGGGGCACCGCACGTGCAGGAACTTTTGGGTCGAGCACGAGGCCACACTGCGGTCACGGTGAGCCCCGAGGAGAGAGGTATCGGCGGGTTTTTGTTCGTACAGGCCAACGTATATTTTGCCGTTTCTGGATGTTAAGATCAGAAGCATGACCTCTACGCATAGTCCCCAAACGTAATATAACGCGAAATATATAAGGAAATATAACGGAAGGACTTGCGTTTAGAGCCGGATGTGCTATATTTGCGATCCACGATGAAGGGCTTCCGGCGGTGACCCGCGCTCTTGCCATTTTCCGCTTCCTTGCGCCTTCCATCTCAAAGTTTCCACGGTCAAACGCGCCTTCCTTTTGTCAGAATTGAGCCTTTGAGGCCGGTGACTTGCTTGGCTAGTCTATCCCCCAACAAGTTACGTCAATCGGGAAAGAACGACGCAGCAGTGGATGCCAGGGACCCGTAAAGCAGGCAAACTGGCAGGAAGAAGCTGGGATCACACATAGCCATGGCCACGCGGGGCGCGAAGAAAACGCCTGCATTCTTACCGCTGGCGCTCTCCATGCCCGCGAGGGCTTTCTTTGGTTGGTCCAGAATATGTAGAATTGTACGCACATCTCTTACCGGTTACCGCATCGTGCGCCAAAAAAGGGTGGGTTTCCATGCATGCATTGCACCTTCCCCGCGAAGCAAAACGGTGGAGGGAAAAAGGCACACGGGATTGCTCTTTCCTAAAAGACGATTGGATGTGGCACATCGTCGCAGGCAGCACGAGCAGCAGCCGCCACCCAACGCGAAGCCAAATGGGGCGACATACAGGGTACAAAAGACGACGCAACGACGACGACGACGACAACAACAACGAGAGACACTGAGAACAGAGACAATCAAAACCGGCAGGAACGACGGGCCCGTTGCCTCGCTTGCGTCTGCCTGCTCTGCCGCCGTCAGTTCTTCTCTTTTCGTCATCTTCTTGATCGACTGCCCTTCTAAACGTCCGTGACCTGTTTCTTCCCGTTCTTTTTCTTTCACTCTTTCACTCTTTTCTTTTCTGCTTTTTGCTTCGTCCTCCACCTTACCCTTTCTTCCGCTCGTCTCGCTGCACTATTCACACACGCCTGCGGTATAAAAACCCTCGCCAGTCACTGTCCCCTCCCACCAATCCATACCTTTACTCCATCCTTCAATCCGCCCTCCTTCTCTCTCTCCGCCTCCTACCTAATTCCTTTCTCCATTCTTCACTTTTTTTACTTGTTGCCTTGTCTTTCTTCTCCTGCGGCCTCTTTCTGACGTTTTCTCTAAGAAAACAACACGTCCAATTCGCGTCCGCCGTCCCGCGGTTTTTCCTTGTCTTTTTTTTCTTCTTTTTTTCTGATTTCTCGTCGACGTCTCCTCGTTCCCACCGACCTGTTCCGGCCCCTTTTGTCCTCCTCCCAAGGACCAATACACGTTCGCATCGTGCCCTCCTTGTCAGCGTCCAGCATTTCGTTCGAAGCCCACAGTTTGCCAGTTCTGAGTGGAGCTTGATTACTTGGTCACCATCCCCGGTCACTTGCTTTTGCTGCCACCAATCGTCTCCGAATCACCAATCAACAACAGGAGGTCCCGTGCTTCTGGCAACGGTTCGTCGCAACATTGCGTCTACGATAGCCACGATCGGCCAGACGTCAAGAACAAAGAAAGAAAAAACGGCCGTGTTTGTTCCACACTAAGACGAAAGCTCGCGCAAGCAAGACCCAGAAGACCCCGCTATCCCGAATCCCTGGCGATCCGCTGAAAAGGCTGCCCCCCACTGCGCCCTACAGTAGTTGAACGCAAAAACTCCGGTTCGCAAATACATACAAACTACGAACTTCTGGCCCAAAACAAGGGTAGGTAAGTCGTGTCTCGCGCTTTCGCGGGCCTGCTGCAACCGGCGCCAACAGCTTTTTCTTGTTTCTTTTGTTGCCTTTGCCTATGTTTTACCCCGCTATCGTATCTGTGGTCCCCGTTCTTCCAAAGCAGGGGTCCCGCGTGCCATCTTGTCCTTGCCCATTGTTGCGTGGGCTTTTATTCGTTTATTTCTGTGTTTTGATTTCTATTGTTCTATTGTTTATTCCTCAGTCTTGTTTCGGACGTTCAATTATTCTGTTTACCCCCCCCCAAAAAACAAGATGGGGCACAAAATAAATTGATTTTTTTACGTCTTTTTTCCCTTTTTTCCTTATTTTTTTCTACTCGTTGTACGTTTTCTGTTTGTATTTTAGCTTTTGTGATATTCTGTCTCTTCAGTCGCCAGCGTTCGCTATTTTGCTTGCTTTGTTTTTGCTGTTGAATTCCCCGTTAACTCCCTTATCCTGCCGCCTATCATTCTTTTTTTTTCTTTTTTTATTTAATCCATGTCGGCTTTTGTGCGACTACTCACCGCATCTGACCAATCAGACATGTGACTAACTTTTTTTGCCCACACTAGCTTTTCCGTAGTGCACCATTCCCCCACCGCCGCCAGTCCATACAACGTACAAATTCTTCCTCACGCGCCGCCAACAAAACGTCCCCTCATTTTTTTTTGTTTGGTTTTTTTTTTCTCCTTCTCATCGACAACTCTTCTTCCTACAGCAGCCTCCTGCCTCCCCTGTTCATTCTTCGAACCACCTCTACCACTCCTTCCCTTGCTCTCTCTTTCTCCCTCCCCCTTCCCTCTCTCCCGCTTCCTCCTACCTCACTCCCGTCCGACCTCACCGGCCACATTTTCTTTTCCTCTCTTCTTCTTGTTTGTCTCACACACCCTCTCCTCCAGTCTTGCCACTTTTCCCCCTCGTCTCTTCGCCATTCACCCTCTCGCACCTCTCCTCTTCTCTTCGCGCGACTCGCAAACCTACACAAATTTTTTACCCTCTCGTCTCCACGCCGTTTGAACAAATTCAACGTCGAAGATGTCTGCTCAAGATGGAAACCCGTCCAACGGCAACGATGTCGCGGATCATCCCGATCATATGAAGCTCGATGACGAGCCGCGCCTCGGCCCTGACGGCGAAATTGTCCCCAAGACCGACGAAGAATACGCGCAAACCCAACTGACTTTGCGCGCGATTGTTTCCTCCAAGGAGGCCGGCGTTATCATTGGCAAAGGCGGCAAGAACGTCGCCGACCTCCGCGACGAAACTGGCGTCAAGGCCGGTGTCAGCAAGGTCGTTCAAGGCGTTCACGACCGCGTCCTCACGATCACTGGCGGTTGCGAAGCTATCTCCAAGGCATACGCCGTTGTTGCTGCCGCTCTTTTGGAGGGCGTACCCACTATGGGAATGGGTGGTATTGTCCAGGGCAACGGCACTCATCGTAAGCGATCTCCGACCTTTTGCACCCCGTTCTAATCGTTCACTCCCTTTCCCCCCCCCTTTTTTCCCCTTTTTTCCCCTTTCTTTGGTTTCGTACTGACCTCTTTCAGCCATCAAACTGCTCATCTCCCACAACCAGATGGGTACGATTATTGGCCGCGGTGGCCTCAAGATCAAGCACATCCAAGATGTGTCCGGCGTGCGCATGGTTGCACAGAAAGACATGCTGCCGCAGTCTACCGAACGTGTCGTCGAAGTTCAGGGCACGCCCGAGGGCATTCAGAAGGCCGTTTGGGAGATTTGCAAGTGTCTGGTTGACGACTGGCAACGTGGCACCGGTACCGTCCTTTACAACCCGGTCGTCCGCACCCAGGGCGGCGCTGCTCCAAGTCTGGGCAGCGGTAACGTTGGAAGTGCCTCCGGCTACAACGCCGGTGGCCGCTCTGACTACAACACTTCACGGGTAACCCGCACTGGAAACGGTGCTGATTTCAGCAACGGCGGAGCACCGTCTCGCTCCCACAACCGCCGGTCGGATTCCGACGCGGCCACCCGTGGCCCGCCCACACACGACGAGCACGGTAACGAAATTCAGACGCAAAACATCAGCATTCCCGCGGACATGGTTGGTTGCATCATCGGCCGCGGCGGTACCAAAATCAGCGAGATTCGCAAAACGTCAGGCGCACGTATTTCTATTGCAAAGGTAGAGTTTTTTTTTTTTTCTGGTGCTTTATTTTCTGTAGGTGCGCCGTGGCTATGACTAACAGTAGTATAGGCGCCGCACGATGAGACCGGAGAGAGAATGTTCACCATCATGGGGAGCGCCAAGGCGAATGAGACGGCCCTTTTCCTTCTCTACGAAAACCTGGAGGCCGAGAAAATGCGCCGCAGCCAAGCTGTGCAATCGGCAGAGTAAGAGCAGCAAAATACGAAAACTGTGTTTTCTTTTGTTTGCTTTCTTGTTCCAGCGGCGGCGTTCCAACATGGTTGAAACCCGCTTGTATCTTTCTCGGCGTCTCCCTGATAATCTCTATTTTTTGCTCGGATTTGGCAAACCCCTTCAATCTTTGAGGAATCCCCAGATCTGGCTTGCCGCAAGGCTAAAGTTTTATTTTATTGGCGGGCTCGAGAATGGTACGAAAAACGATATCATGACGAGGTTTTTCTCTTTCTTCCTTTCGTCTTTCCTTTTTTCCTTTGTTTTTTTTCACGTTTTCGTTGTGTTTCGTCCTCCTTTTTTCGTCACTGAGAAAAAAACGCCACCGACAACACGTATCTACTCTTTTATCACGCTATTACCACCGTCACCGTCGCTTCTTCCCCCTTCCGCTTTTTTATAACGCGGTTACCCTCTTTTTATTTACACGACGATTTTTTTCTACGGCTGAAACGCCAAACAACTCTTCAAGGGCGATTTGATTTTCCGTCTTATGTCGAAGGCTTATCAACGGGGGGGCAAACGGGGTTTGATTTTTATTTTCGACGATGACTTATGACGATAGTTTTTATGAGAAAAAGAAAGGGGAAAAAGGGAAAGGGACCGGGTTTTCAGGCGCGCTCAATAATACCTCTCGTCCACAGTCGGCTTTGTTTCTCCTCCTCTGCCTTGCCTTTTTTTTTCATCGCCATACATTACTCTCCATGTTTCTTCTAGTCATCCACAAAAAAAAAACTTCGAAACCGAAACAATTATTCTTTGAACCAAACGAGAATCGTCCTCATCTCGTCTCACCGTGCACCTACTTTTCTACCTCTCCTGCTTTGGTTTTTTTTCACCTCTTTTTTCACCTCTTTTTTCACTTTTTTTTTCACAAGAATTATCCCAATTCGATGTCCAAATAAAAAAAGTACCGTTGCAGTTGTCGTCCGCTTCTGATATAACGAGTTGATTTTCTTTTTTTCCCCTCCCACAGTCTCTCCTCTCAATAATATGCTGTTTTCCCTTCTCTTTCTCCATGAGCCTCATGGCAGGCCATTGTTTCTCATTTCATCCTAGCTAGTTGACGCAAAAACATTCAAGAGGTGTTTCGCGTTCGCGAACCGAATTCAACGAAGACAAGGCAAATAAAGGGGCATCTATCCAAATAGGGAAAGCCAATTACATGCTTGGCTGAGTGAACAGCATAAAATATGAGCCCTATCGTTGATATTTTCGCAGTAGGTTCTGTATGCGCGGGCTCTTGTTACTGAACAACGTGCCGATAAATGGCTTACTAAGGCTGCAATCAAACCACTCGTCGAGGATACTTTTCGCAATGCGCGGGGGGGAAACGCACACCGCCTTCCAGAAACAAGCAATTGAAGCCAATCCCCCCGTTTTGATCGTTCTTTATTCTGCCGCCCATCCAATCTAAAATTAGTCCAACGCCAGGCTGTCCCCTTTTCCGCATTGTTGATTCTTTTGGGCGGGAGCTCCTTTATATCACAAAGCACGCCCTCCCCCTCTCTCCCCCCTTTGCTTTTCCGTCCACCCTCACGATCTTTTTCAAAGCAACCATTCGTTCACAGATTCGCCTGTGGTAATTGATTTCCGTTTATTTATTTAATTGTTTTTCTCACACCGTTGTTTGTCACGAGATCACCGCGCATCCAACGTTCGATTTTGTACGACGAGAGACGTAGAAAATGCGACACTGAGTGCCCGCTGGCGGACTTCTCTGTTTCTTTCCCCTGTCTCTTTTTCGTGTCGGGTGCATTTTTTCCTCGTTCTTTGTCTCTGTTGAGAGACCCCCCTTTTCTTTTTCTTTTTTGCGTCTGCCCGCTTTCTTCTTTACGGCATGGCACGAACAAAACAGGCGACGCCTGTCCGCCGGGAGCCGTCGTCCGAGTACGTCAGCAAACACGACCGGGAAGCGGCCATTCTCGCCAAGCAAAAAGAAGACGCAAACGAGGCGGCGGGGACGGCCGCTGCGGCTGCTAAAGCGTCGGCCGGCGGCGCATCGAACGGGTCGGCCGCACACGGCAAACGCGCCGCGGGTGCGGGTGCCGTCGCTGCAACAAGCGCAGGGCTCCCGCAAGTGGCCATCGCCGTGGCCGGCATCTACGGGTCTTTGTGCGTTCCCCCTCCCTAACGAATGACATGATGCGTGTCTGTCGCTGCGCTCGCGTGACTTTTGTTGGTCTTCATGCTCTAGGCAACTAACCAACTTTTCTTTTGTTCGTTTCTGGTCGCAGCTTGACGTGGGGCTATCTGCAGGAAAAGCTGACGACCACGGCGTACCCGTCGCCGGCCGCGCCGGGCGCCGCCGCCGCCGCCGACACCGAGACGTTCCACTTCCCCGTGTTCCTCAACACCATCCAGTCGGCGCTCGCCGCCGTCACGGGCCTGCTGTACCTGCGCGCCACGACGCCCCGGGGCCGGCCCGTGCCGCCCATCGTCCCCTCGGCGCGCCTCCTCCTGCCGCTGCTGCTCGTCGCCCTGACCTCGTCCCTGGCCTCGCCCTTTGGCTACGCCGCCCTCGCCCACATCGACTACATCACCTACACGCTGGCCAAGTCCTGCAAGCTCGTGCCCGTCATGCTCCTGCACGTCACCCTCTTCCGCCGCCGCTACCCGCTCTACAAGTACATGGTCGTGGCCGCCGTGACCGCCGGCGTGGCCGTCTTCACGCTGCACACGGGCAGCCACAGTGGCAGGGCAGGCAAACGGGGATCTGCCGCCGCCGCGGCACCAGCACCACCACCACCAGCCAGCCAGACCGCCTGGGGCCTGCTGCTGCTGGGCATCAACCTGCTGTTCGACGGCCTCACCAACAGCACGCAGGACTACATCTTTGAGGCGTTCCGGCCCTTTTCGGGCCCACAGATGATGTGCGCCAACAGCCTCATGCAGACGGCCGTGACGGGCGCGTACCTGCTGGTCGTCAGCCCCTGGCTGGTGCACTCGGGGTTGGGCGCGTGGCTCGGTGCCGTGGACGAGGTGGCGGCGACGGCGGCCGGTGGCGGCAGCGGCAGCGGCATCCTGGGGAGCAGCAGCATCCTGGGCCGCGGCGAGCTGGCGGCCGCCCTGGCCTTTCTGCAGCGCCACCCGACCGTCTGGCGCGACGTGCTGGGGTTTGCCGCGTGCGGCGCCTTTGGGCAGATTTTCATTTGTGCGTTACCCTCCTCCATTTTTTTTTTTTTTTTCTGCTGGTCTCTTACCTCCCTCGCTGACATTGCTAGTCTATGCGCTCTCGACGTTTTCGTCCGTGTTCCTCGTCACCGTGACCGTCACGCGCAAAATGTGCACCATGATGCTGTCCGTGGTGGCGTTTGGCCACCGGTTGTCGCGCATGCAGTGGCTTGGCGTGGGCCTGGTGTTTGGCGGCATCGGCGTGGAGGCGCAGATCGCCCGGTCCGAGAAGCTGAAAAAGGAGGCGGCCAAGGCGGCCAAGACGCAGTGAAACAAACACATCAATAAATAGAGAAACAAGATAACCAAGTAAATAAATGAAACTAAATGGGCCGTTTCGCGGTAAAAGCGAGCGCGGCTTTCTATAAATCCCCCGCCCCTGGCGCATCTCGTCTTTTTATCTGACAATATGCATAACAGCGTCACGATAGTATTACCAGTAAATGTAACTAAGCTATAAACCTATATTGTATACAAGGCGAACGAGCAAAATGCACAACGGGGATCCAAAAGTACGACATTCGTTTCATTATTGATAGGAAAGGCATACTCATAGACAACCCCCACCCTGTACACTTAGAGGTGTCAAAAAAGCTTGAATAAGATAAAATATATATTATGTTTATATATTTTTAGATGAGAAGGTACAAGCATTGAGACACAAAATGCCTGGAGAATTGTAACGCCTGGCAACTTCTCCGTTGTGATTGCTGGGTTTTTTTGGTTTGTCTCTCCCAGACAAAACTCACGTTGTCGTCTGCATCGTTGACAACAAGAATGAAAAAGGGGAAATGGCTCGCTGAAAATCATGCTACCGTTGCCTCCGCTTGTCACCCACCGAGCACCATGTGAAATAAGAAACAAAACCAAAAAAAAGACAAAAGAAAAACTCCCTCCATCCGTAATCCAAGGCCCACACTCCGTAATGCTCTATAAGTTTTCTTCCCCATGCATGTTTGGGTTACAAGAGATGAGCGAGCAGGTCCAACGTAACCCCATGGCGCATCATACTCTTTCTCTAGGAGATTTCCCCGAAAAAGAGCGTATGAAGTTTGGCATGAACAACCAAAAAATAATAAAAAAATCAACTCCGGACTTTTGCTTGTCGCTCGGTTTTGGCCTGAAGTTCGACAGGCAGATAAGAACAAAAGAAAAACAAAAGAAAGGTGCCGCTGAAATCGGTATCAAACGAAACACGGCATGACGTAGCGAGAACTATTTGCCGTGAACAGCAAATCAAAAAGGCTGCGTGTTGGTCCACGTAAGGCAAAAAAATGGGTTGTACAACGGATATTGACGCAAGGTTACAAGATGGCCGTGCAATCAACTCCGAAATTATGGAAACCTCCGGACGCGGTGGTATGCAAGAATTACCACAAACATGAAATGCATCCATCTGCCCGCAGAAGAAAAGAAATTAAAGAATCGAAATCAACACGACGCTGAAGTAGATGTATCATATCAACTCATCAATAGAACGCACAATCGGCGTTTCACCCACGGTCGGAGGACTGCGCGGATCGGTCATTTGTGTCGGCCGGCCGAAAGGGAAGAAAGGATCACGCGGAAACATGGTTTCTCTGGGCGAAAAAAGACCCTCGCTGGGCGTAGGCGGCACCTCGATAAAGCGCATTCCAGCGACATCGGCGAATGGCTCATGCAGCGGGTTTTTGGTCATTGTTTCCGCCCGGGGTGACATCAGCGGCTCCTCCATGTCCACGGGAAACGCTGGCCGTATTAGGATAGTTTGCTCGTGCACGCCAGAGTTTGCCCCTTTCGCAGCATCCACCGTTTCATGGGCATCGGTATTCGAAGCTTCCATGCTTTTTGACAGCACGCTGTCCAGGCCACCACTGCTCGAGCGACGGGCCGGTGGAAAACCAGGACTGAGTAGCGGAAATCCCGACAAAGCTGCCGGGTTTGACCGGATACTGCTGGGAAACTCGCCGAAACCGTGAGCCGGAAAACCAGGCGATGGCGGGGGTCGCATCGAGCCAGCCATTGGCTTTCCAAATGCAGCAGCTCTGTCCGAACCAGGCTCCGGCAGCAAAAGCTTGCTTTGCAATGACCTCGAGTTTGTTGTTGGCAGCTCCAAGTTGAACCTGCCAAATTTGTAAGGGTCGTTCTCGTCTTCCTTCTCGCTCCAAGAGAAGCTTGAAGGCGCCGACGACGGGCCGGGCGAGATGGCCTCTCGGCTGCTTGGCGTTGATATGCCCCGCGGACGCAGGGGGCTCCTTTTTGGGCTGTGCGTCCCGGGGCTCCCATCGGCATCTTCTGTCGGTAGTGGCGCTGACAACGGTTCCTTTGGCGAGACGGTAATCGCATCTACCGACAACGTAGCACGGTGCAGCTTCGTGGGACTCCGCCCGGATCGCGGACGAAACGTAGAACTAGGCGGCATCTTCTTTTGCGTCATCTGCTTTTGGAAATCTTGCAGGCAATACATGAGTCGCATGTTCGGGCTAATCCACTTGCTTTTCGCCTGCGCGGCGTAGTAGGCGTCGTTGACGCTCAAGTCGGGATTTTGGTACATGCCGTATGCGATGATCAGACTGGCAGATCGACTGGCGCCCTGTTGACAATGGATAAGCACCTTCTTCCCTTCCGAGGTTCTTTTCTCGATTGTCTGGCATAGCGTCATGAGGTCTTCGCCAATATCCGTATTATGATCCCACGGCACATGAATGTATTCCGGCTCCTTGAACGGAAGAGACGCTTTGGGTGTTGTGGGCGTGCTGTCTTCTTGGGCCGGCCCGGAAACATTCGCAGCACTATGTGGCGCTAATGACAGTGTTGGAGGCCGTGGTGGGGCCGCAGAAGCAACGTTGGACATGTCTATTGACTCGCCTGCGCCATCACCAACGGGTGCATCAACCGAGGTGGGCTCGAAGGTCATTGGTGATCCGCTAGAAATTGGCTCGTCCTCTGGAATATGCTGCATCCCCAATACTTGATGTTGCTGCTGCTGCTGCTGCTGTTGTTGTTGTTGTCGTCGCAGTGCCTGCTCCATTTGTGCCTCCATGCTGAACCCAGGATTCGGCACCAGTCTCGAAAGTGGCTCGGGCATTTGTTCTTGATGCGCATCCAGTATTGGCGCTTCATTGTTTCCGCTCCCTGCCAATGCTTTGAAGGGATTCTTGACCTCTCGAGCGACGTTGATCACAACATCAAACTGCGCCGCCTCTTCTGCGCTTGGCTCCAGGTAAAGAAAGATGTTGTCACCGTATATGGCAATCGGACCGTCTGGATAGCCCGGCGTCTTCTGGTCTTCGTTATTTTCTTGGTCGTGAAAGGGCTCGAACTCGAAGGCAGCGCGGTTTGCAATTTGCGTCCGTATTGGTGACTCCTCTTCCAGAATAGTCGAATCGAACCCGACGGGGCCAGCCGGCCGGGAGGGACGCAGGAATTCGGACAAGCCAGACTCATTGCGCTCCAACACCGTGCGAAAGGTCATGCCACCAGCCGGGCCGAACGTGGCCGACTTGAGGGACGACAGCATGTGCGGCGAAGAGGTGGAATGTTTCAGCGCGCGCCTTTGAAGGATTGGCGGCAACGCCAGCGAGGGCGACTGCGGCATTTCCAACGTCGTTGACTTGACCAAATCGTGTGTGCTCGTCTTCAAGCTCAATTGGCTCGGCTTTCGCTTCATAGCGGGAATTTGCGGCTTGATGAACGACGGCGATGACGGCTCGGATACCAACGTCGACGACAGGGTGGGCGAAACAAACGGCGGTTGAATGGAAAGCCCCTTCATGTTGCGGGCCCGTCGCGGCGACGGCGAGGTCATGGGCCGGCCTTGGCCCACCGGCGACTCGCCGACAGAGAGCGACGCCAAGCCCCTCGACATGGAGGAGAGACTGCCAAAGGACGGGCCCGGCAAGGCAGCCAGAGGAACCAAGTTGATAGGGGAATCTGGGGACGACGAAGGCGACGGGTCCGACAACGAAGAGGAATCGGTGCAAGACGCCGTGGTGGTCGGCGACGAGTCGGCGGACTCAGACGCCTGTGTTGACGTGCTGTCGTGGTGGCGATGCGAGGGATCGCATGGGAGCGTGTGGGGTGCGGCGCCGACGGCGGCGGCCGAGGCGTGTTGAAGGAAGGAGGATTTGTGCTGGGACGACGTCGGATGGGGTGGAGGGGCGAGGCTGGGCAGCTTTGTGTTGTAGTTGCTGGCCGCGAAGTTGGTTAGATTGATGGCTTTGGGGTCGACGACGGTGACGGCCCCTTGGTCGTCCATCGCCGTGTCGGCGGCACCCAAATCGAACACAGACATGAAGGACGGTATTTGGTCCTCGTATAATCGTCGTGCAGCGGCCGAAGGCATGTTGGAAAAGGCAGCGGGAAGCCGCTGGTACAGGCGTTGGGTGTCTTGCGCGGCGTTGTTCGTTCCGTCTGGTCTCGTCGCCAGGTGGCCGGCGCCGTGGTGTGGACTCGCCAGGTTTGCGATTTTGCTGTGAAGACTCGGTCAAGGTGCGAGAAACCGTCTGGGTTGGCGCCCGGGAAGGGAACTGCGACGGTCGTCGGCCGAGACGAAAAGAAGAAGAAAGGCGGACAACGTAGAGATTCGGGTGCGGATGAAGCCGCAGACGAAGAACTCGAGCCGTAGATGGTGATGTTGACAACGAAGACGGGGCGGCTGTGGTTGGAAAGGAGGCGAGTGTAAAGCAAATCAAACGAATCGTCTGTCGTTGCTGTTGTCGTGAATCGGTAGGTGGGCGATGAGCAAAAAAAAACCGCCGGATACAAGAGAAGAGAAGGAAAGAAAAAAAAAAGAAACAAAAGAGAAGGAATGAATGAGTGAAGGCCAAGGACCGTAAAAGAGCGTAGTACAGTTCGAAGACAGCGTCGCTATCTATTCGCCGACCTCTCCTGGTTCGCTTGAGAGACGTCGTCGAGGGTGAAAGAAAAAACAAAACAAAATAATTGCAAGGGCAAGTTGTCGATACACGCAACGTGGAAAAGAGAAATAAAGGGCAAGACAGGGTCGAAGAGAAGAGAACGGAAGAGAATTAGAGTGGTTGTCTTGCTCCGTAGACAGAAGAAACGGCCACAGGACGGGTCTGCCTGAGAAGAAAGGGGAGAAAGGGAGAGAGAAAGAGAGAGGGTAGGGAGAGGGAGGGGGAGAAGATGCGCTTCTGTGTGTGTGTGAAAGACGGGTGACGGGTCGGTTCTGCGTCCACAGAGCGAGCAGGGGTTTTGCCTGGCAATTGGGACGGCGAAACGAGAGGGCCTGATTGGAGGGTCGTCGGCGTTGTAAGAAGAAAGGTTGGTTCCAACAGCGGCTGTTGGTTCTTGTTGAAGAAAACGGGCGGCTTGTTTCGAGGGCTCGAAATAAAGACGAGACTGTGAGACGGCAAAGAAATGAACCAAGCCGCGGTCGTAGTTTGTCACTGAGGGTCCAATGGACAAGAAAGAAATGCAGTCAATAAAAGGAAGAAAGGGAGGAAAAAAAAACAAAAAATAGACAAAAAAAAGAAAGCAAAAACGACGTTGGTCGAGACCTGGTCGAGGGAACAATAACGAAGCACAGAAAAAAAAAGAAAAAAAGAGACGAGAAAACGCGCGACAGGCGGAACGCCTCAGCAAACAGCGGGAAACGAAAGAGATCGCAGCGCCATATGCACAAGCGACGGGGGGCGCAGAGAGACAACGCGAATGTGGATGTGGGAAAGGTCGAGGATGTGAGGATGTGAGGAAGAAAAAGGGGGGGGGTGTTGTTGTTGCGGTTTTGGGTACGAAACAGGCGAACGAGTTTCCTCGTGGGAAAGAAAAGCGGGCCATACGAGATACGTGGGTGGCTCTTTCCCTCGTCGTTTCCTTGCGTTCGACACCCGGGCCTGTTCGAGGCGGTGGCGGGGCGCCGTAAGTACGAAGTAATGTATGGAGTAGTGTACCTTTTTTTTCCGTCGCGCCTTCCAGTGAAGAACAAGGGAAAAGAAAAAGAAGGGTGGTGGGCCTAATTGCAGGCTGGGGGGGAATTGCCCCACCCCAACACTTGGTAGACCAATGGCCACGGCAGGCGACCGGTGTCTGGGACGCACGTACACACCCCCCTGTCCAGCGAATCAGGACGCGCAAATCTGGCGGAGTGCGGGCGTTTCGACGGGCTCTGGCGCCTACTATAAATAGACCACCAGAAATCCCAGCCAATAGGAGCAGCCACGCCCAATTCGACGACTTTGTACCAGGAAGGAAGGGGGTAGGAGCACGGAGCCGTGAATTGAGGCTTTTCTTAGTTTCTTTTCGTTCTTTTTTTCCTCTTGTTCTTTCATCCCGTAATACCGCTTAGGATAATATGGGTGGCCGTTTCTGGTTGAATGTCTGCCGGCAGCCACGTTTGTTTTTTTGTCTTTATTCCCTATATCTACAATGCTGTTTAGGGAAATATATATAGTTGGCTTTTCTCCCGCCCATTTATCTGTGACGGTTTGTTGTTCTTTGGCTGTGTATGCACGATGCTCATATTGTTGGCCCGGCGTGCTGTCTATTTTCTCTTGCGGTTGTACCAGCCACGTTGTCCTCGTCCATGCCCTGAGCGAGATGGCCTTCCTGCTGCTGAAGGAGAACGGCACGGACAGAGGATGGACTACGACTGCAAATTGCAGGGCAAACAAACCAACCCCCCTGGCGGTGTTTGCCATGGCGGCCTCGCCCCTGCTTTGGTTTGCCTTTTCCTGGTGTCAGCTTCGGCCTCCTTGCAACAAAGGAACGGGGCGAGTCTATTTTCAGGGCCAAAGGGGGGGTCTCGCAGCTTTTGAAGACGCTGTGGCAGTTTCTCATCGTCGTCCTCCTTGTTGCTGTGCCAGTGCATCAAACGACTTGCCGCAAAACAATCGCTAGGCTCCGCCGTAAAGCTGCGTTGTCTCGAAAGGGGACGGGAGTCGTCCAAGGGCTTTCCTGATTGCCGTGTGTTCATCACCTCCGTTCATGGGGTTCCAGAACATCCTTCCTGCTGCAACATCGTATCCTCGCATATGCAGACCAGGCAACAGGTCTGATGCAGTAAAACGGAGCAGCCATACATGGCAAGATGCATACTCCGTGCAAAACATCCCCTTAACGGGTTGAGGCATAGCATTGCCCTTTGTCATACTGACTGTGTACCAAGTGATTTCTCTTGTCTTACAAAATACAACAGTCGACGGCCGCCTTTGCTGCTCTGCGCCGCATGCTATTCTTTTCTCTGCAACGTGGTTAGTTCCAGGTAAAGGAAGAGGAACCGAAATTGCCCCGGCGAACAAACCTGAGCGCAAAAAACCGGTCACTTGCAGCGTGCCATTGCCTCCCGTGCCTCTCATTTCATGCCTGCAGCAAAAAGATGGGAGGTGGTTTATTTCGTGTGAGCCCAAAATAGCACGGCTGGCAATTTCGCTTTCAAGACGGAGCGCGAATTGGAGAGTGTTCATATTTCTTACGTACAGCGTGAGATACGTTCTGGTATTACGGCGTGCCAGTGCCACCTGCTTACCTTTCTCACACGCGGCAACCCGGTCCGTGATAACGTTGTTGTCTTGGACGACGACAAGGTTGCCACCTTTCTCGATAGGTGGCGGAATGTTCATGAAGAAAGAGATTATCAGGGAAATATTGGGACGACCGGGGGGAGCAGACAGGGTGATTTGCCCTGTAAGCATACAAACTGCTACAGCAGGGAAATATTGAAACGACGCAGGCGCCCGAAAATGGGCAAGGCTGTGCGGCGCTGGTGCGATCCTCTCTCGACAAGGTTTCCCCCAGCCAACTCTGAAACGCAACCAATTTGGGGCCCCCTGACCTAAACAGGAAGTTCCACCAGCGCGCACCGTTCTGTCTTCTGGGGCTCACAGCCTACGAGTGACATAATACGTACAGTACATAAGCCTGTCCGTAATCCGCTAGACTCAGTCCACTGTAATATGGGTAGGCTTAAAAAAGAACATAGGAAAGTGTTTGCCAAGTATCACAATGCGAATTCATCCTGTCTTCCATAATGGTGCACCGCTTGAAAAAATGGGAAGAGGTAAGAGAGCAAATAAACACTTCATATTACGTTATTAGCATGGCGAAACAGATGCGGCGAGCCAAGTCTTTGCTCGAAATTCATCTATAGAGGCTCCTTCGTGCAAAGAAATTGAAGGGTTGTTGAGCCTACTACTTCCTAGCAGGCAGGTTGCCAGAGCGTTTCATGTACATATATACCTTTTTGTTCACGACGTCATCAGTTGCTGACCCATTCCGTCTTGGGAACAGGTGTTGCGGCGGTGGCGGGCTTTGGCTCCGGGCCAGGCACGAACACGTCGTGTGGGGGTGGAATATCAAGAAAGCAGATGATTAGCATACAACAACTTGCTTGGTAAGGAAATGGGTGCATCGGCGATGGCGTTGCCTACGGCACGTACGTCGTGCGGCCGGGATACCCAAGACGAACACGTTCGTGTGTCCTTCTGTGCTCAGCCTTCTTTCAGCCGCGGCGCCTTTGCCTTCTCCCGAGGCCCCGTCGCTCTCAAACATAAGGCTGGCGATGTACGGAGGTTGTATGTATAATATATATATGACCTCATATGCCAGCACAAGCAAAGGCCTGAAAGACGAGACTATAATTCTTGGGAAAAAGAAAAAAAAACAACCCGCCCGAGACCCCCGAACGGCATGTTTGTACCCAGGCGGATGCTATGAAACGCCGCGAAAGGGGGGGGGGGGGGGGGGGGGGGGGCACGGCAACATAAACAACGAAAAAAAGGATTCGTTATACCTGGATCCCGTCACAGACAGATTGACGCGGACGGCGGCGGCGGCAGGTAAGGCATTGGGGTAAACAGTCAGAGAAAAATAAGAATAAAATAAAGACGAATATGCAAAGCAGATGCGTAGGGCGAGTTCAAGATTTTGTTCCTCTTGTGTCCCGTTTCGGCTGTGAGGTAGGTGAGCGCTGCGGCAGAAAGAGAGAGGAGAGCCTCATTTCGGAAATTCGAGACACGGGTGCGCATTAGGAAAGAAAAGGCGAGAGAAATGCAAACGGAACACATGACGAACCTGCCCTGGCCAGAACCCGGGAGGACAGGCGGCTTTTTTTATTTCTTTTTTCTTTACTTTCCTGTTCCCATTGTTGACCACCATAGTAGCAGCAAATCACTCACTTCCTCTCCCACGGTCTCGTCTCTTGCCTTGATTTTCTGTAACGACACCGTGGACGAAGTGTACAGCTAACGGCTTGCACGAAGCCATCCATCCTGTTGTATAATTATTGTGAGGCGGCACCTCATATGTTAAAGCGCACGCAAAAAGGTGGAAGCAATAGAGACCACGCAGTTTCAGACACATACACCTGACCTTCTTTATTTATCACGAACGTTCGTCCCCGTCGCAGATAGAGCGCGAGTCATCTCTTCCCGACGTGAGGGAGACGCGATGATCGAGATCGTGGTGTCGACGAACACGCAAATCGGAAGCGCGAGCACAGCGAGCAAACAAGTTCGAAAAAAATCAAAAAAAATCAAACTAGATACATGTCTAACACTGTTTCGTTTACAGAAAAACTCTGGAAGAAAACCACCGGCATGTATTCTGCTTGCAACGAGTCGACACTCTCGGGCCTCATGTGCAAATCCTTAGGGAGCCCCGGTTCGTTTCTCAAGAAACAAAAGAAACTGGGGAGCAAAACAAAAAGAAAAAAAACCTCCTTACGTACTTACAGTGAGAGCGGCTTTCGCTCCCCGTGCATGCTCTACCATGTGCACGTGTCCCCTACGTCGGTAGAAAGATCGCGCGGCGATCAAACGATTTTGGTGTGTATGGTTTTAGTATCCTAGGCAGACCAGATCGACCGTTTGTGACGGGAAAGGAGAGAGACACAACCCCCCGTTGGTTTCCGTTGGGCTCTTCGACAAGTGCCGTTCTACCAAGATCAAGCATCGGATATTGCTTTGAGGGTGCAGAGATGATGGATGTCACGATGGGTGTCCAACACGAAAGCTGGCTTGGTAGTGCAAAGCAAACAAGATTGACGGCGCGTCGGCTCCGCGATGGCAGTTTCGAGGCCAAGATGACGCGTTCATCATATTCTGTCGCTATGCAAAGTAAACGTGGTATAAAAATGTTCGTCGTTCGTTTGGGGGATGGGCACGAACGTGCTCTGAGAGGTGTTGTCTTTTGAGGTTCTGATTTATTCTGTAGTTTGAAGAGCGTCCGTCTGTCTACCGCCCTGTCTCTGATGTTTCTTTCGTACATGTTCACCAAACATCTAGCCTCGTACGACGTTGCGTACGTTGGTGGTGTCTGTCGACCGTTTGATGTCGTCGTTGCGTTTCAGACATGGTCACATAGTTCCAGAGTACGCACACGATGGCATGTTCGTAATACACAAGAAATCGCGTTTGCGTGTCAAACTTCGTTCAGCTTGTACGAGCCCTGTAACATTTGGGCTTTGCGAGACCATGCGGGAGAGTCTTGCAGTCGCCTACTCTGTCCATCGACGCTCACGCACGCACGCAGGATTACATTTCGAATATCACCGCGTCTGGAGTATTACTGTACCGTTGCTCTGTTCTTCCTAAACATACAGAATACTTTGTATTCTGTCCAACAGTTTCCGCACTTGTGTATTGTAGTTGCTCCAAGAGTCGATACAACGTTTGTACCCCCATGCTCCGTGCTCGTACCGGCGGACGGCGCAAAAGCGGAACCTCCCGAGGATGGAACGCCGAAACAACGGGCTATTGAAACGACCAGCAGGACACTAGCAAGGGCGGCGATGGTCGTTTTCGTGCTCCTGGGTTCATTTTAACGGGACCCCGTTCCGTATTGCGCAGGGAGCAATACATACGACGAAATACTCCTTGCCCTGCGTATGTAACATCGTGGCTGCCCGTTCCTCGCCTAGACAAGAAACTGTTCGGACGAATCGGCGTCGGGGTCATCGTCCGTCGCAACCACTGGACCCCGTTCTCCGTACGACGACAAGACGTATCCCGAGAAACAAAACACGGGTCCGTAGCCATGTCGTAAGACACATGGGAAGCGGACGGGAACCGCGCAAACGCTAAGTCGACAGGTGCGGACTAGCGAGTGGGTTGGTTCCTGCACGACACAGGGGGAAGAGGCTCTTTTTGTTACTGGGGTTTAGGGTTGTTTTGTGTTTTCCTTAGTCAGGGGAAGCGGGAAGGGGAAGAGAAAAAAGGAGAGCACTTGCGTACAAAGTACTCGTACATTCTTCCTACTATAATCTGACCACCCAATGCAAACAACGTTTGGTTACTCTGTAGTAACTCCTTTTGAACGATACGAGCACGAAACGGTCAGTTGTTTGCACAGCCTGCGGACTTGAACTTGAGCAGGCCATAATCTACATATGTAACTGGGCGAATCCCCCTGCTGCCGTGCAAATGTACATATACCCAGGACCTTTCACGGTCCATCTGCGCCCACTGATAGTACATATGGTTGTATGTACCTCGACTCCGTACGGGGTATGCTTGCAAGCATGCTGCAGCGTCCTTGCCTTGAAACCAGGAAGCGCTTGTTTGGCTGTCTCGATCGAGAATTTAGCGCAGCACATCGAAATATTGTTCTTGTTTCACTTGGCGGCCAGGTCCAGGGCAAGGCTTGACAAGAGAATCGGGGCATTGTTTACGACCACGAGTACCGTCAACAACGACGGCGAACAGAAGCCCGTTTTCTGTGTCTTGGAAAACCACGGGACAATCTTTGGTACAACACGACAAGACTCTCATAGGTAGTTTGTATGGACGAGTTTTCATCAATAAAATTAAACAACGGCCCCTTCCGGGCTGGCACAACAATGGAAGGCCCGGGTTTTGCAATAAAAAAAAAAAAAAAAAAAAAAAAAAAGGCTGCGGTTTCGCCAGCCTCTTCCGTCTGCGACCATGGACCCGTTGGTGAAGGAAAACTCCGCTGGAGCCGTGTAGCTTGATAGAACGGGTCCCGTGGATTTTACGGCAAAAAGAGGGAAGAGGAAAAAAGAAAAAGAAAAATCTGCACAACCTCTACCGTGCCGTGCGCACGACCCTTTTCCCATCCCGTAGAGAGCACAGCAAAAACAATCCAGTCTTTGTACAAAGTTTGTTGTCTTACATCGTGTGTAGATCGTTTTCTGCAACGTTTTGCTGTTATCTGCCAAAACGATGCAACGCCGTCCGCTGCATGGCCGTTTTGTCTGCATGCTCCCTGGCGAGAAGCCATGCCGGAAATGGCAATTAAAAGAGGCGGACAAAAAAAAGCAAAAAAAAAAAAAAAAACAACGTAATGTTTTCTACCTGAGACGCTTGGTGTAGTCGAAAGAGGGCACAGGGTCTCCGTATATAAACAGAAAAAAACAGAACCACACGCATAGGCGGACAACATTCGAAAGCAAGAACAAAATCCACGATATATCCATTTAGCGTGTCGAGAGACCCTCGTGCGTACGTAGCCTGTGCCCGGTGTTTTTTCGAGTTTCTTCAATCGTGCACACCCACTTGCTCCGTTGTGCATGCATGCCGAATAGTCGACGAGGAAAAGAAGGTGGCTGGGAATTGGTTGAGCTGCAGCAGCAAAGGGGGGCCAGCAACAACGGGCGAATGACAAGGGGCAATTGGGATCCGAGTCTGTTAAAGTTTTTTTTTTTTTCTTGCGTTCTTTCGGCCCCCTTTCTTTGTGACAGTCGCCGTTGGTGACGGCCAAGGGAGACAAAAATAAAGGCAAAAAAAAAGGAAAGTGACAGGAAGAAGAAAAAAGATTGAAGCTATTCAGCGCCCAACGCATTGTTTTTCCACGACTACTCCGTACATACTCCGTAATGAATACTCCATAGTACGGTCTGTTTGCAGTAGTTCGGCCACGTCAGACCAGAATAAGTTGTTTTCCCTTTCACTTGGGTTTCCACGCTATGGACGGCATGAAGCCGGAGAAGTTCGCCGTGCGATGGACCGAGGACGGCGGGATATCAACGGCAATACTCCGTTGGTTGAGGTGTAGATTTTTACTGTAATACTTACTACAATACATCCTCGTGTGAAGTATAAAAATCACTGTCCCCGCTGTGACCTCAATAGACTTCAACGGTGGCCCAGAGCCGGAGGGCCTGCACGTCGTCGTCCTATGTATGCAGCTCGGGAGCCGGGGGAGGAAGAGGGGGGCCGACTTTTCTTTTTCTCCTTTTTTCCCCCCTTGTTCTCGCTGCAGCCCCTTGACCGAGGTGTGTGTGCATACGAAGTGTGTGCTCAACGTCTTCCGTACGTACGTAGTCCTCTGTACGCTACTGCATCCATACCTAAACGCGTGGAAATAGAAGGAACAAGAAGGAGGAAAATCAAAGAGGGCAAACCAGCCCTCACCATCATCGGTCCTCGATGCGTAGCTCTATTTTCTGTTTTTTTTTTCTCTTTGGTTTTTTCGTCTTCATAACCACTCGGAACCCTTTTCGTCCTTCATTTAAAAGCAGACAGACTCCCCTGCTCGTCGTCCTCCTCCTTTTTTGAGTTCCTTAGCCTTGCCCGCTTATCCCTCCTCCTCCTCCTCCCCCCCCCTGGACACTTCAACACATTCCTCTTTCTCTCCTAGCGTGCCAGGCCCAGCTTGCTCCGTGTCATAGCAATAAAGAGTGGGCAAAAATAAAACGAGTGAGAGAGGGAGGGGTGGAACACCCACCGGTCCGAGCCCTTGTAGTAATACGGAGTGGAAGACCTCGTCGTTCTTTTTGTTGTATTTGGAGCCTACCCGTTTTTGCTCTCGACGATTAGCTGTTAGAGAGCCATCGACCGTTGCAGTGCCGGCCGGCTTGTTTAGGCTTGCCTTGTTTTTTTGTCTTGCATCCTGTAACCCTCCTTTTTTTTTTTTTTTACGATCTGTTGTTTTCTCTTTTCTCTTTCTCTCCCTCTCTTCTCTCACCGAGAATTGGCCTCGCCGGACGAATGGGCGTCCCCCAATTCACCTCCTCGGCCACCCACACGATCTCCCCTTCCCCCCCTTTACCGATGGAAGATTGCCGCTTCACGACCACGGCTTACATCACAACCACCCATCGAGCAATAACGCCTATTGCTGTGGCCCGCGAGCGGGTGAAGGACGAACTGGTTTTGCAGGGGGAACTGATTCGGGGGCCAGCGGGAGAATGAGGCCTGGCGGACGACATATCACTGCGTGAACCATTTGACGAGCCGGGACGAGCGAGAAGAGCCAACGATCCTCACGGACGACAGGAGGAAAGACGAAGAAAAGACGAAAAAAACCAAATAATAAAAGGAAAGGACCGGAAAGAAGAACATCAAACAACAACCACAATCAGCAACGACAGCCCGAAGACATTATCTCGACAAGGGCGACCACAGCCGCCGAGACCATGGCTTCCGTGGCCGACGCAGGCCATGCGTTCTCCAATACCACCGTAACGACGACACCGGAGCCGAAACCAGCGTCGTCGTCCATCACAGTGCCTCGCCAGCAGCAGCAGCAGCAGCAGCAACATCAACCGCAACCATTGCACCACCACGACACGGAAGGTGACGGCGACGGCGACGACGGCGACGACAACGACTACAGCAACCACGACAGCGACCACCGACAACCGACCACCAGCGCCTTTCACACGCACCGCGTGCACCACAGCTCGTCGAAGCTGCCCGCGTTCCGCTTTGCCGACCTCAAAAAGGATGCGCTGGTGCTGCCGTCCCGTCTGCAGCACATGCCGCCCTCGCCTGTGTCGCCGCAGCAGCCGCAGCAGCCCAGCAGCAGTGCGTCCGAAACCGCAACGGCTGCGGATACCAACAACGCACAGGCGTCGTCTTCTTCTTCTACCACGCTGTCCAGCGCACCATCCACTGTCATGGTGGCGCCTGGTGGTGTGCCTCCAGGCGACAATAGCGCGGGCACGGGCAGCAGCGCTAGCAGTGCTAGCAGTACTAGCGGGAACAACACCACGCTGCCCGGCAAAGTGGACAAACCGGACGCACTACCAGCCACCGCCAATATGCCCCCTTCCTTGTCTGCCAGCAGCCCTGGCTCGCCCACTAATTTAAACCACACAAGCCCCAACAACGGCACCATTCCTGCCAACACCACTACTGCCAACACTACTCCCGCCAACACTACTACTGCCAACAACAGCGCTGCGTCCCGCCCGAGTCCACCGCCAACGACCACCACGGCTACGACTCGGTCCCGCGCGTCGACGTTTCAAAATTCGTCGTCCCTGCCCTTGTCGCACCCGTCGCACCCGTCGCAGCAGGCGCAACCGCCACCAAAACACACGTCCTCGTCGTCTTCGTCGTCTTCCACCGCCGTCACCGCTTCTTCCTCCTTCACCACATTCGCGTCCAACACGTCCAACACGACCACGACCACAACCACAACCACAACCAACACTGCCGCCACCCCATCCACGGCATCGACGCCTCCCAAACGACCGGCCTCGCTGCCTTGCTCGCCGCCCAAAGTCGTCATTTCCGCCGCCACGCCGGCGCCCACGACGCGATTGCAACGCACGCTCACAGACCCGAGTCCATCGTCGTCGTCATCGTCATCGTCATCACACGCCCTGCATCGCCGTGGACCGCCTACGTCGAACAACGGTTCCCTCGAACCCGCCAACGGACCCCCGCCGACCGCATTCACCGCCAAACGCCTGCAAGCATCCATCACGACAACCACCGCGGCCCCGGTCGTCAACGGTGCCCAGATCACGAACCAGAATATTTACGACGACCACCACCACGGCGGCAACGGAACGAATCCCGCCGCCGAGTTGTCCACGTCCCCCGAAGCGACAACCACCGCCTGGGCCAAGGGCCAGCGCGATTTGATTTTGCCGAAAACCACGCAGCCAACGCAACCCTCCTCCTCCTCCTCCTCCACCCAGCTCTCCACTCCCGACGGCAGCGCACAACAGCAGCCACCATCCACCGCGTCTCTGCAGCAGCAGGCCGAAGACAGGCGACGGACGACGTCCCGCCCGCCCGTCTCTTTTCGTCCCCCACGCATCGAGCACGCCACGCCGCGTGCCGTCATCCCCCCCATCCGGTCCTTTCGCTCGTCGGGCTCCCGCAAGAGTCTGCAGCTGGACATGAACCTTCGCTCGCCCGGCGCCTCGGACGACGCCGACGCCTTTGATGGCGGCATCCTCGATCCCCAACAGCGCGACCACACCCTCCGCGCCCTCGAGGGGCGGATGGCCCGCAGCGGTGGTAGCGGCGAGACCAACGACTTTACATTTACGCCGCCGGACTCGGCCAAGGTCTCGTTCGAGGCCGAGAACACCGCCGACCTGTTTATGCGCATCGCCCGCGAAGACTCGCGAAATCGCTACGCCGAAGACGACCGTCCGTCGGACGAGCAAAGCACAGTGGTACGTAGTTCGTATTCCGCATTTCGTCGTCCTCTTTTTCTGCTTTTGTTTTTGCTTTCTTCATCTCTTCCTTTCCACTCGACTGTACATAACTGATCCGTCTCCTCAACAGTCGCGTGCAACGCGTACAACCGCCCGGCGTCCTTTTTCCGCTGCGGTGCCTTCACGGCAGGCCACGTCCCCACCTCAGATTACCCGCCGTCTGTCCGATCAACGGGAAACGGCCCGCCAAAGACGGTTTGCCGAAGAGCAAGCTGCTCAACAGCAGGCGGCCCTGGCAAGAGAGACGTCTCACCGTGCTCCTCTCGTCAACGAGCGGACAGCGCCGTCGCGAGCAGCCACGGTGGTCGGCAAAGCCGAGCCGTTGCGCGCACGCACCGTCGTCTCGGCGGCCCGGCCGTCGCCGACAACCCCACGATCGTCGTTTGCGTTCTACGACACCGCTTCGGAAGTCGGTACGACCTTTACTGCCAAAGGACGGCCCTCTGCGGCCGACAGCAACAGCGGTGCCGCCGCTGCTGCTGCTGCTGCCCTCCCCCTGCGAAGCTCGGCCGTCAAGAATACGCACAACTACGTCCGGACGTACAACTCGTCCCCCCTTGCGCCGAGACACACGACCGAGTCTCACCGACAAGATGCACACGAACCCACCCATGTTGGTTTGGAAGGCACGGAATCATCAGCGTCCACGGCCGCACCATCGACGGTGTGGGACGAGCTCGATGACCTAAAATCGCGCATGCGCCGCCTCGAGTTGTCCGGCAAAATACCGCCGACCTCGGGTGCCGCCATGTCGAGGGTCTCGGACGACCGGCCACGTACAGCGACGACAAACGCAACCACCTTGTCCGGCTCGCCCAAACGGGGTACCAACAATACCCAGGCTGCGGATGTCCGCAGCACCACTTCTTCGCAGTTGCAACAACAACAACTGCAACAACAACTGCAGCAACAGCAACAGCATCAACAACAACAGCAGCAACAACAACAGCAGCAGCAGCAGCAGCAACAACAACAACAACATCATCAGCAATTGCTACAACTGCAGCGGGATGGCCAGCAATCGTCACTACCAATCTTGCTTTCTGCGCTGCAAAAGGCAAGACCGCACACGAGCGATGACGTGTACGGTGCCATCGAAGCCACCGCCGCGGAGGCGTTGGCTCTGTCGCAAATGGTGGGTGTGGCGGGCCAGCCGGGCCCCATTGCAAGCGGCGCTAGCTCCATCGGCACCGGTGCGCCGGCAACGGTCACCGATCGCCAGCTGCGGCGGAAAGCGGAAAGCATCTGCCGCAACTTGACCGAGCTGTGCCTCTACCTCAACGATGAGGCGACGCAAAAGAAAGCAGCAGCGGCTAGCGCCAACGTGCCGGTCACCCAGCCCGCACCTGTGATGCAACCACTGCCGACGCCGCGGGATGACACGCCCGGGTCTGCCACCGCCTCCGCCGCCGCCGCCGCCGCCGCCGCTACCGCTGCCTCGAACGCAACGGCCACCAGCAAAGCATTTTCCTCGCTCGCGCAAGCCCGGCGTAACGCGGTGGAACCGCCCCCGCCGGCCATGGCTGCCAAGCCACAACCCCAAATTCAAACGAGCCCCCGCGCGCTCACCCGCGTCGAGGACCGGCGCGCGTCGTTCTTCGGCACGCCAACCCATCCATCCCATCCGACCCCGCGCTTTGCGTTGGCACCACCGGTATCGAGCGAGAACGTGGGCCGGCGCTCGTCGCTCCTCATCGCCCGGACGCGGCGAACGGCCTCCGAAGAACCCGAAGACATGGGGGTGTCTGGGCGCCGGTCGTCGATGCTACGGATGCGGCGCGCTGGCACGGAAGAACCCGAAGAGGGCCGCAAGACGTCCCTCTTGTTGCACGCGCGGCGGGCGGCCGCGTTGGCCGACGACGAGAACGACGAGATGAAGCACAAGATCCGGTCGCCGTCTCGCGCCATGACGGAACTGGGGGCCCTGCGTGCCACCGCGCAGCGCGACTACCAAACACGCGACTACCCAAGCCCGGCGGCGCTGCCTTCGTCGGCGGGCAGCGGCACGCATTCCACGTCGT
Organism: Fragosphaeria purpurea; assembly: GCA_002778095.1. Lineage (NCBI taxonomy): Eukaryota > Fungi > Ascomycota > Sordariomycetes > Ophiostomatales > Ophiostomataceae > Fragosphaeria > Fragosphaeria purpurea. The sequence goes on from PCDL01000006.1 coordinate 2,670,265, forward strand.
CGACAACGGCCACAGCAGGAGTAGGAGGAGGCACGTCGGCCGCACCGTCGGCCGCACCCCCACCGACCACGTCGTCTGTGATGGCGAGTGTCGAATCCAGCCCCCTCGCGTCCTCCGCCCTGCCGCGGCGCCGGCTGGTGCCCTCGAGCCTCAACTCGCGGCTCATCAGCCCGCCGCAGACCACCACCGCCGCCAGCACCGTCTCGTCTTCGCTGCTCACCCGGCGCCGCTACCTCGACCGCCCGACACCCGACCGCGAGACCGGCATCGCCGCCCCAGAAAAACCCCCGACCGAGGGCGACCGGCCGCAACAGCGTCACCTGGCCCTCAGCCAAGCCGCCGCCGGCGGCGTGAACCGCACCAGCAGCCTCAGCCTAGGCCGCCGGCTCACCCGCGAGAGCAACCTCGCCAGCCTGTCGTCAACGGCGTCCCAAGTTGGCGGCTACCGGTAAAGGGGGCGATTTGATGGCCCGGCCTGACGGCAACACACTTCTCTTGTCTGGAACGCCCTTTCTTTCATTCTCTTGCCTTCGCATTCTCCCTTTTCTCCTTCTCTTCTCGCGTGTCTCTTTCTGCTGAACGCGACCCTTGTCTTATTTATCTTTTGTACTATATATACAGCCACCATTCCACATCGCCATGACTTCCTCTTTACGTTCATACGCCGGCGTCTCTGCTTTTTTTTCTTCTCTCAACTGGCTCGTTTTCTTTTTCTTCTTCTCTCTTTTCTTCCCCCTGTACTTTACTTACACCCGCCTTTCTTCCTTTCTCTTCTTTCTCGCAAAAAAACCTGATGCATTGTGTACTATGACTTCCAACAAAAATCTCATGACCGCAAAGCTGGTGTTAATCTCTTTTCTTTTTTTTTCTCCTGTTCTTTGCTTCCGTTGTCTATTTGTTTTGTCTCTATTAAAACTATTTTCCCGTCTGCTCTGTGCTTATCACGAGAGCTCAATTGAAGCGATTTTTCGTTGAACAATGTGAGCCCCAGTGAGACATGCATAAAATAAAGGTGAAGCGGTTGTATCCATCGGCAGGGTTCGTTACTGTTTTGACTAGTGTGCCTCTAGAAAAACGTCCGTGGGGCTTGTTCGCCGGTGAGTCAGGGTCCCCGCCAGGGCTGTGATCAGCGGGCATGACCATAGAATACGCCCCGACCTTCCAGCACCCCCCCGCACTGGGTTAATTACTCCGCTGTGGGTTGTAGTAGCTCAACCAACACAGCCAGAGCTTGAATAAACCAACATAAATAGCTCCCCTTTAAGCGCTCTCCGCCAAAGAAAATCCAACGTCAAGGCATACCAAACGACTTGTGTCAAATCTACTACGTCTTTGTAACCAGCAAGCTACGAATACGCGCGAGTACAGCAAACGACCTGCCAAACGGAGGGCAAACAAAAAAGCATCTAAACATAGCGTGGTTTTGGGGGCACCCCGGCCCTTTTTTTCTACAAGGTGGTGTCGATTCGCCTAGGAGAGATATCTGAGAAGACTAAAAACGGATGGAGGACGTTGATGACTGGGACGTTGGTGGTGGAGATCGACGTCTGAACGGCGGCGGTCGTGCACCAGCCCGGGACGGACGGCGGCGAGGCCGGAACGACAAGCATGGCGGCGGCGGCGGCGGCCGCCGCCGTGGCGGTTCCCGCGCCGTCGACATCAGCCGTGCTCTGTCGCGCCTGCTCCGTCACCAGGCCAACAACGCCGGCATCCCCCTCGACCAGGAAGGCTACGCGCCCCTCGACCGCGTCCTGCAGTGGGGCCCGCTCCGCAGCCTGCGCGTCACCGTCGCCGAGGTCCAGGACGTCGTCGCCCACAACGACAAGCAGCGGTTCGCGCTGCGGTGGCGGGATGGTGGTGGTGGGGAGGACGACGGCGACGATGACGACCACAAGGACGACATCCGCTTGGATCCCTTGACCGATCCCACGGCCGACGCCGCCGCCCTGTGCATCCGCGCCAACCAGGGCCACAGCATCCCCACCGTCGCCAGCGACGCCGGCCTGCTCACGCCCCTCGACGACCCGGCCACGGCGCCGCCCGTCGTCTGCCACGGCACTTTTTTCGCCTTTTGGCCCGCCATCGAGGCGTCCGGTGGGCTGCGGCGCATGCGCCGCAACCACGTGCACTGCGGGTGCCTCGAGGAGACAAACCCTTCCGCCGCCGCCGCGGGACCCCACCGGCCCCCCCCCGTGGTGCCCGGCCTGCGCCGCGACGCGCAGCTCTACGTGTTTCTCGACGTGCGGCGGGCCCTGCGGGAGGACCCCGCGCTCAAATGGTGGCGCGCGGCCAACGGCGTCGTGTTGACCGAGGGCAACGCCGACGGCGTCGTGCCGGCGCGGTTCTTCCAGCGGGTGGTGACGACGCCCGTGGGCGCCAAGCTGCTGCCGCCGGCGGTCCGCGGCGACGCGCACGGGGGCGAGCTGGAGCTGTGGCGCGACGGCCGCAAGGTGGCGGACCTGCCGCGCGACGTCGTGGAACGGGCGCGCCCGCCACGGGGGAAGGAAGGGGTGGTGGTGCGGCGGGCGGCGGGGACGGCGGCGCCCGACGCGTCCAAGGAAACGACGGACGCAGCGGCCGCGGAAGCGAAAACGAAGCCCAAAGTGGGCAAGGATAAGAAGAAGAAGAAGAAGGGGCAGGAGGAGGAGAAGGAGCCGGCTGCCGACCCAGGGGCAGCAGCGGTTGCTGCCGTCAAAGCGGAAACCGAGGCGTTAGGAGGCGACGGACCAGAAGAGATGGAGATAGGATTATAGGCTTCCGCTGGGTTTGGTCGAGAAGAGGCAAAAAAAATAAAAATAAAAATAAACAAGCAAACCAATTCTGATTTATGCGGAACGTTTTATAAAAGGAACACAATTTCACTGTATGTATGCCAATGAAACGCCTGTGCGCCGGTTCACATCCGTTCCCTACACCTATTGCCCCATCTAGTCAGGCATGTATATACAACAAGAAAAAACTCTCTCCCCCCACCTCCCCTTTACCTCGCTCTAGTAATCAAGCTCCGGGTTGGCCCGGAAATTGCACCGGCACCGGCATTCGGGCACCGGGCACTCGGCGTGCCGCGCAAACCACTGCCGCGCATGGTCGAGGTGCAGGACGTGGTCGCACTTGAGGCAGAACGTCGGGAACCGCGCCGCCAGCCGCACCGCCGGATCGGGCGACGCCTCCGGCTGGTCCGACCGTGGCGTCCCCACGATCTCGAGGCACACCACACAGCGCGGCAGATACCGCTTGCAGTTGGGACATTTCAGGCCCGCCATGGTTGGTTGCTTGGCCGACAGCTTGTTCGAGGCACCACCACCACTACTACTGCCTACGACGAGGCCGCGCCCACCACCGCCTTTTCCGGCAGCCACACTCCCGGCCGCATTGCCGGCCAGCCGGGTCTCCGCGTCGCAGTAGACACACCGCAACGCGATCTGCCGCGGGGGCAGCGCCACCTTGGGCCGCCCGTCCGCCCCCTTGCTGCGCTTGGTGCTCTCGACCTCGAACTTGGTCCGCTGGAAAAAGGCGCGGTGCCGCTGCAGGTAGGCGCGGTAGGCATTGCGCCACGCCGTGCAGCGGTAGTCGTCGACGAAGCGGGGCGCCGCCAGGGACAGCACGAGCGTGGCCGTCTGCATGTCGTGGAACTTTTCCACGTACCGGGCCCAGATGTCGACGGCGGCGTCGGTCAGGCCCGTGAGGACCACCGCCTCCACGTCGCCCGTGCGCACGGCGTCGGCCAGCGTGTCGCGAAGCCACCGCGTCAGCCGGTCGTCGTCAAACGTGCGCACGGCCACGAAGACACGATCGCGCAGGGGCAGCGACGCCTGGTGGGCGATGGCAGCCCAGTCGCCCGTCGCGATGAGCGACGAGATGGCCCGCAGGTAGGGGTCCGTGCCGGACGCCACGCTTTCGTCAAAGTCGAGCTGTGGCGGCGGCGCCCGTGCCTGGTCGCCCGCGTCGGTACCGGCGGCAACGGCGGCGGCGGCGGCGCCGCGCCGGTCCATGAGCTGCAGCGCCAGCGACACAAACAGCAGCTCCGGGTGGTCGGCGCTCGCCAGCTTCAAAATCTGTACCGCTTGCTCGTTGTCGCCGCGGAACAGCGCCTGCGCCGCCGCCATGGTGTGGTGGGACGTCGTTTCGTCGTCCGTAGCAGCCTTGCTGTTAGCGGAGGGGCGCCCCCAGCTGCAAATGTCCAGGCAGAGCTGACGGTGGTGCGGCCGTCTTGTTTCTACGCCTTGGTACCGCCGCAAACGCCGCTTCCTGCAGAGATAGCCGACGGTCCGCTGCCAATCGGTCGCGTCGGGAAACGACGGCGAGACTGCGTCGGCATCGACCGTCCTCAACTCTTTCTTCACACCCAAATCCTCAAGCCAGACGCCGGCGACGCCCATATAAGACAGATCGAGATAGTGCGCCGTCATGCCGCCGTCGGCAGCAGCTGTTTCCGCATCTATCGGAGGAGCCATATATTAGCCACGGCGAAAACCGGGGAAATGCGAACGCCGGGACGCGCTACCTACCTCCTACCCAGCCCCACACGTCGCGCAGCCATGGGTCGTCAGACACAATCTCCCGGTTCAGCTTGCAGTTGAACAAGTACCCTTCTTTGGCGCGAAGCAGCATGACGTGGTCAAGCACGGCCTGGGCCTCGGACGGGAAGCCCTGCCGATCCAGCATGGACGTCAACAAACTCTCATGCATCTCCCGGCTTGTGCGCAGGCGACCCGAGACGGACACAATCGACGCCATTGAGTCAGCCAAATCAGCCAAATCGGCGTGTCGCGATACGCCGGATACCGCCGCCGCCGCTTTGTGGGAGGCACCCGCCGCGTCCGGGTGACCCGTCTTGGCGGGTGGCCGCAAGTGCTGTTTTGCGTAGGCGCGCAAAAGCCGCAGTTTTTGCGCGACAGTCGTCGCCGAGTAGTACGCGGGAGGCAGCTTGGGCTTCTTGGCCAAGTCTGCGGCCGTCGCTTCGAGTTGTGCGGCGCGTTCTCTCTGTGCTTTTTGCGTTGCAGCTTGGATCTTGGTTTCGTCGGAAGCAAAGATGGGAATGTCGGCCAAGGCCTCCTCCAGCGCGACGGGACCCAGGATTTCAGTGGCTTGCGCCATCTCAAAGTGCATTTTTCCGTGATACGAAGTACCGTCTACGACAACAATAATAACAATAGACATATTTAGCAAAAGCAAGGCAATGCGAAAAATTAAAAAAATTGGACGTGGCCAGCACACTTACCTTCTAAGCCACGGTATGGCGCGGTCCAGGGAATGAGTTTGAAGGGATACGTCGTTGTGAAAGAAGGCTTTTCAAGGATGTCGTAGCTGCCATTGGCACGCAAGACCAACACACGCGGCCGCAGAGCCGGGGTCCCGATAGTGACCCAGTCAAAGGACACAATGCGCTCGCTCTTGTGGTGCGGATCCGAGTACTGGTTGTCCATCTCGTTGGACCGGCGAACTTCCAAGAGCTCGGGGCTTTGCTGAGCCATCATTTCCGGCGGACAGTGCTCGTGCTTGGTCTCGTAGATTTTCAGCTGGCCGGTGCCCGACAAGACACCGAGCATGCCCCGGTGATCACGACAGTACCGCAGGGACCGGATGACGGAGGCCTTGCTCTCGTTGATGCCCTGCTCAGACTCGGAGGAGACGGCCCGGTCCAGACGCAGAGCACCGCCCCACGGCAACCCGTCCACGTCCACAGCATCGAGGTAGAGCGGGGACGCCATGGACCGGCCATTTGTGCGGCGATCCCACACCATGATGCCCGTGTGGTCGAGGGCCGACGACGCAAAGTAGTTTGGGTCCGCGTAGTCGATGGCTAGGTTGTTGTTGCACCGCGTCTGAAAGCTCAGCGCATGGGCACCGGGGTCTATTGAAAATCGATCGAGTGGATTAGCTTCGTGAAGAGACAGACGTAGCAACGAATCAATATATCACTGCCCCATTGGCCGATTACCTCGCAGGTCGTGAATGCGCAGCCCTTGGCCCTTGATCCCGACGACCAGTGTGTTCGGATTGTCTTCGAAGAAGCGGACACTCGATACGGAGACACTGGGCTCACGCACTTCAATCGGTTCGGTGAAAGCCTCCATATCCCTGAGAAAGCCCGTCGTCGCGCCTTGTGAAGATGCCGCCACCGCCGCCGCCCCCGGTTGCAACGCCGAGCTGGACAACCGGTTGACGTCCCAAATGTAGAGGCTCCGGTCGCTCCGCACGCGGTCCAGACCGACCGCGAGCAGGTTGGTTGTGCTAAAGGACACCGCTTGGCAGGTGCGGGCGATCTTAAGGCCCAGCTCCACGTACGCGTTCGAGTCGTCGTCGATCTTGAGCAGGTTGACCACGCCCGTCGGCGTGCCCACGGCCACAACGCCGGGGATGCTCGGCGACCAATCAAACGAGGTCAACGTCGGGAAGTCTTCGTGTTTGGATACGCCCTGGTACTCGAAGAGACCCGTCTTTGCGTAGCCCGTCGGCTCAAACAACTGCACGACACGGTGGTGCAGATTGACGTGCAGGAACGAGTCGATGGACGCGTTTGGTGACCAGCGCACCAGGCCCGTCTCGGGGCCATCCATAGCTGGTAGTGGGTGAGAAGGGCGTCTTTCAAAAGAAGGAGCTGCCCATTCACTTCAATAAAAAGACACCGGAGATGGCTATGGCGAGCGTCAATATGAATCGTCCAAGAGTTCGCCGCTCTGAAAACGTCGATTTATCGTCCTTGTCCCTTCAAAGTCGGATCTTCGGTAAAGCAACAAAGTAAGTATCGATACATCTGTGAATTCATAAAGTCAATTGATTTATGCAACTTTTGGTGGCTTTCGCATCATATCGGTGCGTGAGATTCATTGTTGTGGCCCGTATGCATTCATCACGAGAATCGAGCTTCAAATGGGTGACGATGAGAGCTTCCAAGTGAGAGTGAGTCGCGACAACCGAGTACATAATCCGCTGCTTCTGATTGGCGAATCACGTGTGCTTGCGGGGCTTATCAAGGTGCTAAGGCAGCCTCGCCTTATTTTTTATTTTCGGAGGGCGGTAAGGCAAAAAAAAGAGACTAACGAACGATGTTCCGACTTCGAACACTCGCTGCATCTTGAGCAGCTTTTTTTTCAACAAAGCAATACGCAATCCACGCAACAGAACGAGTCACTGGGAAACCCGCATTCTACTTTCATCTACTTGATACAATGGGAGAAAAACGCCGCTTTCATGGCGAGACCGCCGAGGACGGCGGCGGCCCTGCGCCGAAACGGTACAGGGAAACCCACGATCACGACGGTGGCCCCGGCCGGTTTCCGTCGCGCGGGGGCTACAAGAAGAGCAGCGTGCGCGAGCAAAAGTTCGACTCATCCAACTGGGCCAAGAAGCGGATCCGCACCATCCAGCGCCGGCTGCAGCGGAACCCAGAAACCCTCCCGGCCAACGTGCAGCAGGACCTGGAGCGGGAGCTTTCGGCGCTGCGGCGGCAGCTGGCCGAGCGCATGAGCAAGAAGCAGCGAGCACACATGATCAGCAAATACCACATGGTGCGGTTCTTTGGTAAGGCTGGTTTGCGTCTTCTTGGCCGGGGAAAATTGCGATCGGAAAAAACTGTTGGTGGCAGTATGGAGCTGACTCGCACTGTAGAGCGCAAAAAGGCCACGCGACTCGAGAAGCAGTTGCGGCGACAGCTCGTCGGGACCGAGGATCCGGTCGCACGGGCCCGCATCGAAGCAGACCTGCACATTGCCGAGGTGGACCGGCTGTACGCACACTATCATCCCTTGCTGGAACCGTACATCAGCCTCTACCCGCTGAGCGACAAGCAAAAAAGCAGCAGCGGCAGAAGCAGCAAGACGAACGACGAAGAGGACGAAAAGGACCACGCTGGAAACGGAAGCGAGAGCGAGAGCGAGAGCGAGGACCAAGAAAAGGGAGACAAGGGCGTCCGCGCAGCTGCGAGGCAGAGTTCGGCGGCGCAGGCCCTGCGGGCATCGCGGCCCCCGATGTGGACCGTGGTCGAGGCGACCATGCGCGCGGGCGGACTGGAGGCGCTGGAAAGGTTGCGGTGGCGGGATCCCGTCACGAAGGAGGACAAGACGGCCACGTCAAGCGACGGTGCTACGCAGAGGACAAAGAAGACCAACGATGACGGTAAAACGAAGCCAGGCGGCAAGGGACGGCACCAGGCATCCAACGACGAGAAGACAACCCGTCGCGCTGCGGCTTCTACTCGACCTCCAGCCGGTACGGTGGAAGAGAACGAGAGCTTTTTCGAGGGCATGTGATGATCAGAACATACCTACAAAGACGGATAGCCCGATGAGGAGGACTTGTGGATTTGCCACACGCATAGGATCGAGCGAATGTTCATAGCGTGCAAAAGCAGGAGCAGAAGCAAACCAACGCCATATTGTAGCATTCCAGGTGCAGACACGTCTTTGGTATTGACGAAGACTTTTGTTTGATTTCTTTTTCTAAGCAATTCAACAAAAACTCATACCATATTCCGTAACGAAAATTAAAAGGGGGACGAAGGTGAAAAAGCAGACCTTGAAAGGCAACAATACAAATAGGAAGGACGTACAATGATGTCCTATCCGTAGAATAAATTGTGGGAATCGCAACGACGGGGATGAAAAAACAAGACCAGCGCAAGAAAAAAACAGTAGATGAGAAAATCCATTCTCATACTATATATATAAATATATCTTACAGTCACAAAACGCCGCGCAGAACGTTAAAAAATATAAGAAAAGTTGAATGAGACAAAAAACAATAAAATAAAAAAGACCCGTATGCCGGTAAGAGAGGCAGATGACCGGAAACCCGTACCTGGGCTGTTCACCGCCGCCTTGCAGACGACCGGATCCCTTTGCGAAAGGGCGTGGCCGCGCTCCGCCGCCTCGGGGTTGTAACACTTGCCGCCGCCGCGGGTGCTGTGGCCTTGGTGGCATCGGTTGCTGTGGTGGTGGCGGTCGGCGTGGCGGCTGTGCGCCGGCCGCCACTGCCCTTGGCCACCGGTGCGTCCGCGGTCGACGCCGTGATCGTGTTGTCCTCAACGTCAAACTCGAGCCCCCTGAGCTCTTCGTCGTCCATGTCGGTCAGGTCCTCGCTGAGGCTGCGCACGGCATCCTGGCCCGGCCACAGCTCCTCGGCCGCGGTGGTGCCCTCCAGGCTGAATCCGTTGAGGTACCACAGCACACCGCCCTCGCTGAGCAGGCTGGCCGCCGGTTTCTGACCGTCGCCGTTGGTGGCCGCAGCGCCCGCAGCGTTGCCGACGCTGCCACTACCACCACCACCACCACCACCAGGGACACTGCCGTTGTGGGACTGCGGTGGCGTCAAGGGGCCGCCGTTGGCGGGTTGGCTGGCGCTTCCAACGCCGTTGCCATCAACCAGAACACCATTACCTTTGCCGTTGGCCAGGAAAAGGCCGTGTGCGGGATCGCCATCTTGGTGAAGGTCGCCGACGGGGGTGGTGGCGGTGCCGTTGACTACGTCCAACAAGCCACCCGCATGGGACTTGGCGGTCGCCATGTGCGCAGCGGTGTGTTTCGCAGATGCTTTCGGAGTCGCATCGTTGTCGCCATCCATGCTGTCAAACCCGTCTGCGTCTTCTTCTTGCGCAGCCTCGTCGGCTCGCTGCCCGTTCGTGGCATGTTTTCTGGCCGCGCGGTCCTGGACAACGACGACAGTCTGATTAGTACCCTCCGTCGTCGGCACCAAGCTGTCGGTCATTACGACGTCTTCCGCAACAGGCTGCGATGATGCCTCAGCGGCAGCCACGGAAAGAGAGCGAGTTGTTGCCACGTGCGACACGGTGATGGACGTCTGCTGCAATTCGACGGCCGCCTCCAGCAGCTCGTCGAGCTCCTTCAGCAGCGTCTCGGCGGGCACGTCCGTGATGTCGCACTCGGCACGAACAGCCGCTTCTAGCATCGGCTGGATCGCTTTGAGGATCCGTTTGCCCAGCCGCTTCCTATCACGCGCCTCTGCGTACGCCGTCTGTCCGTTTGTCTTGGCGGCAGCCGTAGAAGCAGCAGCTGCTGCTGCTGCTGCTACTGTTGCTGCCGCGTCCGCCACCGCGTCGTCGCCGTTCGCTCCGTCGAGATTACCGTTTGAACCCGAGCCGTCAGGCTGCGCCGTCGGCGGCTCAGGTTCTGGCTCTTGGTTGATGCCCCTGTGAATGAGACTGCAGAGATCGCGCACAAAGCTGAGAGCGTTCGTGTACAGACGCTTGTCGAGTTTCTCCTGTAGCATCGCCAGTCCGTCGCGGAAAACGTTTTTGTCGTATCTAGTTCGACGTCAGCAAGAACCGGCGACAAAAGATTTGAAAAGGAAAGGAGATGGGGTAGACAAAAAAAAAAAAGGTAGGGCCACGGCCCGAAAAAACATACATGCTAGCCTTGTCGACGACCGGCGCCAAAAGTTTGTGAATCGGAAAGTAGCAGGTATCGACAAAGTCTTGCTCCATCTCGGCGCCTTCGAGCTTGTCGTGTTCGCGCGCAACCACGTCGTTGGCCAAGGAGCGTAGCTGCTCCAAATCGCGGATCAGCATCTCAGCGAACTCGACGCGCCGCTCGAGGCGCGCCCGGCCCGAGGGTCCCATGGCGGCAAAGTTCCGGCGCGTTAGTTCCATCGACGTGAAAGTCTCCATCTGCAGCTGCAAACGCTTCAGGAGGGCGGCGCCGCGCCGCGCCTCGCGCTTGAGCGTCCAGTACCGGCACGCCTCCGACACAAACTCGCGCCGCCGACGCAGCATGAAGCGCTGGAGCGCCGTCTCGACAATGTCGAACACGGCCTGCGGGATCACCGGAGCGCCCGAAGGCAGTTTCCACATGGGCTTCGCTGTCTGTCCGGCGCCCTTTTTCTTGTCGCCCGACGGCGTCATCGCGCCAACCACGTCGCCGGCCTCGCCCGCAGCGGTACCGCCCACAGCAGCGGAGGCAGCCGCGGCCGCCGCGGCCGCCGCGCCCATGGCGGCATTGATCCGCACACCGGTCAATTGCGACTCGTCCAGAGGGTGCTCGAGCATCGCGTGCGAGTGTGTCGCGGCCATTTGCAGGGCCGAAGCCCGGCTGTCCGCCCAGATGCGACCGCGCATCGTGCGCTTGTAAAAGCGTTTGGCGTCGCGCGTTGCCTGGTGCACGGCGTGCTCTTTGGCGTAGTCGGGTGGGCAGTGCTGGTCGCAAAAGGCTTTGAGGACCATGCTATTGTCCAGAATGGCCAAGGCACCCTGGCTGTTCTTCATCTTCAGATAGAGTCGTGCACGCCGAGCACACGTGACGTGGAACGCTTGATAGCAGGCTTTGTTACCGCACTGAATGCAAGCGCCCATTTTCTGGCGACAAATGTAGCACGTCAGCCGCCAACGGGTTTTAGGCACCTTCTCGACATCCATGATCGGCTCCATGAACGTCGTGTTGCCCAGGGACGTCTCGGGAATCCACATTGCGCACAGCATATGAGCCCATTTTGACGAATTTGTCTGCTTGAAGGCGCCGTCCGTGTTGGGGCAAAAGATACATGTCTAGTTCCGAAGGTTAGGACGTCGCAAAAAAAAAAAAAAAGAAAAGGTAAGAAAAGCATTTAATGGAGATGATAACAAAAAAAAGGAAATAAAGGAAAAAAAGGGGGGGAAACGTACCGGAATGCCGCGTCCTATCAGCTGGCACTTGCGACACAACCATTGGCCCTCGGGGATAAATGGAACGCCGTAGCAATCTTGGTGCACCGCCAGGTCGCAGCCGTCGCAAAAGACGATGGCGTTGGTGTTTTCGCAGTCGCCGTCGTCGCAGATGGCGCACTTGCTGTCCTGCTCCTCACCCGCCTGCGTCTCGCCGTTGACGGCGGCCGCCGAGCTCGAGCGCGGCCGGTGCGTCTGCGGCGGCTTGGGGTTCGGCTTGGGGATCCGCTTCTCGAGCGCATGCCACTCCTTTTCGATCTTGGTGATGGTGATCTCAAAGATCTCGCGCGTGATCGGCTCGACCCCGTTGGCCTTGCGCTGCGCGTTGTACTTGGCGAGCCACATGTCGTCTTGTTCGTCCATGTCGTACTCGACACGGCCCACGCCGCCGTTGCTGCCGGCACCGCTGCCCGGAATGATAGCGCCGCCACTGCCGCCCAGACCGGCCAGGCTACCGAGGCTGCCCGCGCTACCACCGGGACCACCGCCAGCAAAAAGATGCGCCAGCGACGGATCGCTGGCGGCGGCTTCCCGCAACTGCGCCTCAAACTCCTCCTCGGCATTGGTGTCGCTGGCTTTGATCAGCAACCGCTTCGGCCGGATGTAGATGTCGCTTTCCTGGTAGCCGACGTTCATCATGGATTTTTCGACGTAGCGACCAAAGGTGTTGCCCTCGAACATGAGGATTCGGTTGGTCTTGCGGTACGACGGCAGTTTGAGGTCGAGCTTCTCCTTTGGTGTCTGGTTGTGGATCGGCAGCACCTTGGGCGTTTTGGGCGTCGAGGAGGTACCATAGTAGTTGCCCAGAAAATCGCGGGACGACCGGCCGAGCCTACGGCGGAGGGGCGTTGCCAACTGCGTAGGCGTTTCGGCCGGCGTGACGGCGGTATTGCTACTGGTCGTCGTCGCCGTCGTCGCTGCCGTCACACCGTTTGCTGCCACGCTTTGATCCGGGACTGCCCCAAGACAGTCCGTGGGCGTACTGGGACCCCCAGCAGAAGCAGCTGTGTCAAGGTTCCCGTTGCTCGTCGTTGCGGCAGCAGCACCCGATCCCACACCATCTGTCGCTGCCGTTTCCGCATCAAATCCCGCGCCGACACTGACGGCGGAAACAGCACCTCCGTCAAGAGTTCCGTTAACAAAAGGCGACGCACGGCTTACGGGGAGACCCCCGGCGGCCGCGGGCGTCATGGCTGTTGCCGGCTTCTCCGCCGTGCCGTCCACGTCCTCTGCGCGGTATACCATGAACGTCGTCTCAATGTCCAGATTGGGGTGGAACTCCTCCCAACCGCGCTCTTCCCGGGGCTTGTACCCTTCGCCTTGCACAACGGCGGCCGCAACGGCGGCGGCGGAGCTGAAGCGTTCGTCGTCGTCGTCGGGCTCGTAGCGGCTGACGGCCGTCCGGGTGCGTGTGCTCCGTTCGCGTCGCGGCAAAATGGGCGAGGACGCGGCGCCACCGGCCGAGGCCCGGGCCCTTCGTGTGGCCCCGCTACCAGACGGGGTTCTGTGTGCGCCGACCGCGCCACCGCCGCCACCGGTCGATGCGCGTCCGGCACCGCGGCCGACGACTTGGGTCACCACGCCGTCTTCGTCGACAAACCGGCCCCCGCCGCCAGGGCCACCGGGAATGTACTTGCGCCTCTTAGGCGGCGGCTCCGAAGACACGGCGGCGAGGCGTGCGGCGCGTGCTGCGTTGGTCGAGCCCGGGGGGCGGCCGCGGCGACGGCCCAAAGCCGTTCGCCGCGGCGTGAAGGGCAGAGCCGGCATCGGAAAACGTTGTGGTCGGTGCTTGAGATGTATTGTGGGTGTGTGCGTGTGTGTGCGTGTGTGCGAGGGTATGAAGTACGGGGGTGTTCCGTCGAAGAGAACAGGGTTCGCGTCGGTAGTTTTCGTGCTTGTGCTCGTTTGCTTTGATGGGGTACAAGGTCGAGAGAAAATATCGAGAGAAAAAAATCGCGAGAAAAGATCGAGGCACAGAAGCCGCGTCTCTCAGGACGCCGAGAGGGGGTGGCGTTTCGAAGACTGAACACGTCGGATGCGCATCTGAGCGAGGGATGAAGTATCCCGATAAAGCAAAAAAGAGGGGGCAAAAAGCCCTGAAAAGATACAAGCCCAGCAAAGGCGAGAAGAAGTTGCCCACTGGCTGGTCGTGCGCGTTTGGTGCGTTTGACGATGACCGATTCCCGGAGAGAGGGGGGGGAAGAGAGAGAGGGAGGGAGGCGAAATGGTCCACGCAAAAGATGCTTTTCGGTGGTCCAGGTTCACGTCGCGATGGGTTGCAAACGACGCTAATCCCAAAACAGGTTAGTGTTGTTTGTTTTGTGTATCCGCTTCTAGTTTTGTCAGCCGCCAAACAAGGGGCAGTGGAGACCGCCTCACAGAGCCGTCCTATTTTCGTATTTTTTTTCCTATTTAATTTAATTCTACGTACATACAACGTAATGAGCTTCTTTGCCAGATACCTCAACCCTCGACAAGATTCTTGTATTGAACCCTCGAACAGGCAACCCAACCCGTCAAGTAAATGGATGCATTCATACGCAATGGGAATACGATCATTCACGCGTTGTTATAGATTCTTTTTACCACGACACGACGGGCAATTGAATCGTGAAAAAGAAGCTCTCGAAACACTACACTCACTATACTTGAAATTTAGAAGATGATTCACGTGTACGTCTAGTTTTACCGTCTTCTCCAAAAGAAAGAAAGGATGTGAGCGTTGCTTCCAGAAGACTTGCATTCAATTGATTTATACTTATCTGAAAAGGCCTGCTTTTGTTTGCATCATCATAAGTTCAAAATGATGGGCGACAAACAGCATGCGGCAGTGTAGTTAGGAAATGTTTTGCGCCTCGTTGTCTCGAGGTTGGCCAGAAACTGGGTCCAGCCTTGGCTCATTCGCATCGACTTTGGCGGAAACCCGATTGTCTGCCCTGCAAGTCGCGAATCAAATACAGACGATCGCGATGGGGCGGACGGGGGGGTTGGAAGGCTCGTGGCCAAGACAACGCTAATGTATGTACGAGTAAGTCACGAAGGACTACGGGGAGTACAACGAGAGTGTTGCTTTATTGCTCGGGTCTTTGCACCGTTCCCACGTGTCGGGGTTGCATTTTGCGTCTCGAAAGGAACAAAAGTCGAAGTGACGGGATATGCAAGAACCATGGCGTGGGAAATGAAGTCAAGTACGCATCGCACGGGGGAAGGGGGGAAACTTGTGAATCCACAACGACGTAATCACTTGTTTTTTGCGAAACGGCTTTATCCGTTACTTTGGGCCCGATCGACGGTAAGGTATGTAAGGGGGGGGAACGGTCCGACGCCATCTCTTGACTCCGTAATACAAAGTTTCCTCCAATCCTTTTTGCTCCTTGTTCTTGCTGCTCCTCCTTGATGGTCCCCTAACGGGGCGAACTTTTCTAGTCTGGGGGGGTTATGGTCGTACCTTGCATACCCGCTTTCTTTTTTTTTTTTTTTTGCACGTCATTGTCCAATATTGACGCCCGAATCTATACGAGCTCTACAACATCGACGCCACCTGAGCACAGCAAAAGCAGTCAGTCAGTGATATGACGAGCGGCTAACATAAACGGGGTTTTTTTTTAAAAGGTTATATTCTCCACCATGCTACTGCTAATATATATATCAAAATAACGTCACACGACATTACCACGATGCTTTTTATATCTCATTCTTGATGTTCTGGCTTGGACTCACCAAAAGTGACCACGCCGAACCGAGATTTGGTTTTTTTTACTCGGACACGGTTCGTTAGTCTTTTCGGGTAAAAATAAATACGCAACCGCGCGCAATTTCGCTTTCTTTTTTTCTCTCTTCTATTTTCACTCTTTTCGTTCTTGTCTATTCCTTTCTTCCCTTGTTGTTGACAAATTTTTATTCTCCTTGACTGGAGGGACAATAGTAAGGGAAGGAAAAAGATAAGCAAAAGAAAAGCTTCCAAATGATACGACCATACGACACCATGGTATTTGACGAAAAAAAAAAAACAATGTACTGAATCTAACGACTTGCTGTCGCACATAAGTTAGAAACACCGAATGCAACAAGTTGCGTAGAGAGCAAAATAACGAATAGGAACGGCGACTAGACAAAATGTACGCAGAAGAAGCATCGTAGTTTCTTTGTCCTACATTCTCTACGCGGACAAATATATGTGCTGGGTTGGGCGCAATTCAGCGCTGAGCAAGCAAAAAAAACAACAGCAGAGGATTTTAACAGCGTGGTGCCTACACTTTGCACAAGTGGCGCAAATTTACTGAGAGCAGGGAAGGGGGCGGATTTTTTAGGGACGACACGAGTAATAAACACAAAAGAAGAGAGAATGGTAGCGAGGAAGTCTTATCCATCATGCGAATAATATTGACGTTGACTCAAAAATATGGTAACGGCGAGTAAATAAAAAAAAAGAAAATGCTCCCACAAAAATAAAACTAAAAAATAACAAGGGAAAAGAAAAAAAACCATGTTTCAACGCAAATCCCAACCGACGCCGATACGCTATGCTCTTAACAAATAAACAAATCCAAAGTGCGGTCCCATGGAAAAAATTGAAGTACAAGTGTGGGTATAAAACAGGATGGGTGGGTTAAAGCGGTTACTTGCTGTCAAAACAGAACGCTTTCCAGGGGGTGTTCAGATTCAGCTCAACTGTTCTATGCCGACATGAGGCGAAGTTGTTTGGTAATGCTCGGAAGATATGAAAAAATAATAAAAAATATGTAAGGAAACGGGAGAAGCGCCAAAGTTACTTCATTAGCCCAACGTCCGACCAGAGTGTATGGCCTGTACGCTTGCAGGCCGAGATGTGGCGGGTCCCGTATGAATCGCAGACGTTGTCGTGCTGCTAAAGGGATTGTTATGGTATTGTGACGGGTGGCGGACCGGATCCCACGTTTCTTCACTGAGAACGCTCAAGTAGCCATCCCCTATCTGGTCTCGTAGCGCTTCAATCTTGCGCTTGTAGAGCTCGCCGCCAACATCCCAATCCTGTGGCTCTCGCCATACCGGAATGGGGGGCGTTGGGGTGCCGAAATTTGTCGGAGTACGGATAGGTGTATAAACGGAAGAAGGTGCCCTAGTTGGTGACTGCGTGGGCGTATGAAGAGCGGCGGCAGCGGCGGCGGTGGTGTCGGTTGTTGCTGTTATTGTGGTTGTTTTCGTAGTTGTAGACGGCTCGGCGTAACCACCGGTTTGTGCTTCGGGTGGGGAGAAAGCTGGGGAGAGAGGTGCCTGCGGCAAGTGGTTTCTGCGTGGCGTCTTTGACGTTTCCGTATACGGCGGCGAAATACCGTGAATGGGTGCAACTACCGCCGCACTGGCTGTGTCTTCACTTGCGTACGAACTACGATAGTCGTTTCCCGTCGTAGGTGGTAGCATCGCCTCTGCCACCATTTCGGGAGGTAGGTCCATTGGGTCAATCTTGGGCGGAGTTGCCGGAAAGGCTGAGGAGACGGAAGCCAACCGCGGAGTGGCGTCGTTCGTTGCAAGGTCGACAATGCGTCTCTTTGGCACGCGTTTTCGGCGAGCCGCCGCGTTCGTATTTCCTTCACCGGCCGCTGCCCGCACATGCAGGCGTTCCTTGCGCAACACAGCGGGTTCTCGATGGGCACCGTACACAATGGCCGGCTTGCTCACGTCAACGGCGGGCACTGTGGGGACAGGTGGTGGCTTGATCACCGGCACGACTGGAGGGAGAGGGGCCCGTTCGACCAGGTATTTCCGTTCCGAATAACTTGGGCCGGCGGCGTCGATGATGACGTCCTCGGTGAAGCCAGGCGTCTTTCGGAAAATGTTGAAGATGGTGATGCGGTAGTCGCGGTGCGTCCGGGTAAAAGGGTTGCCGGTCACCCAGACTTCGCGGATATCGGGCATGCCCGTCAATCGTGCAAGTTCCATGGGATCCGTAAGGGCGTTGTCGCGGAGATCGAGACGTTCGAGCGGGTACAGCTTCTCGATGCCTGCAATCGATTGCAAGCGGTTGGCTCGCAGGTTCAGGGCGGTTATTGCAGGCAAAGGAAAATGGGCGACGGAACGCAGCGAGTCGATCATGCAGTGTGACAGGTTCAGGGCACGAAGCGCAGTCAACGAGGCGAGGCTGTCCGGAATCTGGGAAAAGAGGTTGGACGACAAATCCAAAGAATGCAAGGTGTTGGACAACGGCGACAAACTGAAGGCGGGTATCGAGGTAAGCGAATTGTCGGCGAGGCTGAGGTGCCTCAGAAAGCGCCATTTGGAGGCGGGTACTACGCCCAGGGACAGCAGATTTGAAGTACTGCCGCGCCTGTTGTACCAGGAGTCAGACATACTCGAGTGCGAGCTGTTCGAGCCGGAGCGGTGCACCTTGTGCGAGCCCCGAACATAAGGTGTACCGTTACGGGAGCTGGAAGGCCGGCGCGGCGAGTGGCTCCGGGGACGCGACGACGACTTGGAGGGCGATTTGGGAGACGCTTCGTCGCTGTTGGAGCGCACAAGAGAAGGCCGGTGATCGCCTTCGCTTTGCTCATCCGCGACCGGCTCGCTGATGACCGAGCCAACGCGGATGTCCACAGCAGAGCTGCGTGGTACGGGAGAGCTAGGCATGGAGGCGCTTTTGTGCAACTCGGCGTGAGGGAGGGATGGGCTGCTCCGGCGTGGGCTTGAGCCTAAGCCGACACCGTTGCCACCACCGCCAACAGGACCAACCGTGGGCGAGGTTTGTGTCCTAGACGTTCGCCTGCGCCGTTTGTCCATGTCGTCCAGAACAATGTCGATCAGTATTTCTGCGGGGTCATCAACGCAAGCGCGTTTCAGCGTCAGGGACCGCAGTTGGTCGGCCAGGCGGTCCCATCCGTAGAATTGACGGAAGTCGACGTCGCAGACCTCTAGAGCTTGCACGTTTTTGAAAACATGAAGCGGCACAGCCGAGTCGAAGGGAAATTCCTCGTAGCCCCGAATCAAGCGCGCGCGCCAATCCGGAGCCAGGCGCAGGCAAGGGATCTTGGTAAAGGCCGAATAGAGATACTTGAGGTCGGCCAGAAGGGCGGCTTTGTGGCGTTCGGTGCGGGCGGCGGAGATGCTGGAGCCGATACCAAAGCTGGACCAGAGAGCAGACATGCCGGACATGACACTCCGGATGCTCGAGACGGAGCGAATGGACCCGACATCAGAGCCGCGCGATTTGGAGCGTTGGGACTGGCTCAGAAAGGACACATAGTTGGTCGAGGCAGCCGCATCGTGGAGATTCTCGATTCGAATACCCATCGGACCGACCGGAATGCCCAGCTCCTCGAAACGGGAAAGCAGGTAAAACAGGTGGTGTGGCGTGAGAGCCAGCTTTGCGGATTTCACCGTATGCGAGGTAAAGTTGAGGGAGCCGAGGGACAAGGCGGCAGCAAGTGAGCTCGAAGTGGACGAAGACGTTGATGGCCGCTCGGGCAAGGTCGGAGACGAGGCACTGGTCGGGAGCGCGGACACGCTCTGCGACGGGCCGTGTCTGGGGCCATGTTGCCGTCGGAACTGCAAAGCGTTCGCAAGCGCTTTTTCGTGGGTCCGCACAAAGGTGGCCAATTGCTGCAAGCATGGAAACAACAAATCGTCAGCTTGACCGTTCCGTCGTGCCTCAGTACTTCGGTTGACGTCAACCGATCTAAAAACCTACCTTGATAAACAGCTCCCCGTCTTCCGAATCCATAGTTGCAAAAAAATTACGGATGCATCGGGGACAGCCAAAAAGTTGAAGTAGCGATGTTGATTCGGAGTAGGCGGAAGCAAACGCACAATCGCAGTGGACTGTTAAACCGCCAAAGAAAAGAAAAGGCAGTACCGGTGAAAATTGAGGCACGAAGAGAATATGTATGTGTATGATCTCTTTCAAGCATTCGTCAGATACGGCGTCACTCGCAACTGCAAAATCGTCTCTTTGAAAAGAGAGTAATAACCTGCAGTACGAAAAAAGAAAAGGTCAGTCAAACAGTCACATTCGTTTTGCGAGTGACGAGTCGAAGGTGGAAAAAAGACGAGTGGACGCGTTCAAAGGGCAAGGCAGCGCAGACAGAAATACGGCCGAAACTTCAGTGACAGTGAATCGCGTAAAAGAGAGAGAGAGAGAGAGAAAGACAGAGACAGATGGAGACAGGAAACCAAGGTGCGCGGTAGGTGAAGACCTATAAACACGCCGTCGAGTCCGGAATGAAGGGCAGCAGGCAAGCAAGTCCAGAGAAAGACGAACCCCCGAGCATCCGTGAAATTCGGTTCAGGAAACACAGCCTCGACCGTTCAGCAACTGGTATCCAGCACTTAAGATAAAGGGCGAAAGCGGGAAGAATCCGAGAACAATGGAAGATGCAAAAAGCCGGAGGGATCCAAGAGAAAGCACTCGAAATAAAGAGAAGGAGAGCCAGAAGTTCTGTATGTTGTTTCCTTTTGCCACCAAGGCAGCAGTCGAGCGCCCAGGGCAATATCAAGGTGCAGCAAAATACGAAGAAATAAAACAATAAAATCGAAAGGAGGGCAGGTTGCTGGCAAGGCTTTCGGTGGTGACAAAAGGCATCCCAGGCATTGTAGCCAATATGAATAAGGTGGTGGCCTCGTATCGCTTTTCCGGGTGCCTTTGGCTCGTGGTCCTATTGTTTTCTGTATAAGGTAACCAAGGGGAGGGTCATGCCGCATCCGATCCACGCCGTTTGCTTATTCCAGGACCAAAAACCAAGTCGAGGCCGGAAGCTGATTTTCTCCTCTTGTTTGCCGGTTTGAAAAGGAAAACCAGGAAAGGGCAAAGAAGGGCATAAAGAAAACATTTAATATCGACTGTGAATCAACAGACGAGACACCTGAAGTAATGGAAAATAACAAAAAACAAGCAAAAGGGACAGCTGAGGGAAGGGTGGAACAGGTTGGGAATGATAGGCTGCCAAATACAACTAAAATTGATCACACGCACACCAGGCGTGTGTAAAGGCAACGGAAGGATGGCACGCATACCAGTCCCCGAGAAAGGGGTGTATGGGACAAACAAAAACAAAACAGCAGGTCAAAAGACCTGGGCGAGCCGGCGCCGTAGAAAGAAAAATGCAGGTCGTTGGAATGCAAGACACGACAGGCCCGCGCGGGGCTTTCTTGTAAATGGGCAGCGGACTGTCGTCGTTTAAATGAGAGAATATTTGAGGGAAAAAGAGAAACCAAACTTGAAAAGAGAAGAGAAGAGAAGAACACAAAGAAGAAGAAAAAAAAATACGACGCAACGAAGCAGCGACGAGGTTGTTCAGTGCGTAGACAAGTTGGCCGCCCGTGCCTGCCTCTTTTGCAACGTGTGCCTTCTTTCTTTGTTTCTTTTATACTTTTTCTTGATCTGTTCTCGGAACCGCAAGGCTTTCGGGTAGGACTCCCATGGATGTCGCGGCGTGGAAGGCGCGGAGACGAAGGGCAGCAAAAAGTGGAGATGGATTTGAAACCAACAGACACACGCAATACACACAAGCTTCGCACGACAACAAGATACGGGAGGCGCGACCAGCGCTAGCGGGAACAAGAGGAAACAGCGCGGTTGCCCAAAAGGAAAAAACAATGTGGGAAAAAAAGGAAGAAGGAAGGAAACACGCGATAAGAGCAAGAGAACGAGGTCGGAAGGTGTATCGGAAGGTGCAAGCAACAAAATCAAAGCGCAGCCAAAAAACACAAGACTTACAGAAGGCTTGACGTGTCTCTCCAGCAGCGAGCAGCAAGGACGCTGTAAATTCGACAGAGGAAAGCAATAGTTTGCTCTGGCGGAAAATGTATCTATCCACCGAGCTACTCTCGCGAATGTCGAGTTCGGTGAGGGAGAGTCGGACGTCGAGAGAGGGAGAGAGAGAGATGTCGAGAAAGTTCGGGACAAGGACGGGCGGAAGGAGCGAACAATGACGGCCTTCGCGCACGGAAGGAACCCGGAAGGTAGACGGAGGCGGCGTTGGACTCGGTAGGGGAAAAGGGAGGGAAACCAAAACGGGTAAAAAAAAAATTAAATGCGTAGTCCACGATTCTTTTCCCAAGTGATCCCCACGGAAAACGAAACGAAACGCAGCCAAACAACAACCAAACAAACAAACAACCAAAAGCAACGAAGCAACGCCCCTGCGTTCCTCGTTCCCTTTTCCTTGTGCCTGTTGATGCTCTTTGCGGAGCACCACCTCTACCGATCAACAACGCGAAACTAAACAAGGAAAAGGAAAGAGAAAAGGAAAACAAAAAAAGAGACGAGAATGAACAAGGAGAGGGCGTTAGATAAACGCGGACAGAAAAAGAGGGAAAAAAAGGGAAAACGGAAAATTGGAGTCGAAGAGGGGGGACGGATTTAGTTTTAATAGTACGAGCAACTTCATTTTCCTGTTGACATGGGGCTGGCTAGCCGGCTACGAAGTAGGCTTGGCAGCCAGCCTGGGGGGTAAGAGGTTTGGAGGGTAAAAACACCTACTTCGTATTACAACATAGCGGGGGATGGGGGGGAGAAGAAACAAAAGTCAACACAAGGTTACGAGTAACTGCGTAATTGCAGCCTTCCCAACCCCACCTCTCTGCCCTATTAGCGTGTGTTGCGCGCTGATGAGCAGCAGGCATCCCGAGGACCCTTGAGAATGCACATGCAACCCTTCCCACCCCCTCCATCATCCACTAATCGCGGCCGTAGACCCCTGTTTGTTTTGCGGTTTTCGTATATGTACCAGTGTCGGTCGAAAAGTAAGATTGCAGCATCTTATTGTCTACGAAACGAGCGCTGCGACTGGTTGCCAGCAACAGCAACCTGAGCAAAGTTGTGTGATATCTTGATGTTTGAAAGGAACGAAGAAAGAAACATTTCCCCTATTCTTACCTTTTTTTTCCATTTTTTTTCTTGCATTCCTTGCCGCCGTCAGAAAATGGAGAGGCATGGGCCACAGAACAACCCAATTTAACCAATAATGGCGTGGGAAATCGGGGAGCTGCATGAGAGACGTGCACGGGCAAAAAAAGAAACAATTTCCGTCCTTTTTTTCTTGCTGTTAACGAAGGAGGCCAGGGAGGCTGCATGCTGCATGCTGCGGCTAAACGAGCTCCTCCTCCTCCTCGTTCTGAGAGCAGCACAACGATACGGAGCATGGCATGTTTTGTAGGAAAGGGACGCAGGAAACACAGTTTCATTACAGAAAGAGAAAAAAAATTGGAATGACGCTACTGTACGGAGTATGCACGCTGTGAACTATGCCAAACGACGCACGACGCACGACGCACGATGTCTTTTGCAGTACTACATAGATGAATACGCATACAAAAGCAGGGGCGAGGGGGGGAAGTGGGAGAAGAAACGGGCTTGAGGTTCCGCTACATCTTGGACCAGCCTGCAACAAAGGCATCTGCAACCTCAAGAAGCAGGGAGACAAGCAAACGCGCCAGAACGATTGGCTGCCGGGCTGGTCTTTGCAGGCCAAAAGGAAAAGGCGCCGAAAGCAGAAAAAAACGCAAGACGCTGGCTGGCTGGATCGTCCTCGCTTTTCTTCGTTCTCCTCCCCCTCCCCCCCTTTCCTCACACACACCAAGTAAGATCAGCCGCAAACTACGATACCAATGGCAATGAACAGGTCGTCCTATTTGCTTGTTTTGGTGTAGCAGATCCCGTTCGAGGCAGCCTCACCGCTAGACAAAATCGAGCAATAACGAGACAAAAGAAAAGAAAGGAGGGTAGACAATGTCCCGCGTGAGTCCATACAACACCCCGAACACTGTCGAATTTTCCCTTTGTGTGCTTGCTTGTGTGCTTGCGCTCTTGTTCAATGTTGCACCATTGGCTCGGAACGACGTATTTTCGAAGCGGCCGAATCCGCAGGCGGTTTGCCCGTTGCGAGGAACGGGGTCCGTGGTGGCACCAAACGTCGTATGTCGGCTGCGATGCGGTGCGAGGGGCGCTCTGCGGTGTGGGCGGTCGAGTCGATGTGGCCTTCGCGTGGCGGGAGGTTTGGCGAAATGTAACAAAGACTGTTTGTGGTGTTTCGTACGACAGACATCAGAATATATTCCTTGGAAAACGACGGGGCTTCGAGGAGAGCCCGGCAGCGAGGACAGCCGTTCGCATCGTTTTTGTTGAAAAGCGCGCTACTGGAACGGGCTAGGTGTTGTATTCCACAGTTAGGACGAAACTAGCATCTGCTGGTCGTCGTCATCAGAAGGCTGCAGAGACCGGGGAAACAGAGAGAGGGCGTTATGGTGCTGGCCATTGAAACAACATTTTAGCCCAGATAAACAATCCCGGAGGAAACGACTGATACGGCAAGAGACCAGCGATTTGGCGCTTGCGGGCTAGCGCCATGTTCGCCCTGAAGAAAAGAAGCAGATTAACTACTCAGGTCGTTAGGTATTTCCTAACTTGGTTGCTAGCGCCAACAAGGTACGGTAGCCTCTTCTTTTGGGTATCAACTAACGGACTACGAGTAACATAACACACACACACGGCATGCGCCGGTACCGACTGGCAAAGGGAAAGCCCTTCTTTTTTTCTCCGCACACGATAAGACGTAACGAACTATGGAAAAGGTACGAAATCGTAGTTGAGGACGCACGACGAATTTGCTACCAACATCTCTCTCTCCACAAGCGTGTTTTAGCATCAATGTTGGCTCTAACGTGTTTCTCCCTTTTTTTTTGCCCGCGACAGCCTCGTCTGACTTGAGCGTGGGGACCCCCGGTCACGGAAAGTCCTGGTGAACATGCGGGAGAATAGCACCGTCTTCTGCCCTGCGCAATCGGCTCGTTTGACCGAACACAACGGCTCTTGTTTATCTCTCTCTCACACATTCAATTTCTTATCTTTCGTGCTCTTCAGACGCCGGGCAAAAAAGGAACCACCCCAACCCAGAGGCTGAGAACAAAATACCTTTTTTTGCCGCTCTTCCCCCCTTCCCACCTCCGTCTAAGCCCACGCACATGCCGGGTGACTTTTTTGTCTTCCTTTTTGGCTGTTTCTTTTGGCAAGCGGCGGTGAAGATCACAAAAAAATCCCTACTTTTTGTCCATTTTCTTGGCTTTTAGCGGCGCGTGTTGGGAAAAAAAGGAAAAGAGTTGTGTCACCTTTTTGCCTATCAGGGTCCTTGTACCTTCCCCCTCCCCCCTCCCACATTCTGTAACTTTCATGTTCTTGCGACCTACTTGACGTTTCCCGTGGATAGTTGGTTCGGTATTATTGTTAGGCTGGTAAAGACCCTGTATGCCAAGGGGTTGATGCATTTTTGAGGCCGTCCATCACTTACTGGATTCGTTTTGAACAAGGAATGGTCATGGTCTTGTCAGCGGCTACACTCTTGTTCCCCCATGTTTTCCTCGCGGTTCTTCTTCTCGCACAGATGTGACCACCGTGCTAGTGCCGTTCCGTTGCTTTTTTATTTTTTTATTTTTTATTTCTTGATCTTTGAATTTCTTTGCACCGGGCCGTCTCGTTGGACCCCTGCAAAAGATCACCGCATGGCATATAGTAGCATACAAGTTACGGACTAATATTTTATATATTCCGCAACTGCTGGTCTATATCTATAGAAAACCCGTTTTACCCACGGCTCGGCGATATTGTAAACAAAAAATCATATAAAAATCAAAACGAAAACTAAAACGTACCGGAACCGCCGCAGACGGCGTTTATTCATGTTATCTCGGCTTCAGGGAAGCCCGTCCCTGTCCCATTCCATCTCCATTTTTTCAACGACGCTGACGTAGTTGCGCTGTAATACAACGTACAAGAAATATGAACCGCAGACCCTCGGTGAACTGTTGTCCAGCGACATCCAATCACGCTCTGCATTGTTCTCCTGATCTACAATGCTCGTACAAATCTCTCGACCCGTTCTAACCCGAAATAAAGCGGGATTTGTCTTTTGTTTTCTTTTTGTTTTTCTCCCTCTGTTTTTGCCTTGGCCGGTTTTCCTTATTAAAAGTCGGCAGACCAAAAGAAGCGGATCAGTCTTGATGTTCTTCCCAGGTGCTCTTTGTTCTACCTCGTAAGGTCCCCCTTGTTTTGTCTCAGCGGAAGAATGTGTACCTGCCGTCATTCCTCCCTCCTTTCGCTTACGGCGGTGGCGAGCGCGAAGGTCAATAAAAAAACTAGCTCGAGAAGAAATAAAGCAAAACTCCAAAAATCAAGACGGACAGGATGGCAACGTAGAGAACACGCAGAGGACAAGCGGAACATTGCCTCCTCGGAAATTCGGCATGTATTGATCTACACAGGCATGCAAATGCCAGAACTCATTGCAGGATCTTGAAGATTTTCCGCAATGCCTTCTGCTTCTTACTGGTCTTGGGGCTTTTTCCAAGGCGGAAGAACATTGTAACCATACACCGGCACACGTTGTTCCCAGTCCGTCCACGGTTGTCAACGAGACGACCCCACGTACTCGTACACCCTCTCTACACCAAAAACTTCCATGGAACTGTTCCATTGTCATAGTGGCCCTCCATCTTTTTCTTCTTCTTTCATCTCGGCTGCAGATGACCGTGGCGGGGTGCACGCGTAGTTGGTCCATGATGGGTACGGGTACGTAAGGATCTTTCAACCGCCCTTCGGTTTCGTCCTTCCACCCCACGGCACTATGAGCTGCTGCTGCTGCTGTTGTCTCCCCTGGTCCAAAAACACGGAGCAAGGATATGTCGTTACTCAGAAGCCAAGCCATATGATCGCCGTTGTGCTTCGTTTGTTCGGCCCACTACGGTTTACCACGGTCCTTTGTTGGCATTTCCGCTCATCTCGCACAAAGCGGGCACTGCGGTGCAGTCATGTGTACGAGTACGGCGCCAACCATCTCCACAGAGGGCTGACCCAAGCACGCAACAGACAAATCACAGATCCGATGTTGAAACTCTGCAAAGCGCTTTCAGGGTCTTGGGTGCAGTAGGCGGCGGGGGTCCACAAGGTTTGGCACACCAGGATGGATTCGCGAACGGTATGTCTCTGCTCGCCAGACAGGGTCCATAAGCAGAACACGCAGGTGCAGTTTCGTTTCTCACCGAAGGGCGGCGCAAAACAACCTATTCGCTGGGTGCGCGAAGTCTGACGTCATCGGACCCCAAGCCCTCGTATCGTGTCTATGGATCACACCAGGTGTACGAGGAACACCACTAGGTATGCCGTATGGCCGATTAAGGTAGTGCCCTGTCGCGGCGCTGTTGATCACCTGGCCTCGCCAAGACGCCGTCTGCCAAGGAAACACGCACAAAAAAAGTACGAGTATACGAGCACTCCTGCGTACCGACTTTACAGAGCAAGTCGTTTGCCAGCAAGATGGAGAGGCTTGGCCGTCGTCATGATACGGGCTCAGCTGGCAACTGTTTCCAGTCCGATCAAAAGTATTGTCTTTGTAGACGCCAGCCCACAAGACGGAGTACGGTCACATAAGCAAACCGAATATGGCCCGAAAAAGGACCCTGCATATTGTATGACATCATGACGGCAAGAAAAAAATACCTAGAAGACCCCCAAAAACAGACCTGCCATGGGACAGTTGTTCCCCTACAAGAACCCTGTCGGCTTTGCTTTTGGTGATCTGAGTTTTGCGACGCCCCGTCGTCAGTTAGCAAGTTCGATAACAGGCTACAGCGGACAGAACCGTAGGCCAGCCACTAGAGCGAAACAGATATAGCAGGGTCCCGCCCCGCCCGCCGTCCGTAGCGCCCACTGTTCTTTGGTTTGGTTCCCGCCCGACGGACTAAGAAGACCCTGGTCCCTTCTTTCCCCCCTCGGCCTTTCCCGGTGTTGGCCACGGTGCCGCTTACAATATCAGTACGGAGTAGGTAAGCATAATGCAACTACAAGGCTCGCTTATACGAGTACAAGACCGACCTTTCTGATCCAACGAACGACGGGGCGCCACCAACCCTTCTCTGTCTTTCGTTCAGCTATCAAGCAGAACAGCGAATGAACTTTTCTGGTGTATTTTTCTTTGAACTCCAAATAAGCGGTCAAGCAGTGATAGCCATACGCTATACCCTTGGAGGCGACAGACTTGCTTCCGCCAGCTTCATTCTCTCGTGGGCATGTTTTGACGAAGTTTTTTCCCTTTTCTTTCTTCCCTGTCTCTCTTTCTCTCTTGCCCGTTTTTGCCACCAGCCGGGAAAATACGTTGTAGTCATTGGTCACCCACCTCGTACGTTACAGCGCAGCGTTGCAGCAGAACCAGGGAAGATGAGGGAAGAGGGAAGAAAACGAAAAAGAAGGCGTTTGTTCGAAGAGAGCCGCCGGCGCAGGCCCTCAGTCCGTGCTCCTTTGTCCAGCGTCCAGAGAGAAAAAAAGCCCTGCGTAGTTCTCAGTCCTCGGTCGAACGTTAGTTGCAGGTGTAAGAATGTGGCACCCCCACTCGTCTTCCGTCTTGCCATTATCAAATTGTTTTTAAGTTTTCATATGAGAGAGTATACCCTTACCACTTTTGGCTATTACTGCCCCTCCCCCTCCTTTTGCTTTTTCTTTTTTTGCTCATGCAGCTCTGTGTACGCGGCTTTGCATTCATCTTGCTTCAGATTCTCGTCCATTCCAGAAAACATTTATTCATTACTGTAGACACGTTGAGATACTTGTGCTTTTTGGTAGCCGAAACACTCGTGTGAAAAATCCACGATCATTGTGCTCTTTTTCGTGATGCAAGTTTTAACGAAATGTTTCTTCATTTTTTTGCTCTCAGCCCGTTTTACCCCAGCCGCCCTCTTTTTCTCCTGTGGACCAGGAATGTTCTTCCTTGCTTGGGGATATCAACTGGTCCGCACAAAGCGGGTCCCCCTTGTTGCAGATCGTCCGTAGTTCGAACGTAAAGATACATTTTAGGTCTTCCGTACGACGTATCAAAACTTCATATGTATTAGTAGAGTAGTCTATGGTAAGTACGACAATGGGGCTGCAGTGTTTGCTCGTCGCACCCTTTCAGTTTGCATTGCTCCCTTATTTTTCTTTTTTTTTCTCAAGCTTGGCTCAAAACGGCTATCCGGTGAACCGCAAATCCTCTCTCTGCTCCTCCTGTCGCCACCAAACATGTTCCGGGGAGTCAATATATTACGGAAGCTGCTAAAACGCTATCGTGCGGGAAAGGAAGAAGGAAAAAAGAGGAAAAAAAGGTGTGCTACGATATCCCGATTTGAAGGGGGGGGGAGCGAATCCTGCGCTTCGGGCGGTTGATTTTGATATTTGATCTCGGTGTTGGTTTTTTGTTCATTTATCTTTCTATATTGTACAAAATCCGCACATCAAGCATAGAAAAAAAGTTGGAAAAAGCCGGAGATCGTTGGCACGACTTTACGGACTGCTTCGACACTAACGCACGGAAAGCAAGGATACAGTTCTGCTGCCTCGCGACGTCTACAAGAACAGCTTGTTCCAAGTTACAAGAGTCTGTGGAAGCTGGAGACGGAGGCGCAACAATGCACGAAACCCTTTCTGTTCAATAAAAACTTCAAGAGGTTCAGAAAAAAGGCAAAGAGGGTATCGGCACGAGCAAGCGGTCAAGAACATTAAAGTGCCGAAAATCGTAATAACAAGAACGATAATAAGATATACCTTTTTTTTTTTTTTTTTTTAAAAAAAAAAGGGTTGTATGCTTAGAGGACGGTTCTGGTTCGTTGGCCCCGTCATAAATGACAGGACGAACGCAAACTCGAAAATATGTCACACAGCCTCTCGTCTTCCTCTTGCCACCCGTTCTTGATACGCCAATGGCTTCACACATCTTTTTTTTCCTTTTTTTTCTCCAGTCGACTTGTCCTTCACCGCTTCATTTTGTGTGCGCGTGTGTGTTTCTGTTTTGTGTCCTTTGTGGCCCTCTCTACACAAAAATAAGGAACAAATCATTTTATTTTGTCTTGCTGGCCATTCTTGTGCCGTCCGTGAGTGTGTGCCCTTATGCACGAAGGGCGGCAGAGCGAGCGAGCGGTTGTGAGTCTGAGTATGCATGTGTGTGTGTGTGTGGGATGTGGGATGTGGGTTGTGGATTGTAGGATGCGGTAGAACTCTGTTCAACTGTTCTTCCTCGTTGCTTTTCGTCGTCAAACGTTCTTCGTCGCGGGGGCGGAACAAAGGTTGTGTGTTAATATCGTACGTACATACATCTTGGTCAATAGCCAATGACTTTTCTCTTTTTTTTTGTTCTTTTTTCCCTCTCCGCTCTTCCGCCCGCCTTGAAGTTTGTCGTGCATGGCATACTTCCCACCTGCGGCCAACTCTATGCTTCATGCAGCTCATTCTGATGTGTCTTCTTCGATTATAGATTTTTTTCTTTTTTTTCTTCGTGCCGCCTGCCCATTGCTTAATTCACCTGTGCATGTCGGCTAATGTGGAGAGCGTGGTAGCGATGTATTTTACCTGTCGAGCACTGCCGCCCTGCATGTCGCCGTGGTTTCGCAAAGTATGCTTAGCATACAGAACGCTGTGTGCAGACTTGGGGGGCCAACTAAACAAATCAATGCACAGATAAAAAAAGGGTCTGCAGACCGAGATCGACTAGAATTGGATCCAGGCAGGGGATGCGGTACTAGATAATAAACTCATGCTTGCGTAGTTGATGAACCAAACAATAACAATCCAACAAGGCCAACCCCATGCCGCGCCTGTCACGCCGTACGTAAGACCACGTATATATACAACTTGAAATCGTTGTGATAGATCGCTGGTTTTCGGCCTTGGCCTGCCCGGTTGTTGTGTGCACCCTGACCCCGGAAAGCGGCCCATGGATGAGGCCCGAATAACTGCAGTTGGTAAATCAGGGGACAGGCCGCACACGGGGCAAGACGGGAAACAGGGAATCCTTACACGAGTTGCGTGCTCGTGGCAGTTGAGAGAACTGGGTAGCACTAACATGCTTACCGTACGTAGTCTAGAAAGAACCGCTTTCACCATGTGGTAGAAAGGCTGCGGGCCGTTTCTGGGTATTTCTTTTTCGCTATTTCCGTAGTCTGACGGTCCTCGTAGCCGTTAGCTAGAACGGTTCTTTAATCCTGTAGCTTTATTTTGATAAGACAGACTAGGATCAGGGCAGTTGAACGTCGTAGTGTCTAGCACAGAAGGCTAAAAGCAAAAAAGCCTTCCTTTTTCTTACAGGTCCCTTCGTTCACGTACAACTAAGTCCCTTTTAGCAGTACTATGTGGTACCTCAATAGACCATGTGTTGTTGCCTGTCCTAATTCTTCTCGTACAGTCAACAGTGGTAAGGAGCCTTATGCCTCGCTTGTCGTGGCCTTGCGTGATATAAAGGCATAAGAAACCAGGGCACAAACATTTAGCTATGTAGTCTTGCGGTTATGGGCTTGTCTGTTGAGGTTATCTTTCGTAAAAAATACTATGGATCATCATCTGACCGTTTGCTGCCGCCATATTTAAATCAACAAGATGACGGGCAACAGGAGACTGGTTTGCCCCTTAATGGCTGGTTATGTAGAATGATCCGCAACGCTTACGCCCACTTCAGCGCGCATAGAGTGGCGGTCTTCCCGGTTCGCCATACTGATGATGATCATGAAAATGAAAAAGGTGGCAATGGTACGTCGCCATAGCCGATTTGGACAGCAAATAACGCATTTCTAAGAATGACAAAAAATAGTAAGCTGACGGAGTGAGAGAGACGTGAAACCTGCATGTGTTTCTGCGTTTAGCGAGTTTCTAAATCCTCACACCTACAAAATATACAATAGAATCGAATACTGGCGTCGCTTCTTCAATAACGGGTCGAATAGACCGTCTGATGGGAGAACAAAACGGCCCCGAGGGATCTAGAACCGGATACACCCTCGTGGCAAGAGGTTCGACTTCACCGAATATGCCTAGAAAACGGTAAAAAAAATATACGCGAGGTTCTTTTTATTTTCCACCCTTTTTCTATCTTACACAAGGCTTGAAATGGAATCGTATTTATTGTTGTATACGCGCAAAAATATGTGATATATGCCTTTGCTTTCTAGAAGGACTTGCCGACCGTAACCAGCCGGTCCAATGCCCGCCCGTTTTCCAGCGCCCACCCGCCGGTCACGTCGAGCTTGTAATACCGGCCGTCGACCTCGACGCGCGCAAAGCCTTCACGCGAAAACGCCCGCCGGATCCCGCGCCACGCCACGCCGGCCCCCATCCACGCGTGCCGGAACGGCGCCGTCATCAAGTGGGTCATTTCGTACTCGCGCGCCTTTTCGCGCCGCTCCTCATCGGCGCGCCGCGCCAACACCCGCTCGTAGGCCGTTGCGGGCACGGCAGTCGCAGCCGTTGCCGCAGCCGTACCAGTGCCGGGCGCCGCCACGGCGGCCGTTTCGCCGTTCAGACCGAATTCGGTGAGCCGGAACGGCAATGCGACGGCGCTCGGCGGCACATACAGCTTGCGTGGCGACAGAAACGGGAACACGCGGCCAATCTCTATTTCGAGAAACACGGGTGGCGGGGAGGCGGCGGCGGCGGCCGCCGCCGCTTTGGCTGCTGGCTTGGCCCCGGCGAGGGACGTCATCTGCGCCGCCGGCACCGCCCGGATGACGCGGATAATACGTGCACCGCCCAAGACAAAATAGCCGCCCAGGGCGGCCATGACCACGCAGATCAGGCCGAACGCGTGCGGGACCCACCAGGCTAGGTCCGGCGGCGGGCGCAGGTAGATGGACCAGTAGTTGACCACGGTGTAGCCGATGCAGAATGCGCCCGCGGCGATGCCCGACGCACGGAACCAGAAATGCGACGGCGCCTCGTACAGCCGAGTCGGCGCCGCGCGGCGACCGAGCTGGTCGGCAAAAGAACGCGCCGCGCCGCCGGCGGAGGCAACAGACGCAGCGGTTGCGGAGGTGGCTGCGGCGGTATGAGGCAGGGCCGTGGCGCGTGTTGCTACGGCTTGTGACGGTGGTGGTGGTGGTGGTGGTGGCCGTGATGGCGGTGGCGGTAGCGGCGGTGATGGGCCTCGCTTGGAAGACTTGCCCATCTTCGCAGCCCTTGGCCGGGCCTTTGCGCGCGCTGGTCCGAAGGACGAGAAAAAACACGACGAGGGCACGGGTGGAAGCATTTTCGGCCGCAAAAACGGCATCCTCTGCCGAAATGCCGTGGAGAATACAGACGAGTTCGGCGCCATCCGGAAAAAGTTCGCAGCGAAGCCATGATGCGTCAGGCCCACGAAGCCCCTAGAAAAGGAGGACATGGCGAACCAAAAAAAAGCAAAGGTTGGTGAAAATGTGCGCTTTATGGGCGTTTGTTGTCAAGAATCGGTTAGACGACGCTTTTCGGAGGCCAATGGTTACGAAATGGCGAGAGCGTAGGGATTGACACAACATCGGACGAAAAATTGAAGCTTCATTTTTTTTCCCTCTCAAAGTGAAAAAAAGGTGGTGAGACGTCGTAAGTTTAAGTGGGTCCACTTAACGCGTTCCAGTATTTTGGGGCACTGCAGTACGCGTGGATCGCGAGCTACAGTAGCCGCATACAACGTCGTCCGTATTATGATTACTTTTACTCCGGGCACTCACTCTACCGTTCGAATCAACAGATCAACTTGTTGTAAGCACATAAGTTCACTCTTTGCTACTCCAGTATCATAAGGCAGCAATGACCACGGACGACATGCCGCCGTCTTCGCTGCCGCTCGAGCTGACCCTCGTCGTCGCCGCAACGGCTCGCGACATGGGAATTGGCGCCAACGGCGGCTTGCCCTGGACGGGCCTGCGTAAGGAAATGGCTTACTTTGCGCGCGTGACGAAACGAGGAAAGGTATATATATGTTTCGTCGCTGTTGTGGTTTTCTTCTGGTTTTTTTTTTCATGGCATAGCTAACGGAGACGTATAGAACAACGCGGTCATCATGGGCCGCCGCACATGGGAAAGCATACCGGCCAAGTTTCGTCCGCTTCGTGGCCGTTTGAACGTCGTCATCAGTCGGTCCTTTGCGCCCGGCATGCCCCGCGATCCTGTGGGGGGACCCGACGCCGGGCCCGTCGAGGCGTCGTCCCTGGAGGCGGCCTTGGCGTATCTGCGAGCCAGGAAGGAGGACAAAGAAGCCACATCCGCCGCATCGACGGGGCCCGTGGAGCCCGATCGAGTGCCCGTGGAAGCGTCAAGCGGTGGCCTGGGCCGCGTTTATGTCATTGGCGGTGCCCAGATCTACGCGGCCGCGTTGGGTCTCCCCGAGGCGCGCCGCATTTTGGTAACGCGTGTGTTGTCGGACTTCTCCTGCGATACGTTCTTTCCGCTCGCTCTTGGGGCGGAAACGGCCTCGCCTTTGCAGTCATCATCAGCCTCTGCCTGGGTCCGGCAGAGCCGTGCGGCGCATGGGCAATGGATAGGCGAAGAGGTGCCGGAGGGCGTGCAATCCGAAAACGGCATCGAGTATGAATTTCAGATGTGGGAAAGAATAGATTAGGTCTGTTTTGGTTCTCTACACAACATGATGTCTATCCAATGACTTATGACGCCCAAAGTATCCAAGTCAGAAAACGCCGCGAGGCCCTCCCCCCCACAATGCATTGCATTTCAACGAAACATAGGGTGTTAAGCGGTGGTCCGCTACTCCCCTTTCGCATTTTCTCTGGCGGCGGTATAATGTTACACGTACAGGCCAAGTTAATTTGAAACCTGGTCTCTCAAACTTTCGAAGCCACAAAAGCAGCGCGACTGAGGCATGCAGACACTGACGCTTTGCGTCCTTTATGCTGCTGCCAGCTGTTCCTTGCCGTTTGCTTCAGGAACCTCGTTCTCCGCCGGTGCGCCTTGTGCTGACGTGCTCGCATTTTCCTTGTGTTGCTGCAAGAGGGCACGGAGCTCCTGGGTGGCCGGCCGGTCCACCAACGCCAGGTCCGCGTCCGGCGACGGCCAGGAGAAGATGCCGCTGGCGCTGCGCAGGAGCACGGACTCGTCTGGCATCTGGCCGAGTCGGGACACGCTGCGCCGCATCCACGACACGACGGCGGCCAGGTGGCGCAGGTCCACATCCGGCCGCGCCTTGAACAGGTTGCGCCAGAGCGCCGCCGCCAGGACGGCGTCGCCGCGCACCAGCCCCTCGTCGTAGGCGACAATGACGCCCCGCCAGGCCATGAACAGGTCCTGCAGATGGCGCTGCCGCAGACCGCGCGACGTGATGTGGTGCACGACGTCCATCTTGTCCTCGGCCTCTTGGAAGAAGTGGTCCGACAGCATCGACTGCCACATTTGGTAGGTTTCCTTGTCGAAGCACCGCAGCCGCGTCACGAGGAGGTACATGTGCAGCATGGTCACCTGCGACCACGTGCTAAAGGAGGCAAGAAGGTTGAACTCTGGCAAGAGGGAGAAGAAAAGAAAGAAAAAGATCAGCCATTTCGCACTTCAATATGTTGGGCTCACAAACACAGCAAAACGCCAGAAGAAAAAAAAAAAGAAGAATGACCCACCATCGTGCCACAGCCCCCCGCCCACACCAATCTCTTCGCCGTCTTCCGTCGTAGGCACGTTGTCGGTGCGCCGCGCCTCCTCGGAAATGCTGTACGCAGCCGGCTGTGTGCACTTTTGGTACATCTCGCGCGTCGCGCCAAACGCGCTATACGGCGCGACCGTCCGCCGCATGGCTTGCCGCGCCATGTCCCCTAGCCGTTCGGTGATGTTCGCGTCGCGCGGCGTCGCGTGAAAGTGGCGGACCCCGCGGATGCCTCGCCGTGGCCGGGACCGTATTGGTGCAGCGCAAGGCCGCTGCAGTTGTAGTTGCAGTTGTTGTTGCTGTCGCGATGGCAGTTGCAGCACGTCGCGAGGTACGTGTGTTGCCCACGTGGCCACGTGAATTGGCCGCGCGTGAACATGCTGGGCCGCCGTCCTTGCTGTCGCTGCTGTCACTGCTGTCATCGTTGTCGCCGCCGCCGCCGCCGCCGTCGTCGTCGATGCCGTCACTGCTCTTGACGCCGGCCGGGAGCACCGGGCGAGCATGCCGGCACACGACCGGCTGCTGGAATGGACCATTTCGCAGCTGTATATCTTCGGTTTTATATCGAAGACAACACAACAAAGATAGTGGTTTTTTGGGTAGAACTGCCGTTGTAGGATGCCGCTGTCGTCATTCGCGATGCACGGTTTATGAGCACAAAGCTAGAAAATTTTTCGAGAGATAAAAGCTAGTCGAGCCGCAATTTGGTCACGTGATATCAATTACATGCACCTCGTTTACAGTATGGTATCACTTACTGAAGTCAAATCACTTTCACATTTAGAGTTTTATTCTTATTTATGTTTATGCTTGTAGTCGTCTCAATTATTTTACACATCTGTTCGACACACATCGTGTTGGTGGTTTCCGCTTAGCGAACTCGAGAGAAAACCAAAGAGGCATTTGTGCCACCAAAACCAAAACTGTTCGACATGGCGACGTCCACCGGCTTCCTTTGGGACTGTAAAGGAACATAGTTGAAATCTGGTCCGACGTTTGGGTGCCTTAAATTGAGTGTTGGAGGTACCGTGTTCTGGATATGTGTTAGAAAGAAACAAACAAAACGCTGCGGGAAGGCAAAGGACGTTACGCACATCGTTGATGGCCAGAACGGAGAAGATGGCTTCGATGGCGCCGGCTGCACCAAGCAAATGGCCTACAGCGCCTTTGGTGCTGCTCACGGTAATGGCGGACTCGTCCGCCACGCCCCCGTCGAGCATGAGCGTGCGGATGGCGGCAGCCTCGGCCGCGTCGCCGACCAAGGTGCCGGTCGCGTGGGCGTTGACGTAGTCCACGTCGCGCGGACGCAGACCAGCACTTTGGAGCGCGCGGCGCATGGCCCGCAGCGCGCCGATGCCTCTGGGATGCGGCGCCGTCATGTGCCAGGCATCGCCGCTGCAGCCGTAGCCGCACAGCTCCGCCAGGATCGGGACGCCCCGGGCGCGGGCGTGGCCCAACTCCTCCAGGAGCAGCACGGCGGCCCCCTCGGCCACGACGAAGCCGTTGCGGTCCCGGTCAAAGGGCCGACAGCTCTGGCGGGCGTCCCACGTGTCGCCGGTTCTGGCCCCAGCAGGAGGGGTGGCCAGCGAGCGCGACCGCGCGAAGCCCGCCAACGTCAACGGATGCAGGCACGCTTCTGCGCCGCCGGCCACCATGACGTCGGCATCGCCCACGGCGATGAACCGCGCCGCATCGCCGAGGGAGTGGGCCCCCGTGGTGCAGGCCGTGGAGACGGTGTGGTTGGGGCCCTGAAAGCCGTAGCGCATGGAGATGTGGCCGGCGGCCATGTTGAGCAGGATGCGCGGCACAAACAGCGGCGAGACGCGCTTGTAGCCGCCCTCCGCGTAGGCCATGCTGGTGTCGTACAGCTCCTCCAGGTTGCCGATGCCGCTGCCGAGGCACACACCCGTCCTTGCAGAAGGGCTGTCATCGTCGGCGGCGGCGGCGGTATTCCTGCCCCCTCCCTGCCGCGTATTGCTGGTCTTCCCCGGCTCAGACGGCGGCCAACGGGCCTGGGTCAACGCCATCTCGGTCGCGGCTATGGCGAACTGCGTAAAGCGCGACATTCGCCGCTGTTCGGCCGCGTCCAGCCAGTCGTCCGCGTTCCACTCGCCTTCGCCTCCGCCCTCGGGAACAGCCCCCGCCACCGTACTCGGGAGCTGCTTCCACCGGTCTTGGGGTGCCCGGCCGGCCAGGCTGACGATGCCGGATTCGCCGGCCAGCAGCCTCTGCCAGGTCCGCTGGACACCCACGCCTAATGGCGTGACG
The DNA here is from genome assembly GCA_002778095.1 of Fragosphaeria purpurea. Taxonomy (NCBI): domain Eukaryota; kingdom Fungi; phylum Ascomycota; class Sordariomycetes; order Ophiostomatales; family Ophiostomataceae; genus Fragosphaeria; species Fragosphaeria purpurea. Next base: position 2,707,558 of record PCDL01000006.1, read on the forward strand.
GCGCCCAAGCCCGTCACAACCACTCGCCGCAGCATAGTGCCGACGGCGGCATGAAGGGAATTGAGGAAAATAAGGAGGTGGCCGTGGTTTTAAGAGAAAACAACTTCGTTGTGCCTGCAACTTTTGCTTGGCTTTCAAAGCTCAAAGAAAAGGCTTCATTGCGTGGTCCCCTGTACAGTCTTCAATACAGTACCCGCATAGTGCGCAACTGTGCTATGTGTGAGAGATGGCGCTGGGCCGCGCTAATCCGGATATGCTCTAGTGTGCAACGGCTCGGGGCAAAGGCGGAGGAGCCCCTGACAATGGACGGATTAGGCTCTATTGAGGCTCTGGAACGGACAAGCTTATCACCACCTCGCCTTTTGCTTCGTATACGTCAAGTCTTCAGCCTCTTTCCACTTGTCCACTCCCAACTCCTTGGGCTCCCTCATTTCCGCGACGCTGTTTGTTATTTCACTTACGAGGAGTATTTTCTGCTCGTGTAACAAGCATTGCGTGGCTTGAGAGACGAAAAAGGGGGTCAGCGTCGAAAACGCCATCGAGGATAACTTCTTGCTCTAAGGCTCCCTTGCCCTGTTTTTTTTTTTGTTTCGACCCAAAATTCTACATCTCTGCATTGAGAATAATTTTTTTGTTTGGGCTCCTTGCTCGTGGGGGGCCACCCGGCCGTGCACCGTGGGAGGCAGTCTTCGATACAGATAAGAACTTTTCTTCGTCAAAACTGCACATACTTGCTCGGCGAGGCACACGCAGGAAATACGGATAGAAACACAAAATCGGAGCATCGGATGCATAGTGTTCTATATCTATTTTTACTGCAAACGGCCGCCCCCCTTCACCTTCGTCCGGGAGGCTTCCTTTTCATTTTATGCCAACCAGAGAGATCAAAGTCTTGCACTCTCGGTGCTGAGCGTTGAGCCTCAATTTAAGCCACCACATTGTTTGGATTCCGTTTGCCGTTCTCGTCTGCTCGACCTTTGTTTTGATTACTCGTGCTCGTTTCTCTACGCTGCACCTTTTTCAACGCCTGATAACGCTACGTTCGCCGGGCCGCCGTTGTACACAACGCCATAGATCTTACGCGAGATTTCCCTTGTCGGCTAGTCCACAAAGGAATTACCCCAAGAAAACGAAAACAGCCTAGAAGGCCTGTGGAAACCGAATTGGTTCTGCGGACCGTGGCAAGCCTTCTGTTGCTACGCGTATCTTCATAAGGAGCCACTTTGTCTGTCAAGATCGACCGCAAACCCGGCAACACGGCTGGCAACGCCGCAGACTTGTTTCAGATATCGTCGCCCCTAGAAGACGACAGCCGGAGCAGGATAGGCTTTATCATTCTCCTTGTTCTGGACTGGCCCTGCCAAGACATCGTTTATCTTTTTATTTTTTTGTTGGTCTTTTTTATTTCTCTGGGTCCGACAGGCTGGATAATACGGTGCTCCTTTGTCCAACCCCCCTGCATCTGCCATTCCCACACCTCCACCCTCCTTAGCCGCAAACGCATTTTGATATCAATCCGCGGATCATATATCGCATTGCTATTGATACGTCTAATTTATGCTTTCACGTCCGTCGATAGCCAGCATACCGCCTAAGCAAAGCGTATCGTCTCAGGCTATCACCATCGGACGCATAGCACCTGAAGCCGGCGGCCATTTTCCATTGGCCTCGTCTACGCATCACACGGCGCCTGGGGTATCCGCATTTTGTTTTTGTTTTTTTTTTTTTGTTTTTTGGATACGCGGAACCAGAGAAACCATACTGCGATTTTGGAAACAGATACACACGATACTCTTGGGCATCCTGGGCAGATCCTCACGCAACGGCTTATCTCTAGACGACTGAAGTACCTACACCGTCTGTTCTCTTCCGTTCCCCCCAAATAGTCACATCGCTGGAAATTGTTACGCTTTGCTTCAAATGCGTCTGGGGATCGACACCATCACGCTTTAGCCTGCCCTCTACATTGGGGCCCGGGTATAGCTACAGCATAGTGAAGACGAACCAAAAACCCGAAAGAGGAAGACGGAGGCGAGAAAGAAAGTGAGAGGGATAGTTTGAAGGGGACAACGAATGGACGGCCCTTTCCCGTCTCTCCTCGTCTTCTCCCTAACCCCCTTGGTCCCCCCCAAACAGATTACCCACCCACATATATAGTACCGCTCATGCTTTTCATGTCATTGCTCTCGCCAAAGTTCCCACTTCGTTGATCGTTGATCGTTCATCGTACAACACTCGCAGTCATCGTCGCTATGGCCGGTTTACCAACTGGCGAGGAGAAGACGTCTGGCACGTCGTCTTCCACCAGAGCCATGGCTGCGAACGACTCCGAACTTGATCTCGATCTCGATCTCGAACGGAACGCGAGCAAGCATGACATGAAAGCAACGAGCGGTCATGAGGAACCATCGGTGTCGTTTAGTGACGCCCCGACAGAGGCCATAGCCAGCGGCTCGTCTTTTGCTGCCGAAGACAAAGACGAGGTGCCCAGGCTCAACCCTGTCGAGGACCTAAAGCACCGCCTCTCTATGTGGGGTGAGTCTGCCGCGAGCAAGGCCCGTGAGGCCTTGCAGTACCCCCTTGATGACGACCATGGAGACGAAGAAGGACAAGAATACGAGCTTCTCTTAGATCCGAACCTGCCGGAAGAGTACATCCCAACCTTCCGCGACCCGGAACGGGACTCGGCCAGCTTTGACGCGGCCACCCGACGGACCCCGACCGAGAACGGCCTGGCCAGAAAGTTCGGGCGCAAGAGCACGCGCAAGGGCAAGGGCAAGGGTAAGGGCAGCGGGAACAGCGGGTTTGGTCTCGGGGAGGCCATCCGCATCAGCGACAGCAGCAGCAGCGACAGCGTGGCCAAAGAGAAGGACGACGACGACGACGACGATAATGATAACGACAACGACGACGACGACGACCGACAGCAGGAAGACTCGCCCTATCCGGAAGTGCGCGCGGCGGTGCGCAACTACGACGAGGACCTGCCGTGCAACACGGTGCGGGCGTGGGTGATTGGCATGACCCTGGTGGTCGTCGGCGCCTCGATGAACACGCTGTTTTCGCTGCGGCGGCCGTCGATTAGCATCGGCACGCTGGTGGCCCAGATTATTGCGTGGCCGATGGGCCACGCGTGGGCCAAAGTGATGCCGAAGCACCGCTTCCACACCTTTGGCCTGCGGTGGTCGCTGAACCCGGGCCCCTTCAACATCAAGGAGCATTCCATCATCGTCGTCATGGCGGGCGTCTCGTTCTCGGTCGCCTACGCCACGGACATTATCCTGGCGCAAGTGGTGTTTTACAAGCAGGACTTTGGCGTCATCTTCCAGCTGTTGATGGTCGTGTCGTCGCAGTCCATCGGCTACGGCATTGCCGGCATGATGCGGAAGTTCTTGGGTAAACAGTTTTTTTTTCTTTTTCTTTTTCATTAGGTTTACCTTACGTTTGGGAGAAAATCTGTTCATAAAAGGCTAACTTACCTAGTCTATCCTGCTTCTATGATCTGGCCTTCCAACCTGGTTTCGGTCACGCTGATGAACGCCATGTACGAGGCGCCGCCCAAGCCCGATCCCACCATCATCGGAGGCCGCATGCCGCGGTACCGCTGGTTCGCCTACGTCACGCTGGGCGCCTTTGTGTACTACTTCTTGCCGGGCTTCCTGGCGCAGTTCCTCAGCGTCCTGGCCATCCCGACGTTCATCGCGCCCAACAACCCGGTCGTCAACCAGCTGTTCGGCGGCACGACGGGCCTGTCGCTGTTGCCGCTGACGCTCGATTGGTCGCAGATCGCCGGCTTCGTCGGCTCGCCGCTGGTGCCGCCATGGCACGCCATCGCCAACACGCTCATCGGCGTGGTGGTCTTTTTCATCTTCGGCGCGTCCGTGTTCCACTACTCGAATACGTGGTACGGCAATTTCTTGCCCATGAGCGACTCGTCGACCTACGACAACACGGGCGCCCCGTACAATGTGACGCGGGTGTTGACGCCGCAGTTCACGTTGGACGAAGAGGCGTACCGAAGCTACTCGCCGCTGTTCCTGAGCACGACGTTTGCCATGTCGTACGGTCTCTCGTTTGCCGCCATCGCCTCGCTCATCGTCTACACCTATCTGCACCACAGCCAGACCATCTGGCGGCAGTACCGCAACAGCACCAAAGAAAAGCCCGACATCCACATGAAGCTTATGAGAAAGTACCGAGAGGCGCCCACCTGGTGGTACATGAGTCTCTTTGCCGTTGTATGTTTACCGTCCCCTTTTCTTTTTGCTCGCATTCTCGACATCCTTCTCTTTAAACAAAAATGACTCGCTGACGTTCCCTCTTCCCGTAGACACTCGGACTTGGCTTCCTCACCATCTTGGCCTATCCGACCAACTTGGCTTGGTGGGCCTTTTTGATGGCGGTGCTCATCTCGTTTGTCTTCTCGCTGCCCATCGGCATCATCCAGGCCGTCACCAACAACCAGATCGGCCTCAACGTGCTGACCGAGTTCGTCTTTGGCTACATGCAGCCCGGCCGGCCGCTGGCCCTGATGCTGTTCAAGACGTACGGCTACATCACCATGTCCCAAGCGTTGCAGTTTGTCGGTGACCTGAAATTCGGGCACTACATGAAAATCCCGCCACGCACCATGTTCATGGCCCAGGTCGTGGCGACCACGTTTGCCTGCTTCATCCAGGTGGCCGTCCTCAACTTTGCGCTCAACAACATCGACGGCGTCTGCGGAAAGGACCAACCGGAGCACTTTTCGTGCCCGGGTGGCCAGGTGTTCTTCTCGGGTATGTTTTTGTTTGTCTACGGAGTGATCCGAATAGAAACGTTTTTTGCTGACCTAGGTGAAAGCCTCCGTTATCTGGGGCCTACTCGGCCCGGCGCGCATGTTCTCGCCCGGCCAGATCTACTCCGGCCTGTTCATCTTCTTCGCTCTGGGTGCCGTCGTGCCGGTCATCTTCTACTTTGCGGCCCGCCGCTGGCCACGCTCGCCCATCAAGTACCTAATGGCGCCGCTCATCTTTGGCGGCTCGGGCTCGATCCCGCCCGCGACCCCCCTCAACTACCTGAGCTGGGGCGTCGTCGGCTTTGTCTTCCAGCACCTCATCCGCAAACGGCACTTCAACTGGTGGAGCCGGCTCAACTTCCTGACGTCCTCGGGTCTGGACCTGGGTCTGGCTCTCAGCACGCTCGTCATCTTCTTTGCCTTTACGCTCAACAACATCAACCCGCCGTCATGGTGGGGCAACAATGTCGTCGCAAACACGATGGATTTCGAAGACACGGCCATTCAAAAGGTGCTACCGGCCGGGCAAATTTTTGGACCGCCCGTCTGGCAATAGGTTTTGGGGGGGTGGGAGGGGGGCTCGCCCTGTCTGTTGTACTAATTTTTGTTCAAGGAGTTTTTGCAACGGGTTTTCTGTTTTCTATTTCTACGTCTGTTCGGTTTTTTTTGGTTCTTTTTCCTTTCTTGTAGCCGAATAATGACGTGATGTTGCTCGGCGTTCAAGGTGTTCACGGGTTGCTTGTTTGTGGAGTGTGCGAGTTAGAGGAGCGTGTTTGTGGCTGATGGGCGAAACTCATTATGTACACTATCAAGTAGGGCTCTTTGTTATATGTTGTTTTGTTTTCAGTCCTTGTTTCGTTCAGGGAAATGCAGTCACCACGTCACGCCAGCTTCAGCGTCTTCAGTGCTGACTACTCGACTCTCATAAATAGAAGTGCGTGGTCGAATTGATATCCATGTTCCTTGAAGTCATTCACGAAAGCGGCACTGGACCCAAGATGAACGCTTTTTTTCTTTTTCGGCCCAAAAAAAATTCTTGAATAATTGAACAAACAGTGGAAAATACAATGATTAGATGAGAGAATATATAGAAACACAGCTGTCTATGGTAGCGAACTCCGCTCGTCGCTTGGTTTTAGCCCGCGATCTCCGTCACCCCTACTTCCACAGAATAGTTTGCACATTGTATGCTCGCCGTGTGATGCATTGATTGGTAAGAGAAAAAAAAAGAGGGTGGAGCTTTGTTCGCTCCGCCCTTATATGTTCTGCTTTGTAACCCGTTCCCTTACAGAACAAGCCGACCCGGCTCGTTCTCCAGAACAATCTTGAGCCGCTCCAAGAACACCTTGGCTCGCTTCTCTTCTGTCTTGGGCACCGCCACGCTAAAAAAATTGATTCCGGTCGACACAGCGGGCGGCGCCTGTCTCGTGGTGGAAGTCCGGGGCCGTGACGTGGTCTTGGCCTTGCCCGACAAAACATCGATGATGTCCGGGGTGGCGGCGGTGGCAACAGACGTCTTCTTGGTCGGTGTTGTTGCTGTTGCCGGCAGGGCGGACACTTGGGGCTGGTAGTGACCGCGGGTTAGCGGTACAGGGGCGGCAGCCGCCCTGATGGCGGCGGCAGCGGTGGGTGCCACCAGCGCGTCAAAGAGCTCGGCAGATGACGGAGGCGGCGGCGGGCCCGCACGCGGCAGCGCGTCGTTGGCCACGTCGGTCGCCCGCGCCACAAAGGTCGATACGGGCATGAACACGCCGAGCGACGCCTGGATCTTGTCCTGGACGTCCACGACGGCCGCGAGGGACACGGGCAGCGAGACGACGGTCGTGGTGGTTTTCTTCTCCCCGGCCGCCTGAGGTTCCGCCTTGCCCCCCGCTGCAGCGACACCAGCCGCAGGTGGCGGCTGCGGCTGCGCCGCTTTCACCTTGATGTTGCTGAGGTCCAAATGCCCGCGCTGCTCGAACTGCGTCTCCAGCGTGGCGGGGACGTCCGCCGGCACCTGGCCCAAGTACGCGAGCACGTCGCCCTTGAGCAGGCGGCCGCCCGGGCCGGTGGGTGTCATCTGGCCGACGACGGACGCGGCGTCCAGGCCGCGCTCCTTGATGAGCTGGGCGACGGACGGCAGCAGGGGGTATTTCTGGGGTTGTTTTTTGGGTGCACTAGACGACGATGAAGACGCGGCAGCGGGAGGAGGAGGAGCGGCCGGCTTGGTCGACTCTGGTTGATCCTTGGCCTCGGCAGATGCGTCGGACGAAGACGAAGGCGCGGCCGACACCGCCGGCTCGTCCGGCGGCATCTCCAGGCTCGCCAGGTCGTCGTCCGGCTCGGCCAGGACGGCAATGCGCGCGCCGACGCGGACGCCCTTGCTGCCGTCGGGCTGCACAATCTTGAACACGACGCCGTCGTCCTGCGCCTCCACGTCCATCGCCGCCTTGTCCGTCTCGATTTCGAGCAGCACGTCGCCCGCCGTGTACTTGTCGCCCTCCTTGACCCGCCACGCCGCAATGTTGCCTTCGGTCATCGTGGGCGACAGCGCCGGCATCGTCAGGTTTTGCGCCACGGCGAGCCGGGCCGCGCTATGGAAGCCTTGGGGAAAAATGCCATTGTCAGCGCACCCATGCAACCAAAGCCCCACCGCTTGTTTCCACCTCCTTCCAACACTCACCTCGCGATGGTCTCAACCATTGCCGTCCGACCAGCCTCATGGAAAGGCGGCTCGCTGCGGCGAGACTCGCCATGTTTTTGATGTCAATTGCTCTTTTAGTTTATTTTGCGCCCCTCTTGTCCGAGCCAGCCCCAAATACAAGAAAAAAATATTGCAATTCGAATCGACGGCCGCCCCTTTCGTCTTTTCGTCTTGTGGCTGTTTCGTTGGGAATCGGGACAAGCTTCGCCGAAAAAAGTGATAGCTCCCGATTGGATTAATGGCGCGCCTTTCTCCTTACGACGGGCCGCACAGACCATCCAGTACAACGTGTATATACGTGTCAATACTGTATTAGACACTGTGTTTAGGACGGCCCAGACTTTTATGGATATAAATTTGTACCGAAAGTCATTAAATCTATTTATTGATTTATTGCTCTCGCCTTTCCTATATTCTAGGTTTCCAGAAAATATAATAAAATAAAAAATAATAAAATAAAAAATAAAAAAATAAAACGAAATAACTGGATATACGCTTTCGCCCTCCGTCTCTTTTCGTATCACAAAACATACCCCCCCGTCGCAACACTGCTCCACGGACGCACGCCCATTGCCTCTTCCAACTCCACACACCACCAGAGCACTTCCTTGGCTTTGCCCGGCTGGCCGCTTTCTTCGTGGGCGCGTGCCAGCGCAAACCATGCGTCGGAGTTGTTCCAGACGTTGCCCAGCTTGGTCAGCCCCGACAGCAGGCCGAATGCCCGATCACGGGCCGCCAGACGGTCAATGATGGGCAGCGACGATGCCTTGTACGCGGGCGGAAGCTCGGCGTCGGCGGCTTTGAAAGTGGCAAAACTGTCGCCGTCGATGATCGACTTCTTCTCGCTGGCGTTGCGCTCTTGCTTCGGGCGGACAACGAGCCCCAGCGGCTCGGAGGGCAGCGATGGCTCCAGCTCTCTCTCGCTGCCTTCCGGGGTGACTCTTTCGGGGAACAACGTCCCGTCCGCCAGTTCTATCCTCGGCAGAGCAGGCGGCAGCACAAGCTTCTCGCTGTAGACGTCTAGCAGAATGTTGGCCAGTCCCACCGTCGCAGCTGGGTGGTTGGGGAAATGCGTCAAGGCAGCCTCAAAATCGAGGCGCGCATTATGAGGATTGCCTCTATCCAAAGACAAGTTGCCCATCTGCAGACCGCGTTGTAATTAGCACGCGAGACAAAAGTCAAGGAGTTTTTTTCTTTTTTTCTTCTTTTCTTTACAACGTGGTGGAAATGCATCCTTACCTCAGCCCATAGATCCCCCCAAAGCTCGTCGACGCTTTTTTTCCCGGCCCAACCAGCGTCGCGCAACGAGACACTGCCCGAAGCATCTTTGGCAATGCTCAACTCAAGCACTTGGACAAGTTTCTGCGCCTCGGCAGCGGCCCCTTTCGCATCGTCAAACATGCCGGCACGCCGGTAGAAACCGGAAATCATCAGCCATACTTCGATGAGAATCGTGCTTCGCCGCCTTTTCTCGTGGTCCTTGGAGAACTGGATCGAGGGCATGGACAACAAGGACGCTTCGGCGCCCTCCTCCGCTCCCGCATTCCGTGCTCTAGTCGGAGACGTGACCGTGACCGGATCCACTTGTGATGCTCGGCGGCTCATAGAGACAGGTGGGCCCGCCGAAGAAAGCCGCCGCCGGCTGGAAAACTGGAACAGGTCGGCATTTTGCTGGCTCTCGTCGAAGGGCGTGAAGAACGCCTCGCCGTCCGCGATGGTCGGCGAGTGGGGGGGCATGGCGCCGCCGCTGCTCACAGCCCGCCGCCGGTTGACGCTGCTGTCTCGTTTTCTGAGGCTGTTTCTCTTTCCGGATTGACTTCTGCGCTCGTTGTAGTTCATGGAGCGCCGCGATCGGCGGTTGTCTTCCGCGTCATTCGTAACCTGGATCGTAGGCCCCTCCCTGCTTGCTACAGTCTGCGTCGTCTGTGGTCTGGAGACGGCCGTGTTCAGTCGCTCCAGTCCCAAGAGACTCGAATGTTTCGTGGCCGGCCGCGCGGATCTGTCGCCACCCCGGCCAAAAATGCTGCCTTTGATGCTGCGAAGTGTGCCCGCGGAGCTCTTCGGCACGTCGTTTGTTTTAGGCGGGCCCGCCAGGGCAGGGACGGAGGACTGCAATGGGCCAAACAGTCGTGTGAAGAGAGTCAGCAGCTCCAGGCTGGCGTTCACGGCCACTTTTGGGCTCTCCAGCAGCTCGACAAGAGCCAGCTGCGTCATTTTGATCTCGAGTATCCGCTCTTTTTCAAAATCGTCCATCTCGTCGACGAGGCCTCGGCTCGTTGTGGTGCGTTTTTCGTCGTTGGCTTCGGCTTCGTTTAGGTGTTCGCTGCGGTACAAGTGTTCGCTGCCGAACAGGACAGCGGGATCCTTGAACTGTTCAAACGCGCCTTCACAGGCGCGTGCAGCCAGGACATAGTCCTGTCGCGCACTGAGCAATAGAGACAGCATGTGCCACAAGGGGACCATTGCCCGCTCTTGCCAGTACGGCCCGTTCACAAAGTCTTGCTCCGCGTCCGGTGTTTTTTGCGACAACAAGGTACTCTTGACCAGCTCGATCGCAGCGCTCAACTCCCGTTGCTCGGCAAGGAGAAGACCGAGAGCAAACACGCCGCGGAGATTGGTCGACCGGCCAAACTCGGGTGACAGCGACTTTCGCAGGTACCGTATGGCTTTGGCTTGCAGATCGGGCCGCGCGGCCGAGTCAAACGTCATGCGCGACCACTGTGCAAAGGCGAGTCCGACGGACTGCCAGCAGAGTGCCAAGATCCGCAGGGGAATATCGGCGCCTTTAGTTTTGGCAATGAGATGCGTTTCAGGTGGCGGACTCGCGTCCTCGGCCTGCTCGGGCAGCGCAGAACTCAGTTCGTGGAGGCACTGGTCCAGCTGCTGGCTGAGGCCGTACGCCTTTTCCGCCGCATGCTGGTCGCCGTACCGACACAAAGCAGCGATGCACAGGGAGACCGTTTCCAGAACCACGGCGTCCTCGTCGAGACTGGGTTCAAGCTTCCCGGTCTTGGCAACCCGCGCTTTCCCCTTCTTGATCAGTTCTAGGTAGGAGTCGAAAGCTTTGAACGCCAGGTCGAACTCGGCAACGGCAAGGTGCACGGTAAATAAATGCCGCAAAATGGCCGTGGAATGGTACGTCTTGGTCGAAGCACGATACAGAATGTCGAGCACCCCCCGACTCATGGACTCCTTGCCGCCCTGGCCCAAATCTTGCTCCCGCCAGCCTCGGCTTTTCATGATGGACCAGTTTTGGGCGACCAGGCGCACAAATTTTTCCACCTCTTGCCTTTCCTCCTCGGCGCGCGGAAAGCTCGTCTCTTCCAGAAGAAGCGTTTCGTAGATCGCCTCCACCTTCTTCAGTTCAATGCGCAGCTGGTTGCGCGCAGACGTATCCCCCGCAACGCTCAGGGCGTGGCCGGTCGGGTAGGGGAGATCGTCCTCCAAAAGATTCGACAACACGGAGTAGTACTCAAACCACACCCGCCGGCGTGGGACCGATCCGCGAAAGCCGTAGCCGCCAAACAGAGCCGCGCCGCTGAAGCCCTCCCGGTACCGGGCCCACGACCGGAAGCTGACCAGGCAGTTCGGGTCCTCGAGGCTCGTTTCGCCTTGCTCCAGCGTGTGGCTGAGCAGCATACAGTATTCGGTCAAAAACAGCTCGGACCAGTACCGCAGCTGCTTCCGCGACTGCTGGGCCGCATGCGCCGACGTGAGACACGGAAGCCCTTCCTCGAACACCGCGAGGGCTTCTTTCCGCTTGCCGTTCCGCGCCAGGCAGTTTGCGCGCAGGTAGGCCGACTTCAGTGCGCAGACCCGCGTCCAGTCAGACACGCTGAGCCGTGTGTCCGCCTGGCCATCCGGCTGCAGCACTTCCTCGTCCAAGCTCTCCGGCAGCCGCGCAAAAGCCAAGTCGTACTCGCCCACCACCCAATGCAGCCATCCGACGCAGACCCGCGCTTGAAACCGGTCCTGAAGGTAGACCGCTTCCTCGTCGATCACAGCCTGCAGTTTGGGCAGTCGGCTGGTGATTTCCGCATTCTTTGCCGGCGCGGCGGCATCCGTAGCAGGTTGCCCACTGGGTGGAAGATTTCGCGTGGCCTTTTCAATCGCAAGCTCGGTTTCGGCGGTGAGGGCGAGACCTGCATTTTGAGCAAAAGCGCCAACGATCAGCGACAAGCTCCAGAGAGGGAAATTAAAACAACAAAAGCCAGGCTTCGACGGCACGCAAACCCCGTTTGAAGAGGACGTCACTTACAAACACGACCAGGCGCATGCTTCCTCACTTTGCGAACGTACTCGGGCACGGAATCCCAGTCGCCCTCGCAGCGGGCTTCGTCCAGCAGCACGACATAATGGGCTGCCTTGGTAACGGAACGCTGAGTTTGGGGGTCAGCCACGAACCCTGAAGACAATGAAAAAGCCACAAACTAGGACCTACACTCATTTGAGCAAAGGCGGACGACAGGTTTAGCGATCGAAGAAACCGTCAAAATCCTAGATGCATTTCTCGCGGTTTTTTTTTTTCGCAAACGACGACAACGGCGGCAGTAAGTCGAAAAGACAAAAAAAAGCGGCAGAAACTAGACGAAGCGAAAGAACAAAAGAAAACGTGCTGGAGAAAACAACAATGCAAAGGGTGAGAAGTAGGAAAAAGAAAGTCGTGTCGTATTGTCACTTTCGTGTATTTTTGGCTTTTAGCTTCGTCCCCTTTTCAGGAGGCTATTACTCCCATTGTTACTACGGACGCGGCCACGCCAACGCGATCGACGGGCGTGAGCTGCACCAAGCTTTAAAGCGGGTAAAAAGAGAAGCAACGGCCCTCGCTACAAGGAAGGAGGCCCTGTAAAGCATTAGTGCAGGCGTCAACGGGTACTGTGTTGCAACCGTCATACGCTAAAGCGCACTGTACGGGAAGTTTTGTGTTAGCGCTGCTGCTTCAAAAAAAGTGGGTTCTTACAGTATAAAAATGAAATGATAGAAAAAAAGTCTATGATCAGCTTCGATTCTCATGCTCGATGCTCTGACTAGAGAGCGTCAAGAGTTAAGAGAAAGGCTACATTGTAATTCAAGTCTTATTTTTGAAATTATCATATTAAGCAATTTTCTATAAAATTTTCGACGAGCGTTTCTTTCCACTAAAAGCAGCCGTTCGGTTTGCATCACCATTTTTGAACATTCATAAAAAGCACGATATATTCATATTCATCACACCGGCACACCAGAATCGAGAGGCAACACCGCTCAAATCACAGCATGTCTTCGCCTCCGGACTTGCGGGTTGTGTGCCGGAAGCTGGCGGCGGCGGCCCCGGCTGATCTTCCGGGCCTGTGCCCCAGCCTCGTGAACCACATCCTGCGATGCAGCGGGCCGTTGTCCGCCTCGGTCGAGCAGCACAGCAAGAACAACGCCAGCGAAGTCTCTGGGCTTGTCCACAAGCTCAAAACCCAGGTCAGCACTTTGATTCAGGCTCGAAATGCCCAGGGCCGCTTTGCCGGCATGGTTTTGGCCAAGGCCATCGTCGACGTTGGCGGGTGGGAATGCTTGCGGACGTCAGAGCCGTGGGTGCGTGGGCTGTTGGCTCTTTTGCAGGTATGGTATTAGCATAATCAAAATCTGAAAACCCATTTTGCAAGCCGCCCCTCCTAACGTAGACCCAGAAACCCGATCCTTTTGCCTCCAGAGAGTTGTGCGTTGTCGTCCTGGCAAGGATATATACGCTGCTGCAGGCCTACCCGACCCTGGTCCGGGAGATTGCCACGCCGACAATCCAGACGTTTGCGTCGGCGTGCTTGCAACTGCTTCGTCCCACAGCTCTCGGGGGGCCTCCCAAGGTGCCCATGCACGTTGTTGAGACCGTGATCCGCGCTCTGGCTACGCTGGTCCCCCTCTACCCGACGACCTTGCGGCCGTTGAACACGCAGATTCGGGGGGCCATACGGGCCTACATAGCGCCGACAGCGTCCGATCATCTGGTCGTTCCTCCGTCTCTGCGGCAGAGCGCACGCCATCTGCTCATCTCGCTGCACTACACGGCCCCCAAGAACGGGAACGCGGACGAATGGCTGAAGCTTCTCAACAGCCTGATTCAAGACGCACATGCTACAGCCGACCAGGTGTTCCGCGCCGTGCGCGAATCGCGGGAACCGGGCTCTGGTTTTGTAGCTGGTCCGGTCTCCTACGACGGCGAGCCGAAGGGGTGCGCGGGCGACGGCCCCGACGATTTGCCTGCCTGGGTTGGCTTGCAAAGCGGCGCCGAGCGATTGGTCGGCCTCATCGAAACGATTGGAGAATTTTTCCGCTGCTCGACAAAGCTCCCAGTCGCGGTGCCACTGGGGACGATAGCCGGCCTTGTGTCGCGGTTGTCCATGGTGTTGTCCCCCGTCCCAGGAACCCCCGAACGCGACGTCGCGTTCCTCGTCAATCCAAGCATCGGCCGGGAGGAGAGAGACGAGCTGTGGGGCATGCTGCCCAACATTCACCTCGCCGCCCTGAGGTTGTCGTTGCGTATTCTGGAGCGACTCGGCATACACACGGTGCCCCTGGCACACGAGATCCTGGAGGACGCCCTACGCTTGTTTTCGGCGAACCGCCGCGTGCCGCAAGCCCGCCGCGTTGCCTACCTGCTGCTCGAGCGGATCCTGCCACTAATCGGCCCTTCGCTTGCCCGGACGACGGTGGACGCGCTCGGCGTCGTGATCGACGCTTGTTGCCAGGATCTTTTGGAGGCGTCGGGTTTTGCCCAGCTGGAACGGGCCGAGAGCAAGCCCATCCAGGGCAAAACGCTCAACGGGCCCAAGAGCAAATCAACACTCGCCAACGCCGATCTGTTTTTGACGACGACGACGACCGGGTCGGGTGCGGCCGGTTCACGGTCCGCAGCGAGTACGAAGCGGCTAGACGCTGCGCATCGGCACGCCGCGCAGGCACTTTTGGCCGTCCTTCTGGCGCACCTCCCGCAGCAGCACGTCAAGAAGGCTGACCGGGCCCTCATGGACCGGACGGCCATTCTCAGCGCCGATAAAACAGCCATGGTGGCCAGCGTCCTGCAGCCCTACATCGACCAAAGCGGTCGCCACTTCGCCAACACCATTCCGTTCCTCGCGCGCGCCTACCCGCACGACATCGACATGGAAGTTTTGCGCAGCAATCTACGGGCCGCGCCGCACTACTTTGGCAACGTTTTCGCTGCGACGGCACCCGGCGAGGACGACGAGGACGATGAGGACGACGATGAGGACGCCTCGATGGCAGGAAGGAACGTGCTCGTGAACGGCCGTCAACATGCATCCACCACTGGTGTTGGCCATGCACTTTCCGCCGCAGACGCCATCAGCATGGCAGAGGCAGACACCAGCGCGTCTGGTGGATTTGCTTTTCCCGCTTTCTCTGCCGAGCGCGCTGGTGCGATGGACGTTGACGGAGCAGCATCCGGAGTAGTACCCGCACCGGCGCCGGCCTTTGAGCCGCTGATGTTGAAACGGAAAACGGAGGAACACGAAAACGTAACCAGTCCGCCGAAAAGACTCGACACAGGAAAGACCGTGGCGCAAACGGGCGGCGACGATGGCGCTGGGAGCGGTGATGACAGCGATGGCAGCGTACAGCTGGAGATGGTCTTTGACGGCGACGAGGACAGTAGCGAGGACGACTGAGTTACGGAGTATGCCGTACAAAGTTTCATGATTGTAATATAGCGTTAGACGTAGGAAATATAGATATATAGAAGCTAAGGGCCGAAAGTGTTCCAGCGAGGTCTTACGTCGTCTCTATCATGCCGTTCCGTTCCCTCATCCTTCTATCTTCCAACCAGCCAAGTGACGCCTGTAAATATTTCAAGCGCGCCCAGTATGCAAAAAGAAGAAAGAAAGAAATAAAGAAAAACCAGTCCGGTATACCGGGTCTGCTTTCTCTACGTATGCTCAATTTTTTCCAATCCGTAAACTCCCAAGGACGCCGATAGGGACAAAAAAAATAGAAACTCTTGCCGTCCCAGAGCTTTGTTCCAAAGCCTCCACAAAGAAAAAACAGCGACAGAAAAGAAGCGATGCCCTTGTTCGTCAGTCCCGTAACCACGCACGGCGCTTCTCTTCCTTCTTCATCCGTCTCTTTTCCTTGAAGGCTTTCAACTCCGACCGCGTCGGCTTCTTGCCGCTGCGTTCCGCTTTGAGGCTGCGCCCCTCGTGCGCGCCGGCCGCTGCGGTTACGTCAAAGTAGCCATTCAACTGCCGTCCGGCCAGGGTGTCCTGGTCACCTAACGGCTCGTTTCGGCCTCTGCCTCCACCGCCCCGGCCAGGCCGTCCAGATACACTATTATCGCCCGGGAGGCTACTGTTTTGGATGAGCGCCGCCGCAGCCGCCGCCGCCGCCGCAATGGCAGCGTCGCTGTCGCCTTCGCCGTTCTCGCCGCCACGGCCGATCAAGCCGAGCACGCCCGCAGCTCCGCCATCGGCCTCATCGCCATCCCCCGCACCGCCCGCCGCGGCCCCCTTGGCGTACCATGCATTCGGATCGTAGTCGCCGTGGATGGCCGGATTGTATCCGCCCGCGACGGGCGCCACCGTCCCTGGCGCCCCCGTCCCCGTTGCCTCCGGGACCCGTGGGTTTTCCCATTGTGTCTGTTGGGTGAACCGGTTGAAGAAGTACCAAGCTTGGTGAGCGTCGCTCCACATTGGATCCCAGCCGTCGTCGTCGTGCACTGCGGGGAGGGGTTCGTTCGGCAGGGGTGGTAGGGCCGGCGGTTCGGCGGCGGTGGCTTCTTCGACGGCTGGTTTTGGAGGTGTCGGTGTCTTCCTCCGCTCCCGTCCGCTGCTGCCGTCTGATTCGCTGCCGCTGCCGCCCGCCTCGCTATCGTTTTCGTCGCCGCTACTTGTTGGTTCATCAAGCACTGCTGGTCTTTCCGCCCGGCTGCTTTCGGGATCGGCGCTTTGACCGGAAACCGGAACGGAAGACGACGCAGGGGAGGTAGGCTGTGGCTCCGCCTGCCCAAGCTCAGTGGCAGCTCCGTCTTTCAAGGCGTTCGCAGCTTCGATGTGCGTCTCGGCAGTGGCGGAGGCGTCCGCTTCGGTTGGTCGTGCCTCTGGGGACGAAGCCATGATCTCGTCGGTCGACACCTGTCCGAGACAACAAAAAAAGGAATTCAATCAACTACCGACGCAGCTCCTTCCTGGTGGTATGGCGTCTCTCTCGTCGTCTTGCTTCGTTTGCCAAGTTGCCAAGTTGCCAAGTTCGCAGTCTGTCGAAAGCTCCTGGATGACGCTACATTGATACAGGCTGGCTGTTAACGGTCTGGATAAACATCATCGACGAGTATACAACGCTTCCGTAAACCACGCGACACCATACTTCTTCCCCTCGAGACTCGGTTGGTTGACGGGCGCAAAAACACTTTTCGCGACTTACAGAGCGGCCGGTGGTTGCCAGTGAAATGGAAGTGAATTCTCAAGTAAATGCAAAGATAAAAAAGGGAGAAGAACACATAAATAGCCAAGAATACACGTGGGGCTTTTGCGCCAAATTTCAAGCTGCAATAAAGTCTGGTTGTGGCGCCGAATGTTGTCTTGATATTTCGACAAGATTCTCTCGAAGGGCGCCACGAAAATGAAGCCCGCATTTGGCTTGGAACGCGTGACCCACTGTGCATGACACCCCATAGCGCAGTTAGTCCCTGGTAATTCAGGCCTCAATGGAAAGAACAACAATTTTCTGATGAGTCAGCACGACTTTGACGACATACGGCATCATGGTACTCTGCGCTTCCACTCTTACGCCGAACATGAACCTCAGTGAACGCCAGCAGCCGGCTGTTAAGGCCAAGCCACACTGACGTATTGGTCTTCCCACTGGTTCTGTTATCTTGGCTTGGCACGGTAAGATGCATGCATATGCACTCTCGTCTCTCATTTAAGCGGCGCAAGCAGAAGAAACAAGCTGCTGGTTTTTGTCTCCGTAACGAGTCTTTGGAAATGGACAACGCGGTGAACCCACTTACGACACACGAACCATCTCCTTTTTCTCTAAGTTGCGGCTAACTGCATGGGGTTGTTGTGCTTTAAGGGACTGCCGGCATTGCAGCAGCTCGTCAGGTAACGGCGCCCGTGACGAAAGCACGGGATGTGAGGTATCACGTTTGCTCTTGTGCCTTTTCTGACGTTTATAGACGGAGTTTATAGACGGAGTATGATTCGGCAAGATTGTTTTTGCTTTTGCCCGTTTGTCTTGTCATTCTGCTGTTTGCTCTGCGATTCAACCTTGGACACAAAAAAGCGGAAATTGGTGGCTTACCTCTTTCTCCCGTTTGGATATAGAGCGGTGGCTAAAATGAGAGCTTTTACTATTTGTCCGTCTAATCTTTGTTTTCCAAGCACGTTGTTCTCGTTTCCACAACTCTGGTCATAACGAAGGTTAGAAACGAGAGAGAGAGAGAGCATACGACGGACGAAGCGGTCCAAGGGCTCCAGCTCTCGGAGGCCCCCATTTTCCTTTCTTGATGTATGGATCTATTTTTGTCATTTCTTTATCCCATCACCCACCCCCTTGCCCCCGGGTCATCGCTTGACAAAAATCTCCTTTTATTATATAAATGACCGGAGAATAATACACTTTGTTTTGTTGCTTATTTGCCGAAATGGTTGGCAATCCGCTGGAACGTTGTTGAAAGAGGCCTTGACTCTAGACCAGGGTTTTTTCTAAAGAAAAAATCTCTGCCTCTTTTTGATCTTTTATATAGATTCGAATTACGGTTGCAGTTTATCGTTCTCGAAAATAGCAAGTGTGTGCCTCGTTGGACTAGATCAAGGACTTCTCGGCAGAAAATAACCAGCAATGTTGACACTCCCTCAACCTTCGATTTTTGCCCCCTATACGGGGCCACGCGTTTGCCTTTTTATTGTTTCTTGGGCTTTGCCCTGGATCTGCGGTAGAATCCGCGTTTTTTTTCTTTGCACACACACGCCTTCTTATCGTGCAATGGAAAACATCTTAGGCTGATTGCAATTTGATGAGGCTTGTGTGTACAAACCACCATGGCGCAGCGTCTAGGCCAAGAGACGCAATCTCCCGGGCCATGATGTTCGTCACAAAATGTTTCTTCTTATTGGTTTGCCTGGCCAGAAAGCCCAACTTTACCGGGTTTGTCCTTGTGAAAATTTTGGGGAGCAAGCAGGCTTTGCTTCCCTCGCCTCCGTCTGTCACCTCGTGTCTTCTTCTACTGTTTGTGTTTGTTTCTTGTTTTTTTTCTGTCATATTCATATTTCCATCGGCGCAAGTCTAGGTGAATAAGAAAGTTTGAGATTCTTCACCTTGTTTTTTTATTTTTTGACGAGATCAACTTAACGTGCGCGATCATTTCTTCCAGTTCGTCTCACGGAAAAAATCAATCTTCATCGGCTTACAGCGACTTGCGTTGTGAAGGCGAATGCACTCTGCTAAAGCAGTCCGAACGTGACGTGCCCAAGTTGCATCGTGTGCCTTTCGGACGAGAACCACAATCGCATGTTGAACGAGAACCAACGGGCTATACCAGGAAAAAAAGACTCGAGCAAGACAGAAGGACCACAGTCAACACCCATCACAAGCAAACCGTGAGAATGGTGCGAAGAAGGAACCGCAGACAAAAGCCTGTCTCGCTGGCATCGGCTGCTCTGCTTTTGCTGTCCACGTCGCCGTCCTCGCGGCTTGCCGTCGCCGCCGATGCCTCACCCCCCGTCTCAGACACCAAATGCGACTGCTTCGTGACAAACGGATCCGACGTGGATTACTACACACACCACAAGTTCTTTGATTTCCGCTCCCTAGCACCGTATCAAAATACCCCGGCGCTGTTGCAGAGCAGCGCGGACACGTCCAACGCTCTGGCCACGAGCCCGTACTTTACCAGCGACAACTGGACCACGTTCTGGCAGACCCAAACCTGGAACAACAGCGGCGCGCCTGGCTTGCCCGAGGACACACTCCTGCGCGTCAACTCACGCAACAACATCTACATTGCGAAGAACACCGATCCGAACCCGTCGTCGGCCACGTGGTTGACCCTTCGCACGGCCCGCCAGACGTCCTTTCAGTCGTCCGCCGAAATCGTGACCAACAACGATACGTTCCAGTTTTTGTCCATGCGCATGTTGGCCCGCACCACGGGGGAGCCGGGCGGGTGCACGGCCATGTTCACGTACCGGCCACCACGCGACGGTGCGTCAAGCACGGCGGGGGGCGGCGGCAGCAGCAGCGGCAGCAGTGGTAGTGCCGGGGGCGGTACCGGCGGAGGCGACGGCGGCAGCGACGCGGACGACTCGGTGCTGCAGGAGGTCGACCTGGAGGTCCTGACCAAGTACCCGCGCACCCAGGTCCAGTGCACAAACCAGCCGTCCATCGACAGCAACGGGCAGCTCATCCCGGCGGCGACGGAAAACGTCAGCCTGCCTAACGGGCTGGGGTGGAACGACTGGGCCGTGTACCGGCTCGACTGGACGCCGCGGCAGAGCACGTGGTACGTGGCCGGCGAGCAGATCGCCAACATCTCCTTCCAGACGCCGCGCAACCCCAGCCGCATTCATATCAACGCGTGGAGCGACGGCGGCAACTGGACCGGCGCGATGGCGCTCGAGACGGAGGCGCACCTCCAGATTCAGTGGTGGGAGCTGCTGTACAACTCGACAGCGCCTCAGAGCGCCGGCAGCGACAGCAGCGGCGGAAACAAAGCCAGTGCCTCTGCGTCAAGAACCTGCAAGACGGTATGCAGTATTGACGCAGCGACTGGAACCGTTGGGCAAGCCGTCCTGGTGTCGAGCAGCCAAGAGTCTGGGAGGCTGCTGTCTGCGAACCTGGGCCTCGTTAACTGGATGCCGACCATTTGTATTGGGTTCATGCTCCTCGTTTCCTTGTGTGTTTAGTAGTTGCTTTTTCGGGGGTGCACTTGCAGTCTGTTATTTTGACATGTATTTGCGGTTATTGTTCTGTTTTATGCTGTTGCATTTATTTTCTTGGTTCGTGTTACGGAAGGAAGACGTGGCTCGGAGAACAGAGCAGCCGGTGAAGGCGTATAAGCGGATTTTCCTACTAGACAGGCAAATTGATACTGAATTCTTTATGTACCTAAAAAGCAGAAGCATTTATTAAGACTGATTTATGCTGTACAGTTTCTCTGAGAAAAAAAGCCCCAGACATGCAGATTACACGATCCATGTTGGCCAATAACTACGAACGCCTTCGCAGAAACAGATGACGACATGATGTTGAGAATACTTTCCCCCTGAATGTAAAATAATCAGCTCTTTTTTTTCTCTTCTTTTTTTGGTCTCTCCTCGTCGTTCAACAAGCTTATCTTCTCGGGACGTATGGATTGCGGTTGTGAGAGCATGGACCTAGGATTATTCGAGATGAATTGCTACCAAATCAGTACACAAAGTATCAGTTAATTTTTGATTGGGCCCTTCTGGATCAAACTGCCGTTTACGTCTGAGTGCAAGCTGCAGTAAGACCGTTGACTCGTTCAACGTACAGCTACAACCAAAAGACGAAAGATAGTTTTCTATCCAAACTCTTTGACCCTCTTTTTTTCTCATGGCAAGTAGTTGCCTCTTCACAAACAATTTCATATATTTAGGGGCAGCAGCTTTTACCGGTACCTGTAGTCAAACAGTAGCATGTTTTTCCAGTTCCCATCTTAAACCAAGTGTCCCTAGAGCAGAACCAATAAAAAGTATTTGAAACTGTCTTCTTCCACAAGCAAGGCATCTCATAAAGAGATAGCTGCGATTCAAGGCGACGGAAAAAAAAGCAAAAAATTTTGGGACAGTCAAATGCGTAATCCATTAGTGTGAGCTGCCTTAATTATGTAGACTATTGCTTTGCTGTCGGGAACGTTGCTGTACAACTTTGCGAGATGCATGAGCATCTCTACAACCCGCGAGTTGGGTTTTTGACGGTATAGTACATTATTGACTTCCGGTACTTTCGTTGATTGAATGGATTTATAGTGATTCCTTGTCTAGCGGGACGAAATATCGCTTGTGCACGTAGATGTGTTTCGGAATGGCGATCTTTTTCGTCTAGGTCTTCCCTTTATTTTCATCTCTTCTGAGTAAACTCTTTCTCGAAGGCTTCTCAAACCAATGACTCTTAAAAACCCCCGTAAAAAAATTAAAACAGTGTTTGTGAGATGACCATCCGTCTTTTCGTATTTCAGAGGCGGGAGATGGTTCACCGGTTATCGTATCCGAGTTGTCTTTGACAACCTTCTCGATGCCAGTTTCAGGATCTCACTCGTGGATACCCTTGATCGTGTCTGGGGCTCAACGGACGTACACACCCAGCAAGAGAAACATGAGCCAGAAAATCATTGTGGCCATTAACGCATTTATACGCAGCCTTTTTCCCTTTTTGCCAGTTTTGACGCCGTTTTGCAATGACCACCACAGCGGAATGCAGATGCCTCGTTTCTTGCGTGATCTTCGACGGCGATCGGCGGCTTTTCTTGACGTCGTAGTCCTTGCTCCGTGCTTCGCAACCTTTGTATCTTTTCTCCATGTTTGGTCGTATGGGTTCTTCGAGGCGACCTTTGCTTTTAGGCTTTTGGCCAAAAAAAGAGTCGATCATGATTTGCAAACCCCTGCGCTACTCAGTACGTTGCATTTCGCCGTAGAAGCCTTTTGTCTTCTTTCTTTCCATGCGCCGGAGAAGACGTTCGTTCGTACGCAGAACGGCCGTTGTGCCGAGCGAAAGTGTAAGGGGACGGGGCGAAAAGGCAGTGAACACATCGTTGCGTTGGGACAGCGATTGCTCTCAAATAGACGCCAAGACCCCGGGCACGGTAAACTTTGACTGTTGGATTCACTGAAAAACGACAACGGCCCAACATACAACAAACCGCGGAATACAGACGCAAAGAAAAAAAGGCCCTTTAAACGAAACGATCACATATCTGGTTTTTACCGTATCTTCTGGTTGTCATATTGCCCGTGAAGTAGGGGGGGAAAAATACCAGAATGAAGGCGACGACATCGGGCTTCGTACGCCGTCTGCTGCTGGCCAGCACGGCAGCCGCAACAGCGCTCGCGGCGGCGACGGCGCCGGCAGCCAACAACGGCAGCACCGTCGCCTGCCCCAACCTACACATCATCGCCGCACGCGAATCCACCACGCCGCAGGGCTTCGGCGCCGCCCAAACCCTCGTGGACCTCGTGCTGCATGCGTTTCCCGGCGCCACGGCCGAGGCACTCGTCTACCCGGCGGCCGGCGGCAGCAACCAGAACTACAGCACAAGCGTCACGGCGGGCGTGCTGGCCGTGCTGGCGCAGGTGTCGCAGTTTGCCGCTGCCTGCCCCGAGACCGTCCTGGTCCTGCACGGGTACTCGCAGGGCGCCCAGGTCATCGACGACGCGTTTTGCGGCGGGCCGGACGGCGCGAGCCTGTCGGCCTCGCCGTCGCTCATCCAGAACGCCATCGGGGCCAACGTGGCGGCCGTCATCTTGATGGGCAACCCCCGGCACGTCGCCGGTCTGCCGTTCAACGTCGGCAACGCAACCGCATCCGGCGTACGTGTCTTTTTTCTTCTTCTTCTTTCTTCTTCTTTTTTATTTGGTCTCAACTCATGAGTCTCCACACTAACGCTCTTCCCTTTCTCCAGTTTGCGGCAAGACCAGCAGGCTTCGAGTGCCCGATGTACCAGAGCCGAATGCAGTCCTACTGCGACTCGCCGGACCCGTACTGCGCCAACGGCACCGATGCGCAGTTCCACGAGGGATACGGAAAGCGGAATGGCGTACAGGCTCTTCAGTTTATCGTCAGCAACGTGATCGTATAGGTGGCGTAGGGGACGCGAAGGAAGGGAAACAAGAAAAAAAAGAGCATGCAGCATCGAAGATGTGGCGTTTTGCACGGTGGAGATGAAACTGTTCGTCTTTGTTTACCTAGTTTTAAGTCTACGTACTTTAATGTTTGTACAGATAATACAATTTGGTCGATCTCAGTCTTTGCGTCCAGTCCCAACATCAATTGTAATTGTATTCGTTCGGCTTGGGTGCCGGATAGGCTTCGGCACGCGAGGACGCATAGGTCTTGGTCGAGCGGTCGAGAAGGGAGCGGATCCACAGCTGCGTGGGCACGTCGGCGAACTCGTACGAAATCCGCATGGCAAAGCCGACGCGGTATGGCCCCATCATGCCGGCACTGAGAGTCTCGAACGAGCGGTAGATAATGCGACAGTATTCTCGGTTGCACTGATCGTAGGGACGAAGTGGTGACGTGGTCGCCGGTGGCGACGGGGAAGCCGAGGTGAGACCCTCCGGCGTGGTGGATGACGACAAGCCATGCTCGTGCTCGCCGTGCGAGCTGCCGAGGCTGGTCGCGGAAGCCGGGCTGTCCGTCGTCTGGCTCGCGGCGTCTTCTGTGGTCGCAGAGTCCACGGACATGGCCTGTGCGACGGCTTCGGCCTGGGCGGCTTCGGCACGCAAGACGGCACATTGGTTGAGGCATTCTTGGGTGATCAGAAGCGACGTCAGATAGCTGAGGTACATGCAGCCGATCCACGGATTGGGGTAGGCGAGGACCGTCGCGTACGGCGAGGCCGGCGCGTCGGGCGGGACATTCGACGGCACTTCGACGGACAGGGGGTCGCCGAGGTACGGCCGCGCCTCGTCGAACCAGGCGTGGAACGTGGCCGCCAAGGCGGACGCGGCCCGGCGCGCGAGGGCCACCTGGGCGGGATCGACGGGCAGGCCGTGCAGGCGGTTCTGGCGGAAGCTCCAGCAGTACCGCATGACGCGGGGGAGGCGAGCCAGATGCGTGATGTGGCGGTCGATGACGGGGATGGTCTGGGGCGGGAAGACGCTGAGGGCGTCCGTGCCGACCATCTGGCCGAGGACGCGCTGCCACTTCCTCTTGGCCAAGAAGCAGTCTTGGCCGGTGAACAGAGCGTTCATGATCTGCGGTATTGTTGGCTGGGGGCAAACAAAAGGAGGACAAAAAAAACTAGGGGAAACCCACAATGACGGAACGGAAGGAGAACAGCATGGACCGGTCCCATGCGTCGTCGTAGCCGTCCACGCCGCGGTACTGGAGCAGCCGCGTCACCGCCTGCGCATGCTGGGTCCAACTGGCCGCCGAGCCCGACGTGTCCGCGAAAAGCTGACCACAGTCAGCCAGAAACAAAAAAACAAACAGATCGCCGTTGCAAACGTACCTCGAACAGACACATCACCATGGTCGTGCACAGCGTCTCGGACGAGCGCCACTCTTCGGGGTGGTTCAGCGCCTGCTGCAACGCCACCAGCGACTGCCCGTACAGCTGCCGGCTCTGGATCACCAGCGCGGCGTCCTCCCGCGACTTGCCCAGGAGGTGCATGGCAAAGGCGCACACGGCGCTGTCGAGGGTCACCTTGCGGCCGAGCCGGTTGGGCACCCGGTTGAACCAGGAGCCGTAAAACTGGCGGTCCTGGCGCGGCCGGTCCAGGTTGATGGACTCGAGCACGGCGTTGATGTACGCGGCTCGGCAGAGTTTCAACGAAGGCGGAACCGGGGCGGGATCGTCGTCGCTGTCGTCGTCGTCGCCGTCGTCGTCGTTGATGGTCCAGGCACTGTAGGATGTGACGTCCCACGTAGTCGAAGTCGAAAAGGACGACGGCGGCTGGTCGCCGGCGAACGGGTTTGTGACGGCGGCCTCATCGGCCGTCGTCGCAGAACCAGCCCCCGATGCCGGGCCCGGCCGTTCGGCCACGCGCAAGCTGACCTCTTTCGCGGCACCGGCGGCGGCTCCGGTCTCGCAAACGGCTTCGTCCCCGCCGCCTCCGCCGCCGCCGCCGTGACTGTCGTCGTTCCTCGTCTTCCTCCGCACGTGATGCTTGCCCATCACAAACTTGATCGACCGGTCGTAGCCGGGGCACTCTGCGCCGTACGTAGCGCACTTTCCGCAGCCCGGGCGGCCCTCGTCACAGCGGACACGCCGGCGGACGCACAGCAGGCAGCCGCGGCTCCGTGGGACGCCGACCATACGGGGCCAAAAAGGGACCGCCTAAACGGTCCCACTGCAAATTGAAAACGTCTTCACGTAGGCTGCAAAGCAAACAACGAGTGTGGGCCGCGTCGGGTTAGAAGATAATCTTTTCGACATCATCAGGGGTACATCATTCAAGAAACGCGGACGTTAGCGACTTGTTCTGCCCTGATAAGCCCTGTTAAGCCCGGCTTCACGTGATAGAAATGAGGCTGGCGCCAGTGAAACCGGGGGGCTTGTAGGCAATGCAACCCGACCCGGCCTTCCTCCGAAACGGTGCGGCTTGCCATGCCGGATGCTAAGATGGGGGAAACGCCCTGAGAGGCTTGCTTTCCCCGTCTGTACATGTCTACAGAGTATTACATACTCTATATTACAATGCTTACAAACAGCTCGCACAAATGGCCATGCATGAGAAAGCAAGTCTGCTGAAAGTTGGTGTCTACTCATTTTCACACAACCCTGACAACAATCAAGGCAATGGCTAGAAAGAAAAGACAAGTCTGTCTGCCTTGAGTCGTGGACGGTCTGCCTGGCGAGTTTCTCGTTTGCTTCGCTGGGGTTCAACCCTAAATAGCCTCAATGCGCAAACGAGCAAGGCTGGCACCATCTCTCCGATTTCCTCGTTTGTTCGCGATGTGTCTCCCCCCTGTATGGATTTTTTTTGTACGGATTGACCAAGGAATTATATTAAGGACAGGGGGCCACATCGTATGGATTGGATGTGTCTTTTGGGCTCTCCGTCGCTATCGATCAAAGTCGATGAGAGAGCTTACGAATATGCGGTTTGGCATATTGTGGCATCTATTGTTTGCCTTGTAGTTATTGCTCCTGAAATCTCTTCTGACCGAATCTCGTCTTCTTTTTCGTTCGCGTACTGTGTTTTATTTTGTTTTGCATTAACAAGTGCCTTTGCCTTCCTTTCTCGTTATTTTTCCCGCAACTTGCGGGTTTTGGTCTTCCGGGACCGAAAGCCATCGCCCGTTCATTGTCGACCGAGGCGGCCTTCGAGTACACTACAGTACATCGAATCTCTTTGCAGGGACTGCTGCATATTGTCGCAGAGTTCGCACGCGGTTGTGCAACACCGGCTCTCAGCAGAAACGTGGGAAGCCAAGCCATGAGGAACACATAAACATACAAACCCAAAACGACAACGGAACAACAAAAACAACAACAACAAAAAAAAAGCTTCACGTGTGCGACTCGAGACACTCACCGACTGTTTGGTTTCTGGCACCGTATGAAGAGGATAAGTGCTGAAGGCTAATTCCTCGTTGAGAAGATCAAACTATGATCCCGGGATCTGTTGCCCTCTGCCGTCGTGCCGTGCTACTGTATACGATTTCCTGTTTTCTGAATTTCCCCCTCCCCCTTCTTTTTGTTGGCTTTGATTTTGTTTCTATTTATTTCTAGGACCTCCCGTGTGAAAAAAATAAACGACACCAGCGAACCATTACCACCACCAGCCTGTTTAATATTATGCAGACAGTATGGGATAAAGAGGCGGCACAAGGTGGAAAATGGGAGTGAGAGACGGAGAGAGAGAGGCATATATATATCTATATACAACCCGTTTTTTGCTCCTGTGACCTGGACTTGGACGAAGCAAGAAATTTATGCACGGCCTGCGTTTCGTCTCCGTCTCTTTTTCTCCTTTGAAAACTCCATTATCTGCTTTGCTCCTCTTCTCTTTCCGCTTCGCTTCCAACTCTCCGCAGTCGTTGGTATACCCGACAACTGTGCTCTACCCTCCCGCATTGCTACCTTTGCAAGGGACATCCTTGTTGTTGTTCGGATGTTTTTTTTCTTTGCTGCTTTCTTTTTGCCTTGTTTCTGTCTTACCTGTGCACAGTATTTTCTATGGAGCAGTTCGATACGAAGCACGTATGTTGATGCACAAACCAAGGTAAGACAACAGGTTGTTGCAACACGTTGAACGGCGCAATGCTCTATGTCTTTGCTGCTGGCCGGTTGTTTCTTGGCTTACTACAGGCGGTGGGTTGACTCTTTTCTTCTCCTTGATCGAAGGCTTTTCTTGTAGTACTGCGCAAAAGAACGCCGTTTTCGGGGGCGTCTTTCTGCTTTATGCGAAGTATTTGGGGACGAAACATCCGACTTTCATCTGCACGCTGCTTTGCGCCTTGCGCCTTTTCTCGTCGTAACAGCATGCTCGTACCATACATAGTACAGATGCGCGTTGGCTCGCTTGTTGTTGTTTTTATATGATGGAGCAAGTGTGCACAGTAAATGGCCAGTACCTTTTCCCGCCGGTTCTAGACTGTCGAACATGAACGAAAAAAAAATGACACATAGTATAAAACCATTTTTTTTCTCAAATTGGGACTGCTCCTTTGCGATGATCGAGTCGGACCGGGGCCATTCTATGAGGAGGGTGGACGTAGTGCACAGAAAGGGAGGGTTGTTTCGTGCTGTGTATTACTTGTACCGGGGAGCGGAAGGCGAAAGCATGAAGCGCAGGTGTATTGCCGAGTAACACTGCATGTGAAAAAAACACCAAGCAAGGAGAGAGCGGTAAAAGGACTCGTAATCCTTCGTAGATCAGGACAACGTTTGCCCTCCTGGAACGCCAATGTGCTTACTCGTCGGCAACACAGCGAGATGATTACAGTGCCCGTTTAGGCGCCCGCCCACGCAGTAACACTGCATGGGGACTTACGTATATATACTTGGTTGGGGCCCCTTGGTGACTTAATTCTGGGGCGCTGTGGTGCGCCGAACGGAACGGAGGTACAATCTAGAAACATCGGTGGGCCGGGGGAGAGGAGAAGCAGCAAACGTGGCAAATGTATGAAAATGGCGGCACAGATAGATTACGTATGGACTCGCACGATAGCAGACAGACCGAGTAGGTTGTGTGAGAGGGTGCTGCTTGTTCGGCGTGGTCGAGAGCTTTGGTCGAGATTGGGCCTGGCTCGAGGTACGGCACGGCTTGGGAGATGTGTGTAAGCATACGTTTGTCCTACTCCGTACAGGCCGTGGCTCATCCGTAGTACACACTTTTTTGCCTCTTCAGTATCTACATTTCGATCGTAGCCTCGGATATTCACGCGCGTTGCCTGAGATCGTCTCATAGCAGGGCAAACAAATTCCGATTCGGGCGAGCAATTACGTCCTATTTAGGAGAGAAATGGCCCAAGGGATACCAGAGATAAAGAAGAGATCGTCCGTAAAACGAGGAAAAGGGTTGGAACAAAAGAACACTAAGATATGGGAATCAGGCAACAAAACTGGGTCGAACAAAGCCATCAGAACAGGTTCTTAACAGCCAGTTCCGGCTGGGACAGCCTCGCCTTCTACGGGGCCTCGGGCCTCTCTAAATACATAACGGTGCTGTCGAGTAAGGTGCTTGCCCGTTTCCATCTGATGCCGCAACAGTAGTTTATGTACGGAAAATGGAGTCTCAGTACGGAGTGCGCTGTGATGTGCAAGCGTGCACGTTCATACATACGCGGGCAGGCCTCCTCCTGCAGCTCCCCCCTATCATTCTTGTCGCCAACAACACGCGATGGGGGTCTTGATGATGGGCCAATCACGCGTTGCCGTGTCCCTTGGACGAAGAATCTTTTCCAGCCCAGGGACGACGCGTCTGACCTGCCCTTTTGGCGCAGTTTGATGCAGGTGGAGCAGTCAAACCGACTTTGCAAATACGAGAAAATTGCACCAAACTCACGTTTATTAATTTTATTTTTTATTTTTTATTTATTATTAATTATTTTTCTTTCAGTTTCATTTGGCTTATGTTTATTTCTCGCCATCGTCTGAATATCACAGAAATTTCATTTCCAACGCAACCGGCTCCGTTGGTCCACGATGACGGTCTGACGTTCCGGCGTCTTACTTCGAGGTGAGCTTTCTTTGTCTCTTCTGTGATCGCGATGAGATACGAAAACAGATCTGAACGTTTTCTTTCCTTTTTTCGTCTGCGTCTTCATCTTTCGTTCGTATTGTTACGGTTGTCGTCTTTTCCCCCTGCGGCAGCGCAACAAATTTCCTCTTCTTGTCCCGTTGCCACCAACCCGTTCCCTTCTCTCTTTTTTTTCTGGTTCCTGTCTTTTTTTCTTCTGTCATATTTAATTATATCTTCGGTCCCCCCTTTTTTTGCGTTCTCCTCCCCAAACCCGTTATGCAAACGCCTCGCCCCGCTCCTCCTCGCAATTTAGCAATTGCCTCTTCGGCCTTGGTGTGTCTGTCCTTCATACGTGACCCCCCTTTTTTTCTGGTTCTCCATACATACGAACGACCCTCCGCGTTGCTGGTGCAGATCGCTTCTGCCGCACACGATCGCCCCTTTTTTTTTGCTCTCTCTCTGTCTCGCGGCGTATGACGGATACGGAGCAGTCGGTCGTACGAGAACGTTTTTGGCTTTTTCATCATGGCGTCCCCTCCCCACTCCGCACACGACGGGCAAGCTAGCTTTTTTATGTCATAAAAACGTGCACACCATTTCACAAACGGCTCCCTTTTTTTGTCCCCTTCTCCTATGCCGTCATCCCGTTCGAAAAGGAAGGATAAGGATGGGGGCATGCCAAGCTTTTTTTCTACTTTTCCGGACGAGCAAAATGGTCCCCTTAACTGCACGCCGTAGATTACTGACAGAGCTAAAAAGGGCACAAAAAAAAAAAACGGATGCGGTTTGTCGAATGCGGTTGATTCCTCCACGAATGGTTCATCCTCCGGCCTGATGGCCTTTCTGTCTGATCCTTCTGGTTGTTCTGCTCAACGTGCCTCACGACTCCCATCACTGTATTTGTTGCCATTGAGCAAGACAACTCCTCAGCATATTTCTTCTTCTGCATGCCATGGCAGAGAGCCCAGAGTCCGTTTCGGGCAAAATGTCCTGGTCGATTATGAGTAAGCTGAAGCTCGTTTTTGTTTCCAAGACATTTCGCAATCCAAGCCTTGGAGCGATTGCTGCGTAGCACTACTTATGGCGTCCTTCTGTGGCTTCAGATATTTGTACGGAGTATTCTGCCTTCTCTCTCCGTGCTCCGTACTCACGGATACGCGTGGTCGATACCCGGAAACTGAATTGTACCGGTTTTGGTCGCCATGCAGCACCTTTTATCCCGTGCATAACTTAGCGTCGGCAGGCTCGTAATAAGCAATACTCGTGATGAGAACGAAAGGGGGTGGGGGGGGAGCACATTCTTTTTCTTGGACCCATGGGCAAATGCGAAAAATGCTACTGTACGAGTAAGACACAACACGACAACAAGAAGTGATAGGCGATGCAACAACACGAAGTTGCCCGCCGTGGGAGACGTGCACAAGCACAGACAGGCACGCCGTTTCTGTCGGTGTCTTTCTGTGCCTGCTCACTGTCGAGCCCTACGGGCCGGATTCTGGTTCCATCACGTTGCCTGGGAACCCGTCCATACCACAAAAAGAGCGCGGATTCCTTGCCATAGCAGAGACGAAGAAAGGTCTTTGTTCGTGTGACGGCGAGATAGAAAGCATATGCGTTCGTTCTATCCGCCCTTTTGTCTTCACCATTTTGATATGCCCGTGTGCCTGCGTGCATATGCGCGAGCATGCACTGCAATTAGCACTCGTATTACAAAGTAACGATGTACGGAATATCATAGCGATCTTTATTTTCATTTTTGCTGCCCTTATTTGGGGGGATGACGATCCGCTGAATAACCATACCAAGTAACCGGTCGTATGCAATGTACTCTGTATTACTGTAAACCAACAGGCGAAAAGCAACGAATAGGGGCCGTTTTGGTCCTGAAGGCCCGCCGCGGATCGTCGGCTAACAGGGGAAAACGATAGCGAGACGGTCGCCCGTTTTGTTGCTTAGCGCCGTTTGCCTGACCCGTCCGTTCGCCCCTCGGACGCTAGTGTGCTTGTAGCCTGGAAGGCCCTGAATGGGGTCGCTGGATGATCTCTGTTCGCTAGGCATGCCCGGCCACAGTACAGACATACGCTGTACTCGTGCTCTGTAAGCGGTAGACTGTAGTTTGTAAATAATAACTAGCGTCTACTGTACACTGGCGGTTCGCTCGCTTCACCCTTCCTGCCTAGAACAGCATGATGGATGTGCCTGTTTTGCTCTTTCTCTTTCGCTCCTTCCTCTCTTTTTTTCTGTCGACCTGTTCTTTCCCATTCCTTCTGTCCCTTCCTTCCGTCTTCTGGCGTTCTGGGTTCTTCCCTGCTTTTCAATCTCTTTGCAACCCCCTCTTCTGCACGTTTTTCTCTTTTAGCTTCTGTTTCTTCCGTTTCGTCCGTTTCCTCCCTGGCTTCTTCCCCCTCCCCAGCATCCCGTTTTTTATTAGTCTCACTCCCCCCCTTTTTCTTTCCCCCCTTCTTCCCCTCCTCCAAAGAGCAACGCCTGCAGCAGCAGCCCCCAGCAGCAGCAGAAGCAGCAGCAATAACAGCGGCATCAGCAGCGCTCCAGTGGACACTGAACTGGTGCAGTTGGCGTGTCTTCCGTTCTGGCTGTCTTTCCCCCCTTTCCCTTTTGCACTCTTCCTTTTTCTCTTTCCCCTGCTTATTGTCTTCTTTTTCCCTCTTCCCCTTCTCTCCCACACACACATCCATCCATCGTTTGTTCTGTTCTCTTGTTTGCTTTCCTTTCTCTTTTGCCTCTCTTTTTCCCCTTTTCCCCTTCCCACGCTTCCCGGCTTCGTCTCTTGTTTTTTTCGTTTCTTTTCTTCCCCTGGCCGTCGTCGTCCTCTGCGGCCTCGCTCGTATCTATTACGCGTCTTTTTTTTTCTTTCTACGTTCTCTTTTTCGTTTCTTACCCTATTCTTCTTCGTCTCGCCCCTTTTCTCTTCTCCCACCTTCGCTTCTTGGGTTTTGGCATCGTGTTCTGGGTTCTGGTTAAGGAAGGATTGGTTCGTTTGCTGGATTCTTTTCCTCCGCTGTTTGTGGTCCTTTTTTATTTCTATTTTCTTCTTTTCCTCCCTCTGGTGCCATCCTGTCGCTGTGGCCTCCCCATCTCGTTCGTTCTGTGACGGCTCTCTCGCTCTTCCTGTTTTTGTTCCTCTCGCTTCGCGGCTCGTCTCGGCTTCTCTTCGCCTGTCTTTCGTTTCCAGTCTGCCCGTCCGTCTTTGCCAATCCGGGTTTCTCTTCTCTCCTCCCGTTTCGTGTGTTCTTTCGTTTGTTCGTGTCTTCATCGATATTCGGTTATTTTATTCCGTTTCGACCTTCTTAACGCCCCCGAAACTCTCACTCTTTGCTCGACCTGCCCTTCCGAAATCTGTCTGACGACACCGCTCAACGAAATCGACGTGTCTTCTCCTTTCCTTCTGTCGAGCCAATTCACGCGTTCCGATCTCGAAAAACGCATGCTCGGTTCTCGTTGTAACTAAACGTGGCCATCGACAAGTCTGCTGTTGTTCCACGGCTTGGTCCGGACCACCAATTTGTACGGTCAGTACACCTCTTGCTCTGGTTGCTCTGCTCTTTCTTGTTTTTTTGTTCTCTCGCGTCCACACTTTCTCTTTCCATCGTTGCGTAAACCACTTTTCGTCTTTCAGGCGCAGCTTCTATTCCTTCTGTGGCAAAGGCCATTTCCGTCGGGTCCCAACGACGGAAGGCGTAGTCGTCTAGCGAAGTGAAGAAGGCATCAACGGCACAGGACTCCTGATTTTTTACTATACTGCACGTTTTCTTGCTTTGCAAAGCAACCCTGTATCAGCGTTTGTTGCATCGCAGCTTCTGCTGCCCTGTCTGCATGCTCTTCATCTCTGTGCCTTCCCTGGTTCGGTCGGGCGATGTTTTCTGTTTATTTGATTTCACGTATTGCCTGTCCTTGAGGTCTTTCCACTCGCACTGACTTCTGCCAACTTCGTTACTACATCACATTTTTCTACGATCCGAATATTCCTCGCTTTATTATTACGCTGCAATCGCTAACTATTCTTCTGTCGACTTGCTAGACTCCTCGCCGTTGGTGCAATCGTGACAATAATCGGATTCCTCCTTGATTTGCACGTTCCGCTGTGATTATTCTCTTCCCGAAATTCAGCCACTGCGTTGTTCACTCTCGAAACGCTGCGACCAAATTGTACGGACTGGCTGGAAACTTTTGAGGGGAAGAGCAGAATTATTCGCACTTCGTCTTCGCAAAATGGCTGCCCTGGTTCAAACGTATCCTCAGCAGACAGGAACGGTAACCATGCTTCAAACACGACCTGCGTCTGCTGGCGGCATCATCTCTTCGGGGCAACCCAATCCGCAATATGCAGTGTCCCAGCAACATAGACACAGTTTCTACGGGAACACGAATGGCATGGGTGGTGCCCCAATCTTATACCGCTCTAATACGGCTCCCATCCAGCCATATGCCTTCACGTCTACGCCAAGCCTGAACACGAGTACTCATTGGCAGCAGCAGCAGCAACAACAACAGTTTCAGCAACATCAAGAGCACCTGCATCAACAAGCGTCGTCTAATGGTTTGAGGGCGTCGTCCGCAACGCCTGTTCTTCCAAAGCTACAGGGCGTCGACGGGTCGGGAAATCTGAGCAGGACTTCACGTCAGCCGGCCAGTGCATCCATGATCAACCTCTCTACTGCGCCGATGGCCCCCACTGTTCGCTATGTTGGCAGCCGTGACGATTCCTCGCTACCCAGCCAAGGGGCGCGAAGAGTGGCCGCCACGCCACGACCGCAGTCTGCTTACTTGACAGGCTCGGCTCAGCAACTGCCTCTCAATCAGGCCACACCCGGGCGGGCCCCGCCTGACAGGTACCGCCGTGGCGGAGGAAGCTCCGGACAAAATCAGCAGCAAAAACAGAACTCAAATACCCAGGCTTCGGCAGCACCGTCGGGTTCCGGCATGGCTAGCATTGGCCACCTGTACGCCGCGAACGGCGGCGGCAGCAACAGCAGCAGCAGCTTGCCTGATCAACAACAGAAATCGGCTTCCTCATCTCGCAACCAAACGCGCCAACAGATGAATGACCATCGCCGCAACAGCTTCCACGACACTGTGCTCTCCGGTGTCGCTGCTGACGACATCTCATTGCACCGGCAGCATCTGAACGAGGACCTGAAACGTTTTCGTCGTCGAAGCATGCCGTCTTTGAGTGCGGCCGAGTATCTTAGCTCGTCGTCTTCGCGCGCCTCGCTCAATCAACTTCCTGAACTGTCGCGCTTGGGACGGCAATCGGCCTCAGGAAGCCCTGATCAGGACCAGCAAAGGCCCACGTCAAGCGTACGCAACAAGAGTGGAAGCTCCGAGAGTGTTGATTCTCGTCCTTCGGTAAGTCACTACGATTTAGACCATAGGATTGGCCTTAGGATGTCCCATTTGCACCGTTTCCCCCTTTTTGATCGTTTTTCCTATTTTATTTTATTTTATTTCTTGCTCTTCAGTGCATGCAGGACATGCATACATTGTCCAATCAATGCCCACATTCGTCAACCGCAACAATTCACTAATGCATGGCGTATTCTTGAATAGTCTACCAAGCGGAACGCCACTTTTCCTGCAGGCTCCACTGTGAACCCCGCTGCGCAGATCACTGCGACCGCATCCGACAAAAGCGCAGCCGACAAAAACAACGATTCTCTTAGACTTGTCAACATTCCGCCTCGGGTTTCATCTGATGCTGCAAACCGTCTTGGTAGCCCATCTTCGTCTCCGAACTCGACGACGATGGATGGAGAGGGCACCCAAACAACAGCGGCTAGCGCGGCTGGTGCCGCCAACAGGGATACGGTTAACGCCACCAACGGTACCGCAGACGGCGCGGACGCCGCACGCGCTGGTTCTGAAAAAGAAGGTTTGGCCTCGAAATCGGCGATTCCGAGCCACCTTGAAAGCCCAGCCATGCGGCATTTATCGGCTATCAACCAGAAAGGCGGCAGATTGCGGAGCAAGACTTCCAAGCTTCGCCGTGCTTTTTCGTTTGGCAGCGCAGCCGATTTTCGAAAGGCGGCAGGTCCAGACGAAGAGTCCGACACCATCGCTACGCCGAACAAACTGCAAAAGGAGCCCACGAGCCAGGATCTGTACGACGCTGAACAAGCTCGCATAGCCCAGCAGCAGGAAGAAGGCGGCATTGGCAACAGCATCTACGCCGGTGCCAGGATTTTTTCCGGTTCGACCGACAATTTGTCCATCTCGTCGACGGCATCCTCCGCGTCGATCATGATCCGTAAGATGGGTCGGGGCATGAAGAAGAGCACTCGTTCCCTTGTCGGTCTTTTCCGACCAAAATCAGTTGTGGGTGTTCCTGCTGCCGACGCGAGCCTGCCGGAGGCAAACACGGTTCCCGCTAGTTCTCCCGTCATAGAGGCTACGGTGTCTATGGTGACGGTGGAGGCGGAACGCGAACGCGTCAATGTGAACGCCGATCTTCACACGCAAAATGGCGGCGGCACCGGTTTTCCCCGGCTTGAACGAAACTCTATCGATGCTTCAAAGGTGTCTATCATCTCTGAACGTGTGGGCAGCTCGGGAACCGACCAGTCGGCGCCTCGGAAAAGTATCGTTGAAGGCGACAAAGAGCGAGCTGAGGTCCTTGCCGCCGTGAGGAAGGGCATCTTGAAGAGTAAGCCTCGTCCGCGGGGGTTTTTTTTCCCGACGAAAGTAAAAATCAGGTGGTTAACTTTTTTTTTTTTCCGTTTCAGATACTAGCGGTACTTCAAGCCCGTCACGGAGCCCAGCGGATGGTCGTAACCCAGCACTGGAACTACCGGGCCCGCCAACCATCAGTGACTCACCGGCGTCCAGCGCGCCAAGCACGCCAAACGACGAAGCGCAAGGTCACAAGCGCTCGGCGTCTGTAGCTCTCGGAGGCGAGGATTACTTTGTGTCTGCGCTTCGGTTACGGCAAGACAGCAAAAGTGGTAGCAGCACTCCCCAAGGCTCAATGCGGCGTTGTGCTACATTTAGCCCCCGGATCGTGTTCTACGATACGTGGCCGAGTCAGGAGTATGACCGCCGTGGGGAGATTGCGACGTGCAACCGCCTTACGCCTATGCTGGCCCAACAAATCAAGGAGGAGCTTAACACCTTCAAAATGGTATGTCTGACATGATTGTTCCGTTTTCTTGGTGTTTAAATGCAAGAGTACATATGCTGACGCCATCATAGGAGATGGAAGTCCACGAAAACTCGAAAATCTACACGCACTTTTTCTAATGATGACGACTCCTGATCTTTTTCTGGGAGTTTAATTTGCATGCTTTATACTTCCATTTTTTGTGCGTCTTGAGTGTCTTTTTCGCTTTTCCTGGAAAAGAAACTTGAAATAAACCTTTTGTGTATCTTCAGACGTTTTATTTTCTTTCGTTTTTTTGTGCCGAGGCGTTTCTCGGACAGCATTGTTTGGTGTCATGGAGTTTTTCCTGCATTTTTTTTTCTATTCCATTACGCGCCCGAGAACGGTTGAAAGTTTAGCAGCACGAATGACGGGTTGGGGAAGTCAGCGAATGGAGCTGATTTTCTGTCCAAAGTCTTCCGACTTCAGTCTGTGGCGGACATACCATGCTTTGATTGGCCCTACCCGAAAAATCGAGCAGCGGCTACTGAAAAGTCCGCTCTCTTCGAGGAGACGCCTCATGGTGTGGCTTGAGCCGGGCAGTTCTCGCTAGGCTATTCGAAGTGACCTGGAGCCGGCGTGTTTGGAGACAATAAACTAGCGAAAGACAAGACGAGGCAGAGAAGAACGATGAACAGCACGCGTCGAAGCAGCAGGAGCAATTCACTTTGTCCTCTTGTGTGTTTTGATGACGGAAAAATCAGACGAGAAAGAACCGCATACTGCGTGAGCGGTTTTTGAGATCGTTCTCGACGGAATAAACAGGGCGGCAAGCAGGACGTGGAATGTGATGGGATGGGATCAGAGAAGAGATCCAAACATACATATACATACAGCGACAGCGGCTAATTATCCTTCTTTTTTGTGTTTATTCTACCAACGGTCTAGTGTTGAGTTTTGCCCATGCTGTTGCCGCTCCAAGTTTTTTATGTTTTCGGTTCCCTTTTTCCTCTTCGTTTTTTGTTTTCTGTTCTTTTTTTCAAACTGTTTTCTTGCTGCCGGCGGCTCTAATTTTTTTTTCTGTGTGTGTTGGCTTGTATAGCAGCTGCTGAGAAAGTGAGAAATAAAACGAGAAGACGACGAAAGCGATCTACTTGAACCCAATATATGTGTGTACCTGGCGTGACT
The DNA here is from genome assembly GCA_002778095.1 of Fragosphaeria purpurea. Taxonomy (NCBI): domain Eukaryota; kingdom Fungi; phylum Ascomycota; class Sordariomycetes; order Ophiostomatales; family Ophiostomataceae; genus Fragosphaeria; species Fragosphaeria purpurea. The sequence continues at coordinate 2,745,156 of PCDL01000006.1, forward strand.
TAGTTGGCGGCAGAACAGGTGTTTTGACGTTCATAAACCAGGCGGTGAAAATCAATGGTAAGCTAGCTATAGAGGTGCTCTCTGCACTAAAAGACTTAGATAGTGGTAAGACGACGTGCCTTGGGGCTGTGCACACTTTTGCAATTTTTGTGCATCTATTATTCCAAGCTTTTCTTTACGGAATTCGGGAATTCAGACTATTAGTACGACGTCATAGAGAAAAAATTGTTGTGTTAAACACGAAGTAAGAGGCACCAGCATGTTGTGAGATGTAGCGTTATTAATAACAGGAAGAGGCGTGAAAGAATGGCTGTGAGGGGGTTAAGCAGGGGACATATCAACACGAGGCTGCTGTGGGCTCCCCCATAAAAAAGTGGGCTCCTTCCCCAGCCTTGCGCTAATGTTTTCCCCCTGAAGCTTATCGTAGCGAGCATGTCTGTTATCGCGATAAGATAGATAAACGGGTACAAGAATTTTATGTCTCTTTCCTTTTTTGGGTTTTGAGGGGGGGGAGGATTTCTTTTGTTTTTTATGAACTTTTTAAACGTCCCACGTGGAAAGCCGGAAGTGAGCGCACGAGCATTTTAAAAGGTCGTGGAAACCACCATCGTTTCTCTTTGCCGAAAATCCTGGAGAGCCGCGCATTTCGCCCCGTCTGGGCCTGTGCCGGATCGGGTTGCCCTTGGCCGCGGCTCCAGCCACGGCAGCCTTTGGCAGCAGCCTCGCTTCCTTCTTTCGGCCGCCACCGCCGCTTTCTCTGTACGATGACGTCCGGCTCCCCCATACCGGAACTAGGCGCCGGGTCGCCCAATGCCCGGCCAAAAACGAAGCTGCATGGACGTGCGTTTTACGAAAGCATCGGCAGCCCCAAATACATTGTGGCGCCGATGGTCGACCAGTCCGAGTTTGTTAGTTTGTTCTTTGATTTCCTCTTCCTATTTTTGCCAGCCTATCTCCACCCCTGTCTTTGGTCTTGTGTGGCTAACTTGAAATGTCTTTCTTCTCCTTCTCTTCTAGGCCTGGCGCATGCTCGTCCGTTCGTTTCTTCCGGCCGAACAACGGCAATTCATCCTCGCCTACTCCCCGATGCTCCATGCCCGTCTGTTTGTCGACAGTCCGCGCTACCGCACGTCCCATTTTGAGCCGACCACCGGCGGCGACGGCGGTGACGGCGGCAACCGCAGTGGCGAAAACAGCGACGCAGACCCCCCCGACCCGGATACGACCGGCCTCCGCCCCTTTCTCGACGGCAACCCGGCGCTGGACCGCCCCCTCTTTGTCCAGTTCTGCGCCAACGACCCGGATGCCCTCCTCGCCGCCGCCCGCCGCGTCGCCCCCTATTGTGACGCCGTCGACCTCAACTTGGGCTGCCCCCAGGGCATCGCCCGCAAGGGTCACTACGGCGCCTTCTTGCAGGAGGAGCCCGAGCTCGTCGCCCGTCTCGTGCGCACCCTGCATGCGCACCTCGCCGTCCCCGTTACCGCCAAGATCCGCATCCTCGACACCCCCGAGGCCACGCTGCAGTACGCGCGCACCGTGCTCGCCGCCGGCGCCAGCATCCTGACCGTGCACGGCCGCCGCCGCGAGCAAAAGGGCCACCTGACGGGGCTGGCCGACTGGGCGGTGCTGCGCTACCTGCGCACGCACCTGCCGCCCGACACCGTGCTGTTTGCCAACGGCAACGTCCTGCAGCAGGCGGACCTGGCGCGGTGCCTGGCGGCGACCGGGTTCGATGGCGTCATGAGCGCCGAGGGCCTGCTGTCGGACCCGGGGCTGTTTGGGCCGGCGCCACCACCACCACCACCACCAGCCCCCGTGCCAGCGCTGGCACCTGTGCCTCTCGCTTCGTCAAATGGGGAAGAAGCACCGGCACGCGAAAATGGGCGCGGTACTGAGACCAACACCGCGACGGCCGCCGCTGCCGTACCTAGCGGTGCTGATCCTGCCTCGTCGCGGTCGGGCTATTGGTGGCCCACCCCCGACCCCCGGCGTGAATACTGGACCAGCCGCGACGGGACGCGCGGTGGCTGGCGCGTGGACGCCGTCGTGCGCCGCTACTTGGATATTCTGCACGTGTATGGGCTGGGGGCGGAAGCGCCGCCCGTGCGCAAGCCCCTGTTCGTTCCGGGTGATCCCGTGGTAGCCGAGGCCACACCGGGCGACGAGACGACGGAAGCGGCGGGGGACGCTGCCGCGGCCGGCGGCAACGACGACGAAACCGCAGCGGGCGGCGGAAAGAAGCGGAAGCGGAAGCGGGACCACAACGAAAACGAGCCGCACGCGGCGGCGGCAGCGAAGAACAAGGACACGTTCGCCTCGCCCAACTTTGTCGCCGTGCAGGCGCACCTGTTCCACCTGCTGCGGCATGCCGTCAGCCGGCACCACGACATACGGGACGCGCTCGGGCGCTCGCGCAAGGGGGACATGGCGGCGTACGAGCGAATCCTGGCGATGCTGGAGCAGCGAGTGGCTGCGGCGCTGCGGGACCCCGACGCAGAGGAGGCCGAGTTGGGCGGCAAAAACGGGGACAACAACAACAACAACAACAACAACTGCACCGACGAGCCGGGCGAGAACGACGGCAACAACACCTCAGAGATCGTGGACGACCCGAATTCGTCGGAAGGGGCGGTGCGGCGCTGCCGCCGGCCATGGTGGGTGGTGCAGCCCATTCTACGGCCGATGCCGGCCGAGGCGTTGGCCAAGGGCGCCATCCAGCTGAAGAAGAAGAAAATGCAGGAGCTGGAAAAGGAGAAAAAGGATCAAGCGGATGCGAAGAAGGTAGAGGCGGCCTGAGATGGGCGAAAAATCGAAATCAAAATCAAAATACAAAAATCAAGGCATGATGCGAAAGCGCAATCTAAAAAAAAAAAAAACATTCACGACTCACTGTCACACCACGATCCAAGAAAGGAAGTACACAGAAAAGCCTTCAATGTACGCTATGATAACAAATTTGAATAACCTACATACCGCAATGTCCGTCCACCGATGCTTGCTGTTTCCTGCTTGTTTGTTTGGCCATTCAAATAAGGCAACATGAAAAATATGGAAAAAGAGACACCCTAATGATACATTGCAATCGCCCTAATCAGACATACTTTTATTTTTACTCACTCCGCCGATTCTTCTTCCGCGGCGCGTTGCTTCCGGTGCTCGACGCGCTGTCACCGCGCCGCCGCCGGCGTGTCCCGGTTGCTGCCGCCGGCACGGGAGGCCGCGGCGACCGGTCCCTGGGCGACCGCGCTCGCACGGGGGTCAGCGAACGCGAACGCGAACGGGATCGGGATGGAGAGCGCGACACCGACAACGACGGGCTTCTTCTTCCCCGCGGCAATGAGCTTCGGCTGGGGCTAGGGCTGTAAGATGCCGCCCGGCCACGGCGCGAAGCTGGGGCGTTGGTGGGCGGCGGTGGTTGCGCGGGTGGCGACGCGGTGGCGGAACGGCGGCGGCGACGGCGGGCGGGCGAGATCGAGCGACCCCGCCGCACCGGCGACGCCGTCCGCTTACGAGCCGCGGATGCCGCGGGTGGCGGAGACGGCGACCGCGAATACGAACGGGACGAGTAGGAGCTGGAGCGGCCGCGCCGCGCTGCTTTCGGTGGTGGTGGTGGTGGTGCTGCTGCGGCTGATGTAGTAGCGGCGCCGCGGTCGCCGCGGCGTGGAGCAGCGGGGGAGACAGACCGCGAAAACGACCGTCCGCGTTTCCCAGCGCGGTTGTTGCGGATGGGCAGGCGGTCGCGAGACGGCGAGCGCGAGGCCGTGTAGGATCGCGTCGAACGCGAGCGCGACCGAGACGGCGACCGGGAGTCGTACTTGCGCCTCTGGTACGGTGACCGGGAGCGGGAGCGGGAGCGGGACGGCGTCCGCGAGTACGATGAGCCGGTGTACGACGATGAATAGCTCGACACCGAACGGGAGTCGGAACGATTGCCGTCGTCGTCGTCGTCTGATGCTGCCGCGGCGACGGCGGCGGGAGGCGCCGGCTTGGGCAGGTTCTGCAGCCGCTCGCGCATGTCTTCGGTCAGGACACCCATGCCGATGCTGGTGAAGTAGTTGATCGCGAAGCGCAGGTGGCGCGCATCGTCGACGGGGAACAGGCCCTCGAGGCTCGGCCGGAGCTCCACGTCGTTGCAGAGGCGCGCCCGCAGCTTGGCCATGCCCATGGCCTCGGCGGTCTCCTGGAAGAGAATCTTGATGAAGATGCGGCTGGCGCTCGTCGTCTCCTCCTCGTTGAGGTGGATGGCGGACAAGACGTGCCAGCCGATGGCGTTGCTGGCGAGCAGGTGGCCGAAGAGGCAGGCAATGTTGCGGAGGCGGTTGGTCTCGTAGCGATGGATGGTCTCATAGTACTTGGCAAAGGCCTCCTCGAACAGGGTGGCCCAGCGGCGGTTCAGCTTGGCGAGGCGTTCGGCGATCAAGCCAAAGAACTTGGTGTACGTCTTCTCCTGCGAGCAGCACTCGATCACCATGGACGGCAGCTCCATCTCGCGGCCCTCGGGCAGGTTGACGGCGAGCAGCTTGTGCACGGCTTCGTCGGCGTTCATGGAGCTCTGGATGGTCAGGTAGATGGTGCGGCGCAGCGCGACGAGGTCCGCGTTGGTGCGGTCCTTGATGTCGAGCGCCGTCTGTGCGGCGCGCTCCGAGCCTTCGTCGGAGGAGGAGTCACCGTCGTCGTCGTCCTCGCCGTCGTCCGACCCAGATGCCGCGCCCGAGGAATCCCCGTCTTCGTCCTCGCTGTCGCTCTCGTTCAGGATCTCCCGCCGCAGCTTCGCGTACTCCTTCTCGTTCTCCTCCCAATGCTCGTCGTAGCGGAACACGTTGAGCGTCGCCTCGTCGTCGAACTTGCCGTTCAGCTCCAGCATGTGCTTGATCTGGTCCTCCTCCTCGATCAGGTCGAGGTCGTCGCGCACCGCCGGGTGGTCCTTGAACTGGTCTTTGCGGTTCTGGAACAGCACCTCGATCGCGTACTGCGTGCGCTTGTCGATGTCGGCCTCGTTGAGAATATAGTGGAAGCGGTCAAAGACGACCACGAGGACGGTCGGGTTCATCGTCTCCAGGTAGTTGCCGACCTCGCGCGTCAGGTTGACGGCGATCTCGACGCTGTCGTCGGTCGGGTTGTGCAGCAGCAGCAGGAGCATCTGGGCGGCGATCATCTCGTCGGCCACCTGCGTGTTGACCAGGTGGGCCAGAAACGTGGTGGCGCTGCGGCAGACGGCCTTGTCGTTGCGGCGGAACCCCTTGCGGAAGCGCAGCAGCAGGCGGCGCAGCAGCAGCTCGCCGACGGCGGGGAGCTTGCTGTTGATGCAGGCGGCGATGCAGGCGTACACGGCAGTGAAGGGCGTCGAGGCGTACTGGGCCTTGATGAGGCTCTGGGTGAGCAGGCCGCGGCCGCGCACGAGGTTCTCGGCGAAGAGCTCGTTGATGATCTGGCGCATGTTGGCGGCCGTGGCCTTGTTGACGAGGCCGTTGATGGACTTTTTCAGCGCCTCCCAGGCCATGCGCTGGTACTCCTTGGACGACTTGTCCTGCACCTGGGCCTGCAGAGCACGCAACCGGGCGGGCGGCATGTACACGCCGCCGGACCGCGCGTTCAACAGACGGTTGTACTCGGCCTGGGCGGCGGCCTGTTTCTGCTCGGCGCTGGGCTCTGGCGGCGGTGTTCGCCGGCGGGAGGCGGCAAACGCCGGTGGCGGCGCACGTCGTCGGGGCAAGGGCGAGGGCGACCGGTCGCGTGCTGCGGTTGCTGGTGGCGGCGAGGCCGGCCGGGGCGACATGGAAACGCGATCGCGACCGCGATCGCGCCGCTCGGGGCGATACGTGTCCGCCATCGTGGAGGGAAAAGGGCTCTGTTTGATCGTACAAAATGAAATCAGTGACCTCAAATGTGTGAGTAACAGACTGAAAATCAGTTTCCACCGAGCGAAATACGCGTTGGTTGCGGCGCGTTGAAATAGGGAAGACGGGGACAAACGGGGACAAACGGGGTGCAAACGGTGATCTTTTTTTTTGGGCCTGTATATCAAGTTATTTTTCTTCGTAGCAGACCAGCCAGCCCGTAACAAGAGTAGACTAAGGCAGAGAAGGCGAAAAATGTGGCTTGACAGATGTGGCGTTATAAAGCTTCTTAATATGGGAAGGCGTGAAATGGTCGCAATTGTGGGGCCGACACTCAGCTAAGGCCGCGCCTTTGCCATTTTGGTGTAGGGATGGCTGCCAGGGGGGAGGAAGACTAGGAGAGAACAGAACACGATTCGAAGAGCTCCAACGCGTCACTCTGAGTCTTCCCATTTTCTCCCTATCTCGCACGACGTCAGCTGCCGCCGACGACTATAACCCCCAGCGACCATTCTTGCGCCGTCTTTTTTATTCCCAATTTTTTCGCAAAGACCACGCCGTTGCGATCTAGCCCCCCCCCTTTATTTTACAGCCGTCAGAAGCCTCGTCGACAATGGTGAGCGAGAACCTCGTTGAAGGAGGCCAAGGAAAAGGGACCTGAACGGGCTAGCTTTCTGCTTAAAAAATTCTACCGTCTTGCTAACGTTGCGTTTGGCTTGTTTGTCGCAGCTCGATAAACTCGTCGGCCTCGCCATGCTCGTGGCTGCCTCTGTCGTCTTTCTCTACTACACCATCTGGACCTTGTTGATGGTGCGCGCGAAAATCAGCCGTTCTCCCTGTCTTTTTTCTCTGGCTTCTTCTTTTGCTAACACCTCGTTTGCGGGGCCCAGCCCTTTGTCGATGCCGACCACCCGCTGCAAAACTTCTTCCCGCCGCGCGTGTGGGCGATCCGCATCCCCGTCATCCTCCTCCTGTTGGGCTCGGCCGTGGTGGGCTCGTTCTTGAGCATGGTGATGATCCGCAGCAACCGCAAAAAGGCAGCCAAGGCGAAGGCGGCGGCGGCGAAAAAGAAGGCATAAAGACGATGCCAAATTGCAGGGGAAAGGGGGCATGGGAGGGCCGCATTGTGTGCGTGGACGAATCAACCTGTGGCGAATCCGTAAGAGGAACTTTCGGGGGAAAAAAAAAGCCAACCGGAGGAATCTTGCAACACAAGAGGGCTACATCCAAAGTGCATCAGTTTCGTTACATACACGAGTAAAGAAAATATATGAAAAAAAAATAAGGGCAGTGGTGATGGAAATTGGTACGCTATAGCTACGTTCAAAATTACGCCTTGTTTATTCAGAGCGCTGTGCTGTTTGACGCGACGCAAAATGTGTCCAATATATGAATCCCCATAATGGTAGTCGTGCGGCAGCTACCGTAATTGCTACCACCTGGCGGAAAATTCACCATAACAAAAGAGGCCTGTTAATCGTAGTATGCGCTTTCATTGATACTATCTCGCGTGCAGATGAGGCATTCAAAGTCGATCCATTAGACAACAGCTCCATAAAATCCAAAAGAGCAGCCACCGGCCCAAAAGCGCAAGACGTAACGCCCGACGAACGGAGAAAAAGACAGCCATTCTCCCATGAAATCAACGACTTAGACACGTTGGTCCGCAAAGTCCAAAACCTCGCAATCGTCTTCAAAGAAGCCGTCCTCGTCCGGATCGTTCGGCGTCCGTTTCTTGCCACGTCGCCGCCTCGTCGTCACGACAATCTGTTCGTTTTCACCAACCGTTTGTTGTAGGACGCGCTCCATGGCTGAGGGCGGCAACGCTCGGGTTTCGTCGAAGCTGATGTTGAATGACTCCTCCTCAGACATCGGCGGATAGCCCGTGTTCACCAGGGTTGTGGCGATGGCCTGTCCAAAAGCCCAATCTGTGCTGTTCGCACCAGTCACGCTGCCATGGTGTTCACCACTGCTATCGCCATGACCGTACACTGCATGATCCCCTTGTTCGACTTCTTTCGCTCGCCATGCAGCAGCAGCAGCCGCTGCTTTCGCCTTCTTCTTTGTGGTTTTGGGCTTTTGCTGGTCCGATGGAGGCCAGCCTTCGTCCACATCCAATGCGGTAGAGATTGGTTGCGTCACGGGCAAGACAGAGGACCCTGTGGGATCCGCGTGGGCCGCAAATGCCGTAGGAGACACGGCTGTGACTTCTATTGCAGTCGAACTTCTTGAAGGCGGCGAATCAACTTCGTATAACGCAATACGCCGGTCCGTGTGGAACGGCTGGTACGGAGCACTTGATTCGATCTCAGCGTGGGGAATCGACGACTCGGTGGTGTTGTTTTCCACTAGCCGACGGCCCGGCGTAGGACGCAATCGATCGTTGGGCAGAACCAATGTGTTTGACCCGGCGTCGTTGTACTCGGTGAAGTCTAAATACTCTTCCGGCTCTAGATAGCGCCGTACGGCGGCAGCCAGACTGTCATCCGGTAGGTTGTTTAGCCGAAAATCCTTGTTTGGGCTCAGATGCAGTGTACGCTGGCCCGAGGGCTTCTTGCGCACGCGGCTTGTGAAGCTGCGCACCAGCCCATCCCCCAGCACAAACAGGGACTGGTGGCGTTTTCCCGCAATCCAAGCAACGCACGACGGCCCGGGAGCAAAAGAACCGTTGGGCAGCGACACCCGGTTCTCATTGCTGTGGCGCAACTGGTTGATAGCATTGCCGGTCCTTCCGAGAGAGTGACTGATACCGGCGGCAATCATCTTACCACCATGGCTGGCGTGGTCGACGATGACGGCACCTGCTGATTGCGGCACATTGGCGCTGCTGCGACGTGGCCGGGTCAAAAGTGGCCGCGCAGCGTCAAAGGCCGTGTTCAGAGCATTAGACGCATAAGACACAGCCGATGATGCGGTGTTCCCTACGCTCGTCTCAGTTGCACCCGCGCTGCCAGAAGTAGCTGCCTTCAGGCCCTGCGCCCGGCTGCCACGCCGGCGAGGGGGTGGCCACGTAAAGGCACTCGAAGGCAGGTCTAGCAAGTGAACGGTACCACGCTCGGTGACCATCGCCAAGCGCTCGCCATTCGGCTTAGTCCAGGCTACATCGACAATGCGGGCCACCGTCATGCGAGAAAATTGGGCGACTTGGCGGACTCGGGACCCCGACAGAAGTCCGGGTACGCCCAGGCCCTGCAGCGGTGAGGCTTTGGTGTATTGAATCCGCATGAGATCCCACACGGTCTGCACATCGCCTTTGGTGCTGGCAGTGAACAGCCAGAGCCCAGTCGGAGAGAACGAGAGAAAGCTGCAACCGAGAGGCGGGGTGAACGTGGCAACGGGATGCACGGCATTCGAGTTACCCAACGTCGTGACATCCACAATGGACACAATACCGGGCTCTTTCGAGACAACGGCGGGAGACGCGCTCCCGTGCGTAGGGGGGAACTGCTGGCCTACATCCGGGCTGCGTCCCAAGTACCCACCAGCGGGAGGCGACCGCGGCGGCTGCGGCGTTGAGGCGCCTGAAGTGCCTTTCCAGTAGCTGTTGAAAGCTTGCCAGCCTTGCTGACCAACCCATTTCGCGCCAGAGATGATCTCTTGGGTCGCATCGCGCATAATTTTGTTCATTACGCTCTCCCCATTCGGCAGGTCGACATCAGCTGTGACAGACGGCAAATGTGGTGGTGTGAGCGACGTGAACCCCGGTGCCCGCCCGTGCACGGCCGTTGGCACCATGCCGCGGAGAGCGATTTGTGACGACGGAGCTGCGGGGCAGTACGCCAGCCACCGGCCGCTCAGCGACAACACAGGTTGCCTAGGGCCGTACCTCGGCGGAGACCCGTTTGCGAACGAAGCGGCTCGAGCACGCTCGCCGTCAAGTGCCGGGTCGTTGGTGTTGCTACCTTTGGGCGGTTGTTGCAACGTGGTCCAGAGCTTTGCCACAAACACAAAAGGCAAGTCGTTGAAGGCCAACTGGCGGTATACCCAGCACTCGCCAGTCGTTGCCGACGTTATGACAATATTCCCGGCATCGGCTTGGATATGAAGGGTACCCGAGGGCGGGGGTGGTTGGAATATTGGACTCGTGATAGGCACTTTTAGCGCGATTCGGGGTGCCTCAAGCAGCGTACACACCCGGCGGTTGAGTTTCAGCGAGTACACTTCGACGGAGGTCTGGTAATACTCGATGAGCGAAGCGGGCGATGGAGGAGCCCTATTAGGGGCATGCGGGTCGCTTCGGGGCTCGGTCTGCGTGTGCGGTTGTGGGTAGGGAGCACCGGTCTCGGGGGTAAACACGGGATCGGGTCCATCTCCGGGCCCCGCTTGGACGCCGACGCCACCATCCTTACCCGCATCAGGGTGAAACGACGGAGGGAGCACCGGCCCGTGTATAACAACAGCGATGAGTGGGAATGCGTCCGCCAACACGCTGCTAGAGGCGGACCACGGCAAAATCTTGGCGTCATAAACGCCGCCGCGCAACCCGGTGAGTCTCGCAAGCGAGTCCAGGCCGCGCTTCGAAACAGAATACACCTCCAAACCACCCTCGTAGCCCGCCGTGACCACCCTCTGCGAGCTTGAAAGTTTTCCGCCAAGATAGTTGAAAGACGGCAGTGTGTCGAAGGAAAAGTGGTAGCCCCGCTGGCCCGGCAACATGCCTGTGTACGCCGGTTGAAGGCCCATGTCAAGATCGGGAGCACCGTAAAAATGAGCCTGGGGTTGGTGCGGAAGAGGAGGGTTTGTGGGAAGCGCAGCAGCAGCGGCGGCGGCGGCGGCTGCGGTGGTGGCTGCGGACGTGCCGCGCGAATGAGCATAATGGGAGTGCAGCGAGCTCCGCCGCTTGTCGCCTGAGAACTCGTGCGGGGATGTCTGCATCACGGACGGGTAATGCGCCGCCGGATCCATATGGTAGCTCAGGGGACGTCGGCCGATCATGCCTGCGTAGTCGCCTGTTGTCGGCGGCGATACCGACACGCTCGTGGGTTGGCTGGCGCGGCTAGCGTGGCTCAACTGGCTTGTATGGCTCGTGTGGCTCGTACCGTAGGGACGCGGCGAGGACCAGCGGCTGGGGGGCGACTCGCCCATGAGGTTGATGAGGTTTCCAGGCGAGCCCGCAAGGCCCGGCGGCAAGCCGTTCCGGGCAGCCCACTCACTCATGCCGGGAATGGTCCGTGGCGAGGGGGCATATGACGGGTTGGCCGTGGAGGAATTTGGAACGGCTTCCAGCATCGGCGAAACGGTCGGGTTGCCGTTGGAAGAAGGCGTGGCCACGGGCGGAAAATCGGGTGAGTGAACAGACGAGCTAGACGTGTCCGAGGCAGGTCCTTGGGCGTTTCCGTTGCTATTCCGCAAGCCGTCAGATTCCGAGGAATCTCAAACATCCAAGTCACACAAAGCCTGCCGGCTGGGCAAGCTACGCAGACAAACAAAAAAGCAAGAAAAGAAGAAAAAAAACCTACGTGAACTTCCCTGCTGCATGCTTGGTCACCGCCGCGACCACACCGCCGGCATCTTTTGCATCCTTCTTGGCCTTCTTGGGACCTGTAGTAAACAAATCACAGTCAGTAACAGCCCCCCCCCATCATTGCCATCTCACCGCACGAATAGTACACAAGGCGAGGGCCCGTCCTTACCAGGCATGAAGCTGCAAGGACCGCCGTCAGGTACGACAGCGGAAAAGGGACGAGAGAAAAGCCGGAGCGATGAAGGAAACGGACGGCGGGAAGACGGTCCTGCTGCCGCTCCGAGGCTGCAAGGTTCTTCGCTACGCCCACGGCGCGCACGGTCACGACGTCGATGCGGAGCAAGTCGAGTGGAGTTCGGATAATGGGGTGAACGAAGCCCGTTTTCTCGGTTTTCGCAAGAGGGACGAGGCGTGTCCTCGTCGAGGAGGAGAGCTGAGCTTTAACCAGACGGGCGTTAGAAGAACGTAGGGAGGAAGAAACGAGAGTGTCGAGTGCCGCGCGCGAAGAAACGGCAAAAAGAGGAGAGAGGAAGGGAAGCGAAAACAAACGTCGGCGGTGAACCGACGAACGGAGGCGGGGAGAAGACGACGACGAGGATGAGAGAGAGAGAGAGGGGGGGGGCAGTTTGAAGGGAAGCGCAATAAGCGGGAAAAGGCTGGCAAGGGGAAAGCCGAGATGTGTGGGTGGGCAGGCCGCAGGTGCTTAAAGGGCGACGTGCATAGAGCAATATATGGGAAGGGAGCAGCGTGCAGTAGCTCCCAGCAACTGCCACAGCAGGAGCAGATGCAGGGCGTTTGTTGGCGAGGAAGGATAGGGGAAGGGAGACAAAAGTAGGGGGGTGGAGGGGAGGAAAAGGGGGCCGGGAAGGAGTAGGAAACAAAAGAGGCCAGGACGAGAAGGGAGGGGTTGACGATGGAAAACGCGCTGCGATACGTCGTTACAGGGAGGAAGGAACGATGCGAGAAGTGGGGGCTGGACCTACTTCGCGGATGTAGCAATAGAAGCCTGGGATAGGAAGGTTGTAAACAGGTGCCTTCTCTTTTAGTGATGTCTGTTGTTTGTTTTGCTTGCTTTTGTTGTTGTTCGTACAAGGAAAGAGCGTCGCGGCGCGTAGAGACAGCACCTGGATGATCAGTGATGGTCGATCTATCACGTATCCCTATTCGGAGATGTATTCCTTAGTGTATTACTTATCGTAGCTTCCTTTCTTGGGCCGCGCCAGTGTTACGTAGACAACTCGTGGCGGAAAGGAACGGGCGGGGGGGGGGGTACATGAAGAATGGCAGGGTGGAGTCACGGTAGGGAAAATGAGGGGGAAGGAGCGTCGCGGCGGCAAGTGGGCGCAGAAGGGGACGCGCGCTACTGGCATTATGTTTACTACTCTGTGCCTGGTGGGTTTTATGCACCGGGGTGTACGAACTCGTGCTGATGTCTCCCGTATTACTCCGTAGGCAGGCGCGACGCACCGCTGCATCCACGCCACCCGCCAAAGGGGCACGCCGGCTTGAGTCACCAGCCCAGGCTTTTGCCGGTGGCCAGGTCACTGACAAGCCAGGCCGTGCGTGTGACCGAACACTGTATAAACGGAATAGTGGACAAACTTACGCACACGGTCGTAGACACTAGAGACAGTGCGCGTTCATCGTACTCCCCTGTCAGCTGGCCCGTTTTAGTCACCGTTTGTGTTTCGTGTCATTCTTCACAGCCAAAAAAAGGGGATGAGAGGGGGAGTGAGGCAAACACGAATGACTTGCTGTTGGCTCTGGGGAAAAGAGAAACCGAACACAGCATCGATGGCAGGTCATGTGCAGCTGAGGAATGAACGCCGCCGGTTTTGCGGGTGGAACGTGCGCCGTCCTGTTATGCACTGTACAGTGCCAGATGGCCCTAGCAGATGAGTCTACGTCTGTTCGTCTGGCCTTGTTGCGGTCTGTTTGGGGTTGTTTTCTTGGTCAGATGACCTCAGAGCCGTTATAGAGAAACAAAGAAAAGACCGTTTTGTTCGCTCCGGTGCCTTGATTGTGGCGAAACGTATAAGCCAAGCCCACGGCAACAGGGCAATATGCTTAGAACCGGCCGCTCGAACGATGAAGCCTCCTGTATGCTATGCCTGCTTCGGTGTTCTCGTTGGTGGATAATGACGCGTTTTGTCAGGAGGAACCATTTTCACGTTGTTGCCCTGCTTACGCCTACAGCTCCTTTTGTAATAACGTGCGTTGGTCGAACAGATGTTGCCGTTCCGCATACAAGGAGTTGTCCCAGAGGGCTGGCGCGAGTGCCAAGAGAAAAACTATCCCGAATATATCGCCGTCTTGTAGACAGCCTACCGTAAAAATGGAAAGAAAACATTGGTTGCTCGAGAAAGCTGCTTTGATTTGCCAAAAAGGGGCTCGCTGAGAGATACAAAACAAAACAAAAAACATGCGCTGGAACCGCCCCATTCTCTCTATAGACAACTAAAGCAGAGTCCATACATCCCCATAGTTATCACATTTTTACGCCCCGGGCGCTGACCTCGCCCTTCTCGCCAATGTTAAGCAACACCCGGCAGTCCGGGCAATACCACTTGGTCGTCCGCGCCGGCACTGCGGTCAGGCCCACGCACTCCAGATGGAACCACTCTTGCTTGCAATTCTTGCGTTTTGGTTAGCTTTTGATCTGTTCAGTAGAAGAGAGGGTGGAAAAGAAGATAGGGACAGGGGTACAGAAAGGGACAAAGAAAAGGGTAAGAAAAGGGCAAGAAAAGGGCATGAAAAGAGCCCGCTCTTGTACGTACATCAACGTTGTCGCACTGGATCATCGTGCCAAAGCTCACGCGGTTGCACACGCAGTACCGCGCCTCGTCTGGGTCGATGACGTTGCCGTCGTCGTCCACCTCAACGTCCCCCTCGGCCTCCAGCAGCACCGCGGCACCGTCGGCGTCGTCGCGCCGCGGCGGCCGGCTCGCCAGCGTCGTCGACCCGCGCTTCTTGCGCGGCGCGGCCTTTCGGCGGCCCACGGCTGCATTGCCACCAGAGCTGGTCCGGCTGATGACACCGGGGGCCGGCCGCTTCACACGGGCCCTGCTCACGGGCCGAGCCGCCTCGGGTGCGGGTGTGTTGCGTGCCGTGCTCGCGCGCCGCGGCCGCTCCAAGAGCGGTAGCTCGTGGCCGCCGCTCCCCGCCGTCCCACGCGATGTCGGACGACGCGTAGCAGCACCCGTGGCAACCGTATGTGGTTCGACCGACGCCACGACCGACGGTGTCGTCGGTCGTGACCGCAGCGACGGAGTCGAGTGCTCGCGTTCCTCACGGCTTGTTGGTGGCGGATGCTGCTGCTGCTGTTGTTGTTGTTGTTGCTGTTGCTGGTCTTTCCGTACCGCCTCGCTGCGCGTCCGCAGCTCGCGCAGGGGGGGCTGAATCGGCGTGGCCGACTTGTGTACCGGCAGCGGGATGGGCGTCTCGGCCGCAGGCGGCTTTAGCGGGACAGACGTCGTCGTCGTCGTCGTCCCAACGACCCCGACGCCAGAAGTGCTGGAGTGGGTACTTGAAAACGGCGAGGACAGGGACGTGGACTGCCTGGAGGCAGCCACGCCAGACGCCGCATCCTGCTGCCCGTTCGGCTGCCCAAGAATGGGGGCAGGTACCGGTGTCGTCGAGTGCCGTATGAACGGGGGCTGCGCCGGCGTCAAGGCCTCGTGCGGTGGCACCGAACCGGCCGTGCGCGGTGCTGGTTGGGGCACCGGCACGGGCGTCTCGGTCTTCAAACGCTTCTGCATGTGCCGCTGCGACGTCGCGCCATTTGCGGTTGCGGCCGCGGCCTCCACCGACCCTTCGATGCCCTCCATCGCTGCGTCACCCAAATCAAACGGCGGCGGCTGCGCCGCATCCCGTTTCCGTTTGCGGGACGAAGACGCACCAGCAGCAGCCGGCATAGCTGTGCCGGCCGGTTTGTTGCCCGCCCTTGCCGGTCCCTGGTCCACCGCAGTAGCCGGTATGGTTGCCGATGGCGTGGAGGAGCCGTAAGGCGACAGCATCGCGCGCGCCGCTTCCATCATTCTACGAGTGGATTCCTCGGCCTCTTGCGCCGCGAGCTGCGCCCACCGGTTTTTTTGTTTCTTGGCCTCGTTCAGCTTCATCCCCCGGTTGGTCAGCTGCTTGTTCTCGGCAGCCATCGCTGCGTCTACGCTCAATGCACCGAGCGGTGCACGGGCAATGCCGTCCGACTCCACAACCGCTTCGGGGAGCGCACCATTAAACGACTGGCCCTCTTCCTCCGCCTTCCTCTTGGCTTCGTTGAACGCATCGAGGTTCCGGCCCAGAGCCCGAAGTTCCCGGGCAATCATGGTCTCACTAGGCGTCCATTGTGCGTTCTTCTTCATCCGTTTGCGCAGTTTGGCCAGCTCGTACGGCGTCAGCTGCAGCCACGGCGCGTCCGCGCTGCCAATCACGGCGTTTTCTGGCGGCGGCTTCAGCTTGGCCAAGGCAGAGCTCGTCGACAGATACGGCTGGCCAGGCAGCCGCGGCGCCCGCGGCTGCCGGACCTTGGGTACCTTGGGCGTACTACCGAAAGGTACCTTGGGCGATCCCGCGGCCCCTTCGGGTCCTGCGGCCAGTCGTGCCGCTGCCTTGATAACCTTGATGCGCCGGGGTTGCGTTGCAGACGTTGCCGTCCATCGCGTCGGCGCGGGGCTCTCATCCTCGGACGACGGTGAACTGGCCTCGCTTGCGCCACTGTATGCTTCGTAGTCCAGCTCGTACGGCGCCAACACTTCGCCGGGAACCGTAATGCGCGGTACCCGCGGCCGGCGCACGCGTGGCTGACCGTTCTTCTTCAACTTCGGCACCCCTTCCCGCGTCTGCTGCTCTTCTTGCTGCTGCTTCTGGTGCTGTTTCTGCTGCTGTTTCTGTTGCAGTTTCTCTTGCTGCTCCTGTTCGCGTTGCTGCTGTTGTTGTTGCTGTTGCTGCTGTTGTTTTTGCTTTTGTTGCTGCTGCTCTTGTTGTTGCTGCTCCGCGGCTGGGTAGTTGTCAAGCAGCGTCTGTAGCTTCGCCCGGATGGTCTTCGCACGGTGGTAATGACGGTTGACGTTTTCGGCCATGCGCAAGGCTTCGGCGTGCGCGTAGATGCGCGAGCTGTATCCGGAGCCCAAACTCGCCGAGATGTCGGCGCGTAGCCTGACAGGAGACGGCCGCGCGTCGGGTGCCGTGTCCGGCAAGCGACCCCAAAGGCCAGCGAGCTCATGCACTCTTGTCGACGCGTCAATGTATGACTGGTCGAGTTTGCCAATCAAGGTCAACGAGCGTATCATATCCGAGGGGAGGTATTCGGTGAAGTCGAGGAAGTCGGTCACGGTCGCCTGGGCATCCGGGTCGGCGCGCAAGCTGTACGAATCCAACCGGCCCTCGTTCATCGACGGAAATGTCTCCGCAGTATCCCTTGTTACGGCTGAGCTCCTCGACGCGGCGACTTCATCCGCCCCGCCATCGGTAGGCGCTGAGGGCGGAGGTGACGAAGCGTGGGTGGACCGCAAAGGCCGCGCGGGAACGCGGCGCGGAGAGACGCCGTCCCCGCGACGGCCGCTTTCGACCGCACTGCTCATGTTTTGTTTGTAGGTTGTTTGTGCAGGCAAAGTCTGTGGTCGCTATCGTGATCGCTCGCTGTCGAAATAGTTCTAAACTAAACGTTCGTTTTCGAAACAAGGCGGCTGTCGCGTTGCGTCCTGCAGTCGTCGGGCAACCTTGAGCTGACGTCTTGTCTTATTCTCTAGAACTTCCGGCAGGCGGTCTTTATCGCTTCCAAGCTACCCAAGTCTCACACGGTGTTGTCGAGCTGCGATGTGCCGCGTTGATCCATCTTAGGTAGAAAACAAGCGCGAAAGGAGGAGTTGAGACGAGGGACGGGAGTGCGCCGCGAAGAAGGCGTAAATAAGGCGTCTCTCCCCGAGCCTAAAGAGTATTCGAATCAGGTTAAGCAGAAATTATGTTGAGGGTGTCGTTTACATTGAAATTAACGTTTCTGTGAACGCGAGAAGAGCAAAATTCGCGTGAAGTCGATGAAGCGCAAGATGAAGTCTGAGCGCAAAGTCAAGTCCCAGGCGCGTTCTCTGGCGTTGAGGTGGCGACCAAACTGCGGGAGGGAAGGAAGCTCCAAGCGCCTCAATAATGCTAGCCCAAAATAGATTAGCGTGTTTTTCTAGATTGCATACATTCATAATCGTGTTGAGCACAAATGCATCTAACGAGACGACCAGTAATAGCGTCACTCTCTCTGACTGCAAGACCAAAAGTGTTGTCATTCGATCGTATCCTCACACCCACCAGGGGTTTATAACTATTGGTACATACATGAAAACGGCGTAGGAAAAAAAGGAAAAATGATCCAAAAAAAAAAAAACAAAGAAACAACCCTTTCTGCCACGTCGCCACTATCTCTCGACTTCTGGGCATCGAAAGAAGCAAAACACAAGAAGAAAACCCATAGGGGGTTGAAAACAAGAAAAACCGAAAAGGGGAGAAAAAAAGAAGAAGAAGAAGGAATTTGACGTCTTGTAGAAAAAAACAAAAGACAGAAAGTTGAACAGCGAGAACGGAACGCAAAAGACGGAAAGCCGAAAACAAGCCCGTGTTCAGCCTTGTGCCATGGTTGTGGAGAACAAGCCGACTTAGTTCTGTCTTCTTCAAACCGTCATCTTCCGGCAAGGCAACCGTCCCCGCTTGACGTGTTTCTATGGTTTTCATTCTTTGATCGTTCCCGCTCATTTTTTTTTTCTTTTTCTGTTTTTTTTCTTCTCTCGGTTTCCATCTCGGTCGTCACCCGGTCACCCTCGTTGCTCATGTGTTCGTTCCGTCTCGTATGTTTTATGCGTCGTCTTCGGTCCGTCTCACCAATTTGGCACCCCATACAGTCTCGGAATCCTCCACTTCATAGTAGGAGTCATCGCCGACGGTTGTCACGGAGGCATATGCCGTGAGCGATTTGCACTTCCTATTTTTTGGGGGGGGGTTTTGTCATTAGCACATGACCACAACGCAACGGCCAAAATGTGAGGCGAGGGCAACGAACATGTAGCCTTGGATGACAACGGCGCCCCAAACTTCGATGTTGTCCGCGACCTCGAGATGTCCGTTCACGGTGAGCTTTCCGAAGATCTTGATTCTGCTTCTGTTTGGTTGTTGTTGTTGTGTTAGCCCTTGCCGGTTTGCAGGCATTTCGTCAAATTCATGTCCGGGATAGTGCAAATACATACGCGCAATAGACATAGCCAACAATGTCAATGTTGCCAAATGATTTCACTTTGTCACTGTGGTTTTTTTTTTCTGCAGTCAGAACTCTGTGTTTTGTTGGCCATAAAGGAGAACAGAGAAAGGAAGGAAAAGGGGGGCAAGGGGGGTGGTGTGGAAAGAGACTACATACTTGCACGTCACGTTTCCGCTGATATCAATATTGCCGTAGGCCTCAATCTTGTCACGAACAGCAAAGTCGCCAAGGAAGCCGATGGAGCCCATTGATTTGACAGAACCATCGACTTCCATGGGCCCGACCAGGTGGACGCTGGAGTTGGACTTGATGCTCTTCTTTTTTTTGACCACCGCCGGGTTGTCGTCGGTGCTATGGTCCATCGTGTTGTAGTCGACGTCGCCGTCGTTGAAAGCAAGAAGCATCTCTTCGTACTCGGCTTGGGAAATGGACGGTGCCTGTTGTCCCGTGCCGGACGGTTGGTTATCACCGCCTCCTCCCGTTTGCGACATAGCCGGAAGAAGATTGCGCTTGGTCTTGACTCTGGCCATGACCGGCTCAAAGTGAGAAACAGTAAAAGAGTAATAAAAAACGTTCAAGGTAAATATTGAAGCAGTGTTCGATGAGGGCACTATTTTTCTCTCCGGTTTATATAGTGCCGAAATTGAAGGTGTATCAAGATGGATCAAATCAGGCAGACGTGGGCTCCAGTTTAGGTTGGAAAGCGATGGGGAGGGGGGTGGCATACAATACAAAAGTTTCGAAGATGGCCGGTGGGTAACAAAAGGACTTGAACGGTTATACAGTAACTAACTATTTTGCAAAAAGCTTGAAAGTGAAATAAAAACACATAAAAAATGCCAGTACGTCTGAAAAAGTCAACGTGTGTTTGCAGTTGCAGGAAGAAGTGATGATGTGAGGTTAGATTCTAGAGATGGTAATCCAGAAGAAGGAAAGGAGAGAAAAAAAATCACAGGGGACATCTGGAGTTTATATGCAAACTGACGATGCAAAGAATGGCTATCTAGAATAAAGCAATGCGTCTTGCACTGGACGGCATATTCATAAGAATTCCGCAACACCACTTGGTTGCCAAAACGCACAAGACACGCACTTTGGCCGAGTATCTTTTCTGCCTCTAGGTTTTTGTGTCTTGCTTCGACGTTCCTCTTCCACATCTCTCTGGTAGACCTTCGTTATTATTTTTTTTCTGGTTTCTCTGACATCCCTAGGAAGCAGCTTCGTCGTTCCGGTCTAGCCGTTGACAGTATGCCTATCCTGCAATTCAATGCATTTCCAAAATTGTGCTCTTATCCGCAAATCGTGCCTCCCGTGTCCTAAGTTAGCACTCTTCCCGATTGAGGTACAAGATTCCAAAACCGTCGAGTCTCATAACCCGAAAGAGGAGCCAAGAAAAAAATCGAAGTAGAACTCCCTGAGCCAAGAGAGGAAACCGAAGCGAAAAGAAGGTGGGGGGGAAACAACTGCAAGGACTGGTAGGACGGATTCTTTTTGTTTTGCTACAGTTCTACCGTGAGCAACTTCGTTGCCCATATGGCAGCCTGGTCAGACTCGACGGTCAAGTGAGGAGTGGGACGAGAACTTGTTCATCACCGTAAAAGAAAATAGCTCGTATCTAAGACTGCCCTTCCTTCAGCCTTTCAAGCATAGCCATTTTTTCCAGAGACTTTTCCCACTTCAGACCAAAAAAAAAGAAAAAAATTACGGAAATATAAATGGTTGTGTGAGTCGATGTGGCTTAGAGTCCCGAAGAGGACCGGAAACGGAGAGCGTAACATGAAATCAACATATCGAAAGCAGCTGGTTCGATTTCTTTTGCTCATTACTATTTCTCTAACCTTCCGTAATCATGACAAAAACGAGAAAAGCCTTATTGCCGAAGTCACAAGCCAATGGCTTTATCTGTTTTCATTTTTTCCTTTTTCCTTTTTTCTCCTTTTCTTTTTTTTTACTTTTTGCTGGCGGAGAGGTCAGGCGGCTTCTGCTCGAGCTCGCAATTGTGGCCCGAAAAAGAATCAAGAGCTTGGAAGCGGCAGGAAAAAATAAGAAAAAGAATATAAAACCAAACCGGAATTGTATATAGTATTTCGTGCTTTTGATCTCGTTATTCGATCAAGAACAAAGTGACCGCCACAAAAGTCCTCCCGGGCCAACCAGTTCGCCGCCTCGTTCGAAATTGGAAAACTCTTTGCCAGAAAGAGAAAAAATAGAAAAGAAAGGCAGACTCAGGACATTAGGCATCTCCATTTTTGTGGGTTTCCTTTTTTTGTTGTTGTTGTTTTTGCTTTTTGTTGTTTTGGGGGGACCCTTTTCGGTGGATATTGGTGTTTGCCTTGCACATGCTCTTACAGAATGGGCTGTCCCGACTAATCAGGCAAGCCACTGAGGCAGACCAGGCAGACGGGAACGGAGTATGCCCCACTTTTCTCGGCACCCTTCAACGAACAAGTTGCCCGGTCCATCTTCAGGAAGCATCGGTGACGAGATGCGGAGCTCAATTGTTTTCGTTGCCTAAATCAAAAGCGACGAAGGAGGGAAAGATTCAAACGTAGAATAAAACTTAGAATATTATGAAAAGAAAAGTCCCAACACCGCAATCCTTACCCATATCTGGACCTGCATCCTATCCACGCCCCGACGCCGAAGCATGGTCGGCGAAGAGGATGGGCGACAAGCTGAACTCCGCGAACGGCGATGTGACATCATAAACTCCGACGACATGCTTTGCTACCTTGAGGGAAAACCCAAGAGTTCGTTGTTGGTGTTCGAGGCTGTCCAATTACCTGACATCCCGCCAAAAAAAAAATTAAAATAAAAATAAAAATAAAAATAAAAAGGGAGGAGGCCGCCAGGCAGCCAGGAGATCAAGATAGAGGAGGTCTGAATAGCGTCAAGCCCTTTTTTCCCGAAGGTGATTCAGCTAACATTAATTATTGTGAGGCGGAGGGAAGGCCAAAGCTCACACGAACGGCAAGCGGCAAGCGCCTTTTGCGCGGTGAGGCGTCTATCAGAACGAATAATTTCTACGTTCTGCCCAAGTTTGCCCGCCATAAGCGCGTCGAGTCTGCCTCTTGTCTAAATGATGAGTAAAAAAATAATATTTTGAGAAAAAAAAAGAGGATTACAAATTAAGCGCGGCTAGATGAAACGGATGTACGGATGGATGGATTGACCTTGGACGTGGCTAGCCGCCCAAAGGCTGAAAACGAGCCTTGAGGCTGAAAGAATGGAAGAAAAGAAGGAGGGGAATGACTAGTAGTAAAAAAAATGAAGGTTGGACTCAAATAAAACACGAATAAACAATGGGAAAAAGAGAAACAGAGGGAAAGGGAAATGAAACGAGGGGAGAAAGAGGCGCACCCTTTTCAGCCCTATGGGGCGGGTCTGGGCAAATCATTGCGCGCAGGCCAAAGACTCCCAAGCTTATTTTTACGACCGCCATTTATTGGGCCCAGGCATCCATTTACCGTGTTGTGTGTGAGTGTGAGCGAGAGTATGAGAGAGAGTGTGTGTGTCCCTGCCTCGACCGTGCGGCTCAGCCGCGGTGGGCGGCAGCCCGCCAATGATCACAATACCTTCTGAATTGGTGCCTTGCCTTGAATTGGCGAATTTTTTGTATTACATACCGTGATCCCATCGTCCAGCTCCGAGAAGACAAAACACCTCTCGTCCGCCCAGATTTGTGGATGCCTGGGCTCGCTTGTCCTTCAGCTCGGCAATGCGTATTTTCTCGGGCGAGCGCGATAGACACGCAAAAAACAAAAGTATCAAAGAGGGACCAGGCGGCGGCGTATATTAATTGCTTGAGCGCTGCGGTGATTATTCTTGTGACACCTCGTACCCGCATCCATAGCAACGGGCGTCCAAAATGGACGCGACCTCGTGATGTGTTGCAAGGTTCAAAAGTGAAATTTATGGGCCTCGGGCACTGCGTCTGCTCTTGTTTTTTCCTTTCTTTTTTTGATTAAGAAAAAATCTTAGCCGGAAAAGCAGATTAAGCCACCGTTCATCGGAAGTTTCTACATGCTTTGTTTGACGGAGCGCGTCTATTTCTAGTGCTTTTAAACTTATGTGAATGTTGTCTCCTGCCTATGAAAAAATAATTTGTTTATTTTTTTTACCTAATATTGAAATTGGATTTCTTCTCATGGAAATGAAGAGGCAGCCGACGATGTCCCAAGCTCTGGAACTATTCGCGGTTGTATGGATCTCTGCTTGCATAGAACTCTTATTTTCCAATTTACTAAGCCTAAAAATTGGCATAGTTCCGACTGACAAACCAAAAGCAAAGGAAAACAAGAAAGACAAAACACCCAGTCCAAATGGCACCTGAAAAGGTCAACCCATTTTTGAAGAACCCATAGGAACCGGCCAAATACGCCTTGACCGCAGAGGAATCGACACAGAAACTTTCCGACCACATAACAATAACGTAATACCGAATCGAAAACATAAAAAAATGTAAACAGAAAGCGGAGGGAAAGCAAAAACCAACAAAAACCACCAAAACACGAGTCCGTTACCCAGCCCTACAAAAACACCCAAGAAAATGGAAAAGCACGGTCACCGCTTCTTATTCCAACTCAAACGCCCGCAAACCCCAGGCCAGCGCCAACTAGTAAAGGAGCCACCGCAAAGATGGAGGCAAAGACGGCGGCGCCAACGACATCCACGCCCCGGATGCCGAAGAAACACCGCGCAAAGATGCTGACGCCAACAAACAGAGACAGGACGGCCGTGCGAACGGCAACGGTCTTGTTGTACGCCGTCGCCGCGGATACGCCGCGAGACGCGCCGGTGGAGGGTCGGCTGACAAAGACAAAGGTATGGGCGGCAACGCCGCACACAGCGCTCAGACCCAGCGCGGGCACACTCAGGACGACAGCCCAAAACGCGTCCCGCAGGGACGCCGCAGACGACTTGATGGACAATGGTTGCGTCCGCGCGGGTTCCACGGTGTGGATGCCGGAAAAATGGACGACGAGGGTAGCGGGCAAGAAAAACCGGCATGCCTGCACAAACGTAAACGCGTACAGCACGGCCGAAAACGCAGACGACCAGAAGAACGTCCTGGGGTCGTCGTAGAGCGTCGTTATCTGGGTGGCCACAGTCTGGCGGGCCTTGGCTGTCGTCTTTTTGCCGCGGCGGGTCTCGACGGCGTAGTCGTCTTCGTGTTCGCCCCGCAGCCAACGCCAGGCGGAAAGAGACGCAACATCGGCGGCGAGGTTGATACCCTCAAACAGAACGGTAGCCGGCAGCGAAACGTCATAGAAGAAGGAGAGCAAATAGACCTATATCAAGATTAGCGCCTGAAGGTAAAAAAAATACAATTGAATTATCCCGAGAGATAGGACTAGTAACGTACGATAGGGCCGTAGGACAATACGTCCAAAGCCACGAGGTTAGAGATTGAGCGCCAGGCAATCGCATGTTTGAAGCTGAGACTTGTTAGTCCTGAATGAGCCACAAAAAAAAAAAAAAAAATTCCACGTCTTGGAAAAATCGGATATCACGTACATGCGAACCGCCACGGCTACAAGAAACGACGTGATGCCCGGCGCCGCCACCGTCTTCCCGTACGCCTTCCACGTGTCCCACGGGTGCAACGGCGTGGTGGCCAGCCAATCAATCAAGACACGACCGGCGCCCGATAGCACGGTGGACGCCACGGCGGTGGCCACCACCGCACGCAGCGCGCGCTTCGTGTTGACCGACGGGGCCAGGGCGCCCGGAAGCGGGAGGCGGGCGACGAACGAGAGCGCCGCCCCCGCCGACGGAGACGACGACAGCGTCGAGGAAATCTCGTCGACGACTTGCTTGACCTCCCTAGCCTTTTCGTCGTACTCTCTCTTGACGCCTTTCACGGCCCTGCTCGCTTTGGCGCGCGCCGTGCTGGCGGCGGCTTTGGTGGTCGCCGCAACGTGGTCGTCGCTGCTGCTGCTGCTGCTGTCGTCGTGGTCATTCTCGGCCTCGGCCTCCTTCTTCGTCTTGCGCTGCTGCCTCTTCGACTTCTTTGGCTCCTGCACGATCGTGGACGCCGCCTTTTGCCGGGTGACAGGCGGCGACGGCGGTGGAAGCAATTCGTCTACCGACGTCCCTCTGCTGGCGCCGTGGTGGCTGCCGCCATGGTGGCCGCTGCTTGATTTGCTGTTCGCCTTGGGCCGCGCCATTGTTCGTTTTGGGTTTTGGTTTTGTTTTTTGTGGTTTGTCGATTGTTATGTTTTGTTGACGTGGTGACGCTTCCGTGTGATCACTACGTTTTTAAAAGGTCGAATCGAAGGAGGCCAAATTAACAAGCCGATCGATGGGTTTTGTAGAAAGAATGTGCACGTTTTTGCCCAGCCTCTTCGTTCCAACGACTTTCTGCGTGTCTTGTAGGGAGAACGATGAAAGAAAATGGGAAGACGGGGCGTTTCTTAGAGTGACCGGGGTAGCTGACAGATCCTGGTCCTAGTCTGTCGATCGGGATCCATCAATGAAAGTTGTGTGACGTCGTCTTTGTTTGCAGGCCCCACTTTCCTGGTTCAGAAAGCTCAAGTGCGGGACGAAGCTTACATCAGTACTGCACTTTACCTACCCCCCCCCCAGACAAACAAACAAACCCCACTGCAAACCGAGTGATCGTTAGCTTTGAAGTATCTCGCTAGCAGACAACCAGGCAAAAAGAGGCATTGTAGGTACATTACTAACAAAATGGTCATTGTGTGGGTAGCTCTTTCCTTTCATCCGTTTTTCTTTCTCTTTCTCCTTGATCGCACAGCAAGGTGTGGTCGTTCAGAGCTCTTTCCCCATTCAGATGTTTTGTCGTAAATCCCTGCCCGGGGCCACATGCAGTCAGTGCTTTGGTCGGTGGTTCCTTCTTCTTTTTCTGCCTTTTCTATCCGTGATGCCCATTTTGAGTCTGCTCGCTTGGTTTTGAATTTCCTAGTTACTAACTACTCTTCTCGTCATCTTGTCTTCTCCTTCGTTCGTCTCGTTCCACAGTGACACTGACACTTTCTCTGTACGCCTCCTCGAAGCAACCCTCACTATCGTGACAACTGTCACACTCGATGGTACTTTGCTTTTTCAGCGTCGGCTGAAAGATACGTACGCGGATAATATTCTGCTGCTGCTTCGCTGGTTTCGTCGTCCCAGAATCCACCAGGCAAGTTTAACGTAAGTGATGTTGGTGTTCGAAAGAAACAGGGGAAAAAAAAACCTTCAAAAGCCATGGACAATATATCACATGCCGTTGATTCATCATTGCTTTATTACTTTCTTTTTTATTATTTTTCTTGTGTTTTTGTTGCTATACAAATCACAACGCTGCTCGACGCACAGTTGACCCTCACTTTAACCTCGTGGCCGTATAATCTACCATGTCCCTTCATCTCGCCGTGCCTGCGAGACAAAAAGTCCATTCAAGATTACCTTCCACTCTTCGGTGCTGAGTTGTCTAGAGGCGGAGCAAACCAATTGCGATACATACAAATTTCGTGGCTTTAGGCACCCAAACGAGAAAAGAGAAGAAAAGGAGAAGAGGGGAAAACATGCCAGGTTGAATCAGCCAAAATCAGAAAAAAAAAGAAATATCCTGGATTGTGCGTTGCTACTGCCATCGTTCGGTTCGTTTGTTTTGATCTCTTGTGGCTCATTATTTTTGTGCTTTTTTTTTGTTGGGTTTTCATTCGTTTTGTTATGCGGTCGGTGCGGTGCCTAGAAGAGACGGTAGCAAGGTACCCGGCGTGCCAATCCTCCCTCGTTGCGACTATTCCTCCATGCGGCCAAAAACACCGTCGTCGTCGTCATCGCTGCGGGCGCGCGACCGTCTATCCTCGTCGTCATCGCCTGTGAAGCTTTCCCCGCTATCCTCCATCTTCACGTCGTCGGCTAAGCTGCTCATCTTGCTGCGCCGCTCACCACGCGTGAAGCTTTCTGGGGCGCGACTCGGAAAACTGTTTATGAAGCTGGTATCGCCGAGCGGCGTTGCAGACTGACCAAGGTACTGAGCCGGGACCGGGGGTACGGGCGGCACATCTTGGCCGAGGCCGCGGATGGAGCCAATTTTGGCACTGCTGGCATCACCAGCAGCACTGTTGAAGCTGCAACTCAAAAGCTCCACGGCAGCAGCCAGCTCGTTATCTTCTTGGCCGGTTGCGTTTCTGCCCGACGAAGGCGGACGCACGTTGTCCCGGCTGAGAAGACGGCGGTGGTTGAAGTCGATCTTTCCCCCTGCATCAGCTGGAAGCGCAGACTGATACGAGCGCGAAAAGCCTTCGGCGGCAGCACCACCTCCGAGACCAAGCCGTTGCGAAAATGTACGGTAGTCGGATGTTGACGGTGGCGGCGGCGACGTGTTGCCAACCTGTGGTTTGGTCTCGGTTTCGTCAATGCTCATGGTATTTTCCATCTGCACCGGCGGCGGCGGCGTCGTGTCAGCGGAGCTGCGATCGTCGCTCTGATCCGAGTATCTCGAGGCCACCGGCGAGGGCGAGTCGTGGTCGCTCGCAAAGTCCCGCGCGGAATCGGGCGGGGTGGTAACATCAGCAGCAGCAGCAGGAGCTGTAGTGTGTACATCGGTGTTGACGCCGGCGTTGGCCTCGGCGTCAGAGTCGCCGGGTTTGTGGTTCATGGCCACGAGAACCGAAGCAGCTTCGAGCAGCTGTACCTGCTGGTGCTTCGAAATAAGAAGCTTCGATGTCAAAGACCACTCGGGAGTATGCTCCCACCTGAAACAGAAGAAGAAGAAAACCCAAATGTCAACACATGATGCTCAAAAATCTTAAACGGCTGCGATAAGGGAAAACACGGTTCAGTCATCCCCCACAACCGCAACTTCGACACGACGCAACACCCATCAGACGCGGCAAAGCCGTTTGGGTCCTCATCCGCACACACGCAAACCAAAGTCGCACAAGGCTCGATACGGACAGCAAAAAAAGAAAGAAAAGAAAAAAGAAAAAAAGAAACGGCGGGGTAAGGAAAGTGGGCACACACAAATGCTTGGTCAAGCAACTGCTATGCTTGTATCCTTTCCCGCACTTGTCGCAGTGAAGCTCCATCCGGCTGCTCCTGCGGCCTTCCTTTGCCAGTGGTTGGCCGTCGCTAGCGCGCCGGATACGAGCGTTTTCGAAAGCCAGCGCATTGGCTTCGGACAGGCCGGCGGGATCGATTTCACCATCTGACATGTCGTTCGGGTCGTCGTCAATCGCACTCCCATCCGCCGTCACAAACTTCCGCGGCAGGCTCGCAGGTGGTGAGGGCAACGAGAGACTGCCGAGGGTTCCGTTCGTGCCGTTATGAGCCATGGCCGCAGCCAATGCGCCCGTGCCCGCAGGGAAGCCGCCCAAGGAGCTGCTCACGGCGCCAGCACCGACCTTCGACATTGTGCTGCGGCGCGCCCCGATGGCAAGTCCACTGCCGGGTGTCGCATCCGCCTCTTGTATGAGGGCTGCCATGGCGGCAACGTTGGTGGCTCCCGGGCTCGTCATACTCTTGCGGCGACTAACACGGTGATTCGGATTGAGGGCGGCGCCGATAATGGAGTGGGAGCCGGTCCTCGAGTGCGATTGTCGGTTCGAAAAGCCATTGGGCGCGTTGAGAGCTATAGCACTGGTACCGTTCGAGGCATTGGACAGCGAGGGGCGATGAGTCAACGGTCTTGACGGCTGCTGCAGTTCCTGGAGGAAAAAAGAAGTCAATAAGCCACACGCTCGATGTTTCGTTTTCGGTCATGACGGCAAGTTCCGCTCATCTTGGCGAACTCCTTTC
The DNA here is from genome assembly GCA_002778095.1 of Fragosphaeria purpurea. Taxonomy (NCBI): domain Eukaryota; kingdom Fungi; phylum Ascomycota; class Sordariomycetes; order Ophiostomatales; family Ophiostomataceae; genus Fragosphaeria; species Fragosphaeria purpurea. The sequence continues at coordinate 2,773,447 of PCDL01000006.1, forward strand.
TTCCCATTCCCTCATTCCCCACCGATTCCGATCGCATCGCACATGCCGTCCGCTTTTCGTTTCCTTTCGGTTGCACAGGGCATTTCGCTCGAATTTGTTTTGTTGCGGGATGAGAAGTAGGCCGCCAATTCGCAAGAAACCAAAAAAAACCCAAAAAAAACACCGACCTTAGACGAAGCCATTGGCTTTTGTAATCTGTACAAACCCCTGGCGGCAGCACAAGCATCAAGACAGGGACCTCCTTAACTCTTCGTCTTCTTCCTGCTTTTTTTCCGAGTGTCCAGGAGCCAAAAAAGAACAATGATGCGCTATGAAAACTGTTGCCAAAAAAAATCAAGAAAAAAATCCAAAAAATGCCAAAAAAGGAGTGATGCCGAAGTTGACGCCTTTCTCGCTTTCGGTTGGGAATTCGTCAATCAGGTACTGGTACAGACGCCGGTAAATGTCGTTAGAAGAAGATGGGGTATGGTGTGATCAAAGGCAAAGCAAAAAGAGAAAAAGCAGTGTCGTCGGTATCTTTTTTTTGTTGTTGTCATAAGGAACGAGAAAGAACAAAAAAAAAGTTTGTTGGAAAGCAAAATGACGAGAGGGGGAAAAAGTTAAAGTAAGGAAGGAATAAGGGAAAACAGGTACAGGGAAAAAAAATAGTATGCCCAACATGCGTTTGTGGTTGTAGTGAGCGTTGCCTTTGTGTGTGGTATGTGGTATGTGGTCACTGGTGTGTGGGAAGGGACAAAATACGTTGCGGCAACAAAAAAACGAGTAGTCACCAACGTGCTCAGCCCAAAAAAAGAAGGAACGAGTGACAAAGCTGGCCAGAAAAATAACGGAAGGCGTTATGATGGCGGTTGTTGTCGTTGCTCACGGGATTGGGCTATTTGCATTGGGGTAAGCCACGAGACCCCGAACCTGTTCTTGTTGTGTGCCCTTTTTTTTCGTCTTGCCCTTAGTCTTGATTTTTCTTTTTCTTTTTCTTTTTTTTTCACCACCTAGGTGTGCTTCAAGTACTCTGGCACGTTTTTGTTTTTACGATTTTATTATGCCGTGTACAAATGTCGCGATTATAGGAAAAAAAAGCGTAAGTCGAATGATTCTTTCACTTTCTTTTGGGTCCTTTCTGGGTCCTTTTTTGTCCTGTTCTCCTGACACAGTACCTGAATTAGCCAATTGACAAAGAAAGAAAATGTCGAGGACAGGGTGTTCGCAGTTGGGGAAGAAAAAAAAACCAGATAGGGGAGTGACTCGTAATGCTGGGCGGTTATCAAAGTACAGCATAAGACAAAGGAAAAGATTGATAGAAAGGCGTGGAAAGGGACAGTTGTGCTCGTAGGCAGAAACGATGGCAGTGGCAAAAGCAACCAAGGGGTACATTGAATTGCGATCTGAATGGGCGAAAAGGGGAGCAAACGAGGAAAACCGATAAGTACTCTTTGTGTACTTTTGCGCAGCGCCAAACAAAGTCGCGCTGCGAGACCACAGTGCGCCATAGAAAGGCCGCTGACAAAGGAACAAAAAAAAGAAAAACACACCACTGTCTCGTCGCCCTCCTGCCTAATGTTGACAAAGAGTTATGGAGCGCGTCCCATGTACGGTGCGCTGCACGGTCCTGTCTTGTAAGCTGTATGCCTTCGTTGCGGTATGCGCAAAAAATACCGCCTGCGCGAGGAAAGTGATACCTCGTACTCCGTCGATGCACAACTAAAACCCGCCTTTGTCCGATTCCGACCTAGTGCACGGAGTCTTAAAGCGCATCCTTATCCTTCCTCCTGCGCAAGACTCGGAAAGAAGGGGGAGGGGTAAGCAGGAGAGGGGTGGCCACTAACCTCGTACTGTACATACAAAAGAGGGGAAGGAAGAGGGGGCGTGTACAAGGATTGTTTTTTTTTTTTCAATCGTTGGTTAGGGCCTGGCCCAGCTCGTCCTTCCCTTTGTAAAACCAGACAAAGTACTTTCCCATTGGAAAGCGAACGCGGATTGCAGCGAGCGGGGTGGAGAGGGGCTACAAACCGAAACAAAAATATAAAAATAAAAAATAGAAAAGAGAACACTGTCAGGTGGTGTAAAGTGCGGGTATGAGCCACCTTACATAATACCGTTTGCTGCGCCATCGTCTACTGGAGTCACCTGCCCTCGGAGAATTCTTGCCTTCTAGGCATCAAGACACGGTAGCGACTTCCCTGTCAGAGGCACCGATCGCACCTTCTCTTCCCACACGTTCCTGTCGATACAGGCTCCTCGTTCCACTTATTCGTCCACAGGTCGACACATCATCGCGATGAGCTATTTTGCACATCACTCTTCGTTCTCCGTAGTCCGAACGTACCCCTGTAACTATTTCCCTCCTTTTCCCCCTCTCCTCCTGTTTTCCTCCCACACACAACTGCAACCACGACTCGCCCACTTCTTTTTCGGCCTAGAATGACCTGCAGGGCGAACCGACCATTGGCGTCGGATGGGTGGCCGTGAAAGCGGGACCAGCGGGAACGAGCACGAATACGGAGTATTGGCTGGAGGTGGATATCACAGTGTGGATGACATAAGGCACAGTACAGAAAAGGTGTTTATATCGTCGCATATATTTTTTTTTTCATCATTTTTTATCAATCAAAATAACTATACGTGCATAGCTCGAAGCATGTTCCTTTATTGAGTTATTAGCCGCCCCTCTTTCCTACGTAATATACCCCCTTTTTGTTGGTAAATAATTATGGTAATAATAAGAACAGGAATGAAACAAAAAACAAGTGGGAAACAAAAAATCTGCGGGGAGACAACTGGAGGGTAGAGAAACGAGAAGACGACCAGAGTCGATTTAGGTAGACTGTGATGCTCTCACTGCGGCTGTCTTATGCAAACCGAGTCTGGTTCCTGTCCACTCTGCCCCTGGGCGGACCCAACCAAGAGAACTGACAAGTGAGGAGAAAGAAAAGCACATGAAACGATAATAGCGCCTGCAAGAATAAGGCAAAGAAAACGAAAAAAGCAAATAAAAAAGGCAACCCTCTCATTTCAAGGGAACAGACCTATCAGATACAGCAGATGCAGCAGATGGCCCGCAGCCAATGTGTTGTCCCCCACCCTCCAAAAAGAAGAAACGAGGAGTACAAGGGTTCTGTATAATAGGCAATAGGGGCATTGGGCGAAGGAAAAGACAAGAAAAGGAAAGGAAAGAAGAAAAAAACGAATAGCCTTGAGTAGTTCTACGAAATATACCCTGCTACTTCTTTCTTCTGTTGTTGTGGTTTGTTCTTATACGTCGGCACACACCCACGTCAACGGATATACAGAGCAAAATCAAAAAGGACCAATGAATTACTGCCTCCCCAACAAAACTTTCTTGTAAACGTGTTGCGCTCTAGTTTGTGCACATATCCCAATAAAAGGCAGAGACTTCTCCGCCATCCGCCAATCAACCGCGAGCCCTGACGAGGAGGTCACAAGGTCCGACAGATAATGGAGGGACGGAAGAAAATAGGAAAAGGGGGGGATGAAGATTTCGAGCGTGCATTGTTGAAGGGATTATGTTATCAAACGGACGACATGAAGACGTGGGCAAAACCCGGCTACGAGGTTGCAGAGGACTTGTGCATTCCCATAGAGAGACCTAGCTGGTGATTGTGACCCTGAATGAAGCGAGACGCTGAACGGCCAAATCTTGATATTCGCAGTCTCTCTGGGACATCCCCGGAGAAGGCGAGAAGAGAAGATGGCAGAGCTGTTAAAGAGTGTACCACAAGTTGCCGAAATCTGCTGTCCCATTACGCAAAGAAAAAAAGAGACGACGAGAACATCAATTCCAGAAAAAAAGGGGGTGTTGTCGGGTAATTTTTGGGTTGTTTCTCGTCAACCGGAGCGGTCCCGACGTCGATCAAGCTTTTGCGTGTCGGCATTTCCCTTTTGCCTTGCGGAAGGACGATCATTTGAAAGAAACAGCCGTTGTGCCAACAACAGTCTTTTCGTCTTTTAAGCTTACAGACGAACGCCGAGTCTGCATAGCCTGGCTGGCCTTTTGTTTTTTATGTGAAGGATGCCTCGTTTAGAACACGGAAAAAAACATCGACTTTCGCGGAGCATAAATTTGCGCCACGGGGTATACGAGTAGTGCACGAAGAAGAGGGACAAAAAAAAATGGAAAGAAGTTGCTTGGTAGTGTTTTTGTTCGCCTCTCTGTTATGCATATCACGTATCCGCGGCACGGCCGAGCCACCGCTGAATGACAACGCCAGAGTAGGAGAAAATTGCTCGGCATAACGACACAGCGCAAAATACCAGTTGCCAGTGTTTCGTTCATTTTTACTGGGTAAAGATACAAAACAGAAAAAACAACAAAACCAAAAAAAAAAAAAAAAAAAAAAAAAAAAAGAACCAAGACAAGGGTTGTAGCTATGTTTTTATTTGCTCGTAAAAGTGTGTCAGACCCATTTGCTGCGGCCTCCAGGGGTGAATTGCATTTTTGCTACCCTCACCTGTCTTCCCATTTTTTGCTACGCTAGCTGTAAACAAACGTTCGCATGAATCAAAAAGAAAGAAATCAAAGGGAAGGTAACATGGGGTGAAGCAGGAAAAAATTCCAAGCCGGCGTGAAAGCGAATGTTGCATGTAAAAATATGTGGGAAATTTTATGAACAGCTTCTATACCCGCATCCACTTATAGAAGGATAAACAGCCGTAGAAAGGGGGAAAACAAAACAGTTGTTTGATTGACTGCGTCTTTTTGGGGCGTGAAGTTACGTTGAAGAGACGCCCGCTTAGGAAGAGGACAACTACCCGTTTCGAGATTAGGGTTAATGGATTATTGCGGCTTTTTGAACAGTTCAGCTTGCTTTACGCTCGTATCAGTAATATGAGTTAAAAAGGGGGAAATAATGACAGTGCACATAATGTTGACTGGCAAAGAAAGGGAACCCCAGAAAAAAACCACAAAAGATTGATAAAAGACGAGATATGCTCAGGCGGGATCGACGAGCGTTAGTCGCTCTTTCGACCATCGAGAATGGGCGCTTTAAAAGGCTTGGCAAAGATAGAACGGCGTCTTGCTCTAAGCGCTGTAGTGATTAATACAATGATAATGACTAAAACAAAAGAGGATGAATATTGACAAAAAAACGGCCAAGACAAAAGCGAAACATTCTAATGTCATGTAATACATAGAATGCAATACGAAGTCGTCTGTATCCATTTCTTTATTCGATTTACTGACTGATTTCAGCCTCTCCTTCTTTGCCTTCTTTGCCTTCTTTTTCGTGCATCGCCACGCACGCACTCTTGCTCGTTGAACGCCACCCCACAGGCCGTACAGTACGAGCACGCAACGACACGACAGCACCCGGAACGCAGCATGTCGACGGACGTCTTCCGTGTCGGCCGTGGTGGCGCTGGCAACTGGTACAGCAAGAAGGACCAGGAAGAGGCTGAAAAGCAGGTGGGTTGTGGTGCCGGGGGCATGGCTTGAAAAAGGGGAGAGCGACGGGAAGAGGCAAAAGAAAGCGCAAGGCAAGCTGACAGTGGTGTTCTTTTGTCTCGCAAAGGACGTCGAAGCGCAAAAGGCAACGGCTTCGGTGCAGACGGCGTCTTCGGCGCCTGCCCAGCAAGCGCCGCAAACACAGTCATCCTCACAACTGCCGGCGGCGGCAACGACGACGCACTACTCCAATTACACCCGCGGCGGGCGCGGCGGGGCTGGCAACTTTTACGACGCCGACGCGGCCGCCGCCGCCCAGCGCGAGGAGGAAGCCGAAGCCGCCCGGTTGCAGGCGGCCGCGGTCACCGGCACCAACGCCGTCGCGGACGCCGCGCCTGCGGTTGCCGCGGCGGCCCGTCCGAAGCCGGGTGTGTCGGGCCGCGGCGGGGCCGGCAACTGGGCCGCGTCCTCGTCTGCGGCGGCCGCTGAGAACGTGGTCGCCGAGGCGGACCGGCAGCGCAAGCAGGCCGCCTTAGAGGCGCAGGTCCAGCAGGTTGTCGAGGCTGGGTTGCCTATGCCGCCGAAGGCATATCACATGGCGCCGGTAGCAAAGGAGCGGAAGAAGTAAGGAGGGGACATCGTAGGAGGAGGGGCGGAAGAGGAAGGGGGAAGTGGAAGAAGTGGCGATGGCTGCGGTGTGTGGTTGTTTTTTGAAGGAGATACGATACCAGTTGTTTTTTATTTTCGCGTTGGTCACGTTATGCATATTTTTGCTTCGATGAGAAGGTTGGGTGACAAAAGAAACCTGAACCGTTGAACGTCCAAGGAGGTACCTGACTCAATACCCAATTTTCTCTTCCCATTGTGTTGTGTCTCTCTATGCGCCTGAAGATAGATGGGGTAACGAAAACAAGCAACCGAACGCAACGTCAGACAAAAGGTATGAGATCCGCCAGAACAGCGAAAAGAAAACAAGACGAAACAAAACGAAACGAAAAAAGAAACGAAACAAAAATGCACATGCCCCAAACGCCCATGACCCGATTTTTTTTTCGTATCCTCCCGCTAATGTCGTTGCCCAGGAGTGCCGACGCACGAATCGCTTTCTGCTTGTGCAGCCACCTAGTCCATGTCCATCTCGTCGTCCATCTCGTCGTCGTCGTCGTCCTCGACATCGTCGTCGTCCCCCGCGTCCTCGTCCACAAAACCCGACACCTCCTCGGTCTCCTCGGCCAACTCCACATCCCCGTCGGCCGTGATCCGTTGCCGCACCACCCGCCGCGCGGTCGTCTTGACTTTGCGCGTCTTGGCGCCCTCGTCGGCCTCGACGTCGGCCGCCTCGTGTGCTGCCGTTGCGGCGACGGCGGCGGCGAGCTTCGCCTCGGCCAGCCGCAGCTTGGGGTGCTTCGGCCGCTGCGGCTGCGGCTGCAGGAGGTGGCCGTGCTCGGCCACTAGCTTGCGCGCCGCCAGCAGCTCGCGCTTGCGGTTGCCGGCCATGCGGTGCCGGTAAAAGACGCGCTCGCGGCGCTTGCGGATCTCGGCGATGCGGTCCATGGCGGCGAGCGTCTTGGCGGCGAGCGCGCGGTTGTAGCGCACGGGGACGTTGCGGCGGGCGGCGAAGAGCAGGGTGGAATCGACGACCATTTCCTTGCCGGCGGCCTTGCGGAACGACTTTGTCCACTTGAGCTTGCGGGGGTTGCGCTTCATTTTGAACTGCCAAACAGGAAGAAGAAGAAGAAAAAAAAAGTGGTCAGTGTTTTGTCCCAAGTGTCTTCCCGGCTGGCGACGAAGCACAAACTCACGTTCTTGTGGCATTTGCTGCGGCAAAACCGAAAGGTCTTGCTGTCGTTGCGCACGAACATGATGCCCTTGCCCGGGTACGTGGGCCTAAGTAAAACCACGTTAATAACCCCCCCCCAATGCTCGCGGCCGTTTGCTTCTCGTTCCCCCTGCCATCGTTTCGATTTGAGGGCCTTACCGGGAGCAAAAGTAACATGTTTCGATTCTGGAGAGCGGCCGCTCGATTAGCATACGAATCTCCTCCTCGATACTTGAGCCGTTCCCAATAGATCACTCACCTCATCTTGACTATCTACAAGCCCAAAGAGCTTGGCCGTTCTGTCTCGTCGAAATCCGTTTCGAGAAAATGGACTCTTTTCGGACTTCTTCGCTGGAGAACAGAAAAGGCCAAGAGAAAAAAAAAGTCAAAAATTCTGGTGGGGGCGCCTTATCGGTCGTTTATCGCTTTGGTACAGCGTTTTTTGTGTGGCTGACCAGGTGTGGCTGGTGTCAATCACGCACAGACCAAGTGGCCAATAGTTTGCCATTTTTCGGTTTTCGTTCCTTCGGCGGCGATCACCTCTTCGGAGCGCAGGTTTTCGCCCGTCTTTTTTGCGACTCATTCTTTCGCTTCGCACAACACAACACCACAACGACTACGATGGCTTCCGCTCTCGCAATAGGAACTGGCGTGGCTGTTGCAGCCTTTTTGGTATGCCCACCTGTCTTTCTGTGTGTCCCTAAACAACGTGCCCGCTAACAGACAATCCCATCTTCCAGGGCCGCGCAGGTTTGGTGGCATGGCGACGGTCGCGCGGCGGCGTCGGCGCGCTGGGCAAGGCTTTTTACAAGGGCGGCTTTGAGCCCAAGATGACAAAAAGAGAGGCGACGTTGATTCTGTCACTCAAGTATGTCCTTCCTCTCGTTCAACGAACACAACAACCGACTTCCATGGTGACACAGCAAAATTCACCGGATGCTAACCTAAGTAACATCAGTGAACGCGCCATCTCGAAAGACAAGGTCCGCAAGGCGCACCGAACACTCATGCTTCTCAACCACCCGGATCGTGGCGGCAGTCCGTACCTGGCCACCAAGGTCAACGAAGCCAAGGAGCTCCTTGAAAAGACAACCTCATGACCCCGATTTCGCCGAATGTGCTCTGCTCCGCCGGACCAGCATATGCTTCGCAAAACGTCACGGAGAGCGGTTCCCATTTTTAACGAACATGTAACAATACCTATATATAAGACAACATTGGCTTCATAGCATCGGCGTTTTGGATTTTGCGTTCTTGGTTGGGGTTGGTGATGACAACTCGGCGCGTGCGGAAAAAGAAAGGTTTTATTGGGGGATTTTGAGCATGTTACCTGCTGTTGGCTACCCGAAATTGTAGGGGATATTTCTATCACAACTGCACACCAAATAGACGAGAGCACAACAATGCTCTAAAATCTCTGCTCACTATGCGTCTCTGACTCGATTTTAAAATCCTCAGCGATCTTTTTGGCGAACGCTGGTACGCAACCAGCTAGTTGTGCTCTTAAAACCAGATGAGATCTTCGGACTCGGCCGTCGTTGTCCGGTTGGCGCTTACTTCGAGCGACGCATCCTTGGAAGGCGAAGAAGTTGCAGTTTGGGGACCCTATCCTTCTTCTGCGTCCACTTCGTCCCAGGTAGCGTTGCTCGGTTTAGCACAACCGCCGTCGCTCATTTCACCCCCTGTGTCCCAGCCATCTTCCACAGCCGCAGGCTCAGGCTTGTAACTAGTAGATTTTCCAGCCCGTCAGCCTTCAATGATACTTATCGTCTCCTTTCTTCAGAGATCTTTGCTCATGACACACCCCCTGAAAAGGAAAAAGAAACAATAAGCGAAGGGACTTACTCGGCTCGCAATCTCTCATTTTGTCTCCGTAGACTCGCCTGCCGCTTGCTCACAATAAGCGAAACCATGGCTTGAAGCGTGTAGACAGCATCGTTGCCGCCGTTGTGCAAGAAGTTGTGTTCAATCTCCAGGTCGTTGAGAAGACCCCTGAGGCTTGACTGCTGTTGCCGCATCTGAAAGTGCTGATGCAGGTCCTGCGTATCAAGGATCTCCAAAAACTCCTTGCTGTGAACGTCGAACCCGACATTTTTGACGAGCGAAATGTCGCTGTTGATGTCGTGGCCCACGAGAACAACCTTTCTCAGCTCGCCCGTTGGTAAAGTGGGCTGCAGGATGGCCGTAATGACCGACACGACGTCTTTGAGCGACACAAATTCGGTCGTGCTGGTATTTGGCTTTGTTAGCCGTACGCGTGAATCACAGACAATGGGTGAGAGTGCTACCCAGAACGAACCCAAAATTGAAGTTGTTTTCGTATCCGTGGACGAAGACGCGGTTGACCATCGAAACATGCTCCCGAATACGGATATGGCGGCCTCGAATGAGCGCATGCCAGCTCTTGCAAAGGTCCCCCGGCGGCACACCTTGTACGTCGCGCGTATCAAGAATGCCAAAGCCGATTTCCGTTATCGCGCCGTGATTATACTCGTACGACTCGAGGTCCATCGATACGAAGATAACGTCTTCCTCCTGAGAAAAAGGCACAGGTTTCGTAAGGTCGAGCTCTTTGGTGTTGCTATGAGAAGCAACGCCATGAGAAGCAAAATCTACTTTAGTTAGTTGTAATTTTTAAATCCATGCAGATTTTCTAACTACTCAAACGTTGCCTTTCTCACCGGCTTTCCCACGTAAACCCAAGTATCGCTGGATCCGTTTGGCTTGCTTTCCCCACGTCCGTCGGGCAAGTGCACGCTTCTTTTGCGCCTTGTCCGCCTTGTGCTTTTTACTATCTGTCTTGTCGTACTTGCACAGCAGGCCTTTGACCTTCTTAAGGTACATCGTTTGAGCCTGGGGTTTGAAACGAGACATCTGGTGGATGTTGTCGGCGGGATCGAGCGGGGGCATGGCTTTGACGAGCGCCTCAAAGGTGTCCGCGTCCGAAGCGTGGCCTAAGAACCGCGGAAGAGGTGTACCTTGCTGCCCAAAGGAGACGCGGAATCGTTCGGCATTCACTCCGACGGGAATTGCCAACTGGATTCGAAGGGTTCGGTTGAGGCGATCGAGGAGGTGTTGAAACTGCTCGGTAGGAACCACAATGACATGCTGGTCGGTTTTTCCCTTGGCCTGGTTCCAGAGGTAGCAGAAGTCCCACGTCTGGCACTTCAAAAGAGCGCCGGTCTCAAAGTAAGGTTGGATGCGTTCGCCATTCGTTTTGCCAACGAACCATTTGTGGTAGTGCATAACCATCTTCCAGGGACAAAACTTGACCCTATTGCCCGTGTACTTCGAGCCACGCTCCAGACCAGGCCTTGGTTTGCCCTGGTCGCCGGGAATGTTGACAAGCGGAAGCACCGCTGTCGCTGGCACACCAGCAGGCTTTGGATGGAAAGCAAACGCAGCACCCGACAGTGGTTTATCATTCTTAGTGTTGCCACCGCGGCTGCTTGGCCCCCCGCGCCCTTCCACGGCAAGAGCGGTAGACGTCGAGGGAGCGGCTGTCTTATGGCTGCGTCGTCTCTTCTTGTCTTTGTTGCTCTGGCTGATGCCGTTCTGTCGTTCGTATGCCGACGTGACGACCACCTCATCGTCGGACTGATCTTCGGGATCAAACGGCACATAAATCGCGTTTCTGTTGTTCCGCGGTTGCATCGGCGGCGGTGCTGACGGTGGTGCCAAGCTATCTTCCACAGCAATCACCTCAAACCCAGTGATCGGACCCGAAGATGGCATAGTGGTGTTGGTCGATCCAGCCGCGGAAGAAGCATTTCCCCCATCTACCAACACCGACAAACAACTCGTTTCATGCTCATTGGTGTAAATTGCGTTGTTGCCACCAGCTTCGCCGTCTCGCTGGGTTTCCCCTTCCCCGTTCAGATCGTACGCAGCGCAGACACGATCGAAGAACGTGTTTCCGGCCATGGCCGAAAAATCTCTAGTAGCAAAGTCAGCTGGATGGTGCATTGAAGTAATCCATGCGCTCTTCCGTTTATTCTTTGGTCTCGACAGGGCGGTAGAGAAAAAGAACAAGAAAATCCGCGCCCGACAAACGCCTTTTTTTGTTTGCATTTCTGACAACGCGTCGGTTTCAACAAACGTACCTTTTTGCCTTTTGCTTTGAAAGCCGGTTTAACAGAGTCTTTTTCTCTCTCTGTCTGGCCCCTAGAAAGGCGGTTGTGCAATGTCGCGTACGCCCACTGCTTGGCTGTGTAGGCGGATTTGACGTTGGGTTTGTGTTTGTTTGTTTGTGAGATTTGAGCGCGAACTGAGGTGAACCAGAGTAGGTGAGAAACACACCCCGCTTCGCCGAAGGGTGCAGAATGAGAAGGAAGGCACGACTGGTGACCCGGGGAACAAAAGGGAAGGAACCATTTTATAAGCGAATTCGAAAATTAAAAGATAAATAAAATTAAAAAATAAGAAAAACTCCTGTTTTACACTCGTATTGCAAGATGAATGGGAGGTAGATCTAACGCGACGTGAACGACTGACCCTGACAATGGCTGCTTAAAGTAATGACAAGCAGAACAACCCTGTGAAGCCTAACTACATGAAATCTTACAAGGCAAACACTCATACTACGTTGACTGCAAACGAACCAGCAAAGTCAGTGAACAGGCATAGCTTGGAGTGTAGCACGAACGGGGATGTGGTCGCCGTTGCTGGTAGCTTTGATTGTTTACGCTGTCTTTAATTGTATACTGTACACTATTTTACTCAAGATAGGAGAGAAGCAAAGGTCTAGAGCCTAGGGTTCTACTACCCGAAAGCAAAAAAAAAGAAGAAAAAAGAAAAGAAAAAACTACGCAAGGGGAATCTTGACTCTGATATCAGATCACTTCATATCAACCTTTTTTGGGCTTGAGATAGCGAAGAAACTAGTCACAAACTGTTAGCTTATCTCTCTGAAAAGACGAGAACGTACTACTAAGAAAGCAGCATTGTGCTTGCTTACTTCTCGCGCGGTTTCGTCGGCTACTTCGGACTCGTCGGACTCGCTTTTCGTGATCAAGCCCAGGCCCGTCGTGCGGATGGTCCACCACATGTCCAGGCGGGGCCCGCCCAGCTCGTCGGCGGCCAAGTGGGCTTTGAGGTCGGTCAGAAACGTGTTGTACAGCGCCGGCTCCTCGAGGCCGATCATCTCCTCGCGCATGACGCGCAAGTTCTCCGCGGCGCGGGCATAGTGGACGTCGCCCGTGCTGGTGGCGATGAGAGACTCGACGATGCGTCCCATCTGCTTGAGCAGGTCCGCAATCTGCTCGACCTCGGTCGTCCCAGAAAGAGCTTGTTTGAATTCGGGAATAGAGTTGTCCGGCGAGATCGTCCACCTCTGCCCCTCCTTTTTCACGGTGGGCTCGCTGCCCAGCAGAGCGTCAATGTCCAGGCCCGAAATGGGCTTGTTCGCCCTCGCGTCGCGCCCGGCCCGGCCCTTGGCCTTGGGCGGCACTTTTTTTACGTCGGCCGCCCGGATCAGGGCATCGATCTGGGTCCTGGCCTTGTCAACCAGGCCGGCAGGCGGATGGTCGAACCGCGTGACAAAGTCGTTGTCTTGGTGAACGTAGGGTTTGTTTGGGTTGACCGCCCGGAAGGCAAGTGCTTTGTTGACGCGGTAGATAATGGGCGAGTAGTTGTCGTCCAGTGCAGCGTACTCTGCAGGTTGGCTAGATTTCGGTGTCGAAAGTCAGTACGTTAACAGGATTTCCGAAACAAGGAAGAGTACGAAAAAAAAAAAATCACACACCCATCTTCGTCTGTTCCAAACATGGAGAGATCCATGGCGTCGACGTAATCGCTCATCGCCTGGTCCAGGTCATCGCTAGGTAAGAGTCGGTGGCTTTTCAGCACGGTACCGTTCGCCGTGATCACTTTGTCGAGCGGAGGAAACGGATACGTCCGCACGTCTTCGGAAAAAGGAAGAGGTACATCGTACAGGCACACCAGGCTTTTGGAAACGGTGGGTATGAGAAGGAGGAGTGAGGGTTCTTTCATGTCTTTGGCGACGAACCGCGCGACCGCACATGTTCGGGTGTCGTCCATTGCGTGGACGAGCGCGGAGAACGCGATTTCGTCGATTTCGCTAAATTTTCGTGGCAGGATGATGCAGCTTTCGCCCATATTGAGGTACGGCTGGGACTAGACTCTTGTGTCAGAGTAAGGGTGAACTCGTGCTTTGAAAAAAAAAAGAAAAGAAAAGTAACGACTGCCAGACGAGACATACGCTATCGTGCGTGACAAATCCGACAATGGAGAAGCTTTTTGTTGTTTCCAGCTGTGTGATATTGCGGTCGGACTCGCTGATGTACACAGCCGTCCTGCCGTATTCATAGCCCTTTTCCAGGCTGTCGAAATCAACCTCGCGTTTCCCACCCGGAGCGGTGGGGTCGTCCACCGTGTAGACACGGGTGCTCCGCACCGCCGCAAAGTCAATGTTGCCCATGTCCACGTCGTCCTGTTCGTCTGGTCTTTGCGTCTCTCCGTCCTCGGCGCTGACCACGACCGTGCTGGCGGGCGGCGGCCGGGCCAGCTTGGTCAAAAAATACCGCTCTACGTTCATCGACAGCGCGCTCTCGTAGGTTTCCGGGTCGCCGAGAGTCAGCGGCCCCTCGTAGGTCCTGTACGGCCGGTACGCCTTGACGCTTGGCCTCCCAATCTCGTCGATGGCTTCGGCCAGCGTGCCAAAAATGCCGTTGTTGCACTTGTCAACGAGCGTGCGAAGCAGCTTTTCGTTTTTGGCCTAGAGTTGTCAGTGTGTCTTCTCTATCTTTCTAACCTTTTTCTCCACTTCTGCCCCAGTGCAGACTGTTATTACCTTGAGCCGGGGCTTGCCTTCTTCTTTGAAGCCGTAGTCTGCATCGTCAAAATCGACGCCACTACACAAAACATCAGCAGATTTCTCTCTCTCTATCGCAAGATCATACAACTCGCAACAGGTTAAACACATCAAGATCAGACGTACACAACGACAAGCTGAATGCCCAGATCGTTGATCTGGCGGGCTAGGTCGTCAAAGTCGTCGCCGTCAATAGGCCCTTGCCCGTCCGTGACCAGCACAATTTTGCGGGTAAACTTGAGCCTCTTTGGCGCCGCTTTGCCAATCATGTCTGTGGCCACGATGACAGCCGACACGGCGTCACCCGTTGTAGTGTTGCTTGGCTGTATGTGGCCGTGCAGCGTGCGTAGCGAGGTCAGGCTCATGGGCTCGATGGCCTGCAAAACAGCAATGTTGTCGTAGCCCTCCTCGTCCTGGAGCGGGTTCCTTGTCTCATCCGTTCGGAGACCCAGGACACCAACAGTCCACGTCTTGCGCGAGGCCGCCACGGTGGTCGTGATCTTGTCCCAGACGTACTCCATGGCCCAGTCGAGGTTAGACGTGGCGCGCCCGCCAGGGCGCTCGCCCATGGTGACGCCCATGTCTACAATGTAGACGGTGGCTTCTTTGTCGGCCATTGCTCGTCCGTGAAGTTTTGACGTGACAATGCCCGCAGTCCAGCCTCTAGTGACCGATCCTCCACTTTGAGGTCCGATATGGTTGTAGAGGTGCTCTTGGCAAGAAAGGCAATGAGAGCAGCAAACTGCCTGTCTCGCATCAATATGCACGTATATTTCCAGCGCAAACCAGCCCTTGGCTGCCTAGCTACAGCTCTGGACTCCACTATAGCTGCCTTGTGTAGCAAAGCTTAGCTCAAAAAATGAGTAATCATGATTAGTCAGATGTTTTCAGCTTATATAATAACAAAGGCTTTGCCAGTTTTTAGCAGCCGATCTCGCCTAAGGTTTGCCGTCTGGCGCTTTGTACTGTGTTTCGAAAAGGTCCTTATGGTGCCGCTTGACCGTCCATTCCGGGTCCCAGCGGTTACGGCAAAACCAGTCCGACAGCGCTCATCTCGCACTGTCCGGTTAGCGCCGTCGATGTCGTCGCCATTGTTCTGTTCTTTCCCTTCCGGTGACAATACAAGACATGCAATAAAGCGGGCTTTGTTGAAACGCAAAAAGGTCAAAACATGCAAATCGCTCTTTGCTGGACAATTTTGGTAGGGAAATGGGTAATAAAAGACGTCGAAAGCACCCCCCGACACGGGCCATTTTTCCAAGCACTTTTTGCCCGCTGTTCAACAAAATAGCGCTACTGCCCCCGGATCGGACAATGCACGCCATCCTGCGGTACGTCCGCCCACCTTTTTACCAGCCTCCCCCTGTTACCCCACATGTAGCCCTACGAGTTGGATTGTATGCGGCGGTACCTGCCGGCCATCTGCCGCCGATATGGCCGAATACGGTCGTTGACTCGTGCTGCGTAATATGTACAGAGTAATACGGAGTACTAATACGATGCGAACAAAACAAACTCACGTCCCCTTCCGACGGTGTGCACGCCATAGCATGTGTACATTATGAAGACGATCTAACTACACAGAACCGGAGTCGATCAATAGTTCCACAGTGTGTGTTTCCCGTGTCCCCTACTCCCTCTTCCCCTGCGCAACGACCCTTTTTTCCCTCACCCGTTCACCATTTTTTTCAGCTACTGTCTGCTCGCCGTCCTGTAATAGCTTCTCCCTGGTACTCCGGTACCGTCTCTTATACCGTTGACCGTCTCGTCTAGCCCTCCATCCCGCTCGCCGGTTCTGTTCTTCTCCCTTCTTTTCCCTTCTCCCCCCGTCCCCAATCGCTGCATGGGAAAAACGTAAGAAGTTGCCCTCTCGTAGCGCTGACCATGCCTTCACCCCATCGTACGGAAGTAGTTCTGGACAGGGCTCTTGGCTCTTTGCCTCCCGCTACGGACCAGAATAGAGACATAGGTCCCGCCGTGCGCCGTAATGTACAACTGCGAGTAGTCTCGCTCTCCCTACTCCCAGTTTTGCTTTGCCGCATACCGTCTCGCACTCACTCATCGTACTCTCCTTTTCCCTTTCCTCTTCCATTTGTTCCGTTTTTCCGTCCACCGCCTCCACCTTTTACCAGGCTTAGTCGCAAGAAAGCTGTCTTAAGTAACCGCTCTCTTCTCAACTCAACCCCCCCCCCAGTTCTCTCTTCTCATTTTCCTCCCATTTTTTGATCTCTTTCCTATTCTTCTCATTCCCACACAACGCTTCACCAGCCCGTACACTGTCCCTTTCGCCGCTTCGAACCTGCATTCTTATTGCAGCAACCCAATTGCACAGTCTCCGGCACTCCGTGCTTCTTCTGCCTTTCCAGCCTCGTTTGGCGCAACGTCTACTTCCCGTTTCGTCCTCTCTTCGATTACGTCATCGCAATGGCCGATGCTTCAGCACCAGTGGTCGCCACAGGTATGCGCCCGACACAGATTTTTTTTTCAATGAAGGCGGTGTTTGTTTGCTTTTCACGTTGCTGCTTTGCTTTTGTATGTTTTCTTTTATGAGAGAGAGAGAAAAAGGAGTCACTTGCAATGTTGGTGTTTTTTTCTTGAAGAGGGGACGTTTCTGTCTTTCTTATACGGACAAATCGCAAGCCCAGGATTTTTATGATATCCTCGGTTTGCTATTGGCTACGAGGGATACAACAGCGTGAAATTACTGGCAAAAAGAATGGCTGCAGGCGGTTGAACACATTGGATTCCCACAACTGACCAAAATGCACTTGTTCCGTGAACAGTCTCCGAAGACCGGCAACCGCCGATTGACGCGGTGCCGAAAGCGCCCGAAGCTGCCGGCCTCGAATCCAAGCCGGCGCTTGACGTTGGAGAACCGGCAGGGGCCCATGCCGTAAAGCAGGCGGTGGTGTCGCCGCCGGCCAGTAGTGGGACCAACGGCGTCGCGACGGCCAATGGTACCTCGACAGCGGCTGGCGGAACCCTGGCGGGCGACCAGAAGAACGAAGACGGCGCGCAGCCGGTCGCAAACGTCAGCGCGACCAGCGGGCGCGCTGCGGACGACAAGCCGGTCGACGCGCCTCTACCGCTGACGAACCCGGCAACGGTGCCGGCCCCGTCGGCACCGACGTCGTCCGTGCCCGCCAGCGCGGCCGTCGACCAGGCCGCCGTGCCTTCGGCTGCGTCGCACGGCGACCACGGTGTGCCACCCCCCGGCTCGGACGTCGTCGCCACCGCCGCCGGCGAAAAGCGCAAGGCGCAGGATGACGACGTGCCGGCGGCGAGCGGGGTGAACGGGCAGGGCGCCCCCCTTCCACTGACGGCTACGCCGACGGCCGCAGCGCCGGCCAATGGCGAAGCGACCGCCAAGAAGGCCAAGACCGACGCCGAAGGGGCCGGGGTCCTCCCGACTGCCGAAGCCACCAACGGCACCGAAGCCAACACCATTACCAACGGCACCGATAACGGTAACGGCAACGGCACCAAAAGAGGACCCGGACGCCCGAAGAAATCAAAGACGCAGGCCCCCCCGCCGGTCGGCCAGACGGCGCGGAAGACCCGCAGCCAGGGCCCGGCCGAAGCTTGACAGGTTGTCCGGAAGAACGAACCCGGCACATCTGTGCGTAACCGGTTCACTTCTGAGTCGACGACGCCAAGAAGCTACCATAAACCGGTGTCTGTATCGTACTATTTCGTACGGAGTTTTTTTTTTAGGCGCCTTTTTATTTCTTCCTAGGTAAGACTTGAAACAATGGACGCACGAAACGAAAAAAGGCCCAAAAAGCAAACAAAAAGTGCTTGACAAGTGGAACGAAGGAATTCGACTACTAAAAGGGGGGCTGTTTTGAATTTACTCGCCTTTTTATTTTATTTTTTTATTTTTTTCAGTCTATTTTATTTTGTTCAGTCTTTTGTATTTAGTTTTTGCTTGTTTCTTTCTTTCTAGTCATGGGCGGCTTTTGGTCCGAAAGGCTGATGAGAGGGCTGGCATGATACATACGTGTAGTGAGACATAAGAGAAGACGAATTGCTTTTGCTGGATGTCATACAACTACCATGACGGTATCACAAAAGGGCTTCATCGCATGTAGCAGTCTCCAGCCGCATCGGTTAAATCCGTGGGTGTCTGCGGAGCGAAGCTTGCTGCCAGGCTGTCCCCCTGGCCTCTGCAATCATGATTGTCCCGTCTCTTGCCAGGGGCGAGGTTCATACCAAGACACATAAGATGAGTGGCCCGGGAGGGTGAGGCTGTGAGGCTGTGAGGCTGTGCTTGCCCGTGGACAGACAGACGAATGAGGTAGAAACAGCGACGTTTCGCGGTTCATGCTATTATGCTGCAAGAATATGGTGATCTTTCGTATTTGCATTTCTCGTTTTTAAACAACAGTCGAGTTGTTGAGACTTTTAGGAAGTTACTTTACTCGCCTGTTTCTTGACATATACATAAACACAAGAGACTGGCAATGTTGGCCTTCCGTGTGGTTCTATTTTAAGCTTCTCGAGCGAAAAGAGTTGTTCTTCTTTTGTCGATCTCATTATCCGATGCGACGTATTCTTTCGTCCCACGTTGTCTCTTGTGCTTTACAATGAGTGCTTGAAATGGGCTGGTAGTAAAGACAGCTCTGGCGTTTCAGTGCAAGAAAATAACAAAACAGGTTGTAGCAAATACTCCATACGAGGTATTATTACTCCGTATTACTTGCCAGTAGTAACACTCGTATCCAGTTAAGTGGACGGTGGTCCCGCGTTCGCTTGGCTGGGAGTTTTCCGTAATACAGCGGACCAGCTTTTGGCACTCAAGCCCCTAACGGCCAACCAAACCGTTGCTTGTGTGGGTCCATTGCATAACGGTAGGGATTTTGTTGGCGGGGATGGCAAAAATAGAAAAAAAAATAGCTCGGGTTCCTGTTTGGGTTCCTGTTTTGCTAGCGCGTTGGGCCTACCCTCTTTCCGCTGAGAATACGAACTGCTCGCCCTTGCCCACCCGTGTCCGCGTGCCTAGTTCAGGGGCCCAACCAACCCGTCAGACCATCAATGCTTAGGGCCTTTCTAGCTTGTTTCTGTTTTCCTCTTGGTCTTTCGTGCCCGTTGAACCGTTGGACGGGAAAGGGGAAAGAGCAGGATAATAGTTGTACGGAGTACAAAAGTTGGGCATTGTGGGTAAGACACATTGCTCGCGAGAGGAAGGCACGAAGGACAAAGCAGGAAAAAAGGGAAAGAAGGGAGGACGGATGACGACGTATTACTTCGTACAAAAAAGGAAAGAACGATCAATCACAGGGGCGGCTTCGCAAGTGACAACAAAGCGAAACGACACAAACAGCCACATTCCCATCTTTCCCATGCTGAACACCTGGACATCTTCGTATTGCGACTTGGGACGGAAATGGGAGCACATGCGAACAAAAAAAGAAACCACCCTTTCCCACGCTCTTTCCCACCCTTTACAGTGAGTGCCGCATGTACTCCGTACTTCCGTAGATGTACTCCGGCTGGTCTCCACTGCGCCCGTTCCAGGCCTCCCTCCCTCCTCCACATCGACACATTCTAGCTTTTTCGTTTGTTGGCGTTTTATCTTTTTTTTTTCTCCTTCCGCACCCCCTGCATCCTGTGAAGGGCCGGTAAGTAGATGTTGAGGTCATTCGCTCGTTTTTGCGTCTTGGTTTTTTTTTCTTCTCTTCTTTTCCCATTCCATTCTTTTCTTGTCTTCCAGTGGCGGCTTTCCTGCACCACTTTTGCGTTCGTTTTCGCCTTCTTTCTCTTTCAACTCGTCATTCGCTTCGTCCTACTTGCTTTGGCCTTTGTTCGTTGTTTTGCATTCCTTTTTCCTTTTTCTTTCGTTTTGCCAGTTTCGTTTCGTTTTGTGTCTTGGCTTCTCTACCTCCCCCTCCCCTTACCGAAACCGCAACGATCGCCCATCCCATCTTTCGTCAATCCTCGGCGATCACTTCAACAACAGGCGAAGAATACGAACGAGAAGGACTTCTGGAGGGCTTTTTTATTCAACTTTAGAGTCTAGAAAGGGGGCCACCACAACGCGGCGAACGAAGCCAGAAAACACAAACCCCCAAACTGATCATCGTGGTCCATTCATCCCCCCCGGTTGTCATCGCCAGCTTGCTTGCATTCGGAAAGGGCAAAAATCGAAGAACGACTACGGCACGATTTCTGAGGCGTGCTCATGCCGCCTTGTCTTTGTCGTTGACGAACGAGAACTTGGTTTCATTGTTGTCAAGAGGACGCAAACGCTGGCCAGTCCTTTGTCTCACGCACTCACTTTATCTCGCGGTTGCTCAAAGCAGTGACCCAACGACGAACGAACAACAAAGACCAACTTGAGCCTCGGTTCTATCTTGACCTTTGAGCCAGAATTCTCGTCATATATAATATTGTCGATTTCGCCTGGTCACGGTCTTGTGCGGCAAGCCGTCCCCCATAAACACCCCGGAGAGAGATCGAATCGTCTTAATCGGCGGCTGCAATTATCGATATATTTTACCCGCGGATTTGGTTGATATATGCAAATAAGGGATTCCTCTGTTAAAGTGCATACTCGGAGGCAACCCAACGAAACCGGATCAGGGGAGGAACAGAAATACGAAAAAAGCTAATATCGAGCTCGGTTCAAAACCATATCTGCGAGTCCTTCTAGGTGTAGCACCTCGTCGGCTTTTTTAACCCCCCACCCCTTCGCTTGTCCTCCTGGCGGGTTCAGCCGCTATTTTGGTTGTTGCTCGTCTTCTTTTTCACCTTTGGGACAAATAGCGAGAGCGGGATTCGCACGACCATGGATTTGGTGACAAGAGCTGTTGCGCTCGTTTCCTCACGAGACGCGCCGCCGCCGGCTCCGGAACCGACAGATCCCGCCGATGAGTTGTTGAGGCTCCTTCAGAATCCTTTTGGTTCCCAGGTGCGGCTCTTTCTTAGCTTCTACTATTTTTTTTTTCTTTTTTTTTCTTCGGCTCCTTGACCGTACTAACCAGAACAGCTGCAAGTTGGTTCCATCTGGGCTTCCATCGGCTCGTCATTCGGTGTCACCGCCGGCGTCGCTCTCCTTTTCTGCCTCATCCGTCCGTACCACACCGTCGTCTACGCTCCGAAGCTAAAACATGCCGACGAGAAACATACACCACCTCCGGTGGGGAAGGGCATTTTTGCCTGGATCGGACCGTTGTGGAAAACAAACGAGCAAGACTTCATCCGCCTGGTTGGCATGGACGCCGCCATATTCATGCGCTTCGCCTGCATGTGCCGCAACATTTTCCTCTGCCTCGCCGTCCTCGGCTGCGCCATACTAATCCCGGTCAACTACATCAACAGCGTGCGCTACGAGCACGACGTCTGGCTTTCGATGCTGGGCCCGGCCAACGTTTTTGGCCAACCCCAATGGGCCACGTCTATCCTGGCCTGGGTGTTCACCCTCGTTGTCTGTTCCTTTTTGTGGTGGAACTACCGGGTTGTTTTGAAGTTGCGGAGACAATACTTTGAAAGCCAGGAGTACCAGATGAGCCTTCATTCTCGCACCCTGATGGTATGTTTTTTTTTGTTTTTTTGTTTTTTTTGTTTTTAGTATGCATCCCAATACTCGCTGTATGTACCTTTCGTTGACTCTCTGCAGTTGTACGACATTCCAAAAAAATTGGCCTCGGACGAAGGAATCTCCCGCATCATCGACGAAGTGGCACCCAACTCCTCGTTCTCCCGTACCGCCATCGCCCGCAATGTCAAAATCCTACCCCAGCTAATCAAAGAGCACGACCAGATGGTGCGTTCCCTGGAAAAGGTGCTTGCTAAGTATCTCAAGGACCCTAAGAATCTACCACCCGCGCGGCCCATGTGCCATCCATCCAAAAAGGACCGCTCATACGGCACCTACCCGAAGGGCCAAAAGGTCGACGCCATCGAGTATCTCACGCAACGCATTCGGGAGTTGGAGCTCGAGGTCAAGGAGGTCCGCCAGAGCGTGGACAAACGGAACACCATGCCCTACGGGTTTGCCTCGTATTCCGACATCAGCGAGGCCCATTCCATCGCCTATGCCGCGCGGAAGAAAAGGCCGCAGGGCGCAACCATCAGGCTGGCCACCCGCCCCAACGACTTGATCTGGGATAACTTGCCCCTCAGCGCTGCCCAGCGAAGCCGTCGCCGCTTCATGAACCGCCTTTGGGTCGCTCTCTTAACGCTCCTCTGGGTCGCCCCCAACGCCATGATCGCCATTTTCCTCGTCAACCTGGGCAACCTGGGCTTGCTCTGGCCTGCTTTCCAAAGGCAGCTGGAAACCAACACGCATTTCTGGCAGCTGGTACAGGGTATCGCGTCGCCTGCCGTCACGTCCGCCTTCTACTTGCTTCTGCCCGTCATTTTCCGGCGCATGTCTATCCAATCCGGCGACCACACAAAAACGGGCCGCGAACGTCACGTGTTGGCGAAGTTGTATTCATTTTTCGTCTTCAACAATCTTGTCATTTTCTCCCTCTTCAGTGCCATTTGGGGATTCATCACGGCCGTGGTCGACAAGACATCCACCGGAGAGGACGGCTGGAAGGCCATCGTATCCGAACAGCCCGGCAATACCCTGCTCAAAGGACTCTGCAACATCTCTCCCTTTTGGGTTACCTGGTTGCTTCAGCGCCAAATGGGTGTCGCCGTGGATCTCGCCCAGCTCTGGCCGTTGTTTTGGGGCTTCATCAGACGGAAATTTGCGAGCCCTACGCCGCGCGAGCTGATCGAGTTGACGGCGCCCCCGTCGTTCGACTACGCCAGCTACTATAACTACTTCCTCTACTACTCCACCGTGGCTCTTTGCTTTGCCAGCATCCAGCCCCTTGTCCTCCCCGCCGCCGCTATTTATTTTGCCATTGACGTGGTGCTGCGAAAGTACCTCCTTCTTTATGTTTTCGTTACGAAAACGGAGTCGGGCGGCATGTTTTGGCGTGTTTTGTTCAACCGCTTCGTCTTTGGCTCTGTCCTTGCCAACCTTATTACCTTCCTCGTCGTTTTCGTTCGCGGCAACGGCGACCATATTCAGGCCTATGTCATCGCCCCCCTACCATTCCTTTTGATTGCTTTCAAGGTTTACTGCGCCCGCACTTACGACGACAAAATGAAATACTACACTACGCGCAACGTTTTGGCCAACCCCGAGGCAGGCCTTGACATCGCTAGCAAGGAGAATCTAAGAAGCGACCGCTTAGCTGCCCGGTTCGGGCACCCAGTTCTGTACAAGCCTTTAATCACACCAATGGTGCACGCGAAAGCGCAAAACATCCTAGCGAGCGTGTATTCTGGCCGTCTCACGGCCGGGCGCGACGCCGGTTCCGGTGACAGCATGTCGGTGTCGGGCTACTCTGACACCTACGTTCTAGACCCTATGAACGCCAAGCGCCCAGGAAAGGCAGCTGGTGGCAGCAGCGCCGGTGGTATGGGAGGCATGCCCGGGTTCGAGGTGGTACCCGAATCTCGACTGGATTTTGAATACTACAAGAACCGAGACGAGTTTGCCGACGAACACGGTGGCGGTGATATTTTCGGCATTAACCGCGATATCGTTCGCCCGGGTACGCCAGGCAGCGCAATGGGTGAGACCGACTCGAGACCCGGTACGCCGCTGGGCGGCATGACAGGGCGTCGGCAGTTCTCGGCATCGAATGCGCTATACGGTGCAGCGACACCTACGGGAGGCGTGGAGACGGGGACGGTTTATGCGCCTGGGTATAACAAACCCGGTGTACCCAGCCCCCCGATTGCGTCGCCATATGTCGTGAATCCGGTCCGTACACAATCTCCTGCGCCATACAAAGGCAGCCGCTCCACGTCTCCCGGTCCGAACTTCGGCTTAGGTGGTGCAGTTGATACGCCGCGGTCGCAGTCTCCCTTCTACGGTGCCGGGAACAACGATAGCGCGAGCGATCTCGTGGGCAATGCCGCAGGCATGCCCATTGCTGCGCCCATCTCACGGAATCCGGTGCTGGGAAGTGGCTCGTTTAGCTCTAGGGTAGCTAGTAGATCGGCGACCGGCCCTGGCGCTGAAGTTGGTGGGGTTGACTGGACCTCGGAGCAGCTCACAGGCAACCCACGTGCCCCTGGCATGTATGGTGGTGGTCCACACGGTTACGGCAACCTTCCTCAAGAAGAGGTAGACGTCGAACAAGATCCAACACAGTACAACTACTTCCGGGAACGCCCTGCCAGGCGGGATACCAGCAATGCTTGGAACCCAAACAACGCGCGCCGGTAACCTAGGCGGTGGGCCGCTGGGATAGGTGTCTGATTTCTTCTGGTCAAAACAAGGACGAGAGACCTTTCTTTTGGCGAGGTGCACTAAAAGCAGTGGCAGGTGTCTTCGCTTAACGATCTTTTCACGTTTCGGTTCATCTTTACGCCATTTACTCTTCATTTTAATCTTTTTTTTGGTTTTAAAGCGCGAACTGGATATTCGCTCAAACCATATACGTCTGTTCTTTTTTTCCTTTTGCGTTTTTTTGGCTATACTGTTTTCCTTCAGCATGTATTGCGCGAAGATGCATATTATATTTTTTTTTCTTCTTTGTCATCGTCACACATACATAGACCGGAAAAGGCAAGCAAGGTGGATATGGGAGGTATTACATCTTAGCGTTTCTGCATAGAGAATGAATGAACAAATGATTAAGGTATATATAACATTGCTGTTTTAATCATTCAATTGTTCTAATATGTGGTATCTCTGGAGCATCAATAATCGTCTCGGGACCGTCGAAAGTCTATGTATAAAACGTCTGGCGGCGTCGTCAATCGCGCCTAGGCCAGCGCGGGCGAAGAACACTCTGCACCCATGACGGCATGGTGGTACGTGTAAGCTTGCAGGACACCACGCAGGTGCGTTGCGGCTGCCAACAGCACAAACACGTGAAAAATCTGGTGCGAGCTGCCCCAGACATCGAAGCGGCCGGGGCGCCACCGTTCTGGTAAGCGAGCCTGATGGAAGACCGGGTGTTAGCATGATTACTTTCTTTTTGTCTAGGGAAAAAAAAGCAAACGTACTGCGTAGATAAAAGCGCCAAAAATGTAGAGGGCGCCCTGCATCAGAACCCAGTTCAGGCCCATGCGCTCGTTGAGTCGGCTGTAGCGGGCACTGAACGACAAGCCGCCGCCGCCGCCGCCGCCGCCGCCGCCGCCGTCCTCCAGAAACAGCAGGCCGTGCAGCACCGGTACCACGCCCGAAACGCCCAGGCCCACAAACAGCAGAGCCCGGTACGGCCGCCACGCGGGCGTGCGGAAGTGCTCGAGCCACGACACGGTCAAGCAGGCGAGGCCGAGGAGGATGATCTTCGGTGGGCAGTCAGCAGAGGAACTAGACGTACATACGTAGAAAGGGAGCGGTTCGAGAGAGCCAAAAAAAAAAAAAACGCACCAGATACAAATACAGCGTCAACCACCGCGGATGGCAAAAGAACCCGTAGTACA
Source organism: Fragosphaeria purpurea (assembly GCA_002778095.1). Lineage (NCBI taxonomy): Eukaryota > Fungi > Ascomycota > Sordariomycetes > Ophiostomatales > Ophiostomataceae > Fragosphaeria > Fragosphaeria purpurea. The sequence goes on from PCDL01000006.1 coordinate 2,798,944, forward strand.
GCGTCGGCACGTAGCTGCCCACGATTAGAAACACGATCCCGGAGTAGTCCAGCTTGTTGCCCCAACGGGCGACCGCGGGGCTGTGGTTGCTGAGGGCGTGGTAGGTGGCACTCATGCCGAGGCACGCGACGGCGCCGGCCGCGAAGCACGTCAGGACGAGCGTCGACGAGGGCGTGCGGGCGATGACGGCCGGCGACACGGCGCCAGCAGTAGTCGTGGCGCGTGCCGCGCCGGCCGCCACGGGCTCCCAGAGACCCCAGAGCCGCTGCACCGCCGCGCGGAGAAACGACAGACGGCCGCGACCGCTGCCACTGCCCGTGGGCCCCCGCGGCAGCTCGACGTACAGGCCCGCCCCCAGCACCGCCGCCACCACCGCGCCGCCCAGGTGCGTCCAGATGTTGACCGACTCGTTGTGCAGGCCGGCCACGCTGGCCAGCGACGCCATGTAGCTGTGTGAGGTCGGGCGGTAGTAGCGGCGGATGTAGACGTTGTCACGGCGCCAGGCCGGCAGGTCGTCCCAGTGGAGGAGCGCGTAGGCGACGCGCTTGGCGGCCTTGGCGGTGGCCGTGCCCGTGGTCGTCACGGCCGTGTTGGCGGCGGCCGCCGCAGCCGCCGCGGCGCCCTTGATGGAGGAGCGTCGCGCCGACGGCGGCCTGGATGGCGTTGTCGTTGTTGTTGTAGGCGTAGCGGGTGTCGTCGGTGTGGCCGGTGTCGTCGGTGTGCTCGGTGTGCTCGGGGCCGGCGGTGTCGCCTCGTCTTTCTCGGACAAGGCGACCTGCTCGAGTTTGGCGGTGGTCTTCTTTGGCCGCCGCTCACGCCGGCCGCCGCCGGTGTTGTTTTTGGCCGGCATGTATACAAGAGGTAGGAAAAACCAAGCAAAGAAAAACAAGAAGAAGAAATAAAACAATCCGATCAAACGTCAGATCACAGATTCTCAAAAAGGCTGGGACCATGAACCCAAGTTCATTTGGGCAGAGCTGGCAAAGCCGAGAGACGAGAAGAGACGAAGAAAAGACGGCGAAATTGTCCGGCAGAGGTGAAGGCCGGGATTTATATGCTCAACATCACCTGTGTAATTAATTACGAGTACGAAAAAAAACGCCAGCCTCTTTTGTTGGGAGAAGTGGGTTCGCATGGGCGCCCCCCCCTCGGCCGTAGCCGTCGTCACTATGCCGTCCGCCCTGTTGTGCGGGACATAGCGCCTGCCTGTTCAGACGGTGGTAGTGGGTTTTGGCATGTGAACTGTGAAGTGCATACATAACACAAAATACACGGCCCATACTTAAAATGGAACAGTCTCGAACGCCTACTTAAAGCACTTCAACAAGCCTTTTTTTAACGAGTTTTACAACCACAGGCTAGCTCTATAAAATGGTCGCTAGAACATGTGTGTCCAAAAAAAGAAAAAAAAAACATTACAGCGCCATGAAGCGAGAAAGACAACGTAAATCGTAGCACGAATCTCATCCTTTTCTTATTTGCCCTCTCGCACGCTGCGCTGGACAAAAGAACTCAGTGCTCCGGCTCGACTTGGGTCCGATCTGAGGCGTCAAGCACGAGCCAACGAAAAAGCAAACAGACGCAGTACTCCCCGTAATCCATCATCGGGGACCCGGGGGAGGCAAAGGAAAAGAGGCCGTCTTGGGGAGGTCCGACGCAGCACGGTCAACCGCTGGCGCGGCAACGGTCAAGAGGCCACCGGCGCGACGAAAGTAACCCAACAAGGTAACCAACAGACGTGTTATTCATTTCTTGCCGCTCTTCTTGATGCCCTGTGTGCCGGTGTTGAGAGGACCCTTGCCCTTGGCCTTGTCGGCGAGTTCTTTGCGTGCCTTCTCCTCTGTTTGGCGGCAGCAAGTGTCAGTGAAAAGTGTACGTCGACATGCCTAGCGCACTTGTCTCTACAAACCCCCTCGGTTCCCTCCTCCCACATACCGGCGCGTTTCTTCTCGAGGAAGGCCTTGTCGTCGTCGTCCAACTCCGCCTTGGCCTTCTTGGCCTGCTTGAGCGGCTTGACCTTGCCGCCTGAAAAAAAGGAGTTCGTCAGTTGCATTCTTTTGGATCGTTTGCCGCCAGAAACCCGCTACAACATACCTTCTCGATTCTGGCCACCCATATTGAAGTGCGATTTTCCGTGGATTTGTCTTTGTGCGGCAAATAGATCGGACTGCGGACCGAAAGTAAATTCTGCGCAAAAGAATGTAAGGCTGCGGAGAAATCGTTAAACCTTCGAACGGGGACTTATCGGGGACGAAATGGAGGGAAAACTTGCCCCCCACTCGGCACGCCGCCTCGGACTAACTAAGGTCCGATGAGCTAACCAATCAACGTGCGTTACGCCCTGAAAGAGAGTAGGGAGACCATTAGGCACAAAGAAAGCACCGATCCGCTTCAGCCTCCTCTTCGTTTCCCAAGTTTCGCGACGACCTTCGTGACCCCAATACAACAACACCCTTCTATTTTTGCTATCGAAATTTTATCGTCGACAGTCTGGCTGCATGATATTGCACCCGCTAGCGAGTATATCTGCGTCTTTTCAACGCTTCTGCAAGCCCACGCCTTTTGGGGTCATGCTTTGAGGCTGCTGAAGATCCCAGAGGATTGATCCGGTTCGGTTCCTTTTCTTCCCTAGTTACAAAGAAAGAGAGAAAGAGACAAAGATTAGAAGACGAGACTGCGAGGCGAAAATAGGCACCTTTTGGGGGTGCTCACAAGAAAGACAAGACGTTGTTTGGGCTGACACTTGACCATCACGCGTGGCGGGCCTTGCTTGCGGCGTTGCGGTGTTCCATTTCCCCCTTCATTCAGCTTTGTGCGGATCATCCTTCTGCGACGACTCAAACAACAAGAAGAACTGCAAAAGGCTATATCCACGCGACTAAAGTTCGCAAAAAAAACATGGCGTCTCCTTCTCCGAGATCGAGTGCCGACGAAGGCGAGATTGTCGAAAGACAAGGCTCAGGACATTTCAAGGCAAAGACAACTGCTACTGTTGTTGCCGAAGACGGCGTGGACAGTTTCAATGTTGACCGTCGCGACAGACTCCGCCGAGGTAGATCACCGCGCTCGCCTCCTCGCCGCAGCGCTGACAGCGGCGCCAACCGTCCGCCGCGCCCCGGTCACCGAGGACCCGCCGCTTTTTCCAGCTACCCATACCGCGACACCTCGCCGCGCGGGCTGAAGCGCCAACGAGAACACGAACGAGACGAACGCGACGCTCCGAGCGGTCGCAGCAGCGGCGCGCGCGGCGGACGACACGACGACGGGTTCCGTGAAGACAGGCGCCGTGACGCGCCCCGCGATGGCCCGCGCATGAACGACGACCGCCGTCGCGGTGGTGGCCGCGACAGCGATCGTGGGTTCCGGCACTACGACGACGATGGCGCCGCCGACAGTCGTTATGACGGCGGCCGCTACCATCCCAGCAACGGCTACGGTCGCGATCTGGCCGGCAAGAGGCAACGGACGCGCAGCCGTTCGCCGCGGCCGCCGCCTTCGTCTTTTTCTCGTGGTAATGGTAACCGGGAACGAAACGAGCGCGATCGGCACGACCGCGATCGTGACTTTGACCGTAACCGTGACAGGGATTATTACAGAAATGACCGAGAAGACGACCGCTCTGACCGGCGCCCAGCGAGAGACTACCAGCCGACTGCGTCTGCTTCGCATAACGGCCCGAAGCGTCTCAACGGTGCCGTCGAAGACGACGAAACCAAATCGGTCAAGAGCGTCTCGTTTGATCCAGCGGCAAAGGACGGGTATGTGCTATACTTTACCTTCTATCTTTTGGTGTGGTTTTGTGGTGACGGATGGAAAAGAGCAATGCTAAACGGTTCTGCTTAGGGAGTCGTCGCGCGCACCCAACAAGACCAAGCAGCCGCCAGAAGATTGGGTGGAGAGCCAGCCCATTGACGAAGAAGCCGAGATCAGACGCCGCCGGCAACGCAGAGAGGAAATATTGAGAAAGTCTCGCGCGTCTACTCCCTCTCTTACCCCTTCTCTCGAGGCTGACAAAACAGCCGCGCCCGCGGCTGTCGAGTCCAAAACACAGGGAACAACACCGGTTACCGGCAACAACACGCCGCGTTCTTGTAAGCCGCACATCTTTTGTTTTGGGGAAGCTCCGATGGCTGGGCTGGTTTATTAGATCCAGCCAGTGTGCTAACAGAATCAAACGCAGTCGACGTAACGGCAACGGCGTCTCCAGCTAGTCCTTCCGCTGTTTCCCAAGACCAAGCCGCCGTAGAGGCGCTCAATCTCACTGACGACCAGAACTTTTTCAGCGCCCTGGGAAAGAACACTGCCGGCGGTGGCGGTTCGGGCGCAGCGAACGCCACTGAAGATGGTCCCTCTGCGGCTGATTATGACCCAACAGTTGACATGGAAGAGGACGAGCGCCGAGACGAACTGCGGCATGGTGGGACTCTAGCCGGCCTGCACGGGATGGAGATACACCGCCGTCCGTCGACGTTGGCCGAGGTGGACCGTGAAGGCTTACGCCGGGACAGCGAACCCAGTAAGGCAGCGCCTCCGGAATCACGGAACGGAGCCACATCCGGGGTTGCTCGCCAAGATAGCGGTGGTGAAGATGGTAACGAGGACGACGAAGACGACATGTTCGCCGAAGATTTCGTGGAAAAACACAAGGCCCCCAAGGCCCAAACCCAGGCTGCAGCGCCGACCGCCAACGACGCAGGAGAGAACGGCGCAGCCGTTAGTGGGCTGCCGGCGCTGGCGGCAAACGGGGGCGGTATCCTCGAAGGCGACGACCAGCAGGGCTACTACAAGATTCGACGCGGCGAAGTCTTGGACGGCCGGTATCAAATCCAGTCGACGCTGGGGAAAGGCATGTTTTCGGGGGTGGCGCGTGCATGGGACATTACCAGCAGCAACAAGAAAGTGGTCGCGATCAAGATTATGCGGAACAACGACGCGCTGCGGAAAGGTGGCTACACGGAGATTGCCATTTTGCAAAAGCTGAACGAGACGGACCCGGCCAACAAGAAGCACATTGTGCGGTTTGAGCGGTCGTTCGACTACCGGGGCCATCTCTGCATGTGCTTTGAAAACCTCTCCATGAACCTGCGGGAGGTGCTCAAAAAGTTTGGCAACAACGTGGGCATCAACCTGCACGGCGTGCGTGTGTACGCCTACCAGATCCTGGTCGCGCTCGCGCACATGCGGCGGTGCAGCATCATCCACGCCGATCTGAAGCCCGACAACATTCTGGTGAGCGACAACCGCAGCACGCTCAAGATTTGCGATCTGGGCACGGCGATCGACCGCTCGGACGCAGCCACGGCGCACATGGAGATCACGCCGTACCTGGTCAGTCGGTTCTACCGGGCGCCGGAGATCATCCTCGGCATGCCCTACGACTACGCCGTCGACATGTGGTCCATTGGCTGCACGCTCTACGAGCTCTATACGGGCAAGATCCTCTTCACGGGCGAGAGCAACAACCAGATGCTGCGGGCCATCATGGAGGTGCGCGGCAAGATCAGCGGCAAGCTGTACCGGCGCGGCGAACTGTGGCGGATGCATTTCGACGACACGGGGAATTTCCTCAGCCAGGAACACGACAAGTTCCAAGGCAAGGTACGTTTTTGCCCTTTTTTCCATTATTGTTGTTGTTTGCTTTTGTCTTTTCTTTCCTTGTCCATTCCCTTCCGAATCTATTCTAAGCAATATCACACTCGCTGTCGCAATGTCGCATTCGTTCACTTTACCTGCCCACTGCTCAAAACCCTTTCATGCCTGCACGTAAGCGCGCTGCGCTGTGCCGCCTTTTTTTTGTGCACGGCCCCCAAGAATCAGTACCCTTTCTAACAGCCATTCCTTGATCTTATTCTGACCTTTTGCACATCACATCACATACCGCACACGTCTTCGTTTCCTTGGGAAGGAAGAGGCGTGAACTTGCTTCAAAAAACGCCTTGTTCCTACCTCGGCCCATATATTTGAAACGGATTGGGAATTAGTGAATACAATCTTATCCTGGGTTGCGTCGCTCCCTGGCCGTCAATTCGGCCGGCAAATTGGCCGCAGGATTGGCCTTGTTGTGCTCACATCTTTTAGCGCCCGTTGCGCGTCGTTGAAGGCGTTTAGATTTTCTCCTTTGGGGGCCGTTTAAGAGCTAACTCGTTGTTATTTTTTTAGACAACTGTCAAAATTCTGCCCGTCATCAAGGTGAACCGCGACCTGCGCACTCGCCTCATGGCCGCGTCGGCCGGCATGGACGACGCCGAGACCAAGGATTTGAGCCGGTTCTACGATTTGCTGGACCGCTGTCTGAGTCTGAACCCAGATAAGCGGATTCTGCCCAGCGACGCCCTCAAGCATCCTTTCTTCACATCCAAGTCATGAGATGTGCATGATAGAAGGATGAAGGAAGGATGAAAGAAAGTGTTTGTAGGAGTGGGGAAACCGCAGCAGACGACAATAGGTGAGGGCCATCGGGAGGAACACTCTCTCCAGAAGCGCCGTAGCATCGCCTTTTTTTCTTCGTTGTTCTTTAGGTGTGTCTCTCGGGTTTAATTTTGCAGGAAAAAACGAACACGCATGATTTTCTCCAAAAATAGGATCTATTTTCATTTCGTGGTCCGACTTCATTTCTGAATGTGATCCGTTGACCGGGGTGTACCGAAAGCAACGACAGGTCGTTGTAAGCGCCGGTGCCATCGCGAGACACTTGCAGCTTCGACAAGCTTCGACGGCATGCGCAACATACATGTGCACATGTTATTGGAGGAAAACGGACGTTCACCCACTGCTGTCGACGAGGCGTTTGATGGGGAAAGACACGGAAGCAAAAGAATTCCGGCTGCATTACGTCAATTGCCCCTTTTTTTTTCATTCCACTCCTTCGTCCCCCAGACGCCTTGTGTCCCCAGGATTGCAGGTCCGTCCTCCCATGTGTCCTCCCATGTGATGCGATGCCTTTCATTCTTCACAGTTGTATTCCCTTGTTTGCTTCGGACCAAAGGACATCTTACGGAAGGACAACTCGCGCGACACATTTTTTCAACCTACCCGGACCTGAGCGCCATTCAGTAACACAATACTCCAGTGAAGCACTTTTGTGTACGCCGATGCCGTGCTTCTAGTGCACTCTGTCCTTTGCTCTTCGTTGACTTCCAATGGTTCTTATTTTTCTTTGCCTTGGCCGACGATTGCTCGTACAACCGGGGATGAAGCAGGGCGGGCTCCGAAGCCTGCTCCTCTCCCTTTTCCTCGTCAATTGCACCCAGAACAGCCCATGTTGCGTGAGCTGTCAACTTTTGATCTCGGAAATCGTAGCAAGCCGTCTCCGTACACCGAAGCACACGCAACACGTTTGTCTTACTTTGGCATCACCAGAGTGCAACAACGCAACCCGCCGTTAATCTACGTAGGTATGTATGTATGTACACAAGGGTCAGAAACAAAACGTGTGTGCAACGCAACACCAAAATTCGGTGTTTTGTGTCTCTCATGCTGCTGTTGCTTTTGTTGTTTCTTTGGAAAGGAATATGCGGTGTTTACAGAGAAGGCCATGCCATACAAATGGTCGTGCGAGGTGATATACGGCACGACGTGGTGCACATTTTGTGCGCTCGAACCAAAAAGAAGGAGGAATGGAAGAACGAGGCTTAGTTACACCCGAAACAAGACATCGCGCCACGTAAAAGAGAAAAATAACAGCCATCTGGGTTACGTGCTGAACCGTATTTTTCTTTTGGCTCTCCATCGTCTATTGCGGATGCCTTTTCTCTCGTCATTCGAGAAAAGCAGATCATCCCACAATCCACGTCACGATTGTGCACGAGTGATTATTCTGTTGTCTTTGATGGTCGCGCGATCCTCCCAGCTTCATTTATACCTCGTGATTTTTGATGAAAAGGGATACGGATCACGACATATATACCGCACGTTGGAGGCATTTCCCCCCCGTGTGACTGCAGTGTCCGGTCAAAAGTATCCCGGTTGCATGAACAAGGCGGAGCCCGGGAGAGAGAGAATCAACTCCGTTCATGACGAGGCGTCGCGAGGCATGGGCAGCGAAGACATTTGTGACGTTCGAGGACAGAAGCTTTTCAAAACATTGACCGTGGCGTGAGGTTACAAAAAAACAAACAGAAGGTGTTTTACGCTCTTCTATTTTTCGGTGCCACGCAATACGTCCGACTCCACGGCTTCTTTTTGATGGATTTTTTTGTCCTTTGCAAGGGGGGCTGGTGTCGAACAATCTACGTGAGCTGACGGCTTGTTGCAGACGCGGATGGCCGCAGGTCGTTCACGAGGTTTGGTCGTAGCCCCTGCCCTGCATGTGGTCCGTTTCGTCTGTCTGAATCGGAAGAACCTCATGTTGTATTTCCGTTTCCGTTTCTGTTTCTGTTTCCCTCTTTTACATCTTGACCTGCCATCGTACGAGACAAAATGCATCCGTTGTTCAACAGGGCATCTCAATGTCGTACACAGGACGAGGAGCTGTATACACGTTAACGAGAGGAAACCAAGGAGGTCGCTTTTGCCGTCAACTGTTGAAATCGGTCTACGCAACCGTACGAGTCACGATGCCATGTCCATCTTTGCTAAAGCCCCGGCCGTACGTCTCGGTTGAAATCCCAAAGGGAAACAACAGGAAGCTTGCTTTTTTTTTTCTTTTTTTCCACTTCTCAAATGCTCGCAAAAGTATGGATCGGCTACAAAATCAAATCACTTGACATTGTTCATCATCGACGGTTTGAGATAAAAATCCAAAATAAACAAAATTGCATCTCCCAAAGTCGACGCCTTTCCCGCCACTTAGTTGCCTGGTCTCCTCGCATGTGCTACATCCTCCAGCCATTCGCTGGCTTTCTAGGCACTCTAGGTAGCCCTTTACGTCAGTAAAAGGATCAACAGGGTTTCATTATAATTGATGCGGAGGAGGCAAAGGACTGGAATTCGATGAGGTGCGAAGAAAAAGTAAGCTTTCTGACTAGCGAATCAAAATTCGTGGAAAAGAAAAAAGTAGAAAAAAAGAGGGAAACGATGGCTGCAGTCATCATGCACGGCGTGGAGCATGAGGCACCATAAAGGATACAAAGTAAAAACAGGGACACAGGCACGTCACACAAGGGAGGACAAGCTGCATGGGATGGACGAAAAGTCGCAGAAAAAGGCAGACATCGTGTCGATCTCCACGCGGAGAATCGATCCGTCTCCGTTTGATAGAAAGTGAAAGCATCAATTGGAATCTGGAATTTTCCTCAACCTTCTGAAGTCCTTCTCCCATCATCTATTGTATCACGGAGTAATACAACATTAAAAAAATATCGTTTAAAAAAAACAAAGGAATTCTTGAAAATCTTGATACGAAGCGGGTGGCTACAGTTGGATATGTCCGGACCCTTTGCCAGGTCTGTTTTATGTCGCCAAAAGTATCACTACAGTCACAAATATTTATTCAATTCTGTATTTATTCTTACGTCGCACGTTGCCCGGGCGCTTGCAGAAGGTGGCGAAGGAAGGCGAAGGAAGGCTGCCGGCGGCTATGGGATACAACGACCAAAACCGTAAGGGGGAAGAAATGGGGCCCAAGAAAATGAAGCCCACGAGTGTTCTCCTCGCATTGGACGAGGGAGAACCACTCGTACGAGCAAGATGATCACAAAACCCCGTTCTTAATCACGGCCAAAGGAACAGCGCGGATCGCCGCGTCCTGTCTCCCCGGCCAGTCCTGTCTGTCGGTCCTTGTTCCTCCCAAACAAGCGGTAGCCAACAATCACACATAACAGGGAAACATGGCACGGTTGGAGCTTGTTCAAGTTCTGGAGTTCTGATCAACAAGTGAATTGGGGGTGTTTCCTTCGCCGTTTGAGTAGTTGTAGTAGCGAGAGAACAAAGAAAAAAGAAATTCTCCCTTGAGCCAACGTCACCACGCAGCTTCTCGGTAGAATACCAAGTTTTTTTTCCCTCTTTTAGAGCCCTCCAAGGGCCCAGATGATCCAATGATCCAAGAAGCCCCACGATTCTGGAAGCAAGGGTGACTGTGTTGGACCGAAAAGGAACGACGGGCATCAGGAATCAATTCCGCTTTTCAGGTTTTGTCCTAGTGAATATTTAGCAGGGTTCTCCAAAACGGAACGAGCGCACTATTCACGAGCAGGTGATGACAATCAGGCCTGTGCCGGTGACCCCATTTTGTTCTTCCGTTGGACGCAGACAACAGGAAGCTGGATGGTGTACGAGATGCGGAAAAGGGGCACGAAAGGGAGACACCGTTCACGCAGCATCCCTAACCGCCAACGGCCGCGATGTTGGCCTTTCTCCTTTTTTAGCGAAGAGAGCCGTCAACATTACCCTGTACTTAAAACTCGAGGCCTTTTGGGAACTGGAAAAGCGCTGCGGATTACTTAAAATATCGCTTCAAACTTCCCAGTGCGGATACTAGTACCAAACGAAACACGCCTTTTGCTCTGAACATTGGCATTCAATGTTGACGTGGACACTCTCTTGCCTGCCGGCACAGCCCCTTTTCTTGGTTTCTTCGTGCTTGTGATACTCGGCAGGTTGGTGTATGATGTTGCCATTTTGCTGCCCTTAATCCAGCTTCATCAGGTGGCGTCGTGGTATGTATGTCCTAGACTGATGATAGGATAAATGGCTCATAGTACAAGCACAGCTGTGATGCGACGTATGAAGCAGAAGCATCGACAGTTCATGCCCCAGTCATGCAGAACTTTCCATGTCAAAAAGGGGCGAGAATAGGACAAGCAATTCAGCGAGTTGTTTTCGCAGTCAAGGTGCAATAAGGGGGAAAAAAACCAATTGGACTGGACATGACGCCATCTTTAGAAACGTCCAAGACGAAGAGCAATTTGCATCGATGACACGATACAAGCTTGAAATCAAGGTCTTTCCCGTGCGCTGCCGCGGGCAAGGCATGATGATCGAAAAGTAAAAAAAAAAAAAAGACAAGACAAAGCAAAGAAGAGATAATCCGCCACGCCGTGATCGGTGCAAAGGGAGGCAAAGCAAAGCCAAGCCAGGAGTACCCAACCGGAAAAAAAGAACATGGAAAGATAAAAGAAGGGTTCTTCCATGGCACAGACGAGATCAACCGCCGATCGGGATGGAAGGAAGAGGGAGGGAGGGAGGGGCGTGGGCAGGAATAAATTGCTACGATGTTCGTTGTTCGGTTTTTGTCTCCCTATTTTGTCGCTATATGATGTGCATCTTAACGACGAGCTTCCCCCCTGTTCTGTTTTGCCTCAAGTCTGCTTGGCCGCCGTTTCAAACTCACGTACGGAGCATGAAGTGGGCTGGGAATAGGGTTTTTTCACGTTAAGAAAGGCATGTTAACAAAAAAAAAAGAGACACACACCCACGGGGAGGTCCGTGTCGCCGAGAACAGGTCACATCTCCATGGCACGATGCATCTGCGCATTTTCATCCAGGGCCTGTTTCCAAAGCATACAGCTTGCTCATTGTTCAACAAAGCAATAAGCTGCAAATAGATCCATAGGGTGTGCCACAGGTTTGTTGGCATGATCTTTGCCTGATCAGTCTGACGACATTGTGCTCTGTTTTTTTTTCCCTTGTTGCTTTGATCGATTGCACGCCCACCATTCTCGCCTCCGTCCGTAGGCAGCCTCGCCGTCACAGGCGAGACAAATTATGAAAAGGTAAAAGAAAAAAAAATTACCTGGGTCGTTCAGTTTTCAAAGTTTATGCAGAACAAACGAAGCAGATATCTGGTCATTCAGGAGGTCCAAGTCATAAGATATGCCAACGCCGGCTGCAGGTCATTTATTCATTCATTTATTTCATTTCGTCCGACATAAGGGGACCGAACGGAAAAGGGCATCTTTGCGCGTAGAAGACAACACGTTAACCGAGTCTCGCCATAGACGTACTTTCGGTGCCGACCGACAGGGTGCAATATATCTGTACAATCAACTGTGATAGAAGGAAGGTTGATTACGACACAACTACATGGCAAAAAGAGCGACGGAATAGATTGACAGCCACACCCAACACACACACACAGAGGATGATCTGCTTCGACCGTCTTCCAGCGAGATCGCGATTTAGATTAACTTACAACGGTCAAGGATTTTTGAGGGACCCCCTTTTGTGATTGGTGCAAGATTGGCGGTCACAGCCTTTTTGCAGGGCGTCAAGCTGTTTGAAAATAATTGGAAACCAATATAGGTCTCGTATATTCTCCTCCTGTCGTTGGTCTGTACAGGCACGAGATGATTTAATAGATGAATTAAGGGCACCGAAGGCAGAGAAGAAGGGAAAAAGAAGCCTGCAAAATGCAAGGCAACGTAGATACGAAGCTGTGCCTTTCAATAGGCTGGCAGCCTAATTGTCTTGGAAAGCGGGATGTTTGCGTTTTTCATTCTTTTTTTTGTCCATTCTGGTATCCAACCTCAGCACAGTACATTTTTTTTTTTTCATTTCCATTCTTATTTTATTTTTATTTTTTTAGCATTCACATAAACGCGGCAGGACAAAAAGAAGCCAGTTGTTTGAGGACCCGGGATCTACAGAGCGTGATTGACGGGAACGCGCCAGTTTTGAATGATGCAAAACGGCCCACCTCCCCTGTTCATAACAGGCTCGCTCTATTTCTTTTTCTCTATTTGTTTTATCCTTTAGGCTCGTTCGCTCGCTGCGCATATATGCCGTACTTGTTATTGCTATTCTTTTGTGTTTTGGGTAAGGGCAGCGTTTCCTTGAGACGCCAAGACCGCAAGCGAAAGGTAGGGAGCACTTTACGGTGCAGGCAGATAGATAGACATGATGGCAAGCAAGACAGGCTGATGACAACACCGGGCATGCCGTTTAACAGTCCCATGCCGGCATGGAATGGAAGGCATGGATGAACCTCAGACCGACGACGAGAGTTAAAGCTTGCGTCGTATGGCGTCTGCTCCCCGGGACGAAGTATTCTCTATGAAGCAAGGGTTCGATTTCGTACGAGATACGACGTAGACATTGATCCCATTTGTTGTGAAAAAAATGGGAGCCGTTCCTCTATGCGATTGGAGAACGTCACAGAACATCGCAGAAATAGCAGTTGAAATAAAAGCGGGCAGTCATTCTTCGCGGTTGATTGGTTCTTGGTATTGATGCTGCACGGCAGCAAACATTCTAGAACCAAACCAAAACAACCAAATTGCACAGCAAGTTCGCACTGGTTTTTATTTTTTCTACTTTATTTCTCTTTGAGAAGTCCTTGCCGCTCATTGTGCCAAACAGGCACGTATACGTCTCGTAATCTGTATAAGACTTTGATTTTTTGATTATCTCTCCCCGTGGCGTGGACCCTCATTTCCACTCTAAACTATAGGAGAAACAGAATGACACACGACGTACAACGACAACGGGTCGTGTTTTTGGTGATAAATTTCAGGTTGTTGTTTCACATTTTGCACAAAGCAATGGCCAGGTTTTCACCAGCCATGGGCTTGATGTTTTCCGCGCAAGTGGTGAGTGTTCAGTATTCAATATGCTTACAGTTGGTTTTTTTTTTCTTATTTATTTATTTGTTGATTTATTTATTTTGGATTCAGACTTGTTGCTTTGAATTGCTTTAAGCTTTCCTTTTTATTTATTCAATTATTCCAATACTCTGTACACGTCACTATTTAGTCTACGCGACGTACTCGCTCGTGTTTTTTATTGTGTCTCTCAGCTCTTTCAAGCACTGCCTCGTTCGTTGTCTCATATTGTTCTTTGCGTTTCTATTTATTTTCCTTCCGCCGCATGCCAAACAACAACCTGGGCATGTGGGTATAGCGTAATAACGCATTGCAACGCAAAGGAATGCCTTGAAACGAAACAGAAATCAAAGCCACCATAATCGATTGTATCTATTTTTTGCATTGCATTGCACACGTATGCCACAACAAATTACGGTCTTAGTGATATTGGCGGCAAACACAGCCTCTTGACATAAAGCCCCTGAAACATAAACAAACAAAAATGTATGGAATACTATGCTTTTCGCAAACAATGTACCGTAAGTACGTAAGTCCCAACTTCCAAGCAAGACAGCGCCCCCTATTTAGCAGGCTTCCTTGTGTTTGGGGCGAGACCCAGCCCTGGAGGTGGCGGCATCTCATCATAACAGCATGAAGGGCCTCCACGGTACCGGCTATTATGCTTTTGGCCCGATGATACTACCGTCTTACGTAGCAATACGAAAAGCATTTTCGAAGAGCGAACGGCCCATTCTAGGCAACTGCCAAACCTTGTGTGCACGAGGCGAGTTGGAAGGCAAAACCAACGAAAAGCACCGAAAAAGGGACAGCAAAAATTGCCTGCGATGATGCATGCGTACGCCCCGATCATGGCATGAATGGCCGGTGTCCGCCGGGGTTTCTTTTTTCAAAGGTCAGCCGCACCGAATAGTTTTTTCTTCTCTTCTGATTTGTCTCCTGTTTATTTTCGTTTTCGCTTTTGGTTGTTTATATTTTCTATATTGCGTGCCAACCTTCAATACAATTCTGTTGGGAAAACTCTTTTAATGCGCTTTTTCGTCGTTTTTGCCATGGCTGTCCCGAATCCGGCATATTGATCTCCTAACGTTTTTTTTCGTCATTTTCTTTTATCAAGCCACTTTATGAACAAAGCACGCCCCCTCCGGCAATATCGTATGCCCAACGTAAAAACTCAAGAAGCCTTTGTTTCGGTTATTGCACTATACGGGTTTCAACACGGCTGGGACGGGCAGGCAGCCTTGTCCTGGTGTGAAGTTGGTCCTTACGCTTATCAAATCTAAATGTAATATGTGAAAATCACACCTTTTTTTTCCCATCCCTTTCGGCTGCAACTGAGTGGACCACGGCAGTGTGTTGCGGCATAGAAAACAAGCCACGGCAAAGGTGAGAAGTGGCAAAAATCAATGAGCCTTGCGGGACGCAGCCTCGTCCCTGATTTTTGATTTTTTTTTTTTTTTTTTTTTTTTTTGGCTATTGCTTTTTGCTGTAGCGTATACGTAACTCATCCGTGAGACAAACAACCAACAGCCGAGGCGAACGAAAAGCTGAGGTGATTTTGGTAGCCCATCATCCGATGCACGGACTTGTTGGTGTTGTGCCCCATGCCCTTTCTGTTGGTTCGATCTGCTCGTAGGAGAGAGTGTTTTGAAAGAGCAGGTTTTCTTTCTATTTTTTTGCCTCCAAAACCGGTCGACGGGTAACGTGCATGCCCCAGAGCGAAGATCGACCCATCTTTCTTGTCTCTTTCTCGCCATATGCTCCCGTACACTACAAAACATATCAAACTTCATTACAAAGCGGTCATCGGCGCAAAACATCAACTAAGCTGCTACGCCCTAACCAACGGATTTAGAATGGATATACATTGCATGGGATTTGAATATGCCGCTGTACGAAGAAAGCACTGCAAAACATACACTACACCTGCACCTAAGTCGTTCTCGTTTTCCTCTGGATATGTATACGTAAATTGAAAAATAGATGGCCCTCTTTATATTGGCATAGCTTTGGTTGCGTTGCATCAACCCGTTTTTGTTCAACTAATATATACGAGGCATCGACGTAATTACTGTGTACCCTGGAGTGCCTTTTCATATCTGTAATACAGCCTTTCCTCTGGAAAAAGCACACGTATTGGCTACGACAGACTGCTGCCCAGGGCTGAAAAGACAGGCTAAAGCAAAACCGAGGGTCCCATTACTCCCTCGTAACAAGTCTGATGGGAAACGGGAGTGTGTGTAGCGTAACACCAAAAACAAAAAAACGGCTTGCAAATTGTTCAATCAAAGAACATGTCGGGTCTAGATCACAAAGCCCTCTCATCATCACTCTTGTCGTCTTGGCTTACCACTCCCTCTTTCTTTTGGGTCTTCGTCATCTGCTTCTGGTTCTCGGTGGTGGACCGCCGGTATTTGTGATACGTGTTGCCCAGATGCCCTCTAGCCTGGCTTTTGTCTCATCGAAGGGCACATTTAGACGAGGATGAGCGTGTCACGAGGGGGGACGGTCTTTGTCTTCGAAACCTCCTTGCGAGCAGCTAGCTAATAAACAGAAACGCTACGAACAAGTTCGATCTTAGTCGTATCACTCCCGTTGCTCGTAACGTGCTCCCGACTGGACAACGAGAACGCAAATCCCGTTATACGACGACGTATTTGATTCCACTGCTGATCGACCGAGCCTTTTCCTTCTATGGGGGAGCTTGCCGGTTCGCTGAGCATTTTTTTTCTCTCCGTGGCTTAGCCGCCGATCAAATTCTTCCTGTTCGTTGGCTATTGTGGTCGAAAACAAGACCATGACAGAGCGACACACCACTTTGTCCTGGTGGTGTTTTGGACTTTGGATCCGGCTCACGGGGATGGGAAGATCGGGATGGTGACCAGGCCACCAATGACAACGAATAAAAGCAAAGAAGAGTGTCTTTCTCTCAAGCACCCGTGCGGCGTTGTCAGCACATCCAATCTAAACTTGATCCGTTCTATCCAGAGAGGGGGGTTGTTGTTGGTTGGTTGGCAAAGGTGAAAGGGGAGGCAACTATTTTCGGGCAGAGAAACGTTTGGACTCTCTGTACCACGACGAGATCGTTCCACTTTTTCTCTTACTCCTGGGAGAAACACAAGTGACGTCGTTTTTTGATTGATAAGTTTCATGGAAATGGGGGGAGCACGCGCCAGATGAGGAGATACAACTAGAAAAAGGGCCATCATCTTTTTCACGTCAGACCCAACCGATCAACCAACCACGAAACGTGAAAGCGGGTTTTGTGAAATAGAAAAAAAAATTAGGGAAAAAAGAAAACCTGCCAAAAGCCTGGGCAAACTGTTTGTTGGTCGTACCAAACACTGGGGAAGAACCGCCCCCTTTTCTTCACCTTCTCGGCATGGATGGGCGGACCGGCAAAAGGGAGGAAAAGCCCTCCCATTCCTTACTCCGTCGTCCATGCCTTCCATCCCTTTTCTAGAGCCCCAAACGGATTTTAAGCACCTCCGCGTATTCCCCTCTTTGGAGACAGCAAAAGGAGATGGCCGCACCCTCCAGCGCTGTTGATTTCCGGGACGCTCGGTTGGGTTTCGCTTGGGCCGGGAACCTTCGACGTATGCTTCACCTCTGCACCCAAGGCCTGGGGTTGTTTGTTGGTTGTTCATCGTACGTGATACGTACTCCTTCCAGGGGACAATACCTGGGATATCTGTTCAAATGTCTCCGGTGAACGTCTGTCCCAACAGCAGCCTCCACATGATTTTTATCGCCTCTCCCTGTTTCCCCTTCCTCCTTCCTCCCTCCAGGCTTCCACGTTCCTCTGGGAGGGTCCTCAGCCTCAGCCACGGCGTTGAGACGAAAAGCAAGCCTCTCTAGCCCCGTACCCCGTTAGCGGTATGCGGTCACCTTTGTCTTGCCCTTTTTTCCCTTGCCTCGGAAAGGGAGAGGAACCGGCTTAGTCGGTTTCCATCGGCGGGTCCCCTGCTGTATCGAATTATGATACAAATACTAATACGAGTACGGACTACGTGGCCCCCTAGTTGTAGGCAGCATCTCCGCAAAATACTGGTGTAAGAAGCGTAAGCCAGATGCAGTGATGGGGCGATGGGACGCTGCAGGAGGCGTCTCCATCTGCCTTATGCAACTACGGAGTAGGAACAATACGATACGACACGTTTCTACGGCGTATGTAATATCCTTGCGCCCCGACCTTGCACATAGTCTTGTTGGAACTGCACGCTGTGTTGACCGCGTTTTCTTCACGTTGATAGAAGTTGTTCATAAGAACATACGTTCTTTGCCGCACACTCCGAGAACAGAGAGATTGCGATGTGCAGTTCAGGAGTAGCCGGGCTTTCTTTTACTTGGTTTTGGGGCCCGTGCTTTCTTTTCGTGTGCTTTCTCCCCCATCCGTGCTCTTTTATGTGCAAAGAGACAGGGGGGAGCATCACCGCCCATATCGTATCGTATTACTTTCGTATTACTGGGGCAGGCACACAAAGAGACGATCAGCACTTGATTTTCTAGTTGTAACTTTTGCACACCCACTTTATGTTGTGGCAACAGGCAGTGTCTATCTCCCTTTCTACGACGTAATTACGCCGCACGATGTACGGGTAGTCTTTGCTTTCTTTTCTTTGAAGACCGTGGATCCCTTTTTTTCTTTCCTTTCTGGAAATTTCTGGAGAGACGGTCCTCCCCGTTTCTTTGGTTTCGCCCATGGACAGCCTCATTTTGGCTTTCTCGTCACACATTTGCAAGTTCCGCGTGGCCTGTCATCCAACCATTTCCCCTTCGTAGTCGGCCCACACACACATTGCATTGGAAGCACACAATTCGCAGCATCCGGCAAAACGCGGTCTTTGTCGAGGAGCACAAAGTACGACACACCTCCTCGCCCTTGGACGTGCAAAGTAGGTACGAAGTACGCGTACAAACGAATCACAAGCACGTGTGTGACGATCTTGGTACGAAGAATGTACAGGTACGAAGAACGGATACCAACATGGAAGTGAAAGTCTCGTCTGTCATGGGGGTACGTTTTATGTACGTTGTACGATGTGAGAAGTCTGAGGGATTTTCCTACTCTTCTATCAACAGGAGGAACATGGACATCAACCCCGGAGCAATTCTTCGTTGATGATACGTCCGCCCAACACACTCACTGCAGAACGTGCTGCTGCGGTCCTGCGCGCCCGAAAATGGAGGGATCTAATTTGCGATCCGCGTTGCCAAACGAAAGAGAGAGACTATTGAATGCAGATGTCCGGTTTTGGTCGCAGGATCGGCCGGTCTTTGTCGGCGCTATCGCCCGCAGAAGGCAACCCAAAAAAAGAAAGCACACAAAATAAAAAAATAAAAAATAAAAAAAGGAACAACTCCCGCTGAACCAGGTCCCCTCCGTCCCCCCAGCCAGTCAGACTCAAAGTTCGGTCTGCCCTTGGCTGTGGTCCGCCGCCAGACCATCCGTGCCCCGTTCAACGAAGAAAGTTGGCCCTGGCCCGCCTCGCCCCCTGGTTCGTTTCCCGCTTTTGGTGCTGGGTCAGTGCCCAAGAGAATCTAATTTTATTTTTCTCGTTTTCTCCAGCCGTGACGTGCCATTTTTTTCTTTTTCTTCAGAGTAAACTAATATTCTCCGCACGGTCTAGCATCGTCCTGATATCTGGGCAAAAGGCTCCGGCGTGATTTCATTACCTGGATTATTACGCCGTATCACACTTTGGCGAGGCCGCCGGGCAAAGGGTGGGCACAGCTGCACAAGTTAACCTGCACGGAAAAAGAAAAGAAAGCAAATTAATAAAATAAAATAAAAGACAAAATACGACGGCAGTGCCGTCTCGGCAAGACGTGCTGTGGTTGTCGTCTGCCCGTTTTTGTGCAGCAGAACGAAATATATGCCTTCGCCGCCCGCCTGCTGCTGAAACAAAACAAACAACAATCAGCCAGCCGCCCTGGGCTCGTTACTTAGTAGGTTGTATACTTATGCACACACACTATCTGAAGGAAAACCGAGCTATTTGCAACCCAATCACGACGTACAAGGAGACACTTTTGTCCTTCATCCGGCCGGCAGACGAGGACGAAGCAAGGTTCTTCCCCAACCGGCCAACAGAATAGAATAACAAGCAAATATAGTTATACTGCCGTACGTAGTGGTGGCTCGCACGCATAGTGATCGTGCGTGATGATTGTTCTATGATTTGCTTTTTCGTTTCTCATTTCTTTTTTTTTCGCCCTCCCACAAAAAAAGGGCCGGCAAACGGAAGACTCCGTATCAAATGCCACGAGCCAAAGGAAGGAGAACGGCAAGCAAAGGCAAAGAGCAGAGACACGGCCTGGCATTGCCTGGTCGAAACAGCGCGAGGCAGTTTCTGAGGCGAAGGCGTTTCGGCTGTCGAACACACAACGCCCTCGCTGGGCGATTATGCAGCAACCAGACCGCCGATAAGCCCCCCAAGCGCCAATCATGGGCCAAGCCTTTTGATAGGAAAAAGGAGAAGAACGCTTAGTAAACGTTGAACAAGCTACTCTAGTTACGCCGCAAGCTGCAAAATGGGTGGTGGGCGCTAACATCGCACATTCGCACCTTCCACGAAGCACGTATCTTTGTCGTGCTCGTACTTCGTATTCTTTGCTCCGGAGGCAGGTGACGACGCTCTTGCCGTCTCTGGTCTCGTCTTCCGTTCTTTCCTCATTTGTCCCTTGCGTTCAGCCGCTTTGTGGCGGAATTTAGCTTTTTCTAGCGTAGACGAGACTATCACAATGAACAAGCAAAAAAAGTTGCGAGATCTTTGGCACGAAACAAAACCAACCCCAACGCAACACACCACTGTGGAAAAAGAAATGAAAGAAGCCAGGAGACAACCACCACTACCAAGAAAAAGAAAAGCACCGATGGTCACCCGACCCACGATTATGGCAGTGCCCCCCCTTAGCGGGACAGGGAGCTAAGACGGGAAAAAAAGAAAAAAGAAAAAAAAAGAAAAAAAGGAAACGAGACATCAGAAAAGCGGTGGCTGTTTTCGCTGACACACGTCCTGCAACCACGAGAAACGACCACCCCGTTGTTCCACTAGGCTCTCGTACGAGCCTGAGGAATGAAATGAAATGCGAAGACGCAGAGAAGCGGGTGGGCCGGCCGTCTGTGAGTGGTGTGGCCAGTTTTTTTTTTTTTTTTTCTTGCCTGTTCTGTGGCCACAAGAATTGACAACCTCCAACAGGCAGAAAAAAAGAAAACAGGCATCGATCCGCATGGCGGCGATCCTGTTGCTCCTGCTGCTGCTCCTGCTGCTGCTGCCGCTGCGGCTCGCCGTGAATTTGCCTTGGTGGCACAAAACGCTCTCCACGAGGTTGGACCACGGCCAAGGACAGACAAGGACCACAATAATAACGACCAAAACATCATCAGCGATCGCACCGCCTTCCCCGTTTGAGTGGACCACAGTTTCATTTCGTGTGTGTGGGTGTGTCAGACAAAAAAGAACAGCACCATGCTTGTCGTTCTCTGACTCGTCCAACACGCAGGTCACACATCCGCCCTTCGCCCTTCGCCCTCTCCGCCGCCCCCCTTTTTTTCTTTGCTTTTGGCGCCCTGCCAATCCACTACGAGAAACTGCCTTTTCGCCCCCCTTTTTTCCCTTTGGCTCATCATCGTCGTCACCACCCACCCAGCGACCTGCGAAAGGCTTGCCCTTCTTCGTCCTAGCAATGCAGGTTTGCTTGCCTCCACTCCAGGTTGTGCTGCTGATTGGCCGCCTCAAAAAAATAAAATCCAAAAAATAAAGGACCAAGAGAGAGGGACCCAGACAAAATATGCACACCCCATGCACACGCATGCACACTGCATTCACACATTCACACACACACACACACGCAGCACATTCCTTCGCCTTCATCCCAGCGCTAGCGGTTTCTGCTTGTCTTGGGTTTTCTTTTTTCTTTTTCTTTCTGCGGATGCCACACTACACGAAGTGGGTCTCTTTTCTCTTTTTTTGATTTTAATATTATTATTGTTTATTACTTTATTATTATTCCATTGTTTTTTTTTCTTTTCACTTGCGTTATGGACAGGGATGCAACGGTTTATTTCGCCCTGGCCCTTGTTTCTGGCAAGGACTTTTTTGAATTTTTTTTTCTTTATTCCCTTTTTTTTTCACCTGGTCCAGTTAATCATCAAGGCGGCACACCCCCCTGGGAAAACCCACTCACACACAGACACACCCCCCGTCCCAAAACCACGCAACGCAACACGGCCTTTTCCCTCCATGGACTAGCCCGCCATTACGCAGGACGACTACGAGGTGCGAAAGTGCGAAGGTGGCTTCTCGCCCAGTGAGACCGACAGAGGCTACGAAGTGAGAGACCCCAGAGAGACGCCCGGCCTCGTGCAGACGTTCACAGCATCCCCCCCTAATCCCGCACGCCCCATCGAGGGCGTGTACCAGACTGGACGGGAATTTTATACGACCACAACTACATACAATACTCCGTTCCCGTCCTTCTTCTCTCTGCACCTGCATGCCGCGAGTGAAAAAGGCGAGGAACACCCTAAAAGCAGCTCGAAACAATAGCCAAGACGCCCCGTTGCTGTTTTTTGTTATCAATATCAACAGCCTCCTTCCCCAGTCGATTCGACCTCTCTTCACATTCTCGTCATCAACGATATCTTTTCGACACGTTCCCTCACCTGCTTCTTCGGCTGTTCTCGCTCTCTCTCTCTCCTTCTCTTTTTTTCTCTTCTCTTAATCTTCTTCATCCTCACTCTCTCTTTCATTTTCTCTTGATCTCGTTCAAACATTCGTCTCTCCTACTACCTGTTAATACCCTGTTCTCTCCTTCCTCCGTCTTCACCAACCAGGTTCTGTTTCTTTTTTATATAAACGTTCAAGGACTTTCTTCGCTCGCCGTTACGTTTCCCTACCTACGTTTTTCCAATTCCCGTTCTAATTGACTCGTTTAGTCGAAGCTCAATACGTTATTCACTTTCTTATTTTATTCTTTTTATTCTTTTCATCTCTCCTTCAGTCAACCTAATTGTGTTGCAAAACGTTATACCTCCTATCTCTTACCTCGGATTGCCATTTTCTGGAAGCTTGAGGCCATACCCAAAGGATCTTCTCTTCTCGGATGCGTTTTCAATTCGATTGCATGCTTTCTCTTCGCAGAAAATTCTCCCCGGACCTGCTCTCTGGCTTTCTGTAGTCGTTTTCTTTCATATTCTGCGACATCTAGGATTCTGTTTCTTTTTATTTCGCCAAAGAAGAAAGTGAGAAAGGAAACCCAGAAAGTCACAAAAAACCAAGGACCCGGAGATACAGCAGATTCCATAACATGCAGCATGTCCTGGCAACGAACGGACTCCCGACTCCTCCAGCGTCGCCGCTGTCCTTTGACCACCCAAGGTGTGCGCCGCAACAGCAACAGCCGCATCAGCAATTCTACCAACGGACTGGAGGCGCAACCGCAACGGCAGCCGCATTACCGCACCATCACCTCCTGCAGCGCTATGTCCCTGTCGCCCCCGAGGAGCGGATAGGATCTTTTCTAGGCGGTTCGCTGCAACTTACGGGCATCATTGGAACCGGCGCCTATGGAGTCGTGTACGAGGCCGTGGATGTCAAGACGCGCGTCCGGTACGCCGTGAAGGCCCTCAGCAAGCTCAACCCGGATGGAACCCCACTGGAAGCCCGTCAGATCGAGTACCAGACACGTGAGATCCGCCTCCATTACATGGCATCGGCTCATCCCAATGTTGTCTCCATGCTCAAGATCATCGACGCCTACCCGGACTGTCTGTACGTGGTTCTGGAGTACTGCCCCGAGGGTGATCTATTCTACAACATCACGGAATGCGGCCAGTTCGTCGGCAAAGACGAGCTTGCCCGAAGGGTTTTTCTTCAGATCCTGGATGCTGTGCAATACCTCCACTACGCGGGCATCTACCACCGGGACCTGAAGCCCGAAAACATTCTGGTTGCGGACCGCGGAGAGACATTGAAACTGGCCGACTTCGGCTTGGCCACGCCGTGTGACCGTTCCGAGGACTACGGCTGCGGTTCTACGTTTTATATGTCGCCTGGTATGTTTTAATGCTTGCTGATTTTATACTGTGATTGTGCATTTTTCTCTGACCGAATGCTCTTCAGAATGCTTGGGCCAGACCGATCCCAGTCGGCCTTTCTACTACTGTGCCCCAAACGACATTTGGAGTCTGGGTGTGATTCTGGTGAACCTGACCTGCGGACGCAATCCGTGGAAACAGGCCTCGCACGAGGACTCGACCTATCGGGCGTACACCCGCAACCGGGGCTTTCTCAAGACCATTCTTCCCTTGACGGACGAGTTGGACGACATCTTGGCCCGCATCTTCAACCCCAACCCGGACCAGCGCATCACTCTTTCGGAGCTGAAGCAGCGCATCTTGGCTTGCCCCCGCTTTACGATCTCCCAGCAGCAGCAACAGCAGGAGGCAGATATGCCCATGGTCGCCCCTCAACCTCTGCTTACGCCGCCTACTACGCCTGTGCACGCTGGTTTGGTCGACACGGCTGCTATTGCGGCCGCAGCCGCCGCGGCGGGTGTTTCGTCAGAGTACGCCATCTGCGAAGACGAGGACGACGAGGAGGACGACCTCGAACGGGAGGAGGAAGTGGTGGAGGACGCTGTTTTGGAGGACAACTTCGCCCCGCTGTCGCCGGCACCGTCAACGCAATGCTCTTTTGCGTCGTCTCCAGCATCGACATTGAGCGACTGCTGCTCGTCTGTTGGCGCGCTCGTGGAGGACGACGATTGCAGCGACATCGACACCGACGGCTACGGGTGCCAGGAGGACATCCCGGAGGTTATCACGCCTCCGCCCCCCACCATTGCCGTGCACCCGCCGCCATCGCACGGCGAGCTTCTGTCCGTTGTCTACGGTTCCGAAGACGCGTCCATGCTCGGCGTGGAGGTTCCCTTCTTTTCTCAACAGCCGCAACCGCCGCCGCCACCACAGCAGCAGCAGCAGCAGCAGCCAGTCTACCATTTCCAGAACGCCGCCATTCCTCCGGGATGCACATCCTACGGCGGGAACGGCGTCCCTCTCCTCGGACAAGACCTCGCTCCTCATCAACCCATGCCGGCGTCTTTTGTCCAGCAGCAGCAGCTGCAACAGCAACAACTACAACAGCATCCACAACAGTTGCCCTTGCCACCACCACCGAGGCAGCAACAGCGACAAAAAGCGCGGGAACCAGCGACCGTCTGTGCCGGCGGTGGTTCCAAGTTTCTTCTCTGGGATTGGATGGTTGGCAAGAACGCCCACCAGGCCATCCAACAGCATCTGCCGATGCATTACATTCCAGCCATTCCATTTCACCAAGTTCCCATGTTCTTGCAAAATTGCTACTGAAAGCAATCGCTTCAAGATTCTACGTTTTTGATTTTTTTTTAGAAGGGTAGGGAAAGGGGTTCGGGGAATTCACAGGGAAAAAAATCAAAGTCGGGGGAGGCAAAAAGCAAGGAATGGTCAAAACAAAAAGAAAAAAGATGGGATCGTTATCCACCAACGTTTTTTTCTATCTTCGGTCGTTTTTTTTCTACATCATCTTTTCTTCATGTCACAAAACGTTCATTTCCTTTGTTTTATTATTCTTTTCTTCCGATTAGCGTGGAGTTTTCGGCGGTACTTATTTACGCTACGTTTTTTTTTCTTTCTTCTTTCTTTTCTATACATATATTTTTACGTTTTATGGTGGCTTTTCGTCAAATGGTGTTTCGCCCTCCCGCTTAGGATGTTGGCGTCGGCGCATGGGAAAGAATTAGGAAATTCTCTTTAAATCAAGTCCAGAAAGGGACGGAGCTCCAATTATTACATTTTTTTTCGCTTCTTAAATCTTTTGACGTGTTCGCTCTGCCAGAAAAAACGAGAATGTAAAGGCTATGGAAAAAGCAGCTTTTTTTCAACTACAAACCAGAAGTTGGCCTGTTAAGTTGCCGCGTACAGGTGATCAGGTGGAACTCTTATGCGTAGAGAGGATTCAGAAAATACTCCCTGGGTTCGTTTTCGTTTCCTCTGTACTCAACGCGCTTGGCTCTCTCCAGGGGCAAAAACTTGGGGTCTTGCCTTGGACCCTAGGGACACCCGCCACTGCAGAACTGGAAAAACTAAGGGATACCCATCGTGACCTTTGAGACTCCTTTTGTCTCAACTACCCGTTCACCGTTTTTGGCCCCTTTTCTGCATGTGTGAGGTGCCTTCTTTTTTTTGCTTTCCCTTTTTCTTTTTTCTTTTTCTTGTAAGCTAGCTAAAAGTGGTTTTCCAGGGGGTCTGCTTGTTTGAGGTTTCTCCCTCTCCCATTTTCGAAGAATTTATTGTACTTCAAGACGATGTCCAGGCCGACTTTTCTTTTCATAGACAAAGGTTCTGCATATGACCTATTAAATTTGATACATGGAAACATAAATGTTTACGGAAGACAAGCTTTACATAAAATCGTAGAGTAGAGCCTGTTGACTCGGAACATCAGCAACTGGTTCGTAAGAGCAACAAAAGGTATTTTTGGACAAAAAAAAGTAAAAAAAAAAAAAAAAAATAGAGTCGAAACCAAAAAAACGTACAGCAGCGGGGATTCGCTGGTCGTCACCGACCCAACTACTAATCCGCCGATCGCAGGTTTAACTAGGGGAGAGCGGACGGGATCCCGTGCTTTCCTGCGTCTATGGCCGTACGTGGAAGAACACAGTGTTGGTTTGTCTTATGTAGGCAATTGCGAGAAGCCGTTGTTGTGCACAACCAACCCAGCCGTCTCTTTTTCCTTTTCTTTCCCTACGAAGTACAGCCGTCCAAGACGCACTTTGATTTGACAACCTGTGACTTTTTGGCACGCCGCATATATGCATGTCTCGTACTCGTACGCACTTCTGCATATATAAAACAAAAGAAACAAAAAAGTTGCACAAGTGCGTGTTCACATCCCGTTTGCCTTGCTTCGAAGGAGACGTCCTCCGATCACACCCTTTTTCCAAAAGATCCATGCCTAATTACACCAATCAGGTGGAAGTGGAGGAAAAAAGAAAAAAAAAGAAAAGAAACGAAAAACGAGGCGGGATATTCCCTTTTTTTTAAAAGTGGGGAAAAGACAGATGCAGCCCGACGTCAGGCGGGCGTGAGAAAAGAAAGCGAGGAAAGGAAAAAGCCGCACGACGGCCCAGGCGGCAGCTGCAGCGCGGTGGGTCCCCCCTTTCTTTTTCTTTTGCCTGCCTTTCGGAGATCGTAGCCCAACAATCCTTCCTTCGTTTCCTTCCCTTCCCCAGGACAAACCGGTGCAGAGTTGTCCAGTAGCGTCTTTTTTTTCCTTTTTCTTTTTTTTCTTTTCTTTTCACTTCCCCCCCTTCTCTTCCCTCTTTTCCCGTACCCATGTTCGTGACGCTAATCCTGAAAGGACCGCACATGCGTTCATAGTCAGCTCTTTCGTTTCTTTTCGTCAATATATTGTCTCAGTTTTCTTTTTTCCTTTTGGGGAGCATTACAGCCTGCACCTGCTGATTGGTCCGCTGGCAAAGAGTCGGTGAAGGGGACCGGCTGTTCCGTCTGATTGGGCGGCTAGCAAACACTGTGTTTATACAGTATGTATACTGTACTACTGTGTAAGAGAGGAACGACAGTCGATCGCCGTGGTAAAAGAACTGCAACAGTCTGTTTTGTGGTATCATTTTTTTTTCGTACGCGTGTACGCATCCAGATGGTTCTATGACGGGCGAAGAGGAACCATACTCCCGACGAGAGCCAATCTGAGTATGAGAGGCCCATTAAACGGGGCAAACGGCCCCGGATCTGCTCCCGTTGGTCGGGGCGGAATGCAAGTAGAGAAAGAGAGGACGAACGAATGGATGAACGAATGGACGAACAAACGGCAGACAGGGGAGGGCAGTGGGAGGGTGGAAGCAACGTCAGGGTGGCGAAGGAAAGGGCAGCAAAGAACAGGTCGCAGCCGAGATTTCGACGTGCCCCGTGAGGGCATCTCTGGAATGTTTGCGATGCCTTTGGACTGTTGTTCCCTGACAACACAGGAGTGCGGGAAACAATGGCAAAAGAAATGAAAGATAAGGGCTAAAGAAGCGTGGAACGTACGTCAGCCGAGAAACTTGGATGGGGGGATGATGGAGGGCTGGGCAAAACGGAAAGGATGTGCAAAGAATAGTGCTCTGTGCTTCGCCTCCCAGCCTACGAACGTACGCTACGAGAGAAGGCGACGGGAAGGATGAACCAAAAGAACAGAAGGAACACACAACACACAGACGAGTTGATCAACGGGCCTTGATTGGTTACGCTGCATGTGCAAGGCGGCGGTGATGATGTACGTGCGTGTGCGACGCAAAACGAGGTGCAGCATGCATATGCAGCAACGGGCAACGAACGAATGGCCCACGCGGACAGGACAGAGGGTGCATCCCATAACCAACTGCGCAACGCTCATGACATCAGCAGATAACGAGTGAATGTAGCTGTGTGGAGCGTGCATAGAGAGCGTGCATATCCCCGTCAAGTATGGAGCGAAAAGGCAAATGGCGACGCAGAACACGGGACAGACAAAACGGCCCAGACTTTTTTTCCTTTTTTTTCTTTTGACTTGTACGCTGGGGTCAAACAGACAGAAGCCAATGAGAAGGAAAACAAAAGGAACCATGGGTTTTGCCAGCCGCTGTGCTCAGCACATGGCTGGCTGGGCAACCATCTTCTCCCTGCCGAAAGGTTGACGCGGGAATCGGGGGCCGCTTTTGCTACGCACAGCGTGCATCGTGACGGCAGCTGCAGTTTAAACAAAAAAACTACGGCGTACTGTTTCGACAACCAGTCCGTTTGTGGCATAGCCAGATTCAACACACCACGATGGCATCCTCGCTTCGCTATGAAAGTTGTAGTGTGTCCTTAATCATTAATGCCTCTCTTTATTACAAGGGGTTCACGAGATAAACCTTCTTTCTCTTTCTTCGACACCAGTGTCTCACAAGAGACGCCAATGACAAGAAAGATGGCGGTGTGAAAAATGGACCGAGACAGGACAGCGGAGTGTTCTGGAAAACAGAATGCACCCTGGCTTTACGGCGTGGGTGTATGCGTTTTTGTGTTTCTCACGTCTCGTTGTACGTTGGTCCTGCAGACTGCCTGTCTCGTCCATGGAACACGCTTCGGTTAGAGATAATAATCCGATGGCGGTGAGTTTCCACCAGATGGAATCGTTGTCGCTTGCGTCCTCCCTCGCCTTCCCCAGCCCCCGTGGTGTCACTTTGTGACGCCGTGTGCTAACGAAGGGTGAAAGATCTCGCTTATTTCTACCCTTTGCGAGATTGTCCACGAGAGAAAGGAATTTTTTTAAAAAAAAATGATTCATTTTTACGTGTATTCATGCAAGCCTCTCTCGGTGTTGCTTTTGGTGGCTTAAGAAAAGGATAATGAAATCAAAAAGGAAACCTGATGCTTTGCGTGCGCTACACCCATCTGAAGCGAACCTTCAATCTTAATACAATCAACGACGGATGTTGCCAATGCAACGGGCTAGAAGTAAACAAATGAAGGGGGAGGGCATTAAGGGATAAAACCTACCAAAACTTGAGTTTTTTTTAGTCGAGGCTACTTCTACGTGGTTTTGCCTTGATTCTTTCTTGTGGTTTCCACATTTCTAACAAGAAAACTCTCTGTACCTGAAAGAAACGTTTTGCTAGTATCAGTAACTTTCTCCCTGATTATAAGTTGGCTACCCAATCTTGGAACAGCAGTCCAGCAGGTCTCTCTTTAGAGTACGTCGATGTATCTCTGAAAAAAAAAGACCACTCAGGTTTAAAAAAGGGATAACGGCAAAAAGCTTCCGTTATCTAATTCGTAACAAAGAAAAAATTGCATGAGTAGAAACGATTTGTGTCTTCAAAGATAGGTCACACGCTGGTCTTAGGTCGTGATGTTTTTTTTTTTTTTTTTTTTTTTTTTTAAACTTGACGGGATCTCTCGAACCTTCTTTATTCCCGTTGTTTTGTTCTTTTGTTTTACCTCTCTTCCCAAAGGGCGGTTTCACTAGGCGACGCAAGGACGTGTTTGTCTAGCAAGTAAGACATAGTGGTTTCTTGCCCCGATGATAACTCTCGTGCCGTGAACTCTCTTTGCTCGTTGGTAAAAAGCATCCCTTCGGTGGGTACCCGGTGCCACGGGACTTTTTCCAACCTGGAAAAGAAAGCAAGGGATAAAAACGAAACGCGGAAATAGTTTCCAAGGCTGAGTTTCCAAGGGCAGTACCATTTTCTTGGAAACAAAGAAACGACGAGCGAGACATGATAGGCAAGGTCAGAAACTTGCATGCAAGGGATGATGCATGTATGGGGGGCCCTCCCTAATCAATTGATCGAAACCCTGCATGAAATTGAATCTAAAAAAGTGTTTGGAAAAAACTCCGAGAAAGGGCCTCAATTTTTCTTTGATTTTCTTTGGATTTCTTTTGGTCCAAGCCGTCTTGTGGTCAAAGGGGGTTCCTGTGTAGATTTCTGGGAGTTGTCTCGAACTGGAAATCAAAAGTGAATCTCGAGCGACCCCAAAAAATGAAGTTTTGTCCTATGAGTAAAACCACCGCTCTTGTCAATGGCCCTAAGACATATACAGGATTTTCAAACGAGACAAACATGCTGGGGCATTCACCTCGTTGACTGTGGTTCGACGCGTCACGAGGAGCGACGAGACATGAAAGCACACCCTTTGAGGACCCGAACTGTACTCACTGCCGGTGAAAGGACAACTCACGACCAACACAGCATTGTCCAGTGTGTAGTTTTGTGCTTTGATAGTGATACGATTTACCCACTATTTTCGTTGCCCATACGAAAGTACTAAACCTAGCCCTCTAAAACCTGGAACTCGAAAGCTTGCTGTAAGCTAGTTGGTCATCCCATGTTGTGGGCGACATCAAGCGGCTACCTGGGCTTTATTGATGAAGCAAAAAAAAAAAAAGGCCACGAGAAACATCGTAAAGGTGCAATAAACGTCATGATGCTGTCGTCGGTGCTGGTGTTTCTGCTGCTGCTACTACTCCTGCTGCTGGCGGCGGTTTCCTCGGTTGAATCTTGCGGATGATCACGGCGCGGCCGTCCCGCTCCCAGCCCACGCCGTACTTGCTCTGCAGATCGGCCCAGCCCAGCCCCGTGGCCGCCTCCAGCACGCCGACGTCCTCCAGGCGCAGGTACGCCCGGCCAAAGCACTTGAGCGTGTGCACGCGCAGGTCGTGCTCGGCGAACTCGAGCAGCCTGGCCTGGTGGCCGTCCACGCGGTGCCGCCGCAGCCGGTAGAACGCGACCCAGTCGTCGCGGGCCACGGCGGCCAGGACGGCGTCGACCGTGGCGCTGCGCAGCCGGTGGGCGCAGCGCAGGCGAAAGGCCGCGGCGAGGTCGCCGCGGCGGCAGGCGGCGTCGAGCACGAGGTACGCGACGACCTCCTGGTGCTCGAGGCTGGTCAGCGGGCGCACGCGGTGGATGGTGCGCAGCAGGTGCAGGATGGCCGGGTGGTAGGCCTCGGGCTGCTTGGCCAGGATGGCGAGCCGGATGCAGAAGAGGTAGGCGTGCGTGGCAAAGTCGTCGGCGCGCCCCGTGGCGACAATGGCCTCGCGCAGCTTGCGGAGGGCCAGGAGGACGTCCCCCAGATCCTTGGAAGCGGTGCCGGGCAACGCGGCGGCGGCGGCAGCGGCGGGCACCGGAACAGCGGCCCCGCCGGTGGCCTTCTTCCTTGCTAGCGCACTGCCTGGGGCCACCACGGCACGACTCCCATCGGCAAGAACGCCGCCGCCGCCATCGCCAGCCCCGGGTTTTGCCGGAACCGCCGGCGATGCTCTGGCTTTTTCGCTTGTCTCGGCTGCGTCGGCTGCGTCGGCCAACTCTAACGACGCAAACCGCGCGAGCAGCGCATCCCGGTCGCCGGCCTCGGTGCAAAAGGCCAGGTACCGCTCAATGATTTTGGTGTAGTAGCGCTCCTGGGTCTTGAAGTTGGACAGCCTGGGCAAAAAACTCGCGCGTCAGCCAAAAACCGAAGACCGTTTGAAAGACCTCTGACCACAGCCATGTTCAGAGAGAGGTTGACCTTCACAAAACATACCGTGTCTCGCCTTTCGAAGGCAGCCCGTAGACGTCCAAGGGATCTTGCTCAACTGGCCGGAGTCGGCTCCACCCGCCTCCAGAGGCACCGCGACGGGGAGGCATGGCTGGTGTTTATGAAGCCATAGCAAGCGGAGCAATCGTAGCCTGTGAACAACGCAAACAAAAAGGAATACCAAAAAAATTTACCCGCGTTGCGACGACGACTTGCAAAAATGGAGGTTCGTTGCTGTCTCAAAACTCAGAAGGGGCAAACAAAGCGTGACATAATGCACAGCCACACGCGCCAAAAAGCAAGTGTGGCGTCACGAAGTTGGCTCCGTATCCCGCAACTCGACCAACGAGCTCGTGCCTACATCTACTCCTGAGATTCTCTTTCTAGACACTGTTGACAGCAAGTTGCTACTTTATACTCGAGATCTGCTGTGATAGGTCATTTTGCGCTGACACTGCTACCTAGCCTTGGGCAATGTCGTCTGCCTGAATATAATCATGTCCCAAGCCGGGATAAACCGAGCGGGCATCGACAGAACCAAAATGGAAGAACGAGACACCAGAAATGGAAGTTGATGAGGCAGGGACAGCAAATACTTGTCCGTTTGAGAAGCTGATCGTTGTCATAGGACGTTGTAAGAAATAGAAGCTGTCGTAGACGAGCTTCGCTGGGGGCTGCTTACAGTCCTTGTAAATACGGCTACGGGTTTTGCACATGCCAGCAATGTTCTATTATGAAGTACGGAGGCTTTGACTTTGTTACATATCAAATCACTGATTATACATGTCTACAGTGGGTTGAGTCTAGATTTTCTACGGGACTACTTTGTAGTTTACGGAGCAGCTTAGGCGTCGTGGCTACGTGCGGGGGCTAGCCAAGCAAAGCTTACAGGCGGGCGTTAGCGCTTCCAGTTTGGACCTCGGCTTCCGGTAGTAACCTCAGGAGAGAGGCTGACATCAAGCTTCGGGTATCCGTAAAATGACCTCGACAACGTGTTTTCTGGTCCAGGGACTTTAAGTTTTTTTTTCCGATTTTTTAAAATTCTCAAAAAGAAGAAGCACGACCAACATTGTTAACTAGACCGTTCTCAAGAGCATTGTCCACTTGCTGTCTACCTATTTACGCCGCATTTACATCAAACGCGCACACACAAACACACACAACATCATGGCAGACCGTTTGTCTCAGATTGCGGGCCACGTCCAGGGCGGCAAGGCGGGCCTGCTCGCCGGCCAGGTGGCCATCATCACGGGCGCCGCCCAGGGCATCGGCGCCGAGGCCGCGCGGCTGTTCGCCGCTGAGGGCGCCAAGGTGGTCATCTCGGACATTGACGCGGCCAAGGCCGAGGCGACGGCCGAAAGCATCCGCGCGGCTGGCGGCGAGGCGCTGGCCGTGGCAGGCGACCTGCTGAAGGAAGACTACATCGAGCGGCTGGTCCGCGAGGCGGCTGCGTTTGGCAACGGCAAGATCCACATTCTCGTCAACAACGCCGGCTATACCTGGGATGGGGTGATCCACAAGGTGCGTACTTTTTTTCTTTGCTGCTCTAGTGGTTCACTGATTTTGACGAAAAACAACAGATGTCCGACAAACAATGGGACAACATTCTCGACCTGCACGCCAAGGCGCCCTTCCGGCTGATCCGCGCCGCCGCGCCCTACTTCCGCGTCGCCGACGGCGCGCGCCGCAACATCATCAACATCAGCAGCACGTCCGGCCTGCACGGCAACGCGGGGCAGGCCAACTACGCGCTGGCCAAGGCCGGGCTCGTCGGCCTCAGCAAGACGGTCGCCAAGGAGTGGGGGCCCAAGTTCGGCGTGCGCTGCAACACGGTGGCGTTTGGCCACATCCTGACGCGCCTGACGCAGGCCAAGGAAAAGGGCGCCTTTGTCGTGGGCCCCGACGGCGAGCGCATCGCCCTGGGCATCCCGACGGCGCCACCGGCCCAGGCGGCGGCGGCCGAGGCGGCGGCCCTCGCAGACATTGCACTGCGGCGGCCCGGTACCGCGACGGAGGCGGCGAACGCCGTGCTGGCCGTGGCAAGTCCGCTGTTTGACTACGTCACGGGGCAGACCATCATGGTGACGGGCGGGCGGAATATGTAGGTGGAAAGGATTGGGGAAGAAGGGGGGGAGATGTAGGCTTAGCACCCGCAGGCTTTGGGTGACATACCGCGCCACAGGTATCCGCTACGGCTGGGGAAGATAACATGATTGTGTCCTTGAAAGTGGACGGGAGGATGGAGGAAAATATGCGAGAAAAATGCATAAAGGGATGTTTGCTGTGGTCGGGACGGGAGAGGTGGATGCCCCAGAGTTGTAAACTAGCGAGGAAGAGAATATATTTTCTCCCAGTTTGTGTGCATCTACTGGATTTTAAACAGGTCTTCTTCAACATTCTCAACTGCTGCTTTCTTCTTTGTTTCTTACGTTCTCCCAACCAGAAACAGATTATCCCATATTGGTGGCCGTGTCTGCTCCAGCTGGATGTGAAGAACCGGCGCCGTTTTGCAGATGTCGGGCATCGTCGCTGAGCCAAGATAGACTTGTAAGGATATGGCCGGCGAAGACGGTGACGTCGAGGAAGACGCTGGAGGAAGCATTTTGCTTTTCGTGATGATCTGCGAGAAGCCTTTTGAACCATTGGCGGCGTATACCCTTTGTCGTTGTTGCTGGCGCTGCATGTTGGTCGTGTCGGGGTGGAAGTTGGAAATGTCTCTTGATAGAGCTAATACTTGTTTGGATGTACCCGATGAAAGGAAAGAGAGCTTATAGGAAACAGAATGCGTGGGAATATAAATTCGTCAAAAATTGCCTGCCATTCTGCACTATTTCTGTACTGAGAGTTAGCCAGAACTGCATATAAGTTGCGGCTGCCTAGCAGGGTTGGCTGTACTGCCAGGTGTCCGACAAATTGCGTAAAAATATACGGGATGATGTGCCGATTGATCTCATTTCTCTTCGTATTTCTGCTCATCAAATCCACTGACTAGAACGCACAAATTTGGAGATGCTTCTTGGCTCTTGTCTTTCGGTTTCGGTCTGTTCCCGACATCTGCCCTCTATACATATACGATATATACTTCGATATGATCCGTGAGACATCACGTACAGGTTTCCGTATCATGTCATAGCTCTCCTCCCCCATCCACCACACCTCGGCCTGCCTTTATGGTACTGTCCACTCCGTATACTTGGCCACCAAATCTCCGTCCATAAGGACTTGTATGGCCGCCGTCAAAGCTCGCGCGTGATTGATGGTAGCTTTCACTTGATTATCACGGGTAAGAATAGACAATAATAGTAGGAGAGAATAAGGGAATGTTAAAGCATGCATGATCTGTGGACAATAGAGAGAGAGAGAGGTGCTGGTTTTTGTTTGCAATATCTTTCAGGGTGTATTGATACGCTGTAACTATCCGCATCAGGCCCATTCTGAACGCACCTGCCCTGTGCTCAGCCGAGCTCGGGGGCCAGCAGTAGTATTCATCCCCCTAATCGGATCTGGTCTTTGCGTCGAGGGCTCGAAAAGCTTAGCTATTTGGGTACATGCCCTCCATTTCGACCCTCCGGCGTCAATAAGGATTTATTTTTCACTTCTTTCTCACCTGTGTAGGGGGACGAAGGGCGTCGAGCTTTTATTCACTCTAAAATCTTCGGCAACGAAAAAAAAAAACCAACCAAATAAAATCCAGTCAGATATTTATGTCGCCTTGAAGCGTTCCATCCTGCCTTTTTTCTTTTGTCTTTTGCTTCAAACGCAAGAGCGGCCGCATCAGACTGATTTTAACGAAGTACATTGTGTTCTGCACGCGTTCGACTGACGCTCCATCCATCGACATGGCCGACCCGTTTGCTCGCTTGCCCACCGAGCTGCTACTGCACGTGCTGAAAGACCTCGACGACCTGGCCGTGGTGCACAGTCTGCGCTGTGCGTCGCCGGCAGCGGCCGCCGTCTTCCAGAGCGACCGCCTGGCCGTGGAGATCCTCGAAGCCGTGCTGACCAAGAGCCTGGGGCGGCGCCTACACGTCCTTGTCCGCGCCACCTGCCTGCTGCTGGCCCGACCGCCGGCGTCGTGGACGGCCTTCTGGGACAACTTGCAGGCCACGGCGGCGGAGTGGCCGCCCTACGTCGGCGGCGTCGGCCGCGGCGTCGAATACAGACCCCTGGCCTACGGGGACGCGTCCGCGGCCGACGTCCGCCACCTGCTGGCACTCGCATCGGCCGTCTATGCCGCCGTCAACCGCTGTCTGCACACCCTGCTGGCGCGCTGCGCGCAGCTGCGGCCGCGGCGGCCGTGCGATCCCGCCTTCAACTGGCGGCTTTGGCAATACTGGTGCTCTTTGGCCGGTGAGCCCGACGTCCCTGCCAACCCGATTCCCGACGAGCCCGTCTGCGACGCGTCGGCCATGGTTGCGGCTGCTGCGCCGCCCGTTTTCTGGGTTGAGGCTCAGCGGGCGCTGCACGCCGGTTGGCAGCTGGCGTTCTACTCGGTTCTGCGGGCCGCGCTCGCGTCGGAGAGCGCAGACACGAGGCGACGGGCAACCGCAACGACCCCGACGAACATGGCCGGCGTCGCCGTCAACGTCGCCGCCAACGTCTATGCCGGCTTCAAACCAGACCACGACCCGCTGGAAAGCCCGCTGCTTTTGTGGCGTCGCATGTACCGCGTGGTCTACCGCGACGTTCGCGGCCTAGAAACGCTCGTGGAAGCCGACACGGCCCGTTACCACCGGCCAGTGCGGCTTCCGGCCCCGCCTGGTCCGCCGTGTCTACGCCTCGCCGATGCGTTTCCCGAAGCCAGAGCGGCCCCCGTCTTCGACTACACCGGCCACGCCACGCCCATGCCGCGCGACTGGTATCGCCACCCCGACGGTCTGGGCGCCATCCAGAAACCGTCGGTGTTTGCCAACGTAGTGCGCTTCAGCCACTGGGGCCCGCTGCAGGACGCACACCCTGAGCTGTTTCGCAGGCTGGGCGCCTACATCTGGGAGCACCCACGCATGGTGGCGCTGCACTTGGTCAGCGGCGAGGCGACCCGCAAGTCGCGCTTTGGCGGCAACCCGTGCCTGACCGAATACAGCGACGT
Organism: Fragosphaeria purpurea; assembly: GCA_002778095.1. Classification (NCBI taxonomy): domain Eukaryota; kingdom Fungi; phylum Ascomycota; class Sordariomycetes; order Ophiostomatales; family Ophiostomataceae; genus Fragosphaeria; species Fragosphaeria purpurea. The sequence continues at coordinate 2,835,593 of PCDL01000006.1, forward strand.
CTACACGTGGCACAGCCTGCTGACGGACGAGGAACGTTTGGCAGTGCAGACGTTTCGGAGAGCCATATACGAGAGAGTCTAGAGCAATGATCTTTGCGGGCAAATCGAAGCGCACGGAACATCGGCTGCGCCATGCCATGTACAGCAGATGAACTCTCGGCGGTAATTGCATGTCCAAGACATTTAGGAGGATGGAAAATAAAAAAATGTGAGGGCTAGCATACGCGGTCGTCATTCGAAGATGTACTGTCTGGAGCCGGGAACCGAGGACGGGCAGTTATGCTTTAAAATTGGTCCTTTATGACCAGGGGAGAAAACACAGGCCGCGGGAAAAAAGGGGGAAATTGAAGGGTCGATAAGATGCGCTTTTTAAGACAACTGGTTTCCGTCGTGGAAGCAAACCAAGACGGAAAATTATGTAGTTGATAACGCTGGCAAGCTTACAATCCAATGGGTTTAACCAAACAAAACAAACTTTGTGCCCCTATAGAAAGCCAAATTGCAAAACAGCGCTCCTGTCTCCTTTTGTTATCCTCTCGTCTTCCTGGCCATATACGCCTCAATGGGCTCGATGCCCAGGTCCAGGATCCGCACCAGCCCGGACGCCATGCCCGCGGCGGCCCACCAGCCGTACTCGATGTTGGGATTCCACGCCACCGCCGAAATTCGCGTCAGGGGATCGTGGATGACGGTCTGGCCCGCTTCGTCACCCGCATCGCTGACGTTCTCGTCACCATCCCCGTCGCCGCCGTCGTCGTCCTCGTCCAAGTCGTTGCTCACCGTGGCTCGCCGAGAGGTGCGTTTTTTGGGGTCGGCTGCCGCGGCACCATGGCCCTTTGGCTTGGTTATCTCGTTCCGCTCGGGGGCGAACCCCTGCAAGAAACGCACCGCCCCCCTGACGGAGGGCAGGGCGTCGCCATCGTCGTTGCCGTCGTCTTCGCCCGCCTCGGCAGCCGGCGGAGGCGGCCGAAACTCGTTTTCGAAAAGCTTGATCCGCCACACCTGCTCTGCCCGGTCTGAAAACACCTTCCTAAGCATGTTGCACGACCACAGACTGCCGTCGGCGCGCCCGACCAGCACGTAGGGGTGGCTGCGCCCCACCGACAGGCACATGGGCTGCGCGGTGGCAGCAGCGGTGCCGCTGCCGCCACCGCCGCCACCACCACCGCCCCCACCCCGGCTGGGAGGGAAAAATGTGCGCGAGCTCATGAAGAAGCGCGCGGGCGCAAAGTCCAGCTTGGTGCTGAGCGGGTTGTTGGAGGGCGCCAAAGCCGCGAACCCGTGCATGTGGTCGCACCAGTCCAGCAGGCCCGGCTGGAAGCCAATGACGGGGTTCGGGTGGAACGTGTGCTCGCTGGACGGGCGGGTCAGGTCGACGAGGCGGGTGAGCCCGGCGACGGGCCGGGACGCAACGAGGTAAGGGTAGGAAGGGTAGCCGGAGCAGATGTCGAGGATGTGCGTGACGTGCACGGGGTGGCGGAGCAGGAGAAGCGCGGGGCGGACCGACCACAGGGTGATGGAGCCGTCGCTGTGGCCGAGGGCGAGGCGGTTGACGCCGAGCCACGTCATGCAGGTCGCTGTCACGTTGTACTCGTCTCGGAGGCCGAAGGTGGCCACGGGCGTGTCTATAAACTCTTTGCGCTTGGTTAGTTTGGCCGTTCAAAGAGAGACGGAGATCAACTAGCCAAATAAAAATAGAAAAAAAAGTAACGTAGAGAAGACGATACCATATTGTGTTGCATCGTTGCCCCCTTTTTTGACGACAATGACACGAACGACGCCGTCGCCGGTCAGCACCGCCAAGAGGCCGTATGCAGATGCCGCCTGGTCGCCACTGTCGGGGGCTGCAAGGGGTACGGGGCACCACTGCAGCTGCTTGGGCCGGCCCCAGTCAAAGCAGCACACTCGTTCAAGATGCGGCAGACGGGCGGTCTTTGCATCGGGGCGCGCGCCCTCTGCACCAAGCGACATGCTCCAGAACTGAATACTGCCAGTGCTTGTTTTCCTCGCCTCTTTGGTTTGTTGTCCTGTTTCCGCTGCTCCCTCCCCTTCCTCGCCCGCCCCTTTCTCTTCGTCTCCATCTCCGTCTCGGTCTTCTTCCTCCTCCTCCTCGTCCTCTTCGTCGTCCTCATCCAACATAGAAAATCGCTGCCGACGGGATTTCTGCGGGGGGCGGAGTTCTTGGTCGCTATAGGGCACCACAGCGAGGGCCAGCAGCTGGTCGACATGTCCGGTGCGCGGCGCCCAGGCCATGGACAGGACAATGCCGCCAGCGTGGAGCATCCAGCCAGCGATGCCGTCGGCGTCATCTTCTTCTTGTGATTCGGCTGTGGCCGCCGCCCCCTCGGCTCCTGTTCCGTCTTCGTCAAAAGCACGACCCGACGGATCCTGCAGGGCGTGGCACTGGCCGGGGCGGAAGATGACTGCCTGCTGCGGCTGATCGTCCCGAAGAGGGCCCAGCAAGGTGAGCAAGTCTGCGTTCGCATCGTTGCCGGTATGCGGTAAGTAGGTCTGGCCGGTGTCAGCAGATAGGGAGTGGGACTGTTGTCTCTGCGCTTGTTGTGAGAAAAAGGAGGAGGAGGAGGAGGAGAAGGGCTCAATGTCGTCGCCGTTGTCTGGGTGGCCGCGGCCCTCTTGATACCATTCTTGGTACCAGTCGGTGTAGGCTTGGATTTGGTTGGCTTCAAAATGGTTAGGTAGCCAGGGACTGAGAAGCATGCCGCCTTCGTTGCTCTCCTCGTCATCGTCTCCGTCGTCACCCTCACCGTTACCCTCACCCTCACTGGCACGCGGATGCGTGTCCGTCCGCCGGGGCAGCACCGCATAGAGACGCCAATGCCGGCGCATGGCGTCCACAATGGCAAGGGACTGCGGATCGGGCCCGTAGAGGATTTCGATCAGGGTGCGGAAGCGGTCCCACTTCTTGAGCGGACCAGCGTATAGGCGCGCGCTGCGGTTTTCCTGCGGGTAGGGCGGGATGCGAAAGATGGTGCCCGGCGGAGTCGGCGGCTCTGCCTCCTCGTCGTCACCGTCGTTGTCGTCAGCATCCGTGTCCATGGCAGCGGCGTCGTCGTCATCGCCGTCCCCGTTGCCGTCGCCGCTGGTGTGACTGCGGCGTGCTCGTTGCGGGCCTCGCCCTCCACGGCCGCCGCGACCGCCACGTACGCCGCGTCCGCCTCGACTGCCACGGCCGCCTCGACCACCGCGACTACCACGACCACCGCGGCCACCGCGTCCACCGCGAGCAGCGCGGCGATGGCCTGTTACGACGACTTCGTGGTCCCCGCCTGTGGCGCCGCGCTCGGGGACGTACTCGTCCTCGGCGTCGCTGTCACCGTCATCGCTGTCCGCGTCATCGTCGCCGTCGCTCGCCACATCCTCTGAAACAGGCGACGGAGACGTGTCCTCGTCGTCAAGCACCACCGTCGGCGCAACAGCTGCTGAGCCAGCTGTTGACCTGGTTGCTCTCCGGGTGCGCATTGCTGGGTTCCGTTCGCTCTGTGAGTCTTTGTAAGCAACCAGTCGGTTCCGAAATACACAAGGAAAGTAAAAAAAGCATAAATTGGTTTCTTTGGGCCTACAGTCGGGTGTGCGTGTCTGCTACAGTAATTACTGCACTCTTCCGTTCTGCGGAATATAGTAGGCACAGATCGCTTTGTACCTAAAGGCAGGTGCGACACGGAAGGGCGGCAGAGAGATTTTTTTTTAGCGAGCGCGGTACATCCGTAGCGGCGGGAGCCAGCATCATCTAACGCTCTCTCCCTTTCTCGCCCTCCCAATCAAAACGACCCGCTTTCCTATATACAAAATGATGTCTCACGTTTTCCTGCCGCACGCCGGCTTGTTGTTTGTCGTAGACGGGGAAAGTGAAAACAGTAGAAAGGTCGTAGGAACGTATTTTCGCAGCCTTTGGTGTGTCTAGGTGGGCCGACGGGATGGTCGCTGAAAATCGCTCCCAATCTCGCTATACTTTAGATCCTGGGAAAACATTCGTTCTCTCTCAATGCTTCCCACTATAACGACCCTCCGTCCATTTTTTTTTGTTTCTGGCTTGCAAGTGTGCCAGTACATACCGACAGATGTTACAATAACGTGAGTATTGTCGTTTTCTGTTTACTTTGTCTTGATCTTTAGATTCTGCTGCGAAGTCGAAGCACCCAAAAACTACAGAAATTCTTTTCTCTCTGGCGAAGATGTCAGGATTTTCACCGACTTTTATCCATTTTCTCCCCTTTCGTGTCAGCTCTTGGTCCTCTCGAACCATCAAGAAGTGTGTAAGCCAAACCTTGCTCTTACTTTTGCCCGAAGAGAAGCCATTACTGCTGGTAATCTGCTAACAAACCTGATCAAATACTTCCAGACAGTCCAGCCGCCTCGAGAGTATACACGAGCACCCGCCCGTCCACGAACTTGCCCCGAATCGTCTACCCATTTTCGATCGGATACTGGATCAATAGGAACTGATGGGTCAGACATACGAGGAACGGTTGTTTTCAGGAGGTTCTCACAGTGGTGGCACGAAAACGCTGCAAAGACAGGAAAGCCAAAGCCAACCAAAAACAAATACAGCAACAACACACGACAAGAGCAGTTAGCACTTTTCGGCTACGCCAGACACAGCGAGCTCGATTTAATTTCTGGTGAGCATTCTCTACACACAGGCTAGATACTGGACTTTTTTTTGGCACTTTGGTGGAAGAATTGTGGAAAAGCGGTCGCCACGATGCTGCAGAAGCGAGCCGAAGACTAGAGCATATCGACGCCACGCGACTGCTGTCCACGTTCTCCTCTCTCTCCCTTGTAGATACGGTAAGTGGAAATTAAAAACGTTTGTTTACTTTTGCGTTTTTTTACTCTCTTACTGATGTTCTACGTGCTGTTCTAGGGTGGGAAAGCGAGGCCAACTATTGACGAGAGCGTGAAAAACAGCGGGAAGAGACAACAGACAAGCGAAGCATCATCATTTGGAGAAGCAAAACAGAAGAAACGAGATAAATTTTACGTTTCCGCAGATGAATATTACGTCTAGCACGTACTGATTCCGTTGGGCCAAGATTTCTGGCTCTTTGGTTCTCTTTCTACGGCCTAGAAGCGCAGAAAAGCTAGCATCACGACTATAAAAAGACGATCTGCAAGCAACTCTCAGAGAGCCACGAAACGCGTCGAAGGGCATCATTTGGGTCTACAAACATTCGCCCAAGCACTGCCAGTATGTTGTCAACCTTTTATTCTTACACAGGCGATTTCTGGGAGGCAATGTGCTGATTGGGGTGTAGGAACAGAAAGAGTGCGTGATGCATTTTTCTATTTTTCTCGTTTTTGCCATTTGATTTCCTTCTCGCCTCGTTCGATTCTCCGCTTTAGAAGTTGAAGGACTGTAAATAGGGACACCAGCCTGGAAAACGACATACGAGGAGAAAAAAAACCAAATCAGCTGCCTGCACAAAAACAACAACAAAAAAAAAAAACAGCAACACAGACTGGGATAGCTTGGTGCCGTACGTACCTACTCGTATTCTTCCCTCTTTTGACGACGGTGACGCCAATCTGAATAGAACGTCGCGAATAATAGCAAAAGCATCACGAGACAGTCGGGCCTTTCGTGACCGCCATTTCCTGGTCAGGGGACGTAACTGGAAGCGTCTTTTTTGACTGAGCTTGTTTGTTTTGATTTTTTCAAACACACTAAAAAGCGGACAAATGGTGCCATTCGGGTAGGGCCACGTACGAGATAAGAAAAACCAACGTACCTCTTCTCTTCCAGTCACTTCCTCTTTTGGGAAAGAAAACAGACAGCTATGGCCTAGAGAAGACGGGCCGTCAAAAGTTCACTATGCTCAACAACCCAACGATCAGCTACAAGAAGACGGCGTGGATAGAAATCCCAGTCTCTGCCGTGGGCAATTATAGTAGTATAAACGAGAAAAAAAAATGTAGAAAAACGGGAAAAAAGGGATAAGAATATAGAGACACAGACATTAAAACCACGTAAATTTCAAAAATTCCAGAAATCAAACAAAGCACTAGAAGCACCGCATGCCACAGCCATACGGAATCCGAACGTGCTTGACCGTGCTTCCGCAGAGAAAAACCTGAGCACAGTGCCCCCTAGGACTCGCGTCTGTTTTACTGTTCCCCCAGAGACGCGATACTTAGCCCCCCAAAAGAAGGCACAAGGAAAAACACCAACCTCCTCGGCCTGCCCGAGTCCTCCGAGGGTGGGGACATGGCTGCCTGCCCATCGGTTATTCAGATTTTGCTCACCGTCGACGTTCTCACGATGCCAGCCATCGTGGGCATTGTTCCTGCTTGACCTTAGGGCTACGTATAACGCATCGTCTGGCCCTCCAAAGCAGTGTCTTGAACAATCAAAACAAGCAACACAGAGGGCTACCAAAGAAGAAGAAGAGGAAGCTCGAGGGCCTTTCTTCCTCTCCTTCTGAACATCCTCGAGGTTCGTGAGGCCTCGTACATCCCGGTCCTGACGCTCAGATTGCTCTCAAAAAAAAAATAGATAAAATAGAAAAAATAAAAATAAAATAAAAAGGCACCAATGGAGCACGTCAGCAGACCGCTTGATCCATGGCCGAGTCCTGGTAACTGAGGCCTTTCATGGCCTGACGTCTGACTCGAAGACGGCTTCTGGACCACACCGCCGTGTAGTTTTCAACAAAAGAGGAAGGAAGGAAGGAGGAAGAGGAGGTTGGCAGCTCCACACAGGGCGGCCACACGCAAAGATGTGGCAAAGGGTCCAGCCGGGACGCAAGGTACGCCGCTTTGTATAGCTGCCTCATAGTGGCTTGGGTGCTCTCCGGCCTCGACCGCAAGTCACCTCCGTCCAGCTCGACGGAGAGAGGCCGAGCGTGTCCGTAGCAAGTCGTACGTACTCCTTCTTCTTTCGGCGAGGCCAGTGCCAGCTCCTGATCCCGTGGTGGTCCCACTCCTGGTCGGTGAAGATTCTGCGAGCAGGGATTTCCTATTGTGTTTGTTGTTCCTCTCCTCTTTATTGTGTGTGTGGCCTGTTCTTTGCCCTTGTTGCTTGGTTGACTCCCACAGAGACCGATGACCGCACACAAAAAAAAAAAACTCTGCAAAAAAATAGGACACATTTCATTATAAAAGGGGGCCTCCCCGAACTTGCTTTGCATTTTGTTTCTTTCTAAACTCAAACTTCTTTCAACACTTTTTCCGAATCCATTTGTCAATTGTGAAGCTCCCTTTTCTCTAAGGTATTCTTTCTCGATAGTCATTTGTCAATCGTCAAGGTTTCTTCTCGAAGATATTCTTTCTCGATAATCTTTTGTCAATCGTCAAGGTTGCTCCTCAAACTATTCTTTGTCGACAGTCTTTTGTCAACAAGCTTCCTTTTCTCAAATTATTCTCTCTCGACATTTGTTGTCAAGCAACGCTCTTCTCTGTAAGTACATTCGTTCCTGTCACGGCCAAGAACATCGTCAGCAAATACAATGTCAAACAATTCTAACCACGCAAACAACAACACAGCACCTACTTAGGAGAACGAAGAAAAAAAAAAATTCGTCAACATGTCTTTGTCGGTCTTTGCTGAGATTGAAAAGCCTGAGGACCGGCGCCTCAGCACCAAAATCCTCATGAACTGGTACATGCACAAAGCCGTCGACGGCAACGACGACGACCGTCTGGCCTCTGTGTTCATGGATGAGGAAGCCCGGGCCACCGTGGCCCCGGAGAACGCCCAGCCCCCCGTGGCTGGAGCCCGTTGCAACTACTGCGCGTCGCTCGACCATCTCGACTTCAATTGTCGCTGCGGCGAGGCCGTGTACTGTTCGCCGAAGTGCCAGAGGGATGACCAAAAACTCCATGGGCCTCTGTGCGGTCACGCGTCCCGGGTTCAAGGCACCCCCAATCAGGCTGGCAACATGCACCGGGCCATCTTGCTGCCGACGGCCACCGAAAAGCCGGAGTTCGTGTGGCTGACGGGCGACGACCTCGGCCGTCTCTCTGCCGCCGAGGTCGCCAAGCACCTCCAGACGCCGGCGGACGAGCTTCGTCTGTTTCTCGCAGAACGCCCGCGCATTGAGCAGCACAAGCTCGTTGACCGGTTCTTCAAGGAAGTCAATGCCCTGCCGGACCACATGGTCGTGGCCATCCGTGGCTTCCGTGATCGCTTTACGGGCCCCGTCAACAAAGCCATGCAGAAGCTGGCCGGCCCTGGCCGGCTGTACCCGCAGCACGGCGCCATCTTGCTGGTCGCCATGACGCCGGCCGATCGCAGCGTGCTGAACGACATCCTGGCTGTCGACGAAGACAAGCAGGAACACGATCGTGTGGTTGGGCCCGACGACGCGCCTCCGCCCGAGGCATGCGAGGCACCGGCGGCCGAAAAAATGCCCTTCATTGGCCAGTTGCGCAACATCAGCATGTACGATTGGACAGTGTTCGTTCTAAACGTGCTGAGCGACGACATGCAGGTCAGCATCGAGGATGCACGTGTTGTCTTTGGAGGACCGGCGCCCCGATCGGCGCTGAAGGTCAATTGCAGAGAAGACCGGTTTCTCTACCAGATCAGCGAATTCGAGCGCGTGTTCATTGCCACCGGCGGGCGGTCCCGTTTCCTGTGCCACAACGTGTCGCCGTACGCGGTGGCGCTGGGTCTGCCTTGGGTCGTGCGCAGTGCTTGGCGCGATCTCCGTCTGACCGTCGACATGGCAGACGACGTGGACGATACCAATGATAGGTATGTGGGAGTTTTGGGCAGCCACCGCTGCCTCCCCCAGTCGGACCATGAGGCGCACGAAGACGTCGTCTCGCAGTTTGACGAATGGAATAGTGGCTTGAAGAACCACAGCCTGCGGTATTTGGTTGCCCGGGTCATATTCCAAGAACACGGTGCCAGCGCCAACGACCTGTTGGCGGATTTTCCGCGGTTGCTTGACGCGTACGATAGGGACAGGGTGCAACTGCCGGATGTGGGGGAGCTGCAAGGCTTCCACCACCCCTTTTTTCCCGGAACGATGTACGTCTACCATCGCGAGCTGGACCGGGTCATTCAAACGGCACACTTGACGGCATTCAACGCATTCTTGCAGAGGTGCGTGTCTCTAGAAAGAGATGCCGTTGTCTTGAATGTTCACGTGTTTGGTAGATGGCACAACAACCAGCACTGCTTGGTGGAACATTTGCCGGCAAGACTGAAGCGACACAAGTTCCGCATGTTTTTTGCACACCATGTCGACCAGCAAGGGTCGCCCAGCCACCCGTACAACCCGGCTGGACAGGGCAGCCATCGTCTGCCCGGTGTGGGACCGTGTGTCGAAACCTGCCATTGTGCCAGGGAGATGGAAGACGATCTTCGCACCGAGCTGAAGCAGTTGACCTTCCCCTGTTGAGCATTTTGGGTTGTTGTTGTTGTTTTTTTTGTTGTTTTTCTTTTTTTATGTTTTTTTTAAATGGTTGTTGTTTTTTTAACTCAACGATTGTGCTGGAAGGAAGGAAAAAATCAGAAAAAGAAAAAAAAAAATGCTTGGACGAGATCAGAAACGGGACAAGCAAAAAGAAAGAAAAAGGGTTTGTTTTTTTTGGCGAGAGGCAAAGGCACAGAAATGGTCAATGAAAGAAGAAAGAAAGGTGGCTCTGTCGATGGAAGGATGTTGTTGTTTGTTTCGATGCACAGTTCCTCCTCCGGTCATTTATTTGTCTTTTGTTGCTTCTGATGGTCTCTTCTCTTTCCTCAGTTCTTTGGCACAACCACGTTTCCTCGCCGACGGATGGCGAGTGCCGGCGAGGAAACGTGGTTGTGCCCAAAGAACTGAGGAAAGAGAAGAGATCATCAGAAGCAACAAAAGACAAATAAATGACCGGAAAACGAACTGTGCTGCTGTGGGACGCAGCAACCCGTCTGCCTCGAAAGGCAGACGGGTTGCTGTCAACTGTGTTCTGTGTGGGTTGTGTCTACTTTGTCGTTGGGGGAGATTTGGAAGTTCAATTTTTTTTGTCAAGTCGTGATCACCACACGATGTCAATATGAAAACCCCCCAAAATTCTGCTTTGCACCAAATTTAAGTCCCGTGACTTGAACGCACAAAAAAAATGTGTGTGTAACCAGTCATCCACGGACAATACTTTCGCCGGGGGCTATTGAGAAGCCGGGAAGGAGCTCGTGAATGGCAAGGATTATAGATGTGTATTATGGAATAAAGTTAAGTATGTAAGTATGTAGGATGTGCAATAGGCCGAAAGCACGGCAAAAGAAAGATCAATGGGAGAAAAGAAGCAAATAAAAACAAACAAAACCATTGAGTTCCCCCGACTCTCACATTGTGTACATATTGAACAGCCAGCGCATGCTTTGCTCGCCTCACTTCGAGGAGCGTCGTCCACCGGTGAATTAGCCATGGCAATCGGTTGCCATCGTTTGTCGTTGTGTTCTTGTTGCTTTTTTTCACCTTGCTGAACCGCAACGATTACAGCAGAGCCAGTGCCGCCACGACGCCGCCCACGAGACCCGCGCCTGCGCCAGCCGAGACGCGCGGCGCCCAATCGGGGGTGGCCGTGGTCGACACGCTCGTCGACGAAGACTGCGAGTTGCTGCTGCTGCTGCTGCTGCTGCTGCTGCTGCTGGACGAGGTCGTGGAGGAAGAGCCCGTCGAGGACGACGCCCCCGCCGACGCCGTCGTCGGTGTCGCTGAGCTCCCCGTGGCCGAGGCGGCCGCCGTAGCGGGCGTCGACGAGCCGGCGCCGGAGCCCGACGCCGTGGCCGTGCAGCTGACGGCGGACGGCACGGTCACGCCCTGCGCGGCGCACAGCTGCGAGGCGAAGACGACGGCCGAGGACTGGTCGGCCTCGTCGCAGCCGCCGGGCTTGGCCAGGCAGCACGCAATGTCGGAGATGAAGGACTTGTCCGAGCAGATGCACTTGACGTCGGAGCCGCAGTTGCCGATGCCGCCGGCAAGGAAGCTGTTGGCGCACGATTGCTAGAGGGAGGGGACAGACAATTAGCAGACGAGACACAAGCGGAAAAGGGAAGCTTAGAACTTACCGCGCATGTAGGCAGCTGCTGAAGCTGGGCGGCGGCCAGGCCAGCCAGGGCGAGAACGGCGACGGACTTCATGGTTGAAAGGGACGTATTGTTCGGGGCGAAGAACAGTTGGCGTTTGTACGAAGACTGTGTGGAAGATGTGAAAAGCGCAGAAAGTGATGTGAAGACAGAGAGCTTTGCGTCGTGATAACAAGGAAGCAAAAGAAGAAGAGAAAAAAAAGAGAAAGAAACAGCAAAAATCAAAAGCCAGGGGTAAAAAAAGGGCGAATTGGACGTCCGCTAAGCTCGCGTGGTTGGTTGGCGGAGAGAGCTGGGGGGGGGGAGTGGTCTACGCCCTAATGCGCTGTGTTTATTGGTCGAGGTTGTCACTAATACGGAAAATAGGGGGGGCTTTTCTCTCCTGTATGTCCTTTGTTCAGAGGGCCGCCGCAATCTTACCCGCCAAGCTGACTAGCGTACTAATATGCTCGATTACGTCCCCCCCGACAAGCAATATATTCTGCACGGACATCTTACTTCAGACTTTGGTTCGCGGTTTGCGGAGTAATCGAATCCATGACAGGCGGGCACCGTAATTTGCGGGTCTCACCCAACCCAAAGACGGCCTGATGGACCCTTCCAGGGGGAACAAGGGGAAAGAAGGAAGGTGATAGAAAAGAAGAGGGGAAGGAGAAAAGGCCCGCCCTGCCAGGAAGGATCGCCGCCGGCGTTTCTTTCCCTTTTCCCTCCGTTTGTCACGGAGTACTTGAGACATCGTTACTTCCGATTCACTGCAAAACCTGCTCCTTAGGTTGTACATAGTACGTCTACACGTCTCTCCTTCCCTTTTTGCCTGCTCCGTATGTTCTAAACTACGTCGTGGTTCCTTCCTTTTTCCTCTCGTCTCCGTCTACGGCGTCAGTGGCCTCAACAGTGGTGTGTACTACGTATGCAGCCATCCTGGCTCAGCCACAGGCTTTGCTACAGTAGCAAGTGCCGGCGCATAACTGGCCGAGAGCGGCTTTTGGGCGTGCGACATATCCTCCGCGTCCCCGCGAGTGGTTTGCCTACGGAGGACGGAATACAGGAGCAACTCGCTATTCTCCGTGCAGATGCACCGCATGCTGTCGCTGCTGTCGCAGCTGTCGCTGCTGCCGTAGCTCTCCCAACTTGTCGCACACGCGCACCGCATTGTTCATACAGTCCGTTTCCCGACGCCGCCGAGTTACGCGTCCTCTCTTCCGCTTACGAATTCGGGATTTCGTCCATTTTTTCTTCTTTGCGATGTAATAAACAGGCTATTTCCACGACACGACCCGTTTGATCGCGACCCAAAAACCGGGTCGCTGTCCGGACTACGGAACGCTGGTCAATACGTCGTATGTTAATGTTCCTTGTCTTTCCTCTGCCGCCCGTTGGTCGTTGTCTCCACCACAGCCCGCAGACGGCTCGCCAGCCCGCTTTTTCGTTGTCCAGGCGTTGTCGATTTCTTTTCGTGTCGCAGCAGAGTACAACTACTACATCACACTCAGCTTCGATCGCTCTCCACGACAATACCCTAGAAGGGAAAGACGGAAAGGAAGCGCGTTGCCTGTTTTGCAATGAGACAGCGATGCCTTGGTTTTCCTTCACCAGCAGGATCGTCTGGTACGTAAAACCGGCTTACGGCGTCGTAGTCTGTGCGTATGACGACTGCGTGGAAGACATGCTGCGGATGTACTCGTAGTCGTGTTGCGTATAAGTACTTTACAAGTAAGGCCCACAGCCAATATTGTGTTTTGTAGACGATTCTGACCTGCATCGTTCCAGCCAATCAGCGAACGGTCGACGGCATATTCCGATGGCTGTCGATCGCTCTTGTGGTTGCTCCTTCCCACTGTCAGACGTATTCGTATCCGTACTCGTTTCCGTTTTGATGGGAAAGCGGTATTACGCGATCGGCTTGGAAGCCAATTGCTCCTTCCTTCCTCCCTTCGCTCCGTCACCGCAGATGCCGTTTTCTGTGCTCCTCCGTAAGACAAGAGGTATTACGCGGCCAAAAGTAATCTAATAAACAGTAAATAAGTTTCCAAACTGACATCACTCTCGTCTTCATCACCAAACCGTCTGTCCGTTCCCAATGCATACCAGAAAGGGCACAATCACACACTCGCAGTACTGAGTTCAGAGGCCCCCCTCCTTTTCCACTAAATATCCTTCCGCCCTCAGCGCTACCCAAAAAAGCACGGCCGATTTATTCAACAGGGAAAGGTTTCTCTCTGATTTTTTTCTTTTCTTTTCCCCCCCTTTTTTTAATCTATTCCTTTTCTTTCCCTCGTCTCTCTAGTCCCGGGCCAACTACCGGACCTCCATTCCTTTTCCGTCTCGTTGACGCCTGTGAGCCGACTCGATACGGCGTCCTGCCGTTCGCTTCGCTTTTGCTCCTGAGACGACCGCCGTTTGTTGCCGTCGTGTTGCCGTTGAGTTTACCGAACCAAAAAGGCAAACATAGAAGGCCAACCGCCATCCGACTGCATACAGAAACGGACATTGTCCCTTTTCTCTCCTTTCTGCCACCATGGGGTTGGGCATTCTCGAGGACGGGGCCATGGAGCACGTACCGGGTAGGTTCTGCGTGGTTTTCCTTCTTGCGTCTTCGTCGGCCGTCGCTCCTCAAGAGGCATACGACGACGACGACGACGACACAGCCGTCCGCGGATACACAGAGAGTGTTTGTTTTTTCCCTTACCCCGTTTGGCTTGCTGACGCTGGTCCCCTCGTTGTTTTTTTGCTCCAGGTACCACGTGGTATTTTGAAGACCCGGCGCGGCCCCAGACCGCCCCCGACGGCCACAGCGGCCTCAAATGCGACACCAGCGGCCCCGTGCCCATCATCCTGGTCCCCCAGCCCTCCGACGACCCGAACGACCCGCTCAACTGGCCGCTCTGGCGGCGCGACCTCATCTGCTGCATCCTCTCCGTGACCGCCATCTTCGCGACCGCCCTCGGCCCCATCCTGGCCGCCAACACCATCACGCTCTCGCTCTGGTTCGAGCGCGACTTCACCCAGGTGGCCCTGCTGACCGGCTACTTCCTGCTCGGCGTCGGCTTCGCCGGCACCTTTTTCGTGCCCTCGAGCCGCATCTGGGGCAAGCGCCATGCCTTTGTGCTCGGCACCTGCATCCTCATCGGCAGCAGCGCCTGGGGCGGCGCCGTCAACCGCAACTACCGGAGCATGCTCTGGGCGCGCATCATCCAGGGCGTCGGCTGCGCTCCCTTTGAGGCGCTCGTCAATGCCGCCATGGGCGACCTGTACTTTGTTCATGTAGGCTGCTGTTCTCCCTCTCTTGATGGTCATCGATGTCGTACCGTCTAACACACGTATAGCAACGCGGCAAGCGCATGGCGTTCACCAACCTGGCCGTGTTTGGCGGTTCCTTCTTCACGCCCATTGTGGTCGGCAAGATCACCCACACGATCAAGTGGTGGTGGACCTTCTACCTCGTCGCCATTTTCTGCGGCGTGTGCCTGCCCGCCGTCATCTTCCTGTGTCCCGAGACCGCCTACCGCCGCGACGCTGTTCTCAACCTGGACATGCTCGACACGTATGAAAACGTTGCGCTGCGCAAGGACGAGGAGCAGCGTGTGGGCCCAGAGAGCCAGCGCTCCTCGTCCGGCATGGATGAGGAGAAGAGCACGGGTCCCGGTTCCGCCGCACCGGCGACGGCCGATGCTCCCTTTGGTGCTGCTTCTGCTGTTTCTGCCGCTAATAACGGCGGTTACCCGGCACAGGCCATAGTACCGCAGAAGGTATCGTACTGGCAAAGCCTCGCGCTGTTCAACGGCCGCAAGTCCGACGAGAACTTTTTCAAGCTGCTGCTGCGGCCCTTCGCGCTCTTTTTGCAGCCGGCGTTCCTGTGGGCCAGCCTGGCCCAGGGCACGCTTATCGGCTGGACCGTCTTCATCGGCGTGATCATGGCCGAGTTCTTCCTCGGCTTTCCGCTGTGGTGGGACGAGGTGGAGACGGGCTACGCCTACACGGGCGCCTTCCTCGGCGCCATCGGCGGCTTTCTCATTGCCGGCATCCTAGCCGACTGGAGCGCGAAGAAGCTGACGCGGCTCAACAAGGGCGTCTACGAGCCCGAGTTCCGCCTGGTGCTCGTCATCCCGCAGCTCGTCTTTGGCGTCATGGGCCTGTACGGCTTCGGCGCCACCATCGACGGCATGATGAAGCAAAAGTTCGGCTGGGCCGTGCCGCTGATGTTTTTCGGCTTCGAGGTCTGCGGCATGGTGATCGGTGCCGTCGCCAGCAGCCTGTACATCGTCGACGCTTACCGTGCGTATATGGTTTTGTTGTGTTGAACCCTTTCTGCTGCTTGCTTGATCGGCCATGTCACTGACTCACCCACGATTCACGTAGGCGACCTGGCGATCGAGGGCTTCACGTGCATGATCATCTTCAAGAACTTCTTCAGCTACGGCTTGACCTTCAAGGCCTACGACTGGCTGGTGCTCAACGAGACCAAAGCCCGGCCGGTGTTCAATGCCCTGGGCAGCGTGCAGTTGGTTATTTGCCTGCTGGCCATCCCAATGTGTAAGTCTCGCTGTTTTTTTTTTCCGCCTTCTTATGTACGCCTCCCCGGTTCTAACGATTTTCTCTAGACGTCTTGGGAAAGCGCAATCGCAGCTTCTTCTACCGGCACGACCTGCTGAAGATGTTTGGTCTGAGATAGCATGCCTCTTGATGGCGTTTCACTGTTCAACGTAGTGCAATTTATGGCCCTTCTTGCACTTTTGGAGGCTCTCGTCTCACCCTTCTTTTCCCCTCTCTTTTCGGTAATCAGCACAGTAATCAGCACAAGCGGGTTTGGTTTGTTGTTTTTTTGCATGCTTCCCGGCCACTAGCATTGGCCCAATCTAATAAAGGAATATGAGGCGTCGTTCGTTTGGGTCTTCCAACAGCTTGAGTATTTTTTTAATAGTTACTTCCGAATTAAAGGAACGTGACGGACATATTGTGGCAACCTAGTTTGCATGATTTTATCCGCGTGACTTCAGCTTTTTTAATCTCATTCTCATCGTGGGTATGCTTTTTAGTTCAATTTTTTTGTTCAATTTTTTTGGCCTTCGTCAAGTTTCACGCTGCAGCCGAGGCTGCTTTGCCAGCAACGGCCACGTTCTTTTTCACCACCCGGAGACCAGCCACCAGCATGACAAGCGCCTCGAACCCCAAAATGACCGCCAGGGTAACCAGCGCGCCGATCACGCCGGCCACAGGCCGGGACACACCGCCCCCGTTGTTGTTGTTTTTGCTACCGCTGTTGTTGTTGCTGTTTGCGGACGACGACCCCGTGCCCAGCGACGCCGGGTCGCACACGCCCGTGCTGTTGCCGCACACCTGGCACCACGTCGCCGTGTCGCCGACGGCGATCTTGCGCATCTCCGCGGCAAACGTCGCCCACGGCAGCACCAGCTCACTCTGGCCAAAGAGCGGGTACGCCGTCAGCCCGCCCGTCAGCCCGGCCGACCCGTTCGACAGGAGGAAGCGCACGCCCAGCGCGCTCGGGTCGAGCGGCGCCTGTGCCTGTTGTGGGCCCGTGGCCGACACCGTCGCGTTGGTCACCAGCTCAAACGCAATGGACGCGGCGTAGTCGACGATGCCGTAAAAGGCCGGGCTGGCGGCCGTCAGGTTGGCCAACCCAAAGAAGCTCATAAAGGTCGCGTAGTTGCCAAACTGCACGGACACGCGCGGCGCGCCGTGCGCCGCCAGGGGGCTCGCCGGCGGCGCCAGCACGGTGCTGTTGAGGCTCTGCAGGACCTGGGCGGCGAGCACGGCACCGGCGATGGCGCGCACAGGCTCGCTGGCGTTGTAGGCGAGCCCCCACTCGTGCTGGTCGGCACGGGTCTGCAGCTGGGCGAGCGCACCGGGCGTGAGCACGTCGGCGCCCAGGAGCGTCTGGTTGTGGATCTCGGAGACGTGGACGTAGTCGTAGACTGGGGGGTCAGTGGACGGTATAGTTGTATTCCCTTTTTCCCTCCATCCTGTACTTACTGGTGTACGCATTTTTGAAGCTCGCCTGCGCCGGCGTAAAGGTCGTGTTGAGCGCCGGCAGCAGCCCCTCGTAGAAGCCGGCCGTGCTGCTCAGCGTGGCCCGGTACTCGGCGCTCGCAAAGTAGCCGTTGCTGCTCACCACGGCGTTGTTGCAGCCGCTGCCGCCCTGCAGCCACTCGCTGCTCTCGCTGTCGGCCGCGCCCGCCGCCGCGCTGTTCGCGACCAGGTTGACGGGCACCGCCTGGTAGCCGCCCAGCGGCGGCTCGGTGACGGTGCCGTTGCCGAGCGTCTGCTGGGCGGCGGCGCCCGCCGGCGGATACAGGCCCTGGGCGAACACGTTGGCCGACGGCTGCAGGACGTAGTCGGACGGCGCGGTAATGCTGAGCTGGGGGAACTGGACGACGTCCGGGCTGAGGGCGGCGATGCGGCCGGGGGCGTCGGCGGCGACGTAGCGGCTGCGGTAGTAGGCGCCGGAGCGGAACACCTGGTCGGCGCCCAGGGCGGTGAGCTCGGTCGGCGGGAAGGACTTGCTGGTGCGGTCGCCGTGGCGGTGGAAGACGTAGAGGCCGAGGACGGACTCGGCGGCGGCGGCCGGAGCCGGAGCGACGGCCAAGAGGATGGTGGCCAAGGCGGCCAACGGGGTAGCGGCCGGGGCCATTTTTGGGTGTTTAGAACGGGGACCGGCGGTAGACGTCACGGTACGGCAGAGATGTGGCAATTGATACAGGCTGAACAAATGGGACCAAAAACTGACGAGGGGCAGAAAAAGACGAAGAGCAGCACGTCACTCCCAAGTTACGAACAAAGAAAGCAATGGTGACAACATAAATAGTTCATAGCTCCGTTAAAAAGAAAAGGCGGAGAGTAGCTTTCTCTTATCTCGGTAGCTCCCTTTTTAGTCTCGGACCAACACAATAAACTAGACAAAAAGAAACGACTGCAATCCAATTCGTCCGTTGGTTCGCAACTACGAGTAAAATGGCAGAAACGAGTACCTCCGCGGGGGGTGTCAGGCACGGGGGAGGCCGATTCAGCTCTTGAGGAGCAATACAACATCAAAAGACGATAAAGCAACTAGGATTTTGAGAGAGGGGGTTCGGTGGGGTTGAGGGAGGGGGAAAGGGAGGGGGTGTTGTAGGAGATCAGAAGAAAAAGAGATCTCTCCGAAAAAGGAAGAAAAGAAAAGAAGACGAAAACGAACACCGGCCAGGACATGACTTGTAGGGAGTGGCCGATCGGCCGGGCGCGTGCGGCCGGCGGTTCTGTCCACTTTTTGACCTTCTGCTGCATGAAAGACCTCGAACCTTTTTGTATCCGCAGTCGATGTTCTTGTATTCGTGAAGTGGTCAAACCAGAATGGAATAGAGAAGGGAAAGAAAAAGAAAAAAAATAAAAAAATAAAAAAATAAAAAAATAAAAAAATAAAAAAATAAAAAAATAAAAAAATAAAAAAATAAAAAAATAAAAAAATAAAAAAATAAAAAAATAAAAAAATAAAAAAATAAAAAAATAAAAAAATAAAAAAATAAAAAAATAAAAAAATAAAAAAATAAAAAAATAAAAAAATAAAAAAATTAAAAAATAAAAAAATTAAAAAATCAGTTCGAACTCTCATTCCGCTATTCGTTTATTCAATGGTTCCTCTACGCTTTCCGGCCAAAGAATCTGCTCTCGTGGTTCGATGATATGCACGCCGTGGTTATGTATATTTGATATTTTGACCAAGAGCCTTCTTCGAGCAGCTTCTGCGTATGAACAGCCGGCATAGAGCGGACATCACAAACGGTATTGATCAACACATCACCAAGGGTGTGCTAAAATCAAACAAGTACAACAAAAAATGACATTACCAGGAACAAGCGTATTTTTTGGTTTGATTTCCTGTTGTTTTTCCGTGCGTACAAGACTTTAATTCTTGTTCGTCGAACAATTTTATATTTCCTCTGTAACGCCTAACAGAAGATTTGTTTTTTTTTCTATTGTTTTTTTTTTCTCTTCTCTTTTGTTTTGGCAGTGTCAACAGATGTTAAAGCCTCTTCCAAGATGATCTCATATCTCATGATACGCTGGCATTGCCGAACACTGTCCAAAGCGGCCCTAAATTCCCGTTTCCCGTTCCAATTTGCTGCATAAATTACTTGGACAGCGCCTTCAGCCGCTTGGCCGCCTTTTCGTCCTCGCCGGCCTTCCACGGCCGGGTAATGTCGGCCTCGAACCGCCTCGGGCCGTCGTACGGATGGGCGCGGACAAACGACAACAAGGCCGCGCGATCGCTCTGGCGGTTCTGCATGGGCGTGCCTTTGACGGCCCAGGGCGACGACGCATCGCGCGCTCAGACCGCCTTGGCCCTCCGCGCGCGTCTGTGTCGGTACTTGACCGATACGACGCAGAGCGAGTGGTTGCCGTCTTGTTCAAGCATTTTGCGGATGGAGGAACGGAAGCGAGGTGGGTTTATGCGAGCTGTGTACTATCTCGTCGTTTGTGCCGAGAAAAAATGTCTTTGGTTGTCGGACTGCTTTTCTAACGTAAATGAAAAAAAACTACAAAAAAATGCTTGCTAAACCAAGGGCGGCTGACGACTCGTAGCAGAAAGAGCTGTTATAAACTGGAGAGTGCCGTCCAGGTATGATACACGCCGTCTTTGAATTGTATCGTACAAATATACTATGCAATCGTTCAGAGCGAAGAACCAAACCAAGGACGAAGAGGAACCCAACACCCTGCTTCCTATCCAATGCAGGTCGTCGACTTCCATTCGACCTCTGCGCCACCCAGTACGTCGTTTCTACCTCCCTACAGCTTTGCACGGCCCGGTGGCTTCCGGCCGTCTTTCAGGTGCGCCGAAAACGCCCCGTCCAGCAGGAAGTTCGGGTACTCCATCCCCGGGTCCAGCCCCACGCCCGTCGATCCGCCCTGCCGCCGCCACGTTCCACCGTCCACCACCAGCACATGCCCGTTGACGTTGTCCGCCGCTGCGCTGCACAGATACACCGTGGCGTCCGCAATGTCGCGAACCGTGCTCCAGCGCCCGCTCGGGCTGCTCGGTGCTCCACCACGCCGGCGGCTCCCCTCCTCCCCGCCCAACGTGGCCGCACTGGCTAGCCGCGCCATGCCCTCGGTGTTTGCGACGGGGCCCGGCGCCACCACGTTGGCGAGCACGCCGCGGGGGCCGTACTCGAGCGCCACGGACGCCACGATGTTGTCTACGGCGGCCTTGGCCGCGGACACGTGGGCTTGCAGCGGCATGCCCGTGTAGTGGAAGGTGGCCGAGACGGCCAGGAAGCGGGCGGCGGGTGCGGTCTCGCCGTTGGCCGATGCCACGAGGTGGTCGATGGTGGCCTTGACGGTGTTGAACGTGCCGAGCACGTCAATGTCCATGACGGCCTTGAAGGCGTTGGGCGACAGGCCCGACAGGGGCGCGATAAAGTTGCCCGCCGCGCCCGCACTGGTCGTTTGGTCAGCACCTGTGGATGGATTGACTGACTTTCTGCGCATTCATCTTCCCAACGAACAACCGACTTACATGACAATGTCAATGCTGCCCAGCTCGGCAGCACACCGGTCCGCGGCCTTTTTCAGATCGTCAAACTGCCGAGATCGCGCTTCGTCAGCACCGTGCAAAGCACATTTTCCCCTCGCTCGAATTAGATGAGAACACTTACGTTCCGTACGTCCACATTCCCGATGCCAATAATGCGCGCGCCGTCGCGGACTGTTGCAATCGCCTTGGCGGCCGCTTCTGTCTTGGCCGGATTGCGGCCAATGATGCACGCATTTGCGCCGAGGTACACCAGGGCCCGGGTCTGGGCGCTGCATATGTCGCCCGCGCCACCCGTCACAAAAGCAACACGACCGCCTAGAGGTCGTTAGCCGTAATGCAAGTGAGAAGAACCGCCGAACGAAGAAAATGATCTGGCATACTAAAGATACCCTCCCGCCACACTGGGCTGAGGAAGCCCGACGCGTCCTTGCCCATGACAGCCGGCAAAGGAGTAATTCCGTGAAAGCAGATATATCAGGTAGATGAGCCAAACAAGAAAGCAGAGTAATGAAACTTGGTGGAATCTGTTGACTTGTTCTCAGCTGCGTCCTCGTTTTATGCGGCGGCAAACGGCGGATAGATCACAAGCCCGGCGCACAGGGATTTCAATACCTCTAATGAAGAGCACTCCTCGGAAATAGAATAAGAAGAAGAACAAAAACGACAGATCAATGTGATGCTCAACAAGCTGCTTACCGCGTTCTTGTATGGATCTCGTCACGTTTCCAGTGTCCGCAGCTCAACCTTGGCAGGCCTCGGCTCTTGCCTCTTTGGGAATTGTTAGCACAACGTGCTTCGTGCATGGCCGATCTTCAGTTATGTAATCAGCCTCGAAGCCTCCTCCCATCCCCACACCCCGCAATCGGCTCATTCGTTAATTGAATAAAGATAGCCTTTCGCATTCAGAAGACGCGAATTGTCAAATTTGCCGATCTCGCGATCGAATTGGTTTTCTCTCGTCTTCACTTTCGATTCTGCACTTCTTTCTTTTCCTTTTTTATGGGAATACATTCTTAAACGAGAATCGAGACACCGCTGAACGCCGTCTTTCCACCCACAACATGTCGACGGGCGCCGCGCCCGCGAAGAAGAAGCCGCTTCTCTTCAAGCGCCGCGCCGTTCCTGTCGCCGCCACGAATGCGACTGCGCACGTCTCCGGAGACCGCGACGACCCATCTTCCGATCTTGCTTCCACCGCAAAAAATGCCTTTGTGAGCGCCGTTGACAGCAGCGTGGGGAACGGCGGCGTCGATCTCTTCCGCCGGTCGAAGCAGTTCTTCCCCAAGGCCCTCGAGGAGCAGTCGCGACGGTTAAAGGCCGAGAAACAGCGCAAGCAGCAGGCGGCAGCGGGGACAGCAGGCAAGACGACGAAACGCGAGCCAGCAGAACCGCGAGCAACATCGTCGACACCACCGCCGAGTCCCAGCCGGTCGGGCCACGATGTAAAGCGAAGGAAAGTGTCGCCAGAGGTGGGGGATGCCGGAACGTCGGCAGAGAGGCGGCCGACACCAGACGGGGCGTCGCTGTCACCAACAGCTTCGCCAGCTCCGCAACGGACGGTCGACAAAGGCAAGGGGCGCGCAGTCGATTACCACGACATCAACGCGCATATTGTGTTCACAAGCGAGTCGGCGCCTGCTCGTTCGCCTTCGCCCGACCCCGAGGCGTACCACGACGAGGACGAGGACGACCCTCACGGATTTTATGGACACCGAGGCCGCAGAAAGCCTGCTGCGATGGACGCAGACGTGACCGTCGCTGATGCGCCCATACGAGCGGACGAAGAGGACAACGAGGGGCAGCGCGCAATAAAATTGGAGATTTTGGATGACGAGGAAGAGGAGGAGGAGAAGAAGAAGAAGGACGGCGACGACGACGACGACGACGACGACGACGATGATTCCATCGAAGATGCCATCGATCCGGAGTTTGAAGAGTACATCATCCGTGCGCGCGCACGCGATGCGGCGGCGAGGGCGGCCCAGGCTGCACACGAAGCAGCAGGCGGGTCGACCATGCTGTCTCCCGGCGCCTCGCGGGCCGAAGAGCGGACGGCGGCCTCGGGCCTGTTCCCCGCTTCGCAAGAAACAGCCACAGCCGCATCGACGCCGACAGCGACGCAGACGCAGATGCAGGCGCAGATGCAGACGCCAACGCCGCCGTCACCCGCGCGCCCGCCTGCCGACCAACACTACCGCATCTTCATCACGCCCCACCTGCCCGCACCCGTGCCGCCGCTGATCGCCAACGTGCGCATGGACCAGAAGATGGTGCACGTCCACAATGCGTTTGTGGCGCATGCCCGCAGCAAGGGCTTGCCGTTGACCGACGAAGAGGCCGCCGCGGCCGTGCTGACCTGGAAGGGCAACAAAATCTACTCGTGGACAACGGGGAGTTCGCTCGGCATCCGACCCGACGCGCACGGGCGCTTCCGCGACGAGGGCGAGGTCCCGGGGCCGGGCGCGGCCCACTACCACCACCGCCACGGCCAGCCGGCTGGGTTCGTGTCCGGTGGCCTGCACCTGGAGTTCTGGACCGAGGCACTGTACAACGCCTATTTGGTTGAGCAGGAGAAGCGGCGGCTGCGGAACCTCGGAGAGTTGGTGGAGGAAGATCTGGCCAGCGGCGACGACGACAACGACGCAGATGGCGTTGATGGAAGCGCTCGGGTTGGCGGCGCCCCCAACGCGAATGGGGACCCCAGCAGTGGGGTCGGCGCAAATGGAGGCGCACCGTCGTCAGCGGCGACGGAGGCGCCGCAGCGGATCCGGCTGGTGCTCAAGTCGCGCGACCACGAGAAGCTGAACATAACGGCGTACAGCAACACGACGGTGGCGACCTTGATTGCGGCGTTCCGCGAGCAGCGCCAGATCGGCCTCGACAAGACGGTGGCCATCTATTGGGACGGCGACCGGCTCGACGAAGACACGACCGTCGGCGAGGCCGAGATCGAGGACATGGAGAGTGTGGAGGTGCACATCCATTAGGGCGCGAAAAGCAGGTGTTTCGGTGTTGGCAACGGTTTGCATATGAACGCTTATTTTGATGTATTCTATTACCATGATATCCCATTTAGCAGGAAGAAGGACGACTTTTTTTCAGCAGACAAACATAGAACTTTGATTTCCAAGTCTTTTCATCCAAACCCAACCAAAAACAATCGTTAACGCCAAACCCCATTGTATGTAGTATAATGCTCTCATTAAAACCCTCGCGCAAAACGCAACCAGATCGTCCGTCCATCCCTTCTAAAATCGTTCCTTCATGCGTGCGCTGATGCTCCGCAGATTGCCGTACACCTTTCCTGGTGGTTTACCGAGACTGGGGTGTGTTAGATAAACAGCAACAAAGGCAGAAGTAAAACAACCGTTACAAGAAGAAGAACGTACATTAAGCTGACAACGCTTTCTCGTGCCATGCCAATCTAGGAAAATTAGTGTCAATGCTGTCTACAAAACGACAAAGAATGAAGGCCATAATGGCTCACCTCTTTGAAACCGCCCAGGATGTGAATCTTGGAGCCACCGGCAACGACGATGCGTGTCTTGGTGGTGTTCTCGATGGCGTACTGTAACGGTTAGCAAACATTGTGAAAGAAAAAGGTAAAAAAAAAACAAAAAAAACAAAACAAAACATCATGATCAGACGGCGCAACGTACTTTTGTCCGCCCGTCCTTGCCCACAATGCGGCCAACCGCCCGCGCCAAATGGTCGCCCTCGAGTGTCTTCACATCCTTTATCTCAAACGATTGGATGTAAATCTGTGCTCGTTCGTCAGCGACACGGAGCAATGTCCCACAGCAGTTTTGTGCGGAAAAATGTCAAAACACGCAAATAAGTACCCCGTCCAACCGTAGAATCGCCACGGCGTCCTCCACGTCAAAGCCCATCGCGTACGCCCGCACAAAGTCCTCGCCCTTTTGGATCGCGCCCGTCTCGGCCGTGTTGCGCGACGTCCGCAGCTCGACGGCCTTGGTCTTGACGTTCATCCGCACCTGCAGCTTGAGGTGGTCCACGAGCGGCGTGTAGATCTTGCTCCAGGACGCCTTGAGCGGCGCCAGCCGGTGCGGCGGGATGGGCACCTTGCGCACCTCGCGCCGCGCGGCCGACTCGACGTCCTTGGCCGCGGCGAAGCGGGGCCGCGCCTCTTCGTCGACCACGTCGCCGCTGCTGTCCTCCATGTTGGTGTCGTCAGACGACACGATCGCAGCCGCAGCCGCGGCGTCGGCAGCGGCAGTTGTGGCGTCGGCAGCAGTAAGCACATTGCCCGTGGCAGAAACGTCCATTACCAAATCGTTCTCGTCTTGTGGAGTTACTACATCATCTGTCAGTCCCATTTCACCCTTGAAATCCTCTCGAACATCCCAGCTAAAACTTACTCGTCCGTGGCACCTCGGCGGGCGGCGCCTGGTCGTCTTTCTTGATGGCCGTTGGTGCAGGCATGGTGGCGGAAAGTCTGCAGCCGTTATTCAGATTTTATAATAATAAAAAATAACTAGAGTTGGGGAAAAAAAAGAGAAAAAAAGCTGGGCAATTCGCTAAAAATGGTCGTCGTTCATCGTCCCCTCGAAGATGGCTGTCCGCTTTAGGCGGTGTTGGCGATATTTTTTTTTCTGCTGCAAAACCTTAATAGTGGGGGAGAAATCGAGAACTCAACGTACCCACAATTTCTTATCGCGCGGCTTATCAACTAGACCGCTAATTCCATCCCGCCCAGCCTCCAGCTTGGATTCGCCTCCCCGCTCTCACAAGGAAAAAAAAAGCAGCAGGAGCGAGCAAAGAGCGCGTCATTAGTGCCATGTAACTCAAGGTTGGGAGAGAAAAATACCACCAAAAGAAAAACCCTGACATTTTGCCTTGCCCACGTTTTGGGCTTCACCTCCTCCACCGCCGGATCGACAGGCAGCATCGACAACGATTGAACGAACAAACGACGAATGTTGCTAAAACAGCCACAGCCACCGCACCCCATGTCGTCGGATGCCGAAATGATGCGGAACACGTTGTAGGTCGTTACCTGACATCAGCAACAATTTCAACACCCTACGATTTGTCTTTTCGTCTTTGCGTCGTCCTTCTCGTCGTCCTCCGATTTGGTGTTCCTCCCACGATGCACGATGCCGTCTAGCGCGGCCTCTACGCAGCAGCTGGGTCGCCAGTTTTGGACGTCCGTCCGCGACTCACTGACCTCGTGGGCGTGGCACGCTCCCCCGGTACGGCGGCACGGCCAGCGGTCTTTGCACCATTTGGGCATCGGCCCCAGTTTTACGGCGGGTGGTGCCGGCAAGCCAGCAGCGGCGGCAGCGGCGGCAGCGGCGGCAGCGGCGACACGGCGATCGTTCTCATTCTTCGCCGGCGCACGGTTATTTGGCGCACGACCCCATGCGGGCACGTCCAGGCGGCGGTTGCTCGGCAGCGGCTACGACTACGCCGCCAGCAAGATCTCACCCAACCACGTGCGGCGCAGCTGCACATCGGGCGGTCTTCTCCTGCTGGGCCTGAGCTCCCCGTCGACGTCGTCGCCCACCGTCGTGGCCACCTGCACAGCGGCGGCGGATACGGCCCTGGCCGGGACGAGCGTGCAAAAAACCAGCATTGGCCGGGCGGCACGACAGGCCTGGCAGCAGCAGCAGCAGCACCGACATCTTCAGGAACGAACGCAGCAACATTGTGTACTCTCGCACGCACATCAGAGACCTCAAAGTAGCGGGCTTCTGTCCGCAATTGGCATACCACGACGAGGCGTTTGGGCAGAGACGAGACGATACGAGAGCACGAGCAGAAATAGCAGCAGTAGGAGCAGCAGCAGCAGCAGCAAGAAGGAAGTTTCATCGCAGCAGACGGTCGGCGAAGAGGGCGACGGACACAATGTTATGGGAGCGGCACCGCGAATAAAGCAACCGCCACAACCTCCAGAGGGAAAAATAAAGGGGGCCGAGAAACCTTTGCCGCCAGAAGGCACAGAAGACGCCGAGTCCATCGCCAGTTCCATGTCCAAATACTTGCATTCGCATCTCTCCAAGATGCCGCACCGGCCAACAAAGGAGGAGCTGCTGGCGGCGGCCACGGGGTTCTGGCAGCGACTCAAGGTCCGGCTCAAGTGGCATTCGATCCGGAGCATGCGGCCTTGGAACGCCGACGAATGGGGCGCGTTTGTCTCGTGGTTTATGTTGGGCCACCTGGTGTGGATTCTCGTCGGCACGACTACGTTCTTCTCGATTGTCATTCTTACCATCAATACGGTGTTGGCACAAGGTAAGCAATTGTGTTGACCTCCGCTGTTCATTTCAGACGATTTTTCCTAGTACGATTACTAACGGCGCCTTGCAGAGACACTGGCTAGATGGGTGGGCGACTACCTGACGCAGTCCGCCGGTGTGACGGTCGTCTTCGAGTCGGCTATTGTACCCAAGTGGAGGGGCGGCGTGATTACGTTCCACAACGTCTTTGTGTCCCGGCGGCCCGGCCAAATCAAGTCGTCCGTCTCCAAGGGCTCGTCTTCGAGCGCCGCCGCCATCGCAGCGGCACGGCACACGCACGATCCGGCGGCTACGGATGGCCGTACCGACCATACCGACGCACTCGCGAACAGCCCGGAAGAGGTCGATGACGGCAACTATACGCAGTTTGACGTGACCATCAACAGCGTCGACGTGACGCTGTCGTTTCTCAAGTGGTGGAACGGTAAGGGCCTGCTCAAGGACGTCTCCGTCCGCGGCGTCCGCGGCGTCATCGACCGCACGTCCGTGCGCTGGACCGAGGGCACGCTGGACCCCTTCTCGTTCCGGCACGAGCACCAGCCCGGTGACTTTGAGATTGAGTGCTTCAAGCTCGAGGACCTCATGGTGACCGTGCACCAGCCAGGCGGCTTCCGCCCGTTTTCGGCCAGCATCTTCTCGTGCGAGCTGCCGCAGCTGCGCAAGCAGTGGCTGTTTTACGATTTCTTGAGCGCGCACCACGTGTCCGGCTCCTTTGACGGGTCCCTCTTCACGATCCACCCGCGGCAGGTGCAACAGGCGGCCGCGGGGGCGGCAGGGGGCGCTACGGGCCTCCTGACAGCGACGGCCGCGGCCATGGCCACGGACGTCGTCGACAGCAGCCACCACAACATCAACAACCCCAGCGCCACCAGCGGTGAGCTGGCGGCGCCGTTGGAGTCGGCGCTGGCGTGGAAGAAGTTCTCGCGGCTGCGGATCGACGGCCTCAAGATCGACCACCTGAACCGCGGCGACCCGGGCCCCTTTGGCTGGATCTACGAGGGCAACGTAGACATTGTCGCCGACGTCATGTTCCCGGCCGAGCCCGACGGCAGCCTGGTCAAGGTCATGAGCGATTTCTACGACAAGATGGAAGAAGCCGTGACCAGCAACCGCTACCTGCGCATTCTCGACGGCAACTACTACAACAACGGTAACAACAACCACGGTAGCAGCCGCACACATACCGCGCAAAAGCAAAGCGTGCCTGAGCTCGACGTGGACGACTGGCTGCGCGACGGCGGGCGGGGCGGCCAGCCGCAGGGCCATCTGAACTGGGAATACAAGGAGGGGAACACGGCGAACGCGGCGGCCCTACAAGAGATGGAGGGGGACGTGGACACGACGGCCACACCGGCACCAGGCCGGCCCGACAACACCCCTGCTTCCGCGTCTGCTTCCGCCCCGTCACAGGCACTGCCACAGTACGTGGTCATGGACCTGCGCCTGCACCTCAACGACGTCCGCGCCGCCGTGCCGTACTTCCCGACGACCGGGTTCGGGCCCACGCGGGCGCGCGCGTACGTCAACGCGGCGCTCGTGCGGCCCATTGTGGCCTACATCAACGCCAAGCGCACGTACATTCCCATCAGCTGCCGCGTGGTCAAGCACCTGGCGGACTTTGACGGCAGCTGGACCACGTACGACTGCGGCCTGCTCGACGACGCGTCGGCCGAGGTGTACGCGGCGTTTGCGCGGGACGTGGAAGACCAGCAGTCGCGGGTGCGGCGGCTGAAAAAGGTCGGGTTCTGGACGCTGAGCATGGTGGTGCACGCGCTGCTGGCGGGCGTGGCGGGCGACCTGCTGTGAGGGGGGATGCTGGTGGTGGGAAGGGTTGGAAGAACGAGGAGGGCGAGGAAGGAATAGGGCTACGATACCACTCCACTTATCAACTTTCGCGTTTGTAACGACATTCCGATACATAGACGGTCATACAGAGCAAGGGCGTTTGGGGGTGGATTTTTGACTTGGAAGGGAGGTGAGGGTCTTGAAAAAATAATGGCAAGGGAAAAAATGGGCGATTTGGTGTGTGGGCGTTACAATGATTTCTATTCCTAGAGCTACGATTCACCTATGCTTCTCAACCTGTTCACTGTGTAACAAAACAACTCACAATGCCTATAGAAGTGCTTGTGTACCCCGATCTTGACATTTGAAAATCAAGAAATGCATCTCAAAGCATGACAAAGCTTTTTTTGTAGGAATATTTTTCGTAGAATTCTGTTACTCTAATATTAATAAACAAACAAAAGAAAAACGCTTCAAACTCTAGATGCTCGTTTCTTGTCTAAAGCAGATGCCTCTTGTCTTTTGTCTCGTGCAGGGCGTGATCTAGAAAATCTCATATGAAAAGTGCCTGGTCCGAAAGGGGAGAAAACTGTGGTGTGAAGAGAAACAAGGGGAAGGGTCAAACTGCATCAAAAAGCAAAAACAAAACAAATGAAATACAGACGATGCAAAAAACAAAGCACAAACCAAGGGCAAGTAAAATCCTAGGCACTGGACAGAAAAATGAAAAAGGACGCCGCTGCTCAAAGACGGGCCTCCGTTTTGTCCCCTCGTCCGTTTCCAGCCCTTCGCTTCCATGCCGTTGCCATGCCGTGGATCTTTAGAAACAAATGCTCTTCCCTTTTCTCCGTGACAGCGTAAAAAAGGGCTAGCCATTCATAAACAAAGACCATAAACAAAAAAAAAAGAAAAAAAAAAAAAAAAAAAAAAAAAACATAAAACCCATACATCATGTTCCTACAAAATGCGGTTGCCGCACAGGCAAACTGCACGGGGGCATCCCGCTGGACTACACCTGTCCCGTTCACATAAAATCGTCACTACATCGTTCGTTCAAATTAGTCTCTCTGATGCCGTATCATATAGGGAAAGCGAAGAAGAAGAAGAAAAAAAAGAAAATACGCACTCGCCGTACGCGTCGTCGTCGTTGTACACGCCCGTGTCGACCACGTTCGGCCGGCCCACGGCCAGCGTCGTCTTGGTCTTGGCCGCCTTGCTCTTCTTGCCGCCCTTGTCGGCCGCCTTTTCCTCGCGCAGCTTGTCGTTGCCCAGCGCCGACAGCGTGCTCGTGATCTTCTTGATCTGGTCGCTCGGCAGGTCCCGGCACAGCTCCTTGACCAGCTCCTGCGCAAACAGCACGTAGTGCGGCTTCTTGGCGTTGGCGGCCAGGATGGGGCCCAGCGTCTGCAGCAGCTTGTCGAACTGGGGCTTCGTCGTCGGGTTCAGCAGGGGCAGCGCGCCCAGGTCGACTGTCTTGGAGGGATCCCGCTCGTCCAGCACGACGGCCGACGCCTTGAGGGCGGCCGCCGACTTGCGCGAGCCCGTGCCGGCCGACAGGCCGACCTGGCCGAGCAGGTCGGCGGCGTGCTGCAGGTCGGCCTCCTGTTCGCGGCGCCGTAGCCGGTCGCGGCGCTCGGCCTCGGTCTCGCCGGCGTTGCGCGCCGCATCGGCGGCGGCCTCGGCCTCGGCCTGCTGGCGGGCGCGCTCGGCGAGGCGGTCGGCGATGCGCTGGGTCTTGGACTTTTTGTTGGCCGCGGCCTCGGCGGCGGCAGCGGCGGCCTTGGCCTGCGCCTCGGCCTCCTTCTTGGCCTTTTCGCGCTCAACCTCGGAGTCCTCCGCGTCCCATGAATCGAGCACCTGCCGAGTTCAAGAACATGAGTTAGAAAATGCGTTGTAACAGAAAATGAAACGGAAAGTGTCGGACATACGTCGCTGTCGTTATCCTCTTCGTCTTCAAACTTGTTGGCTCGTCGCATCAAAGGGGCAGGGGCGGGGGCAGCCTCCGACGACTCGTAGCCGCTCGACGACTCGTCTTCCTCGTCTGTTGAAAGAGAACAAGGTGTTAGCATGAACTTCAGGAAGAAAAGCACGATCAAGTCAAGAACCGCATCCTCAGACAAAAATGCAACAAAATGGGCGCAGCGGCGCAACGCGTTACAGGAGGACGTCTTCCAACGCAGCGCCACGTCCCTTGCCCTTTCTTTTCCATTCTGTTTTTTTTCTTTTTTTTCCTTCTCGTCATCGCGTCCTCACGATGTCTTTCCAACATCCGTCCCTCCATCGTACATCCTCGACTGCAGCGCGTCTTCGTCGCGACTCGTAAAAATAGAGGGGCCTTTTCAGATGTCTTTTTTTATGGCGACTTACCCCACTGTTGTTTGCCTGGCATTTTGGGCCCTTTTTGCGCGTTGCTTTTCGTATGCGAAAATGGGTCGAATACTGCTTCGAGCGTCGAGTAGGTTTAACGAGGGTGTGTGATGGGAGTTGCGGGCGACAAAGGAAAGAAAAGCAACAGCGCGGCTGGAAAAAAAAAAGAATGTTGTGGATATTTTTAGGCGCGAGAGATTTTTTCCTTTTTTTTTGCGACGAGATTTAAGGCGATCACTTAAAGCCGGTTTGGGTTGGTTGGGCTAGGGAAGGTGAGGAGGGCGGCCCGTTAGATTAGGTCGGCAACTGGGACGCCGGAATAGGCAGGCACAAAGAATGAAGGCTCAGAGTCGAGAGGCAAAAATTACTGTTGGGCTGCATACTTTGTATTAGTCATTCATAACCACCACCATCACCAACTCATACTTCTCTCTCTGTGCCCTCACCAGCGAGACAAGCAATACAAGATATTCTTTGAACTGATCAAAGAGCGAGCTTAAAAGCAAACCAATACAAGCAAGAAGAGCCGTATGAATTGTCTACGATACAAAGAGAAAGAAATTATGAAGGGGTCAGCGCTGAGGTGCGGTTACATCAGAAAGGGAGAAAAGGGACCAGATTTGGTTCAGAAAACAAAATGTCCAGTGTGTTTGTATTTTGGTCGACTGGGATGATTTGTGGCCACATACTCCATACTCCATGGTGCTGTAGATCGTCGTGAAGGCGCCCAGAAAGGGCATTGCTGATCCCCGTCTGCTGGGGCTGGGGCGGCCTCGCGATGCTGCGGAACTGCTCCGATGGGGCAATGGAGCAAGAGATGCAAACTGGCCCCGCAGACTCGGCTCCGCGACGAAAAAGATTGCCACGGCGAACTGATGCGCTTTGGAATACAGCATACCCACCATCCCCCCCCCCCCAAAACGGGCATCCTGCGCCGTCCAATCCTCTGCCAGCTGATCCTCTGCAAGCGTACTGCCACCTTTCTCGTCCAGCCACGAGTCATGTTCCGTTCTATTTCACTCCTGCCCATCCTTCCACGGTACAAAAAAAGAAACGGCACAATCATGCATAGCGACACATTAAGCGTGGCTGACACGGACGCCTCTGCTTACATGAACCTTCCGTCATGTTTTCGACTTCTCAAGGGGACGAGGGTAGTAGCCTTTGCTGGTTTCCTTGAGCCGTCGCTGCTCCTCGTCAGTGCCCCCAGGTGTCCTCTTACCAACCTTGGCAAAGAAATGCCACGCCATGGCCATGATACCACAGACACTGTATACCGCATTGAGGTTGTCAACGCCGCTTTCCGGGGTAGGGAGATAGAGCTGCTCCGCGGGAAGTTGAAACCCAAGTCTGTTGTCGTAGAGCATATTCCGGGCGAAGCACACTGGCAGGATGCTCGTCTCGGAAAAGTCGATCGCCACGATTCGACCATGGTCATCAATCATAAAGTTGCCATGATACCAGTCCGACTGGCAAAACACCATCGGTTCTTGTGAGAGGTCTTTGGCTCTGAATTTGCGCTTTACCCCTTCCAGAAACTAGCGATGGTAGGGCAAAGCCATGAATTGTTAGTGGTTGGCAAGTTGCTTGAAAATTTGGAACACATATGTAGACAACGAGAAGGAAAGTGTGTGGGAGGGAGGGGAGGGGAGGGGAGGGGAGGGTGTTGTGCAACACACCTCGTTCATGTGTGCCTCGAGCTGGTCCGCATTTTCGTAGTGCCTCGGTGCTTTGCTCTCGTCAAAACCCGAGTATCGAACCTTGCCGCCATCGATAGCGGCTGGACGCGCGCCCGGAGCGATTGGTATGCGGTGCATGTCGCTCAGGCATAACGCAACTAGGCTCTTGATGTGCTCCTTTTCTTCGTCGCTCGTGGTTTCGTCCTCCATCGCTTCCCCCACGGTCCGGCCCGGGATGTATTCCATGACTAGGTAGACGGTGTGGTAAATTTGGAATGCGTAGTACACGGCTGGCGCCCGCGCCGCAGAGCCGAGACGCCGCAGCTCGTGGTAGGCCATCGACTGGGCTAGCACCTCGTTCCAGTACACGGCGTAGCCGTACTTGACCCAAATGGCCGGCACGCCGGACGGAGGGTCCAACGGCAGTGTGAAAGTGCTGCGCGGGACTTCTGCGTCGCACAGGCTCAGAAGCTCGGAGGCCGTGGGGACATGGACACCCGGCGGTGGCGGTGCGCCGACATACTCCTTGTCGAGGACAATTTCATCATCCGATTCAGATGTCGACATGGTGTGCTCTTTTGCGAAATGTTTGGAAAGCGTTGTAGTGAGGATCCTGACCGAGTCTCATGAACAGCACAGCGTGACTATTTAGTTGGCATCGAAAGAACTAAGAGAAAAGACCGGGTCGAGAAAAGGAGGGGAAAAAAAGAAAAGAGAAACAAAAGAAGAAGTGGAAGAGAGAAAGAAAGAGAGAGAGAGAGAAGATGTGGATTTGATAGGAGTGCACAATGCAATGTCGGGCTGTTGGCTGCGCGGCGGTAAGATACGTAAGTCAAAGCGACGAGGCTGCCTCCTGTTATTGCTAGAAAAAGTGGAGTGCATATATTGGGGTTTCAGCCGGAAGTGATTAGTAACTATCCCCGGCGCTTACTAGCTTGAAGAGTTACATTGTGTACATGAAAGCCAGGGGTAGCTTTTTCAAATGGTAATACAGACCACGTCCAAACGCGTTCGTTCTCTTAACGCCAACAAAAATCATGAAACTGACGGATGGAGGAGTCATATTCTGATGGCTGCACGCGCCGTTGGCACAACTCGCCATCAGCACTGCCGCCCGTCAACGGTAGCCAACCAAATGAACATGAGACTTCGAAGGATTGTTTTACCCGTACTTTTATTTTCTCGTCAGGATCGGACCCGGCTAGTAAGATGACTGCGGTTGATGGTTGTGCGTGTCTTCCGGGGGGCCCTCGTTGCCCATCGTGGTGACATTTGGCGCCGTGTGTCTGCTGCCAACGGCGACATTTGAGGGACCTATTAAAAGATTGCGGCTCAACCGGGGCAGGCAAAAAAAAATCATAGTTAGGCGCGTGCAACATACGGAGTTCGAGGAGGGCGGCCATTGGATTTGCGCTTTCCTACACTCTGAGGGACCGACCCGTTGAAACAGTCAGTTGAACGTGTGGACCAACCATCTCTAAAGCGTAATCATTCACTCAACACCAACAGAGACTATGAAACGGCTGTGGATTTTCGTAAACCGGACAGGCAGTTTCGGTTTATTTTTAGTCTTTATTTTTATTTTTTATTTTTTTATTTTTATTTTTTTGCTCATGGCCGATAAAGCCTGTTGATTAAGGGGGGCTGAGGTGGCCGCATGGCCTCGACGATGTATTGCGAAGTTGCATACATTCAAGCGTGACGACAGTCCCCAAGGTATCGCCAGCATCGCCAGCATCGCCACATTAGTTGGCCGTAAACACTGGCCGGCCAAACCATCAAATGTGAAACCAATGAGAACTTGATCACTTTCGATTCACAAAATACATCACGTTTCGGGCTGTGAGGGCTCACACACGTCCTCTCGTCAAAGCATATATACCGGGTAAGAGCTCTCTCTCAGTCGCTCCTACCGTACTTCCATCAACCTACTTTCTCCCGGATACCAACTTTTTGCGTTGCCGTCTTGATTTGTCCTTGTTCTTGTTTTTCTTTTTTTTACTTCTGCTCTACAAAAAACACATCAAACGCATCCACAAATATAACCAACGCCGTCTAAGCCAACCATGTCAAAGTCACACAAATCGTCCGGCCAAAAGTCGTCCGGCCATGCCGGGAAGACTAAGGACACCGGTGCCGCGAAGCACCAGTATCCCGAGCTTGTGTTCGACCAAGACGGGTACGATATCACGCTTCATGGCGCCGGAATCATGCCCCAAGAGTTTCGAAATATGATTGTTCGCCGCGCATACGTGGAGTTGCTGAGACTTGCGTCCGACAACTCGCCAGTCGTGGTTCAAAACGCAGCCAAAAACCACGCCATCATCAAGATCGACTTTGCCACTAAATACAACCAATACGAAGGGGCACGCATCAGCATGCAGCCCAACTACGAAATTGGCAGCTCGGGTCCCAACGGAGGCCCCATGTACAAAGCGGGTCAGCTTATGCTAAAACCCGTCACGTACGCGGAGGCGTCACGCAGCGCGGCCCGGAACTGCTTGATTGACGTCCAGCCCAACGTCTCGTTGGACTGGCTGCTCTCCGTTTTGACCAGCAAAAAATTGCATAACTTTTGCTTTATCGATATAGAAGAAAAGTACTACGGCTGCCGCGATTTCATGTATGTTTGTGTGTTCTTGCTGTGACCTCTTTGTTTTTCAGAACATCCTACCCACAAGTATACAAGAAACCCCTAATTTTCTAACATGCCATTTTTTTATTATTATTTTAGAACCCAAGCGGTCTATCAACTTTACGTGGCGAACTACACAAGGGGAAGGATCCTTAAAACGAAGCCGGTCAGCCCAGGGCTTGCCCATGGCGTAACCAACGCTTTCGCTGCTCTTGGGTACCGCTACTTGGCTCATCCACTCGGACTTCCACAAGTTTGCCTTATCGACAAAGGGTGGTTCCCCGAGTACGAGCGCGTTGAATTAGGCTTCATGCCGTACCATTGAACGGCGTTCATGTACGGGTGGATTATGGGCGTTACTTACGGTTTTTTTTGATGGATTTCTGATGGTCCTCTGGTGGTTCTCTGATGGTTCTCTGATGGTTTTTTCATAGTTTTTTGATAGTTTAATAATATTTCTAAATGACCATTTAATGGTTTCTTGATACTTTTTCGAAAATTCCCCCCTTATTTTTTTCTGATTTTTTTCTAAACTTTTTCTAACTTTTCAATTAATCTTCTACTCTTTTCTCATTTTTTTCTGACTTCTTTCTAACCTTTTCCTAGCTATTTTCTAAAATTTTATGCCTTTTTTTGTAACTTTTTTGTAAGTTTTCTCTGACTTTTTTTCTAATTTCTTTTGAAGCCTTTAGTCACCTTTCTTTTCTCTTACTTTTCTCCAACTTTTTTCTGAGTTTTTTGAGTTTTTTCTAGTTTCTTTCTGACCTCTCGGGTTTTTTTATTTAAGAGCAGCCCTATTTGCACGTTAAAAATCCCCTATTTGCACGTTAGTCATAGCAGTTTTCGCGCTAGTCCAAAATAGGAATATCTCAATTGGCAGAATCAATTAGCAGTACCTGTAACAAGTCACTCTCCCAGGTAGCTTTTTCCTCACAGTGCCCTGGCACTGCACCAGAATATAAACACGGACCCCAAAGGGGTACCTGCAAGTAAAAAAATACATGGGAGCGTAATATACACCAGATACTACGTAAATCACCATTTTAACTAAAAGTGACTTCTTTTCTTATTTCTATATGTAAGGGGACTTGAATTGGTGACAGTGCGTATTACTACGTATTAGCAGTGGACTGGGATTTGAATTAACACGTGAGCTACGGATTTTATTTGGGCCCTTTAACTGGCTGCATTTTAGCAGTGGAGCTAAAGCGGTGAGAGCGCTTTGTACCTAACGTGCAAAATAGGGGATTTTTAACGTGCAAATAGGGCTGCTCTTATTTAAACCTTTACACTGCTACGGGAAAGCGCTTCTAGATCGTCGTCTCTTCTTCTCTAAAGTGCCGGCGCGGATATGTTTACCGTCTTTCTAGATAATCCCCCTATCCCCTGTCGTCACATAGAACGGCGGTTGTATCCGCTTCGGTATCATACTTTCGTATGCGTCTAACTACATCGGTGTGTACCCGCCTCGGTTGAGCCGTAACCTTACATGACGCGCCTTTATGACACCGTGGGCAGCGATGCCACCGGTAAGACTCTAGCAGCCGCACATGAAAATTATGCACCAGGCCAGCAAATCACCAATACGAGGCAGTATTTGGCTGTGGCAGTTCCTACACGTGACCCCATAAGGCTGCAATGATCAATTATACACACTTAGATGTTCACCCGGGTGTGAACGCCATACGCGCACACAAAAACCTTGAATTCAACGCCAATTTTTCACGTATATTACTTTGTAATGCGTGCATACATAAAAGCTGAGAAAGGCTAAAACCCTGCCCGGGTGTACGAAGTTAAGGATCTGATCGTCACATGGCATGGGCTTCATGGATATTTTTGGGCACGTGATACACCCAGGAAACGTAACGAGAATTTCACGGAAAGCGGTGACTGTCTCCCTGTGTTTGCAGCGCAAAGAGCCCGAAACGACCCGGGCCTGGTCTACGTCGTCCAGCCAAACGGGTCACTCTCGCCCCCTAGCCTTCTGTAAATGGGGCTCCATTTGGCCTCCACCATCCTCAATTTCCTACACGAGGCTGTATTACTCCCCCACGCGGCACGCGATTTTCTTTCGTTGGTATCCCCTTTTTTTTGCGATTCCTTTTTCTTTTCGTTGTTCTCCTTTTTTTGTTCTTCCATTTCCACCTTTTTCTTCATGGCTTTTGCTTCTCGGCGTTTGCTCCCCCGTTGAAATTTGCTCGTTGTGCTAAATTTGGTGCAAAAATGTCTCGCCGACCCTCGTTATTCTCGTCTTCTCCTTTTTTCATTTTTTCATTTTCGTGATAATCCTCCGCTTCTTAGTTCATGTGAATGTGTGCGTGTATCCCTCCTTGACTTCTTCGGTGGCCGTCCGTGCAGGGCTGGACTGACGCGGGCCAAATGTGCTGACAAGCAAAAATAGACAGCGAGCCGATTCGTTAGATACACGCATCGCTGCAGGATGACGCAGCACGCACTTCCCACCAGGAAGGCGCCGTTGGTCATGGCGGTTCCAGGCGAACGCACCCCCCGCACGCCCCTGTAACGTGAGAATGACGCCGTTCGGAGTAAGACAACGTAGGGCGGCCGCCATACACGCCAGGTTCCTGACACCGATCGGCGACCATTTTTCGTTTGTCCATTTTTTCTGTTGGCCATTGTGTATTGCCACCAAGGTGTCGGATTTCCGTTTTCAGTGAAGTTCCCGGCAGTCGTTCGTCGTAGCTCGCTTTTCTGTTTCATTAATATCAGTTGATAGTGTCCTTTGAAAAAAGAAAAGAAAATAATCGGAAAACATATAAATATCAGCCAGTTTGACCATCACGAAGAAAAGACAAACCTACATGGCTTTCGACCTTATCGCATCTTGTGCATGATATACATCAACACAGACTACTAAAAGATTCCTCTTTCCACATCTACTACATCCTTCGTTTATCTATCTTCAACACACGCACACACACACACACACACATCATGAGCACAGTACGGCTCGGCACCTCCACCTTGGGCCAGCCCCAGCTGGTGGGCAAACAGCTCGCCCGCGCGGCGCTGCCCTTGTTTTGCTCCGCCCACGGCAGCAGCGGCCTCTTTGCTACGGCACCCAACCGGCCGGCTGCGCTGAACAGCCGTCATACCTTGTCGCCTTGTTCTTCGTCGTCCAAGGCCGCCTCCTTCTCCACAACCGCCCCGGTCCGGTTGCGCGAGTTCTTCCCCTCCCGGGAGACCGAGCACATCCGTCGGACCCTGCCGGCCTGGCCGCACCCGGGCTTCACCGAGGCCGAGATGGTCTCCGTCGAGCCGGCCCACCGGCCGCCCGTCACCTTGGGCGACCACTTCGCGTGGCGCTTCATGCGGTTCTGCCGCTGGGGCATGGACCTCGCTACCGGCATGCGCCGCGACCAACGGTCCGACAAGTCCAAGCCCACCACCGCCGTCACCGCCGACCGCCCGCTGAGCGAGGCCCAGTGGCTGGTCCGGTTCCTCTTTCTCGAGTCCATCGCCGGCGTGCCCGGCATGGTCGCCGGCATGCTGCGCCACCTGCAGTCGATCCGCCGTCTGCGCCGCGACCAGGGCTGGATCGAGTCGCTGCTCGAGGAGTCGTACAACGAGCGCATGCACCTGCTGACGTTCCTCAAAATGTGCGAGCCCGGCTGGTTCATGAAGCTCATGATCCTCGGCGCGCAGGGCGTCTACTTCAACGCGCTGTTTCTCTCCTACCTGGTGAGCCCGCGCATCTGCCACCGCTTCGTGGGCTACCTCGAAGAGGAGGCCGTGCACACGTACACGCGGTGTCTCAAGGAGATCGAGGCCGGCCTGACGCCCAAGTGGTCCGACCCCAACTTCAAGGTGCCCGAGATCGCCGTGCAGTACTGGCGGATGCCCGAGGATCACCGGACGATGCGCGACCTGATTCTGTACATTCGGGTAGGTTTTTTTCTTCTGTTCTTCTTTTCCTCTTCATCTTTTATTTTTTCAACATCATGGACATAAACAGCGGCTAACTTTATCAGGCGGACGAGGCGTGCCACCGCGGCGTCAACCACACAATGGCCAACCTCAACCAGAACAACGACCCGAATCCGTTCGTCAGCGAGTACAAGTCTGGCCGTGCGCCGCCCAAGCCGCTCGGGAAAGCGTTTGGCTACGAGCGGGACGAGGTGTTGTAGAGGAGCCCGGGGGCGTCATCAAGGTCTCTTTTTTTCTTTCTCTTTCAATACCAAATAAATCAAGGCTCCGGTGTTCCGGCATTTCCTTAGGCGGGGGCGACTCGGAGCAGGACAGCTCTTCACTCATCTGCGACAGCGTCGGCGTTTTATTTCTACTGTGCAAAACGCACTCCTTTTGGTCCTCAGGATTTAGACGAGATATGGATTTTCTCAACTTCCTCTCACTCTAAGCAGTGCGATTTGATTATTATATATTTGCGGCTTGGCTGGGTTCTTCACATTAATAGTAACCTGTCGGAAAATATACACCAACAAATGGTACCAAGGCAACCAAAAATAGACACGTCTAGTCCTTTTGATTCTCGTGATGTTTTCATCGATTGCTGGTTGTGTGAAGCCGGAAGTCCACTTACACGACGCTGTAAAGCGCTATGACCGTGCTGTGGAGTCGCGGTGGTTATTGGCGCGCTAGACTGGATTCGGAATTAATGTACCTGAAAATGCGAAAATTCAGTGACCATGCCGTTGTGAACCAACAAACAACCACAAATAAGGACAGCCGATCAGATAGAGGGGGGCGAAACAAAGACTCACAATGTTTGCATAAAAAAGGTGTATTTGCTCATAGTTTCTCGCATGTCTCTCTACTACCAGGCCGCCGAAGCGCTGTCCGCGCCGGCCTCGGACGGCGGCAACCTCAAGACGCGCATCTTTGGCTTGCGGAGCGGCGGCAGCGGCAGTGACGGCAGCGGTAAGCCCGAGGACAGCAGAAACGCCACCAACAAGGGCACTGCCAAGGGCACGGCAAAGGACAAGAAAGCACCGCCGGCCCAGGTGTACGCCCTCGCCGTCGAGACTTGCAAGTGGAGCGCCGTCCTCAGCGAGGTCGTCGACGCCGCCGGCCTGCTCGTCCACGAGCGCCGCCATCTCGCTTCCAGTCCCACGCTCGCCCTGCTGCTTGTCCACGACCTGTTGGTGCGGCGCCCGCCAGGCATTCAATTGCCACCGGTGCACGGCCTGCGGACCGCCGTCGAGCGCCACAAGGCCCGGCTGACCGCCGAGCTCACGCGCGCGCGGCTGCGGCGGCGGGCGCCGACGCTGGACGCACTGCGCGCGCAGGTGGAGGCCGCTGCCACCGCGGCGGCGGCAGCGGCAGCGGCCTCGCAAACCGGATGCGCGGCCGCCACGCGCTGGGTCCGCATCAACACGCTCAAGACGACGCTGGCGGACCAGCTGGCGACGACGTTTGCGGGCTACCGGCGGGTGGCGAAGCTGGCCGAACTGTTTGCCCGGGCAGGGGACGACAACGACAACGATCCCAAGGACGCCGCTGCCCGCATCTACGTCGACGAACATGTGCCGGATTTGGTGGCCGTGCCGCTCGTCTCGTTCGCGGCGTCAGCCAGCGCCACCGCCGCTTCCTCCTCAACCTCTTCCTCCCCGGTTGACCTCACCCGCTCGCCTGCCTACAGGTCCGGTGCCCTTATTTTCCAGGACAAAGCTTCGTGTTTCCCCGCATACCTGCTGGACCCGCCCACGCTGCCCGGCGACAGCGATCTCGTCGACGCCTGCGCGGCGCCGGGAAACAAGACGAGCCACCTGGCCGCGTTGTTGCCGCCGACGACGTTATCATCTGGTGACCCCGCTTCCATCTTTGCTTTTGAAAAAGACCCCGTCCGCGCCGTGACGCTCCAAACCATGCTGCGCACGGCGGGCGCGCTGGACCGTGTGAGCATCGGCGCGGGGCAGGATTTCCTGCGCGTCGACCCGGCGGCCCCGCGCTACCGCCGCGTGCGCGCTCTGCTGCTGGATCCGAGCTGCTCCGGCAGCGGCATCGTCGGGCGGGACGCCATGCCGACGTTGCATTTGCCGAAGGAGGCCCCGGGTGTGGCGAAGGTGGGAGCGGCGGCCGGCAGGACAAGCAACGCCGCAACGGACGACAAGACGAAGAAGAACAAGAAGCGGAAACGGGGCCGCAAGCCAGAGCCGGAGCCGGATGCAAAATCGGACAAACAGAACACGCTGCAAAACACGACAACAACGACAACTACTACTACTACCACTAATGTACCCGACGCTACCAGGTTAGCCGCCCTCGCGTCGTTCCAGCTAGCCCTGCTGCTGCACGCCTTCCGCTTTCCTGCGGCGCGCCGCATCACCTACTCGACGTGCTCCGTCCATGCGCAGGAGAACGAACAGGTTGTCGTGCGCGCGCTGCGGGCCGCCGCAGCGACAGGCACCCGGTGGCGGCTGATGCGACGCGACGAGCAAGTGGCAGGACTACGGGCATGGCCGGTGCGAGGCGACGCCGCCGGCGCGGCGGCAGCAGTGCGGGCAGCGCAGGAGGAGGGCGACGGCGATGACGACGACGACACCGCGAGCAGTATAGACCCCGCGGCTGTGGCCGAAGCCTGCATACGAGCGTACCCCGATGACGGCCGCGGGGTGATGGGGTTCTTTGTCGCGGCGTTTGTGCGGGAAGACGGCGATACGAATGGAAACGAGGACGAAGTCAAGGCGGTACGGTTGCCAAAGAAGGCGGACGGTCCCGGTGCAAAGAAACGACAACCAAAGGCACAACCAAAGGCACAACAGAAGGCGGCTAGCCGAGAGGACGAAGCCAGCGACTGGAGCGGCTTCGACGATTGACGACGTAATCGCGTGCGGGTGGTTTGTAGCATTGCGATACCATGGATCACGAAACGGCGAAGGCATACGGAGTGTGTAAGAAGCCAGAAGTGATCATGTAAATAATGACAAAGACCGAAGAACCAGTCTTGACTTTTTGATTTCTATGATCTAGAAAGAAAAATAAAATGGCAGCCTACTAAGAGGGCCAGAAGAGAATCAAGAAATGGTTTCTTCAGAAACCGGTCATGGTAAAATAAAATACAGCAGAATGAAAAATTTTGTGAAGAAAAAAAATAGGAAAAGCTAGAAAAGGTACCCGGTGTTCAAACGGGAATGCAGCTTGCCAATGCAATAATAAACAGGTAATACAAGAAAAGAAGGCTCAAATGAGAAAAAAAGGGTGGAAATAAAGAGTCCAAAAAGAGGATTTCAAAGAAAAGATTGACGACGTCCCGTTTACACGCGGCGTCTGGGGACACGCCGCACGGCCAACGACTGAGAGGCCGACTCCGTCACGTACACCGTCGAGGTCGTCGCGGAGTACACCGTCACCGGGATGGTCACCACGGTGGTCGACACGTCGACGACCGCCGGGCAGACGGTCGGCGACGGCGCCGCGGTCGTCGAAGTCGTTGACGTGGAAGACACCTTCGGGCTGGCCGTGACGGTCGATGTCGCCGTCGTGGTGGTCGTCGTGGACACGGTCGACGACGTCACGTCTTCGGACGAGGCCGGCGGTGCGGGCGCCGGGGCGCCCGCCTTTGCTGGTGCGGAAACGGCTGGTGCCGGCGACGTTGCAGCATTCGGGTCGGTGGGCGCTGCAGCAGCAGCAGCAGACGACGAAGACGGGGCCGCGGCGGCCACGGCCACGGCCGGGGCAGACTTGGTGGACGACTGAGCCGGCGGCGAACCACCAGCGGGAGATTTCGGCCCGGCAGGGGTCGAGTCCGGCGACGAACCGGCGGGAGAGGACCCAGAGGCGGACGAAGACGAACCAGCGGGGGCGGACCCCGAGGACCCGGCGGCACCGGAACCCGGCGACGATCCGGCGGGGGCGCTGCCGGTGGAGGGCGAGGACGAGGAGGAAGACGGCGGCGCCGAGGAAGCGGCCGCAGGGGGCGCGGCGGGCGCGGAGTCGGCCGGCGAGGTGGTGGTGGTGCTGGTCGTCGGCGCGCTGTCGGACCCGCTGAGCGGGCCGTACTGCCAGCCAAAGAGCGGGTTGTGGCCCGGCAGTTCGGCCAGCACGCCCGTCACCTGCTCGGGCGTCGGGTTCGGGATCTGGCAGTTGCCCGACAGCACAGTCTCGACACCGGGGCACTTGTCCATGCCGCTGTCGCCGGCGTCGCACGTGTCGATGATCGACTGCAGCACGGTCGTGTCCCAGGCGGCCAAGAAGTCGCCGTGCAGCGAGTAGCCCGCGGCGTCGCCGTTGGCGAGCACAAACGGTTGGCTCCCCTCGTTGGGCGTCCAGCGGTCGGCGAAGAGGGGCGTGTTCCAGTACATCTCGTAGAAGAGGTGCGGCAGGTGCTTCCAGCCGGGCGGGCAGTCCTGCTTGCCGTCGCCGGCGTCGGTGGGAAAAGCCGTGTTGGTCTTGTAGGCGGTCAGCGGCTGGGAGGGGTCGTAGCACGAGGGGAAGTGCAGGTCGGCGCGCAGCGGCGACGCGTAGCCGTCGCACTCGGCAAAGGGGAAGCCGGCGCCGGCGCCCTGGTTGTTGGTGTCCTGGATGCCGGCGCGGGTGCCATCGGAGCCGGGCGGGTACGAGGGCGGGTTGTAGCTGCTGCGGGGGCAGGTGAACTGGGCGGGCTGGATGGTGCCCTGGGA
Organism: Fragosphaeria purpurea; assembly: GCA_002778095.1. Classification (NCBI taxonomy): domain Eukaryota; kingdom Fungi; phylum Ascomycota; class Sordariomycetes; order Ophiostomatales; family Ophiostomataceae; genus Fragosphaeria; species Fragosphaeria purpurea. The sequence continues at coordinate 2,879,489 of PCDL01000006.1, forward strand.
CGGGTCGAGGACGTCGTTGCCGGTGGCAGGCGGCGTGTCCTTGAGGGCGTTGCCGCTGACCATCTGGAGGCCGACGGGGAACGCCTCGATCTTGTCGTTGGTGGCCTCGAAGCTGAGGGTGTCAGTGAAGAAAGAAAAAAAAGAAAAAAGAAAAAAGAAAAACAAAAAAAAAGAAGAAAAAACCCACAAGTAATAGACGTTCATGTAGAACATGGGCACCGACTCAAACGACTTGTTCTTAGCATCGTAAAAGTACAGGCTCGGCATCCAGTAGGCGCTCTTGTCGGCGGCGAGATTGGCCGTGCTGCACGTCGACTTCAGCATGGACTCGCCCGTGGCCGAGTTGCCAAAGGCGTTGCCGCCCTGGACGTGGTGGACGTGGGACGACGCCTTGCCCGGGCTGACAATGGGGTCGGTCCGGCCAATGGTCAGGGGCCCGTCGCCGTGAAAGTGCATGACGGCAAAGGTGCGGGAGTCTTTGGCCGACGCAACGGAGGCTGTTGCGGCCACCGCCAAGGCGGCGGCCAATCGTGAGAAAGCAGAATGCATTGTTGTTGTTTTTGAGTGAACGGATTTTATAACGAATGTAATGTGGTCCTTGTTCAAAGTCGATTTGAGAGAGGGAAAGATAGACAAAATCAAAAGAATGAGAGTAGCAGGCAAGCCTATGGGAGAAAGATAGAAAGCTTCAAGCTTGGTGAAAAGGTGCAATTCACTTTTGGAAAAATACACTCTTGAAAGAAGACACACAAATGAACGAAAGAGACAAAATGACAGAAACAAAAAAAAGAACGTGGAAGACAAAGAGGACGAAGAAAACAGACAATGCAGACCGTGAAGCGAACGACGAAGAGAAGGTAAGGAAGAAAGAAGGAAAAAAGAGAGAGAAAGGTGAGAAACGAGCAGAACACGCAGTTCTTATATTCCATGATGGGGAGGGGGGGGTCTCCCTTTTTTGATTTTTCACGATGCTTCTCTCAGTTATTAGCAAGGGGGGGAACGACAGAACCCATGTCCACCTTGTGAACGGACCCTTGCATGCCACGGCCTCGTCACCAAGACGGCCACGCCAGTTCATGGTGACTCTACTGGTTCCCGACGGTCTGGAAGGGCAGAACGACGTCTGCTGTCAGCTCTGCTTGTGCTCCAGGCGCTGCCTGCCGCTGCATTGCAGATGGAGATATGGGATAGCGTAATACCACATAGAAAGGGGGCCAAGGGTGGCCGGGGCCTAGTCGTATTACGAACACCTCGGGCGCCTGGATAAACCATCACAGTCATCGTGGGAATGGGAAGACAAAAAGACCTGCTGAGTCGGCGCCATCGGTGAGATACTTCGTCCGAAGAAGAGATCATGAAACAAACCTTAACGCAGGGGGGAAGGCGGGCCAGACCGGCTCCCAGCATGAACGGACAAAGCGGAGAAGAACAGCTGGTGAGAGAGCACCTGCAACCAGGGTATTGAAACCGCGGGCGCTTGCTTTTGGTGTTTGTTGGGTTTTTGGTCACATTCCGGGGACAGGGGACTCATATAAACAAAAAGGGGGTAAGCCTTTTTTTCTTTTTTCTTTAGTCTTCCTTTTTTTCTTCAACCCTTAGCTAAACCAGCAAGGTAAAAAGCACGGAGCACCCTCCGTCATCATTCTGAAGAACAATCTGACCTGGCGTGCTTCCAGAAGAAAAGAAATGGACCCGTCTCAACTAAGTCTAGAGCGCGTGCTCCTTCATTTGCTTCCACACAAGCTAACCACGATGTGTGTACTCGTATGGTCCAAGCGGAGAAGACCAGGACGACGAGGTTGTTTGGTATGTACTCCCGTACGATACTATGTATGTAAAGCTCCTGACTGTAAGACGAAAAAAATGACCAGCATGCAAACAAAAATGAAAAATAAAAAGCAGAAACGCGATGCTTCCAAGCCAAGCGGAAAACGCCCGCCGAGTGGCTTTTTGTTTCCCGGGCAAAAACTTAATTGATCCTTCCATGTGGGCAAGTAGAATAAGGATGCTGGAAAGGGTGCACGTAGAGCATCCATGATACACAGCTTTTTGTTGTTCATTCGTTGTTGGGGCAAAGCCCGGGCCAAATAAATGACAACCCCTGAGCGACAAGCAAAACCACGCCCAAAGAAGCAGGCTGCGATAACAACGGGCCAACTGAAACGCGCCAACGAAAAAACCCCACCAGGAACGTGGGCGGCTCTGCGTGTTTCTGGCCCCCCTTGGCACCTCCGTAATACTTTTAAATCGAAACGAAAAGGTCCAGCCATTCCGTTTGCGGAGCAGTACGAAGTATTCGCTGGACTGTCCATGTGGCTCTGGGTCTCGTCGAGTAAGCATAGTTCGATTATCCCCTTTCTTCCAAATGCTCACGAAGTATTATTTTGTGTGACTTTGTGATTTGTGGCTGCAGGGCCGGTCCCGAGACTGGAGATATCTCTTTGTTCCGACGAGAAACGTAGAAAAGCCACGAAAACTGGTCTATCAAAATCAGAACGCAGTTTGGGTGATCTACGTCGTACGGTCAACCGGATCTGCTGCTGTCGTCGTTATTAACTACGAAGTACGTTAAACAGTGCCGGGAAACAAAAAGAAAAAGAAGGGATCTCCAGGTTCAAGAGCAAAAAGAAAACGAACAAAAAACGTACAGCAGCGGGGATTCGCTGGTCGTCACCGACCCAACTACTAATCCGCCGATCGCCGGTTTAACTAGGGGAGAGCGGACGGGATCCCGTGCTTTCCAGCGTCTATGGCCGTACGTGGAAGCTGTTGGTGGTTAGAAGGCTTATAAGGGAGGATTTGCTGAGCCTTCACTAGAAGAGTGCTGCGGGTTACGTTCTCGTCTTCCTAGGGTCATGACTTCACCATAACCGAGAAGGGAACAATGTTAGAAGAACATAATATTCGTCCATCAGCAGTTACCCAGGAAACGCCTCAATATGCAGTAATATAAAAGGAGTCGCCGAATACACACAGATGGCGTCGGGAGATCTAAACATCCCCGTCCGATCGCCGAAAGCAAGCCACAATAAAAACGCCTAATGCCAACAGCAAGAACACGACGGAACAACGACGACTTGGATGATTGCCCGTTGTCGGCAGCAGGCCTTCGTCGTGCCCGTCCTTTCGTCGTATCCTGTCCTTTCAACGTCACCCCTACGACTACTACCGTTACATGTGCTCGACGGGCTCCTCTGGCAGCAGCTCCTCCACCCGCGGCTGCCGCAGCACCTTGAGCGGCGGCTGCACAATGCCGTTGAACACAAACGTGCCGTACACCAGCAGCGCGAACCCGACCACCTGCAGCCACTTGAACGTCTCCCAGCCCAGCCCCAGCGACACCAGCCAGATGAACAGCGTCCGGCACGTGTCAATGGTCGACCGCGACGTCGCGCTCACGGACCGCGTCACCGACAGGCCAAAGAAGTTGAACCCGCCGATGCTGACCATGATCAGCACGCTCGACACCAGGATGCGCGGGTCCGCCACCATCTGGCGCCAGCCCGCCGCCAGGTCAAAGTAGCTGTTGGCCCCGCCGCCAAACACCCAGTCGAGCACGACGGCGCCCACAACCGTCGTGCCCAGCCCGAACAGGCCCTCCCAGCCCACCATGTGCAGCGGCGCGATCGGGGCGCGCTCGAGGATCCACTCCTCGAGCACAAACTGCGTGGCCGTGAAGACCTGCGCGCCGGCGATCAGCAGCACGCCGAGGAGGACGCGCAGCGCGTCGGTGCTGACGTCGGCGGCCACGGCGGCGCCCGACGCGGCGGCCGACGCCGACGCCGCCACCGACCGGATGCTGATCGGGAGGCTCGCGACGACGCTCCCCGCGGCGCCCGCGGCCGGGTCGGGCGAAATGGCGCCGGCGAGCCCCACCAGCGCCACGCCGAGCACCACGGTGGCCAGCGCCAGCCACTGGAACGCAAACAGGTGCCGGTGCAAGAAGAGCACGCTGAAGAGGCCGACAAACAGCACCAGCGCGCCGCGGGTCATCTGGTAGATGGAGGCCGCGACGAGCAGCAGGCCGGCGTTCATCAGCGTGGTGCCCAGGATGTCGCAGAGCGACGGCAGCGCCAGCAGCAGGATGCCGAAGCCGCGCAGGACCGAGTCTTCGGCGCGCACGGCGCCCTTGCCGTGCCCGTTGAGGGCCGTCGTCGAGTGCAGGCTCGCGGCGTCGGCCCCTTCGTCGGCCTCCTCCTCGCCACCGTGTGCGGCGGCATCGGCCGTTCCGTTGTGGCGGCGTGTGGCTTCGTCGTCGCCGGGTACGGCCTCGTACTCGCGCCGCGTCGTGGCATTCGCATTCCGTCGCTGGTAGCGCCGGCGCAGGGAGAACAGGCCGACGAACAGCCAGCTGCCCGTCTCGCCGATGAACATTTGCGCCGTCTGGAGCACGGGCTGCTCAAAGTAGGCGCGCTTCTTCGGGTCCGGGTCATCGCAATTACTGACACATTGGTTGTCCTAAACAGCAAGGCGAAGTTAGAACAAAGTAAAAATAAACAAACATACGTCAAACAGACTAGAATGTCATTGGTACACACCTGGTACTTGGTCAAAAGCGTGTTGCAGACGCCCGTCAGGAGCATCATCGCCACGAGGACGGGGATGAAGTATCTCGAGGCCATGGTGCCGTGATGGTCAATGGGAGTCGACGATACAACAGAATAATCAAAAAAGAAGTTGAAGGACGAAGAGAATCGTATCCAAGGCTTATGCGATTGTAGAAAAGCACTTGAGTAAGCGGAGAAGGCCGGATCGGGCGGAATGGAATGAGGAGGGTTTCGAGAATAAGACAAGGCGTCTTAGCCAAAGGGATGACAAACGAAGGCAGGAAGACAGGTGATCAATGCTCGGTAAATGCTTGTTCTCCGTTGCCTGCTTTCGGCACGGCGAAAGAACGCACACTTTCGCAAAAGAAAACGCAACAGGGCTTCCTCTTGTCGTTGCCTGTTGGTTCGTGTCGTGCGTTGAATGGACAAGAAGAGGAGGGAAGTCGAGCCGCCGCAAATGGGTGCGAATAGCCGTAGGTCAGTTGATACGGTCATATGGGGGTGCCTCCTGTGGCTGGTAGAGCCACTAGCCACAGATTGACGATTTACCCGCTGCTAATTGGCGTATTACGGGGTTAGCGGCAACAGAGGCGTATCTATCGGCAGTTCGAAGGCTGTAGTAACAACGAAGTATCGACAAAAGTGTCTCGACGGTAGTAATCGTTCTTTCTCTTGTATTTTTGAAAGCAGTCTAGCCTGGACTTAAAAAACCGGCCATTGGGTCCAACAAAGTCTAAGATATTAAAAAAAGTGCAAAACAGAGCCTAGCTTTCAAGCTCCTTCTTTTCCAAACGCTCGTCCCGAATGCGATCTGTCTATGGGCACAATAAAGCGAACACCTTCCAACGCCAACGCAGGGCGCACCGCAAAACAAGCAAACAAAAACAAAAAAGAGGTGCCTGGTGCACGATGCTCACTCTAGAAGAAAGACTCCCGCAAAAATTCGCTCAACATAAAAAAAAAAAAAACATTATGTACGGTCGGCCGGCAACGGCTGGCCGGCCTTCTCGTCCTTTGCCTTGTCCTTGGGCTTTTTGTCTTTGATGTTGTTGTAGTGGTGGATGCCTTGCTCCTCGTCCTGGGCCAGCTTTTCACGGTCCTTGTCCGTCAACGGCACGCCTTCGATGCTCTTGACCCGCTTGCCTTCCATGAACATGCCGAGGCCGCCCAGCGCCCCGGCCACACACCCCAGCCCCACGAACAAGCCCGTCGCCCACGACGGCCGCGTATACCGGTTCATGCCCCACATGATACCCGACAGCACGGCTTGCAGTACGGTGTTGCTGACGTTCATTCCGATGATGAACACAATCCGCCACATTTTCGTCGGCGGCGCGCGCTCCCCCGTCAGGGGCACGTCCGGCACCTTGGTCTCGGGATACGGGATCGCGTGCACAGGCGTGTCGGGGGGCACGTTACCGGGGCCCACGTCGATGGACAGCTTATCGGAGCCGGGCAGGCGGACCCAGCCGCGGTAGACGCCGCCCAGGCGGCGCAGACCCAACTCGTTGTGGCCCATGTAATACTGGAGCAGGAAATACAGGTCGCGGAACCGCCAGGGCGCCAAGCCAAAGCCGGTGACGCAAAACAGGGCCGTGAGAATCTGGGCGTCGTACTCGATCCACTTCCGCCGCGGCGAGTTGATGTCGTTGCAGGACGGGTGGCACATGGCCGGGCTGGCGTTGCACAACAACAGAAAGATCATGCCGCCCCAGGCGACGATATTGAGGCCGTACACGACGACGCAGAAGCCGAGCGGGGTCTTGGTGTAGTCCCAAAAGGCGCGCAAGCCGTGCCCAAAGGCCTCGCCCTTTGGGTACTTGGGTGGGAAATGGTAGCCGTTGCGGTAGTCCTTATACAGGTCCGCCTCGGCGGCCGCGACGTCGGCCGTGGCCGCGTCGCCGATAGCGCGCGCGCCTGGGGATTCCTGCGTCGACGCGCGCGCAATGGCCTCCTGCTCCAGCTTGGCCCTGGTGCTCTCCTTCTTGTAGTTGTTGACAATGTCCGGCTTGTCGTCGTCGTTTGAGAACGAGGCCGATGGACGCCCATGCTCGTCAAGGGTGGCGAGGGTGTCGTTGGCGCCCATGGCGTTTGTGGCGGGCGGTTTTTGCCGCTGCAAGGACCGCGTTTGCTGATCGGTGTCGCTGCTGCTCAGGGTGGAGGACCTCGTGCGTCCCGTGTTGGACCGGGACCGGGACCGTGCCGATACAAGGACCGACGATGACATGTCCGCGGTCGCGGCAAAGAAGCCCCGTGGGACGTCGGATTCCTGGAAGCTTGTAGACAACCGGCGGGAGAAACTTCGTGTGCTCGCGGAGGCGCTCGACGCTCGTCGACTGCGGGTTGCGCTGGGCGTAGTCGTGTCCTTTGCGACGCGCAATGGTGGCCGCGACGGCGACTCAGGTGGGCAGGGGGGAAGAGAAGTAGGAGTCGGAGAGGTAGTCTTGTCGGCGCCGTCGACAGCGGTGGTCGTAGAAACAGCATCCATTTCTATGGGTGGCGAAAGGAAGGGCGGCGCCGGCGGGAAGGGGTCTGAAGGGATTGATGGCCCCATGGTTGCTTTGCCACTGGTGTGTGTCGTATCATTCAAAGGGGGAGGGAGGGCGCAGGCTGCGTTATAATAAGGTGACCGACCGACCGGCGGAAGCAAAACCGACGAAATACCGTGACGCAATGCACAAAAAGAAGGGCCCGCGCGTTATGCAAGAAAACGAACAGACGGCCAGGCAAGCAAGCAGACAAATTGAATTGGCTAAAAGTGACGGTGGCCAACAGAAACAAGGAAGAATGAGAGGAATGACGGAACGGGCAAATTCATAAATAAAACGGATAAGAAATATGCCATCCAACAATCACGGTCAATGGATAAAGTGGCCGCAGTTTCAGTGTACGGATTTCGGAGTAATACACCGTAAATCCCAGAGAGAAAGCCGCTCTTTACAGGGACGAACAAGGCCCTGGGATGAAGCGAGAGAAAAAGGCAGTAGGCGGGGGGAAGTGCGCTGTTGTGATAATATGGTGCAGTTCGGGCCTGGACCTGACGTTGTCCAGCGAAAAGGAAGGAGCAGATACCAAACACAGAAAGAACGGAAAGTGGGAAAGTGCGCTGTCGTATGTTGTGGTCTCGACCTGGGCCTAGATGAGCCTAGCGGAAGGAAGGCGCGGATGTCATGCAAAGAGAGGACGGACAGCGACAAAAAGAAGAGGAAAGAGGCAAGAGGAAAGAGAAGGAGCAGTTCGCCGCAATTGCTTTTTTTGTTCGTTTTTCTTGTAGGTCGTTCTTTCCTTTTGCTGCCCTCTCTTTTATTCTCGATTCTCTTCCCTTTTCCATGCCAAACAAAGAATCAAATGCCTTAAGAGAGCGCTTCAGATGTCAGGGGAGGAGGAGAAAAACTTTCTTTTAGTACTAGTACGTAGCCACTCGCTAGCGTTGTCTGTTATGGCTTCGGCGCGGCGCTAGTCACAAAGCGACAACCCATACTTTGCCCAGGCGGCCGAGAAAGCGGGTTTTTAGGCCAGCGATTGGTCTTCTGGGCTGTGCGCACGGCTTCGTGTGTGGCTCAACACCGGTTGACGTCAGTGGTCTCGGTTCAGCCACTCAGCAGGAACGTGTACGCGCGCCCCTGGCCCTGAAATAAAAAAAAAAGCCTGCCCGCCTTTTTGGTGCCATCCAACGTCACCATAAGCCATTTGCATAAGAAAATTGATATTCTTCCTCAACAAAACCAAGGCACAAAAGGGATGGACACTACTGGTTCGTAGGTCCGTAACATTAAGCTACCCATTTTATAGGGGCGGTTGGCTGTTCTTTTCAAGAAAATAAAAAACAGCAAAAAAAGGAGGAACAGCAGACAGGTTTTTCCGGCCAAAGGACGGAAGTACAAAACCAAAAAAAAAAAAAAAAACATGACGAACGTTGCGGCCACCACCGACGACCACAGCGTCCATTTTCGCCATCTGGCCGATATCGTGCGGAACAATCTTGAAAACCAACAAGATTGGACGCAGCTGCGGGTCCATCTGAGCCATGACGACGATGGCGCCGATCGTGTCGATCCTGGTCAGCGGTCGCGATCCCGCCCGCCGCGCATCTTGCTCTCCGGCCTGCCGCCGCGGCGTCTGTACATCCACCCGGACGAGCAGATTGAAATCTTCCGGGCGGAGCGGGCACTCGGCAACGGCCGTCGCATCCCCCAGCCGCCAGAGTACGAGTGGGTGCTGCCCATGCACCTCGCCGAGACGCCGTCCGTTGGCCAGTTCGCTGCGGTTTTTGATGCGATGGATGCGTTGCCACCCGGGGCCGCCGCTTCTCTCGACCGTGCAGACGGTAGCAGTCCGAACGAGGACGGCGACGCTCAGTGGAAGCAGTGGCGCCGGGCCAAGCGCGGAAAACGGCTTCTCTTGGCCGTTGTCCAGGACGACTCCTCGGTGGTCTACTACATGATGCACGACGGCATCGTGAAGCCGAGGCAAAATTGAAAAAAAAAGAATATACAACGGAAAGGCCATGTTTCGTCTTCATTTCTCGCTTTTTGAATTTGCTATACAGCTGCTATTTCTCTCCAAGGTTGTGGGGTAGATTACATCTCCCATTTCCCTTCATACAGAAAAGACGACTTTCTGCACCTTCATCTTGTCGAACAAGTCATAGCCCTCTTCGGCTTCGGCAAGCGGCATGATCTTGTCAAACATAAAACTGCGGCTCATATTAGCATGATCCCACGCAACACGCTCTCCCAGGGGAGGTTAGGGACAAAATTGGGGACAAAAGATGTACCTGAACTTGTCTTGGTTTTTCACGAGAACTTTGAGGGCATCTTCAAAGATGGAGCGCACTGGGCATCGCCCCATCTGGACGCGCACGTTTTTGCTATAAAAGAAAGAAAGAAGAGAAGAAGTTTAGTGATCAAACCCGCCACTGATGCAAACGAGGTATGTGCTGGGCGAAAACCTACTTGTATGCGTCGTTACCGTCCCACGGAATCTAAAACAATGTTAGGTTTTTTTTTGTTTTCTTTCAACCACGTTATTTTTTTCTCTCAGCGAAAGATAAGCCCACCTCTGCATTGTGCACGCCAATCGAGCTGATGACGCCAAACGGCCGGATGAGTTCGAACGCGGTCCGCAATGCCGGGCTCAGGCCCACCACCTCGATGACGGCGTCGGCGCCGCGACCCTCCGTAGCCTCCTTGACGCGGCGGAACATCCCTTCCTTGTCGGTCACAAAGTTGAGCGGCTCGGCGCCGAGCTGCTTGGCCAACGCCAGGCGGCTGTCCACGCTGTCGACGGCGAAGAGGTGCTTGGGCCGGTGCTCCAGCGCGGCCACCACGGCGCAGAGGCCCACAGGCCCGCAGCCGACGACCACCACCACGGCGTCCGAGGCCGCCACATTGGGCGCCAGCAGGCGGAACGCATTGCGGGCGCCGAAGAACCCCGTGGGGAAAATGTCGGCCATCAGGATGAGGGCTTTGTTGTCCACCCCGGCGGGCGCCTTGAGGAGGGTACCGTCGGCCCAGGGCACGCGGACGTACTCGGCCTGGCCGCCGTCGAGCTTGGGGCAGCCAAAGAGGAGGGAGTGGGCGCAGCGGGCCGAGAAGCCGCTTTTGCAGTAGAAGCATTTCGAGCTAAATGCAAGGGGCGGCGCAAATGCAAATGCATCAGTTTCGTATTTCTCTGACGGTTTCCCCACCCCTTTATTTTCTTTTCCTTGTGCTCGCGCTTCTGGAACGGGAAGAAGCAACCCACCAAGACACGGTAAAAGGCGAGACGATTTTGTCGCCGACACGGACGGTCTCGACGGCCGAACCGGCCTCGACCACGGTGCCAACGAACTCGTGGCCCATGATGAAACCGGTGTCCGACGGCTGATGGCCACGGAAGACATGAAGCTCCCTAGTAGACCCAGGCCACAGCTGTCAGCAATGCCCAACTATGAAACAAATCCCCCCCCGGTTTCCCACATCCCTCGCCAAAGACATTTGTTTTTGCACGTACGAGCCGCAGAGCGCCGTGGCCTGCACCTTGACAATGACGTCATGATCACTCTGTACTGTGAATAGAAAGGGTTATTGAATTGAAGGTTCAAGTTAGCTAGGGATGTCTAAATGCATTGACGCAGCCAATTTGCGACGGCACGGGCTGACCAGCAAGGTGCGCAGAAAAAGAAAAGGGAACCGCTTGGGGAGGATCTCAAGGGTGTTGCTCACGTTGCGGCACTGGCCGGTCCTGCACGGAGATCTTGCGGGGCCCGTCAAAAACAACGGCTTTCATTGTTTTGGATGTCATTGTGCCTGACTGTTGCTCTGCCCGTTTTGTCCTTCTTTTGTGATGCTGGTAATGGACGCTCTGTTGCTCTACTGTGTTTTTTTTTTTGCTCTATTTTATTTTTGTGGCTTTTTGTTGCATGATCCCTATTTCCCTTCCCTGGAGCGGCCTCGGAACATACAATCCGCCTATAACCGCCAGCGAGAGCGCGAACAGGCCACGCCATTATCGGAATTAGTGGGCGGTGCTGCGGTGGGCGGGATTACCAGAGGAAAAGGGGGAACGGATAGTGGCGGGCTACGATAGACAAGAAGATTGTGGGGAGAAAGGATGGTTTTCCAAATTCGGGGCGCCAACCGAATTCCGAGGTTGTGACCTTGTTTTCTAGAGACGGCCGGCCGACGCGAGGCTTTGCGCAGCGTGAGGAGACCACTACTTAGCGCCGTACGCCCGAAACGTACGAGAAACATGGCGTAAAAGTTGAAAAGTGCGTAAAAATCCACCGCTTTGGAATTTTTTGGAGGTTGTGCAATTTACGTACTGGTCTGGTCTCAGGTGCAAAGCCACGTGTAGCCTTTGTAGAGAAGCTCGTTTGTCTGTTAAGGTGGGATGGCTCATATGCATTGCCTATGTATGTATCTTCGTCTTGCTGCCTTCTTTCTTCTGAAGTATTGTTCGCGGGAACTTGTATATCGGAGCCATCATCAGATCGTCCTCTTCTCCTCTAACTTTGTTCCGCCCGTCCCGTTCGTTTACGCCAGAGGTTTCAGGTTCTTTATTATTGATTGATGGATGGATGGATCGAATTTGTTTTGCCTTTGGCAGAGGCAGAAAGACGAAAATCAGTAATCATCCTGGTCGTCAGCAATGTTTGACGTATTTTATATGTTCGAGTATGGACAAGACGACTGTCCCTGCGGCTCAGGAAAAGGTTTCCATTTCTCCGCTGGCGGCTGAACATGCAACGCCTGCCCTCTGATTTTCTCCTATTTCGGGCAGGGACACCGTGCCACACCAACCAACGCCTATTCGGCGGGTAAAGACGTGGTGTGCCGTCCTCCCTGCAGTTCGGTTGCTAGTTGGTACGAGAAACAGTGATGACAACCGGGGGGGATAGGGGGTTGTTGATGCAGCGAATGCGAGTCCTTAACGTGATACAACCCAGTCGACATAGAAGTTCATGGCATGACAGCTGTCTGCAAGCTGTTGCTCATTCCTCCAAAGTGATATCGTTAGCCTAACAACCTAAGATCGGGCTTTCGTAAAGCAGAGAACCCAATTCAAAATGTGCCGCAACAGACCAAGCCTCTTCTGGCATTGGTAAGCGAAACCGTACAAACATCAGCCAGGAGCACGCAAGGAAGCTTCGCAAGCGGTTCAGCCCTTTCACCCCCCCTATTTTTGCCTACCGAGTTCTGGCTTTGAATTTCTTTTATATCCTCGCCAAGACCCCGTTATGTTGCCATTGGCCGGCAAAGCCTGTCGGGAGAAGCAAAACGTACGGAGCATGCATGTGGTTACCAACGACTGCTTTAGGGAGCCTCAAAAGAACGAAGAAGGGGGAATAAAGTGTTTCTGCATCTGTGGTGTGTGAGAAAAATGGCACAACCAGCACAAACGAAAGCAGGGCAATATACGGTGATACACGGGGGATAATTCGGGCGTCTTTTGCCAAAGTGGTGGAGATGCAAGCAAGAAGACTGCCGATTTGCCTCGATTGCCAGTTCGCAGTGGCAGCCAAGTGGTCGTCCAGCATCGTCTCTTCTTCGTGACGGGGAGAGCAGGCAATTCTTGTACTCGCGTAGTGCACAGGGGACCCTGATGCTCCTTAATACGAAGTAGACACTCGTGCCCTTCCCCTTGTCATCTTTTTGGCCTCAACAGGGGTTCTTTATTTGTTCGGTTCTGGGGCTGAATATCAATACCCTCCTAACCACATTAAACAACAAACAGGGGCACAGTCTGGATGACAAAAGCACATATTCTTTTCTGGCTAGTATGCAACTTTAACAAGAGCACGGTGTCCCTCTGGCAGGCGATGTTGGGCGTCGGCACCTTCCGTCGTTGCGTCGTGTTCCTGTCTGCCCTTATCAGCAGCCCTTGGCAGCTCCTTCTCGTCTCGTTGTGTGCTGCGAGCCAGCATTTAGATCCTCCTTCTTGATCGTATGTACATGCATACATACTCACCCGCGTTCTCATACTCGCCAACGGCAATCTACGAACAGGCACGAGCAGGCATCATTTTGCCATTTTCCCTACAAAAACCGCCCAGTATTAGCCTGCACTAGCGTACGCAGCGGCATTTGGCTTTTCTTCGCTCTCTGGACCACAGCGTCAAACGGAAAACAACGCACAGACCAAAACAGCGAAATTGAGCACGACAGAAAGAGGAAAGAACGAAGGTGGGCAAAATACGAAATCGGTGTTCTGTAAGCAGAATCGAACAAATCAAGAAACCACTATCGTCCCTCCTTCTCCTTGTCTTTCTGTATGCTAGTACGGATGCTCTTCATCTCACCTGTGCCTTCCGTTTTCTGTCAACAAACCAATGGTCGGTGGCCATCGTTTTACTTTCGCGCCGCTCCCGTTATGCACACTTTGGTTACAACGTCCTCTGTGAGATACGTCGTACATAAGCGCACGGGTACGGAGCCCAGTAAAGTCTTGCAGGGTAGGCGGCTCAGCGCGCATTTTCCCGCGTTGCAACACTGGGGTGGGGGAGAAGGGGGGGGGGGGGCGCGGTACATATGCTTACATTAAGAAGCAACTTTCTCTGCTGCCTCTTGACCCACTTTTTTTACAACGTCTCTCTCGACGTCCTCCCGCAAGAAAAGGCGACCAGAGATGTGCAACGCGCCCTGCGGGTCCTGAACGGTCGTTTCCCCCCTTATTCTTTCCCTTGTTTTTTTTGCGTCTTTTCCTCTATTATCAGGCGCCATTTTTGCCCAAACGAGCATAAATACGAACTACAAGTTAGCCTCGCGGACTGGCCCAGTACAAGGCATGTCCCCTTGCGGTACCACTTACTCTTCTTTTTGGCCCCCTTTTTTACCCACAGGATGCATAACTGGTTCCTTCGCGAGGACGGCATCGTGACCTTTCTATGAGTTGACGGCCACGGCATTGTGCATATCCCGTCTTCAGCATATTTCAGCCCCAAACCAGACGGCCCCAACCGGGGTTGCCAACATCCACAGCATGGCGATCTCATCCCTTTCTCGTCTGGCTTCCCTCATATCATGTTGGACGCAGTACCCCAGAATGAGGACCAGAATGATCCGTGAAACGACATGGCTACAGCTTGATGACAAAGGGACGTCCAAAGAACCCTTTCGTTCGATGTGAATGGCCTCCTGCTGTTGTCATTTTCTGTTTCCCCCTCAAATTGTCCCCCAGAGATTCTCGTTTTCCCCGTCCGTCCGACGAAGACGGAAGTTTTAGAGTTGGCGCCTTCGTATGAAAAAGCCGCCGCATCTCGCGCCATCACCCGCCCGCAGTCTCAATCCTTCTATTCTTTTCGCTGTGCCTTTTCTTTGCAGCGGCTTTCTGACCCCCTGGTCCAATCAGCCGCTTTTCTTTGCTGTGTATGGGATTCCTATGTACCTCCTTCTCATCCGCCCGCCTCGTCTTCCTTTCTGTCCGTCCCAGTACCCCGTCTCACACGGCAGTGTCCGTTTTGCTCGCAAATTTGATCGCCTTCTTTCTACTTTCTCTTTGTCAGAGACCATCGTGCATCAGCTTGGTCTTTGCCGTCCCGAAAGTGAGGCGCCATTCATCATCGCTTTCGTTCTTCCGACTTCGCGCCACTTACAGAGCCCTACGTGACGAGCCCGAAGAATTACTGCATTTTCTTACCGACGAGTCCACGATGTACTGCAGTACAAAGCACGAGAGTGCGGGTGCGGTTGATTGCTACGGGAAATAGTTGTACGCTGTACTTTGCGTCGTACACGGAGTACGGGAGTACATTCTTGTACGAGTACGCACTAATGCCTGCCGCAGGGCGTTCGTTAGTTCCGCCCCAAAACCCAACCTACGACTTAGCCCTGCCCAACCCCAGCTCGCCCGCCCTGGGGCTCTGCGCCCCTCTACCGTCTCCGCCTCTCCATTCCACGCTACTTTGGTACAACATCTTTCTACCGTTCCTTTTCCTCGCCCTCCACTGGCCCCTTCCCATCTTCTAGCGTGTGCCAAACCAACCACGACCACCCACCCCCTCCCACTCCCCTTTTCTTTCCCGCCTTCTCGGTTTGGGCGGCCAGAGAACGCGAAAGGGTAAGTGGTGGTGGTGGAGGACAATTAAACATGCACCGGCACGCGCTTTGTCCACCCACATCTGGGTGGCCTTACTTCTTACGAAGTAGCCCGCTACTTTGTAGCCAGCCAGGCAGGCGCAAAAGGCAGCCCAAAACCCGCTTCGGATCGCATCTTTCGACGCGCGGAAAAGGCTGGCTGGGCTGGGCTGGCTGGCTGTCAGCTTTGCAAGCGAAACCCCGTCCAACTTGTTCAGGTAAAAGCGAAAAGCGAGTTCGCTTTGTCCATTCATCGCCACGAGTTTTCCATCTTTCTGTTCCATACCATGCCCAAGAGCGAACAAGCGCACAGCTCGTTTGTCTTGTTCTCTGCTGCTCTCCTTTCTTGCTTCGTTTACTCTTTGTTGTTCTATGCGCGCTTTTCTTGTTGTCTTCGATGCACATACTCCCTCCCGTACGCCTCTGCGGGAATATCCGAGAAGCGCCGAGCAGACGACCAACGTCTTCGGTCGTGCTTTGTCTCTGGTTTGGTGCCGACGTCAGCCTCACCGCTCAACACAAACATAAGCACATCGCCGACTTCTACCCCCGAGATCAGCACGAGACCAACTGAGAGCAAACAAAGTAGACGAGGGGGACGGAAAACAACCGAAGGGAACGAAACGAGAGAAAACGAAACAAAACGAAACGAAACGAAGCGGAATATTATTCGTATACTTGGACGGAAACGAGCGAAACGAAACGGAACGAAACGAAACAGAACGCAAGCATCCCGCTGGAAACGAAACGAAGACTTTTGCCGACCTCACGCGCATCGCGAGTGAAAAATCAAAAAGAAGCAAAAAAGAAAATAAGGGACGGTACGCAGTGGGAACAGCGCGAAGAAAAAATCGGCTGCCAAGAGACTCGTTTCACAATAGGGAAAGAAAACGCAAACGACGGCCAGCCAGAGAAGGGAAGGCAAAAGGGAAAACACCCGATCCCAGATTCTCATTTATCATCTCTTCTTCTTCTTATGCTCGTCTTTTTTTGTCTGTTGGAAACCGTTGTTTGATGGAGGCAATATATACGCACGAGGAGAAGCGTGTTTGGATTTAACGAAATAGCCGGACGGCAAACCGTTGTGGTGCTGAGGAAGGAAGACGACGACGAGATTAGCATCCAGGGCAGGTTTTGGCATCTCGACCCTCGGCTGCCATCCGTCGCCTCGTGCACCCTCTCTCCAACGAACGAGTCCCATTTCCAGCCGTCTGAGCTCCCAGTCAACCTTTGCCAACCGTCCTAACCCCGTTTCTTTTTACCCTCGTTCCTCTTTTCTATTTTCTCAGCCGCCTCCTCAGATCCCATTTTAAAGTTATATTGCGTGTCGTTCCGTTTCTTCTCTGCTTTATGGCGATCTTAGGGCCTCTTTGACCCGCCGGCGTCTTCGGTTTTCTTCCATTTGAAATCCCTCCCCCTGGTCTCCTTGTCTCTTCCCCCCCCCCTTTTCTTCTTTTTTTTTTAATATAACTCTCTGTCGTTCTGATCGGCAAGTTAGTCATAGTGCTCTGCATATCCAACCCATCCCGTGCATAGAGCCAGAAAAAGAAACACGACCGGAAGATATGAATGCGGCAGAATCGACCAATGCCACCCTTGCTTCGCTCGCGTCCGCAGACGACTATGGCCCCGATGAGATCGCGCCGCGGGGAAGCCCGATTCTACAGGCCAGAACGCTGCGACTCCGAATATCTACCAGCCCTCCGCCCGCTGTGCCTGAAGTTAGTTCCTCTCCAACTCTTCCTTCCACCCAATCCGGCCGCCGCTCTTCTAATCGTCGTCGTAAGGTGAAACCGTCGCGCGGCGATGCTGTTCTGATCCATTTTATGGGAGGTGGAAAGAACCCCGACATCGCTGCCGCCGCTGGCTCGTTTGAGTTTTCAGACTCGGACGAAGACGAAGACGACGACGACGACGACGAGGCGAACGACTCGGAGGACGAGGTCGAAGACGACAACGAAGGGAGGAGGTCATGTTCCGCTCCGGAAGAGAAAGTGGACGGTGACGGCCCGGCGAACTCCATTCACGACGACGGCGACGGCGACGGCGACGGCGACGGCGACGGCAACGAAGACGGAGGGTACAACGCGGGCTACAGCTATAACGACCACGGCGATCACCACCGCGCCGTAAGAGGGCCCAAGGCTGAAGCCTCTACCCATACATTGCCGCAATCGGCGCAGCAGGAACAGCAACAACAGCAACAACAACAGAAGCAAAAGGTTGCAAGACCGAAGGTGACCTTGGCGCAAAGTAGGAGCCAAGGCCAAGCACCGAGCTCCAGCGACCGGTATAGGAAATCACCAGAAGCAACAACAACTACAACTAAAAAAAGGGCAAGAAAAGATAGAGGGACAGCAGGCGCCGGTGCAGAAAAGGCGGCTTCCCTGGTTGCTCCGAACGTTACCATGTCCTTAGACGAGGTTGATCCGCCACCGCCGCCGCCGCCGCCTCTCCCACCATCGTCCCCACCATCACAGCTGCGACGGCAACCTTCGCCCGCCAATGGCGTAAGCGTGTCTGCGAACCGGGCCATTGCGGCCCTGGCTTTGAAAAACATGTCGCGGCCGGAAACAGCATCAGACCGAGGTGATGGTGTCAAGGAAACAGGTCCTAGCGTGCAATTGCCTACCATAGCCGCGCACGGTAGCGTAGAAGAGGGTGCCGATTCTCAGCTAAAGCCCACGGGCTTGGACATACCGAGCTTGAAGCAGCAGCGGAGCAGCCTCGCCAGTCCACATCACAATCCGCTATCCCTTGTGAACAGCGGCGGCCGACAACAGTACTACGCGTCAGCGAGCGCTTCGACGCCGTTCCCGTTAGACAGCAGCGCGCGGTCGATCGCCGAGCAAACGCAATTGTTGACGCCCGCATCGGCTGCTACGCCGCGGGACACCGCGCCGTCCTCAGCGGCAGCTTTTCTTGCCTTTGTACCGCCCCGAGACAACCGGCCTGCGGCAGGCACCGCGGGCCCGAATTCACTTGCCACGCCGGCGTCGTCGGCCTATTCGTCAAACGAGTATCCATCTCCTTTTTCGCCGACAAACCGTAGCGGCGGTGCCGTCAGTTCGCCGACTAGCCAAGCCGAAACGTTTTCCGCCCAAGGTCAAGCAGAACACACCCGCCACGGTCTGCAGGCCCCCCCACCACGTCTTCTCGCCGGCGTCTCGAGCCTAGCGCCTCTCCCACCCATGCAACAACAGTATGGCCTGCCGCTGCCCTCTGGCGCGAACGGTGTCTCCGTTGCTCCTGTTGCCGCCGACGCCACCTTCGCCGCTGATGTCAGTGCTCCTGCCGCTCATACGGCTCCTCCCGCCAGTGCTTCCGCGAATGGTGACAGCAGCATCGCCAACGGCACTCGCCAGCATCACACCAAGCATCTGCCCTCGCTTTGGCAACAACTCCCAGAGATGATGCCGCCTCCAGAGCCGAGCCCCACAAGTCCGGATGATCGGTCCCCAGCGTTTTCCCGTGCGTCACCAGGCCTGCCACGCTTATCGTCCGTACCGCGACACCGCTCACCATCGTTGTCTCCCAATGATGTGTACCGCACCCACGGCCGGGAACTCGTGTCGCCAAACGGCAGCTTGCACAACGACAGTGTGGGCAGCCTGAGCCGCCACCTCCCGCAGTATTCTCTTCCTCCTATCAACGGCGGCAACGCCGTGGCCGCCAACGGAAGCAACAATGGCAACTACGCTGCTAATGTACAGCTGACATCCGAATACGATGACAACGGTACCGATGCATTGGCGTCCCCGCATCGTTCTGTGTCTGCAATGGTGCGAAGTGCTCCTGGACCGATGTCGCCGGAGCATCTACGGCACCCCGTATTGTCACCGGGCGCTTCCTCCACTCCGTTGTCCGCGCTCGTCTCGCCAGACTCAGCCTACGGCCCGTATTCGTACCACCCGCAGCATCAGCCGAATCACAAGAACCGCGAAGCAAATCCGGATGGCAGCCTGGCGCCGTTTCAGCAGCACCAGCACCAGCACCAGCAACAGCATTTACAAAAGGCGATTCCGTCGTCGTCGGCGGCGTCGCTGCCGCCGCTGCCGCCGCCGCTGCTGCGGCCACTGCCGCTACCGCCACCATCGTCGCTCCTGCATAACCTCCAGCCGTCCTCATCGCCAACGGAGCCGGAACGACTGCAGAATCCCTCGTCCTCAGGGCCCTTATCGTCACCACCGGCGGCCCAGGCCGCGCAGGCATCGGAGACGGGAACCTTTCGCTGCTTGGAGCCGGGTTGCAAGGCCGCACCCTTTCAGACCCAGTACCTGCTCAACTCACACGCGAATGTACACTCGTCCGCGCGACCGCATTATTGTCCGGTTCCTGGTTGTCCGCGCAGCAAGAACGGCCAAGGGTTCAAACGCAAGAACGAGATGATTCGGCACGGCTTGGTGCACGCATCGCCGGGCTACGTCTGTCCATTTTGTCCCGACCGCGAGCACAAGTACCCACGGCCGGACAACCTACAGAGGTATATATTTCTCGATTGAGAGGGGAGGGGGGTTTTTTTTTATCGTTGTGATTCTTGGCACACTAACAAATCTCAAAAAGACACGTTCGGGTGCACCACAAAGACAAGAAAAAGGACGACCCGTTGCTGCGAGACGTTCTTTCGCAGCGGCAGGACGGCGGAAATCGTGGCCGTCGGCGGCGGCTCCTCAGTAGCTAATGGCGGCGGGGTGCCGCTCTTACCTGGGAGGGTACCTTGACCCCCTTTTTATCTTTTTATTTACTACCATTTTTTTGTCTGTCATATGCATTGGGTCTTAGAGCGGTCATCTTTTTGGTTTACACACCATATACATTCATATATAGGACTTGTGGGCAGCGCGGTTGGATTCTTTGCTTGGGTTCTTCTTTTTTACGTTTCGACGTCGGAGCTTTCATACATGTTTAGCGTTTCATACCCTTTGATTTCTTTGTCATTTTTTTTGTCGAAAAAGACATAGGGATTTACAATCCCTTTTTTGTTGGTATATTTACACGCCCAACGTTTCTTCACATGTTTTTTTTATTATATTATTTTTTGAAAAAAGAAACCAAAACGACAAAACCATAAAGCCCAGTTATGTTTACGCCACTGGTGTATTTCTAGCCTCCTTTTCACATTCTTTTTCCGGAGAGCAAACCAATTGAACCCGCATAAAAGCCAACGTTTTTGGGGCGGGCCTTTAGTTGCGTATCTCGGTCGAAGCGGGTTCCGTTGGTTGTTCTACAGAGCCGATCGACTATCGGGAAAGAAAAAGAAAAGAGATGGTTTCTTTCGTTTTATACTCTTCTGCTCAACGACCGTCGGCTAAAAATGAAAGTTACCATAATGACAAAAATCACGTACCGAATACATACCGAGTTGATTGGTAGGGAAACAACGGGAAAAGAGAACAAACACATCTTGGATGTACGTCGCTGCTTTAGTGTTCTATTACCGTCGCCTCTTTTAATTGCGTACGCCTGGGCTTCCTGTCGTTAAAGGAGAATTGATTACCTTGTCCAGCCAACGAATTGATGAGGTGCTTTTCAGCTTGCCTTCCGGTTGGATACGTAAAACGAGAGTATTCGGGGTTCAAATTGAAAACACAAAACAACAAAAATAAAAGAACTTCGTATGGCTGGGCTGAGAAAACTACATAAAGAAGCAGCTGCAGAAACAAAAGGGACAGCAAATATCCAAAAGGTTTCCATGCGCGTTACCACCTGCGCTACCGCACCTCCTCCCATGGATGGGCCTGGATCCGGTCACTGCTCAGCACGTCCACCTGGATTCCCACGTTCGGCAGCCGGCGGCCATTGCGCACCTCGACCACAATGCGGAACCAGGGCGCCGCCGCCGCCGCCGAAGCCGCCGATGTTCCTCCCCGGAGGCCTTGGTGTTGGTATACAGACGCGCGCGCTAGGCTCACTTCGCCGGTCCGCAACCCCGCCACCGTCATGTCTTGGAACTGCCCGTCGCCCGTAGCCACGAGAACTTCGCCTCGGTTGCCGTGGTTTTTGTTGGTATTCGTGTTGTTGACGTTGTTGCTGCTGTTTCCCTGGGGTTGAACGCGCTCCACAGACACCCGGACGGCCGTCGTGCTCGCCGCGGCGGCCGCCGCCGCTGTGGCCGTATACCCGGTAGTTGTGGTCCGTGCCCCCGGGCGTGTCTCCACCGCTTGCACGACGAGGCTGATCCGCGTGTTGAGCCGTGCGTCCAGCGCAGCCCAGCGCCGCAGCTCGCCGTGGTCAGCGTCCTCGCTGCCGCTGGCGCGATTTAACACAGTGTCGTCGTCAAAGTACAAGAGCGGCAGCGGTGCCAGCGACGTGCGAAACTTCCCTGCGTCTTCGGCCGGGATCGGCAGCAACGTAGGCGGCACGGCCGCGGCCACGCGCAGTGTGTAGCGTGTGTGCTGGCCACGCTCAAAGGTCGATACCACCACGGTGTACGTGCCGGCGTCGACAACGCCCGATCCAAAGCCAGCGCTGCCGCTGCCGCTGCCGCCACCACCGCTGGTATTCGCAGACGTCGTCGACGCGGTGGCGGCGGAAAACGGTGGCGTTCGCGGTGTCACCGCGGCCAGGGCGCAGCCGCGTCGGTACTCGCCAGAGGACACCACCAAATCACGCATGGCCAACGAGGCGACGCGTTGGCCACGGGCCCACACCAAATCCACGCGTACCGGCACGTCGTCGGCCTCGGCGCACAGAAGTAGCGTCAATGGTGTCGCTGCCGGCAGCGTCAATGCGTACTGTGGGTTGCGCACAAAGTCAGGTGACGCCGCGCTGCCGCCCGCCGTTGTGAAGGACCACTCGTCGGTAATCTCCAGCTGGCGGGGGAGCATGTCCACCGCTGGAGTGACCCGGAGTGCAGTGGACGAAAAGAACGATAACGTGAATGAGTACGTCGGCAGCGGAAGGTTTACGTGCGCTGCAACAGCTGTATATGCGACGCCTGCGCGCGCTTCGAAACGCAGCAACGTCTGTGGCGAATCGACCAGTGGGCTGCGGTGGGACCATCGTGGCCGCTCAAAGAGCTGCACGCGTTTCCCGTCAGCTGTGAAGACGTACAGCGCTATGAAGCCAACCTGGCTGGTAGTAGTGGGCGAAGACGCGCTGTTCGGTGAGGCAGGCGTAATGGACGCTGCAGAGCCAGCGGTACTGTCCCTTTGGTTAGGAAACGCAGACGTCGAGCGGCGTCTTTTGCGAATGATGTCCAGTTCGGCGTCCTGCGAGTGCCGGTTCAACAGAATCCAAACGGTGCCGTCAACCGGGGACTGCATTGCGTACTGAGGATTGCAAACTAGAGAGTGTGCCGTGGCTTTGGACGGCAGCGTCCATGTAAAATGGTGGTCTTGCCGGTGGGCGAATAAGGAGGGTCTCCAGTTCAGGTAGAGCGACGCAAAGTACTGAGCAACGTCCTCATATCCTATCCAAAATGTGCCTGTCATCGGCGACCCGGATGCAACGGCAGACGCCGTCGAAGCAGAGGACGGCCCCAGCCCTGTCCAGACGAGATTGTCGCACCACGGGTTTTTGACAAGCATGCGGCGGGCTCCCTTGGCGTCCACCTGGAGATCGAGTACGGCGTAATCGTGCTCACCGGCCAGACCAAGCAACGCCTCTTCCTCGGGCGAAAACCGGCCGGTGCCTAGCGTCACCATGACGTCGCCCCGGTCAAACGCATCTTTGACTCTGGTCCACACATGGTCCGAATCGATTTCGTGGCTCTGAATAAATATCTGCTCCGGTATCCAGCCGGTAAGCACCCAAAGATCGGTACCAGAGTTGCTGCCGGGGAAGTCGTAGCCGCCGTGTACTTTCAGGTACGCCTTCTCGAGCAAAGCAGGCCAAATCAGAAGCGGGTTGCGGCGGTCCACGACGAACAACGTTCGTGACGCCGACGAGGGCAGTCTATCATCGATGACGACCTTGCGAAACGTCCCGTTGAACTGCAGGCGAAAGACATATTTGCCGTTTTCCGAACACCGCGGCTGTCCTTTGTCATGGTCAAAGGGACGCACCATCGTTGCTAGTAAGGACGGAGACCCGCCGCGGCTGTTTGCGTGTTTCAACATGGCGCACAAGCTCGCAACCACCGAGCAGTCTGTTGTGATATCCTGCACCAGATCGGGGTCTTCGTCGGTGGACATAAATCGCTCGGTTAGTTGCGACCGCTCTGCTTTAGTTTTTGCGTATTGGCCGTCGACAAACAGCTCTGTTGGCCGCTTCCAATCTTGAAACACTTCTCTCTGGCGTGAGGACATGGAAAACGCCGCGTCGTCTCTAGGAAAACAGAAGAAAATTAATACTCCTAGCGATCAAAATGAGCCATGGTAGAGGAAGCACATACTGGTATAAAGTGTTCTCCGACAAGGCAAGCTGGAAGATGTCGTCTGCCGGTTCTGCGTCCCAGGGCGGAAACACAGCACCATGAAGGCGCGACGCCTTCAAAAGGATTATTTGCTCCTTTTTTGGTAGCTCTCGACTCGGGGTAGCTACAACGGCGCCCGGTGGTGCAGCGGTGCTCAAGGCCTTGTGGCCTGAGCTTGTGGCTTTCGGAGGCGCGGGTTTCGGCAGGACTTCACTCGACGGGGCCTCGCGCAGCGACAACGAAGCCACGGCAGATTCGACTGGTGCATCGGCGCCGGCCTTCAAGCGCTCGCCGTGCGCCATTAGTTCGTCACATTTTCGCCGCAGGCGAGTGCGGTCTGCTGGGCTGGAAGCTTCCCGCACAGCTTTCATGTACATCTCAACAGCGGCAATGACATGCGCCAACGCCGCCTTGCCGGAAGACTGGGCGATCAACGCCTCTCGCTCCTATAAGCAAATTGGTCAGCTGGGATCACGAAAAAAAGGTAAGAGACTCGAGACACGAAATACAAAGGACGCACCTTGGCCTTCGCCTCCATGGTGGTCTAGCATGGGAGAGCACATTAAATATTGGCGAAATGAGGCATAAACTAGTTTGTCAAGATAAAGGAGGAGCCTTGTCCAACAAGGCGATAACCAGGGCAGCTCGTCTTTGGCTGTCGTTGCGCATTCATGATGGCTGTACGCTGTATGCTAACGGCGCTGCGGCTGCGTCGCCTTAGCACTTTAGTACGGGGAAAGGCTGGAAGCGTTGCAGGAACCGCGTAGCAAGCGACGAATTCCATTGGGCATTCGCATTTGTGGAGATGTGGTGCTGGCTGCATTAGCTTAGGTGATATAGCTCACGGCATAAAGTGACCAAAGAAAAGAAAAAAGAAGCATCGCCAAAATGGCCTTTGGCTGTTTGCTGTGGCTTATGCTCAGATGCTTATATTAGCGGCTTTTGGCCACCACGCCAACTGGGCTGCACCTTCCAGTACTAGAGGTTGCCTTGAGGAGGAAGGGGCGATGATCCCAACGGGCGTAACTGGCCCTCTTTCGGCACTGTCGTTGTCGGCAAGAGGACGGATGGTGAAGAGTGGGGGCATTTGGGGACGGTGGGGTGCTATCCTGGATCAATTGGAAAATTACCTGACTAAGCTTCTCCATATTCGCGGCTGCTTTGCTGCTGTAGGGGTTTTGTGTGGCGTTCTAGCCTCTAAACCGAGCTTTGGAAGTGCGAGATCCGCTACCCCGTTGCCACATGCGAGATATGGCCGAGGTTTGACGGTAGTGGGTGGTGTCTTCGGGCCAGCCGCGCCTCTTTCACTGGCTGGCTTTATCCCCATGTTTCTGGGCGCCGGCAAGCTCGTCCTCTTATGCTTCCAATTTCTTTTTATTTTATAATTTTTAATTCTCCATAGATTTTCTGTTTCTTTCCATCCTCCAATGAACGATTGTTCTTTTGCATTCTCTGCTCGAATGCTCGACAATTGTTGAACCGCTGCGCGTCCTTTCCTTCTCGTCGCCTTTCCTTGCCGCTCTAAAAGCCGTGCCGCATATTATCCCGGAATTTGGTCTCCGCACAGATATCTTTCGCTGCCCTTCTTCGGTGGTTTTTTTTTCTTTCCCCTTTGCTGTGGGAGCCAAATCCAATCCTAGAGCCAGTTACGTCCTCTCGCTCGCTCCGAGTCTCCGAGAGCTTCCGTGGTTCTCACCGCTGCACATATGGCTGTCCAGTCGAAACCGGTCATTGGGCCCTGGGGGAAGGCCACGGCCGGTGCCACGGGCGCTGTGCTGGCAAATGCCCTGGTGTACCCGTTGGATATGTGCGTGCGAAACGACCCTTTTTGCCCGCTCGATTGTTGGTTTGACTTGCAGTGCCTTTTGCTAAAACTCGTTGGTTTCCGGCGTGTAGCGTCAAGACCCGGTTACAGGTCCAGGTCAAGCGGAAAGACGGCGCTGGTGGCGAGGCCGATGGCACCCACTACGACTCGACCTGGGATGCCATTACCAAGATTGCGCAGGAGGACGGCATCCTCGGCCTGTACGCCGGCATGAGCGGGTCGCTGATCGGCGTGGCTTCGACCAACTTTGCCTACTTTTACTGGTATACCGTCGTGCGTGCCGTGTATCAGCGCACCGCCACGTCGGCCGCGCCGCCTTCCACGCTTGTCGAGTTGTCTCTCGGCGCTGTCTCGGGTGCCGTCGCGCAGCTGTTCACCATCCCCGTCGCCGTTGTCACCACCCGGCAGCAGACGCAGTCCAAGGCCGAGCGTAAGGGTCTGTTCGGCACGGCGCGCGAAGTGGTTGACAGCGAGGACGGTGTGTTTGGTCTCTGGCGCGGCCTCAAGGCGAGTTTGGTCCTTGTGGTCAACCCGGCCATCACGTACGGTGCCTATGAGCGGCTGAAGCTGGTCTTGTTCCCGGGCAAGGCGAATTTGCGGCCCTGGGAGGCTTTCCGTACGTTTTTTTTTATTCTACCGAACGACCACCACAAATTGACAGCTGCCATGTTCTTTACTTTTTTGGCTAACAATGACAGTGCTTGGCGCTCTTTCGAAGACTCTGGCTACGATCGCCACGCAGCCGCTCATCGTCGCGAAAGTGGGTCTGCAGTCCAAACCACCACCGGCCCGCGAGGGCAAGCCGTTCAAGAGCTTCATCGAGGTGATGCGGTTCATCGTCGCGCACGAGGGTCCTTTGGGCCTGTTCAAGGGCATTGCCCCCCAGATTTTGAAGGGCCTGTTGGTCCAGGGCATACTTATGATGACCAAAGAGAGGTATGACTTCAGAAAAAAAAAGTTTAGGAGTCTGGATTTTTTTTAGCATGTTTGACGTGACAGTGGTGGCTGCTTCTAACAACTTTCTTCGTTTACAGGGTCGAGCTTCTTTTCATTCTGTTCGTTCGTTATTTGCGCAAGCTCCGGTCCGAGCAACTGGCCCGAGGCGGCCGCCTAGCTGCTCTCCGCAGCAGAATCGCACCCGTCACAATGAAATGAGATGGGGCGACACACGACGTTTCGGGGCACGAGAAATGAAGACCGGATGAGGTCTTCTCCTTGTATACACTTTACGGCCTGTCACATTTTTTTTATTTTATTGCCGTCATTGTCTGATTAGACATAGTAGATGAAAATCAATGTACATATGTATTTTTCACGTTTTTGTACTTTGGAGGAAGAGTGTAGATGCGTTTTGGCAATAAATGTCTTCAGCGATTACGTTATGCCGTTGATCAAAACTGTCACGTGCGGTTTTGCGGAGTCCAAAACGCAGGTGGGAAATTGTGGCTGAAGAGGGTTTAGCCACAAATTTCCAGATCTGCCCTCCCATTTTTCGCACAAATCGAAATTAGCCCGCCAAAAGAGAAAAATTTGGGCATTTTCGGTTCTAGTCTCTTGATCTGTTTACATACCACATCTTCACCTTCAACCCTTTCGACCCAGATCCGACAGAACTGCCGTCGCAATGGCCAGTACGTGTACTTCCGAGGCTCGATATACTGAATTTCTTTTCTTTGTTATTTTACTGACTCCGTTTTCACTTGATAAGAGTCCAAGAACTCGTCTCAGCACAACCAGTCGCGCAAGGCGCACCGGAACGGGTATGTCGAACTCACCCCCCTGCGACAGGGACTATCGACAAAAACTTTAAACGCCGAATTTTCTCGGTTTTTTTATTAAGTCGGAACGGTGGCTAATATTTTCGTCCTTGCCGTTCAGCATCAAGAAGCCAAAGACCTCCAGATACCCCTCGTTGAAGGGTACCGACCCCAAGTTCCGGAGAAACCACAGACATGCTCTGCACGGCACTGCCCGCGCTCTGGTGCGATTCCTCCTTTTTAACCGCAGAAGGATTGGCGTTTGGTTCGAGTGAAGAACAAGAGAGCGTATGTACTAACAATCCGTTGCAGAAGGAGTTCCGCGAGGGCAAGCGGGAATCCGCATAGAAAAGTCTCGGGGCCATTGGTCATCTATACGTCCGCGGACGGTAGAAAAGGAACGGAAAAGATAAAGCATGGGATGGGGGAATGCCATTTTTCTACGGGAGTTTTGTTTTTTATACACAGGAACGGTACCGACGAAGAACAGATGAAAACCATTCAAAAACCCACAACGGAAGTCAACCAATTCGATTTCCTTTCTTTGCGGTGCGTCATATGGACACATTTCGTGTTCGCATGTTTCCGGCCGTGGGATATGGCCGTGAGGTCTCCAACCGTCCGTGAGACTTCAACAGTTGTGATTACCCTTTCCTGACCCTCCTTCTCGCGGGCTTTCAGACAACGTTCCATTTACCGGGGGTCTGAACATGTGTATAAACCACGGCATTAGTGTGTACAGCAGCGAGCTTTTTTTTCCCATGCTCCATTGCTGAAGGATATTTTTCTTTTCGTGCCAATATCAAGAGGGCAACCTCTTCCCGTCTATTACCAAACACCAATGCTCATTTCATTTCTCAATGGCTGCGGTGTATGAATGACGGGAAACATGTCCGGTTCTTCTCCTTGCTTCAACGTTCGTGCTCTTCCGGTCAACTGTTCCGTCCACCGTCTCTTTTTAGGTCTGCTCTGTGAAAGGCAACGTACCGGAGGACTGGACTGCTTTTTGTAAAGGCTCCCCTACTTCTTTTACCGCCCTGCGACCAATCTCGGGATCGTAGAGATTACATGGCGGCGTTTTGGTTGAGAACAAGGCCATGTTCTTGAACGCTCTGCTCTTCTGAGAAAGAAAAGGGGAGGACTCTTCCAGACGATGCCTGCGGAAGACTCGTCCTTCGTTGGTTTTGACTTTTCTGTGGTAATTAAATGTAATGCCTTATTTTGGATGCGGAGGCTACATCCCACCTACAGCTGCACTGAGAATTCCGTCTTGATTGTTAATTGGTAAAAAAAAGCCAGTGAAGCACGTAAGACGAGGTAAAATAGGACCAAAACGATTCTCGGTTCACGGTGAGGCTTACTAAACTTTTTTTCCGGTGTTGCTTTTCTTAGAACGGCCGTTGCCTGCGGTTCCTCCCTTCGAGTCTCGTAGCGCTGGCCTTGTAATAACTTCACGCGGGGGGTTGCCTTCTTTCTCCGTAATACCCTGTACATCTCTGAAGTAACGACACTTTTGCGTCCGTTAGACTAGCGCTAGTTAGGCCATCCTGGGGCCTAACGAATAGCCCACCGTTTCAAAATATCCCTTTTATTCTATTTTTTTTTCTCGGTCGAGTCCAGGACCCTCTTTTGGCGGCGCCTTTTTTTTTCTCTTCTCCAATAATCTTCAGCCCCCATTTCTCCCTTTGCATATTGCTTATTCTCTTTTGTCGGGTTTCAGCAGCGCCTGCTTTTTGTTCTCGTCTTTTGTAGTTCTCCGTAGCCGCTGTGCCTCTTTCGCCGTCCATTGCTCGAACCAGCGACGTTCCGGCGTGCCTTCTTTTCTTCATTTTCTCCCCATTTTCGCCTTTTTGTTTGTTTGTTTGTTCCTTTTGTTTTTTTTTGTTCCTTTTTGCTTCGGTATTGTCTACTTTTCCTTTGCTCCTTTTTGGCACTGCCTTGGAAACACCGTTTCTCGCTCTCGACCTTCGACGACATTCTGAGACGAACGCCCCCTTATCTCGACGCACGGTTTTTCTCGCGAGAAGAGGACTTAATATCAACCATCTACCCTCCCCATATCGCTTTTCATCGTCTTGCCCTGTCGTCCTTCGACTTGCGACTGCGTTTCAAGACTATATTTCAGCCTGGTTTTGCTGCTGGCTTCCTACATTGTATGTAAGACAAGAGAAAGGGAAAAAAAGGGAAAAAAATCGCCGACAACGGATTCCCTCAAGACCTTACCATTTCCTTCCGCTCTATTTTATGGCACCCTTTCCACATCGCCTTCATCAGGTTGTTTTGTCCCAGCTTTGTTCTCCTTATTTCTCCTGTTGAAGGACGTGTGTGAGACCTTGTCTCCACCTTGCCGTCCGAAGAAATTCAGAAGAAACACCAAGGGCCCCAGGAACCGAGAAACTGGCAAACATCTCTGACGGTCCCGCCCTCCTTGTTTTTGCCGCCCCTGTCTCCCTCAGCTGCTCCGTTTTGCTGTGCCTCGTCGCCTACCGTCTTGTGTTTTCCGTCCTCTACCTCCCTCCGTTTAGCTCACGGTGATTCTGACGTGGTTGCAAACTCCTGTCTTGATCGCGTATCCTGTTTCGTCCTTCTGTGTGCTTTAATGTACGCTCACTAACGTTTTCTTCTTCTCCTTGTCTCCTCTAGATATGCCCTTCTAATCTCCACCTTTCTTCGTCGCCGTTTCTTACGACAGCTGAGCTGCACGAGTTATTTCGGACAATTTAAGAACGAGAAACACAGCAGAAAATAAAGGGCCCGCCATATATTACGTGCGCAAAGTATAATATTTGTTTCTCTTCCTACGCCATCGTATCGGTTTCGCCAGTCGGATTGCCGTCGAGCTTCTTGAACGTCAAGAGATTTCCAACTATTTTTTGTCGTTTTTGTTTCTATCGCCCAACGAGAAGTTTAAAAGACGGCCACTCGTCAACACACATCGATCAAGCCCAGGCAACCGGATCTTTTCCTCGGGGAAATACGTCCGGAACAGCGTGGAAAATCTCGAAACGCTTATTGCCTGTCACGGGCCACTGATCGCCTGGACGTCTCCTACTCCGTGCTTTTTTTGCGAACAGCCCTGTGGTCCTGTTTCATATGCCAACAGTTGGACCCCCGGTCCACTCCTAGCAACAATATTTTGTTCTCTTTGCCTCCTTGGCACTGCTTACTTGCTTCTGTTTTTCTTTTTTTTTTCTTTCTTTTTTTGGGCTTGGCTTGGCTTTCTTGCGTATCCTCAATTTTTAATTGCTGGCTGCACTCTTTTGTCCCCCCTTAATTTTCATTTTCGTCCGACCTTCGTTGTCTCTCTTCTTTCTTCCTTCTTTTGTTCGCCCTTTGTCACCTCGATCCTGTTTGATCTGTTGTCACCTCCGCACTTTCGAGTGATCCGACGACCAGCATGAACAACATGTCAAACCTCGCCGGCAACCGGATGAGCACACCGGAAACCAGCCAACCTTCTTCACTGCGGCCGCCGTCTTCTCGCACCATGGCGGCCAATGCACACCTTCGCGCCTCCGCCGATATGGCCGCACTGACCGGTACCAGCCCATCGAGCCGCATCCGCCCTTCCTCCGATTTCTATGGCCAGCCGCAGCCGGGTCAAGGACAAGGAACCGGCGACCTCGATCCCCAAGACAAACTTGCGCAGGAATGGATCGCCGACATTGACCAATACGAGACAACCTTGGAGGAAATGGCAGCGGCCACGTTGGACCAAGACTTCAAGGACGAATTGAGCGCAATCGAGCAGTGGTTTCGTGTGCTGAGCGAGGCCGAACGTACAGCCGCTCTCTATGCCCTGTTGCAGCAGACAACGCAAGTTCAAATCCGCTTCTTCATCCAAGTGTTGCGGCAAATGGGTAAGAATCACCCCATGTCTGGTGTGTTGTCGCCGGCCAATTTCGACAAAGGTCGGTTTGTGCTCTCGTCTGCGCACTTTCGGGGTTTTCTCTCCTGGCCTTTTCGCTTCAGACGGCTATTCAACATCGCGCATTTTTTTTCAATATTTTGGCTGACCCTTTCATGCATACACTTAGATCCTATGTCAAACCGACTGAGCGATGCGATGAACAAACTTAGCGTGGACTCGACCAGAAACTCAATGGTACGCAACTCGGTCATGTCCGCGGGGAAGCGGCAATCCGGATTAGACCCGTCAACCATCAACGCCATGTTCCCCGATGCGGCGGCTGCGATTGCTACGGAGAAGGCCAAATACACACAACAAACCGGCAACCTACCGGTCTCCAACCGGAACAGTGCCGTCGATCCGCGCAACTCGCTCGTTGCGCCCACCATCTCCGCGCCTGCTGATGCGACTGGAAGCGTCCCTGCAAACGGCCAAAACCCAGCGTCGCCCTGGGGCCCGGTAACCACAAACGAACCAACGCGGCCTGCAGCGGCAACTCCTGGTCAGGCTCCCATGGGTCAATTTGTCCAGCCGAGCCCGTCGGCCGGTGGGCTGCGCTCTCCCCGGCCGCCGATGACTGCGGGAACCAGCGGCCCGCAGATTCAAACCACCTCTGTTGCAACGTCCGAAAAGCCCTCTGACCTGCCCTTGCTGTCGCCTTATGGTGCTAGCGGAAACTGGGCGTCTATGGTCAACACGCCCATGGTCGCCAACTTCAACCAGCAACAAAGCGGAAACCAGGCCGATATGGTTGCGAACGCCACTGCCATGAAATTAGCCGCCTTATCAACGGTCAACAACCGCGTGTTCCTCGACGATGTGCGCAAGTACCGCCGGACGCGGTCTAACGACGCCCCTGGCGCACAGCAGAACCCCTTGTCTCCGGGTGCGCCCGCCATCAACTTCCCTGGTGGTACCAGTGTCGTGATGGTGAATGAACACGGCCAAATGGTACGCAGCGAGCCCATGCTCACCATTCCCGGCCAGACGCCGCTGGGGTTTGGTGCCCACCGGTCGCGACCGAACTCGCCCGGTATTGCGATGCAGGGTAGCTTCGGTGGTTTGCCCTTCAACTCGCCCCAAAACAACGGATTTCTCAGCGCATTTGACGGTTCGGGGCTTGCGAACAACGGCTTGCCTTTCGGTGCTATGAATTTGGGCCAGCTAGGGCTGGGCGGCCCCCACGAAGGCTATTTGTCGGACCATTCGGACATTATTCGTGGGCGGTCGCCACGTGGTCGCCGCGGCAGCTCTAAGCCTCCCGAGGACCCGACGGACCCCACACTGCTGCAGGATATCCCCAGCTGGCTCCGCAGTTTGCGCCTGCACAAGTACACCGACAATCTCAAGGACATGAAATGGACGGATCTGGTCGAGCTCGACGACAAGCAGCTCGAAGACCGAGGCGTCAACGCTCTCGGCGCTCGGCGAAAGATGCTCAAGGTATTTGAGCAGGTGAAAGGTATGTGTCTCGCTATCCGAAACGCAACGAGCAGGACGTGTGATTTTGGCGATCTGGTCTAACGGTTCCGCTATATAGAGGCAAAAGCAGAAGGAAAGCTTGCTTAGCGCTTCCAGTTGAAGTTCATAACACAAGGAAGTGATTGAAAAGTTGGGGGGTCGGTCCGCAAGTTCAGTACAGCCATCGCTTACAGCAAACTACTACCCCATAGCGTTGATGGAAACGAGGGTGTACTGCTTAGATGCGACGACCACGGGCCTAATTTGTACTTCGATTGTTTCGAGCAGCCGCCGGCCATGTTCGAGGAATCTGCAGGACGAAGCGTCTTACCAGGTACTAAAGCCATCGGCGGGCGCCACGCTTTCTGCTAGCACCAACATTGGCGGGCCTTTTTGTGGCACATCTGCTTGGTTGTGGGAATCAGCACAGCGCCCTCTAACGGGTGCTGGAAAGAGGGTGAAACATGCCACCTGCAAAATGAGCAGTGTTTTGGTTTTTGGCAACGCAAAATGTGTTTTTTTGGATTTGGCGACATTTATTTTTTTCCATAGATACATGAACACGATGGGGGCGAAACGATATCCAGCGACATGGCCGTCAGTGGGCAGATCATTTTGTGCTCTCTACATCCTTTTTTTTCGTCTTCCATTATCTACAGATTTCCAACTAAAACTGTGCATTCTGCTGTACTTATCACGGCCTAGCCGTGCACGCCGTTAGTCAGAGGCAGCAGTGATCGATTCTGGTGCCTAAAGGCCTGCGCTTAACGGGTTTGTGACCATCTAAAAGGTATGAAGAAGAATTGAGGAGTAACTAGGGCGTTCAGCGAGCCACCTAGATGCCTCCTTTTAGGAGCCGGTATGCATGAGAATAATATGGTGAAGTGTGAGCGTATATCTACCTCGAAGCTTTGAGTTATGCTCGACAGATATATACACCGGTCTTCTAAACGGTTGCCACAAAGATACAACTTAAAGACAGTATAAAAAACAGTGGTTACGATTGGTGAAGGGCGCCCGGAAGGAAAGTCGAAACAACGAGTGTTGCACGTGACTTACCCGCGTGGTAGATAAGGCAAATGGGAGAGCATTTCCGCCAGCAAATCGCAAAGGAGTAATAGCTCAGATGGGAGAGCGCCAGACTGAAGATCTGGAGGTCCTCGGTTCGATCCCGAGTTGCTCCAACACTGTTTTCTTTTTTTTATGTCCCCGACCCCTGAAACGGCAGAGACGTTCTAGATTGATAATTCTAAATCAATTTTCTTTTTTACTCCCTTCACCGACAAGTGTGACGGGACATTGTGTACAAAATAAAAGAGTGAAGCGGCCAGTAAAAATACAAAGACCTTGAATCAAACCAAGCGTTTGCCCTTGCCTTTGCCCTTGCCCTTGCCCCGACCGCGCTTGCCCCTGCCTTGCCGCTTCTCGCTGGTAGGGGCGGTAGGATCCGCGACGGCATCACCGTCCTCGCCGCTGCCATTACCGTTGCCGCTGTCGCTGTCGGCGGGCACCGTAGCCACCGGATCCGGGGCGTCGTCGCCGCTCTCGTCGTTGCCGGTATTGCCGTCATCATCGCTGCCGGTGCTCACCTCAGGGGCGTCTGCGTCCGCAGCACCGTCTGCATCGCCGTCCGCCTCGCCGTCCGCGGCGGAGTCGTCTTCGTCGCTGCCGCTGTTACCAGCACCAGCACCTGCACCAGCGCCTGCACCAGCACCAACGCCGCCGCCAAAGGTGCCGCCACCGCCGAACCCGCCGAACCCGCCCCACCCGCCCCACCCGCCCCATTGGCGGCGGCCCACCGCGGCGGAGGGCCCGTTGGCTTTTCCTTTGTGGTGGTGGTGGTGCTTATGGTGGTGCTTGCCCTTGTGGTCCCCAGCGACGCCAACATTGTCGCCGGAGCCGTCGTCTTGGCGGACGTGCAGGCCATGGTTCGGGCCGGCAGCGTGGCCGACGTGATTGCCGTTGTGGTTGGGCTGGCCAGAAGGGCGACCACCGGGATGGCCACTGTTGCCGCCGTTGTGGCCGGGGTGTGCCAGCTCACCGGCCGACGTGTCCACGGTCGGGGCCGCTAAGATGGCCTGGAAGGCCGATGTGGCCAACAGGGTAATGAAGAAGTTTTTCATAGTGGAAAGAAAGAAATGCTTTTCACATAGATTTGTTCTTTTTTTTTCTTTTTTTTTCTGTAAACTTTTTCGTCAAGGTGCCCAAAGAGAAGTTGATGTGCACGTCCTGTAGAGATCAAAGAGGAGGCGACATAAAGAAAAAGATGGGCGGAACAGCTTGTCTTTATATTTGCTCGAAAGGTTTGACAAGGAATGAAATTACCTTGGGAAACATGCTCAACGTGTTGTCACGGAGGAATCGTGCAAGAGAGACACGACCAAGACGGGGGAATTTGCCTCAAAGACCAAATGTCCACGCAATTCTCAATATCGATTCACTTTCGACACTCTTGCTGGGCCAACCAGGCTCTCTGCCCGTGTTTCTTGGCCAGTTTTGTATGATAACTGCTTTTGTTTACTACCATATTTTGATCTCCGAGCCGAGCAATAATCTCCGCAAAAAGAACGCGTGTTGATGTGGTTCCTTCATAGAATTCCTATATTTAAACTCGTGTTTACTGCGGTTGCCAATTGCTAAGGTCCGTTGCTTGATTGCATGATCCTTTTATGAATTTTATCTCCTATTGTTTTTGACATGAAAAGCCAATTTAGACACCAAAATATCAAAGAAATACAACGAGGCACAACTTCGGCCGCTTCTTTTAGTATAGGCAAAAAAACAAAACGGGAAGCCGAATTTGCTCTTTCTGACTGGTTTTTGTCTATGAATCGTAACACCCGCTGACGCGAGGCCCTCTTGGCAATAGCGAGCTTCGTTGACTAGGTCTTGTTTTTGAATTGTTGTCTTGATTTTTGTTTCTCCCCTGCGTCTTTACTGCGGCATGTTCCGTGTCTGGGCAGATGCTTGAACTCGGAGTTATATTGTTTTTGATCTATGTGTTTTCATTTTTATACAGTTAAACGAGTGGGCAAGCCTTCTACGAAGTTCTGGATGTTTTTTTTTCCCCGTACAGTTTAATTTCCGGTAGGTTCTAGACCCCGAAAGGACACTCAAAAACGCACGCAGACGGAAAAAGACACTATCAACGCAACGAAAGACGAAAAGTAAAGATATAATAGAAGGAGAAGACCACAACACAGTACGCGAACAGTCGGTCATCTTTTGTATCTCCATCTTAGGTAAATATGATCTAGAGACCAGGGTTCGCTTTTCTTTCCCTCAATTCTCGTCATTAAATGGAAAGAACTAGTCTTTCTTCTTCCGTTTGGCTGATTTTATTTCGTACGCTACCAAAGGCAAAAATACATATGTAGGCGAGTTATTTTTAGTCAATGCGTTGATAGAGGAAGCTCTCTAAGTGTTGACCTCACCAGGGTAGTTTATAGCTCATCCTGATATTAGTCTCTATAAAACGGAAACACCACCCCGTCTCAAAATGTCGTCACCTTGGCAGGTTCTAGACTTCAGCGATTTGGTAAACAACCTTAACCTACGTTTACCATGTTGCTTTCAGCCGGCAGAGACTATGAGGACCCATTTTTTAACGCTTTGGTCAAAACAATTTATCTACATTTTCTTTACAATGCCGATGCACAGGCCCGAGCTATTGAAACCTTCCAAAAATCTTTATGCCCGGCAGAAAGTCCTGAATTTGTCTAATTACCATTGCAAATGCTCTTATCCCCGGTTGCCTAGGTCGTTTAACTTCAATCTAGTATTCACCATCAAGGTGAATATCGATGTCCGGGAAACGAAAAAAAAAAGTTGGGTTTATTGACCGCATTGACGGCTTCATGATCAAGAAGAATGGCAAGCGGAACCGGTGGTGGAAATCAAGCTGGCTGTGCAGCTGCAATACAAAAATTGATAATACCTTGTTGGCGACTCGACTAGAATAGGTTGACTACGATGCAAGGCTGTTCCGGTTCCGAGGTACGAGTCGGTATGTCTCAAGGTGCGAACTGACCACCTTAGATGCCAGTAGGTTCAAGGTATGGACTTAGATCGTAGATGGGATTTTGCGAATGACGCTTGCTCGGAGTAAGAGACAAAATGAGTTTCCTTGACGCGTCTGGCCCTGATAGAGTCTTTTGGTAAGTCAATGAAAATTTTAAGAGAAGAGGTATTGACTTTGGACACCGTAACTAGGTTCAGAACTTATTTTGTTTATTTTCTTTCTTTCTTATTGTTGCTCGCTTCATCTGGGTATCATAGAGTCCACGGACTTTGTATTACCTTCTAAGACAGACTTTCTCAGTCCTTTCTCGGGTTTGGGTTCTCAGACCGATAACAACCGAACTTTGTGCTGCACCTTCGTGATTGTGATTTTGATGAACCCAAACTCAATGACATTACCACGTTAGGTACCGAATCCGACAAGAATGAGTTGACGCCCATCCCTGAACATAAACACAAGATATAGTTGGAGTGAGAAATGCTCGATGTTTCAACAGCGCAGATACTACACGTTTCTAAGCCCCGTGCCAATTTGTGTTAAACAAATATTTAATCCTTCATTACAATAGTTTTACGTGCTGATGTCGCCACCCCGACATCAATCCCGGCTTAAAGGGAGCAAGGAGGCTGCCAGCTTACTTCTGGTTCCGCATTCGGGCCGTCGTGGTGAGATCCTTAATATGTGGAGTCCCCAGTGATCGGGACAGCGCTAGTGCGGCAAGCGCCGTTCCAGGCCGTTAAGTCCGCCATGCCGACGATCGTCAGCAGTATCAGTACAGTACTCGTTATGAACAAAAGGGCATCAGCCATAAACCAAACGAAGAATAAAGGAAAAAAAAGGAGAAGAATGCTGAAAGACAAAAACGACGCATAGGCTCTTTTCTTGTTACGTTACGTCCATGTGCGTTAGGCACCACCGCCCATTCGTAGTTCTGCGCTGCTGGCGTCAGCGGCCGGTACGCGGCCTTTGCAAGGTTAAGACCGCGGAAAGCAAAGGATTTACAGTACCTTAACAGACCAACCCCGGATGATCCGAGCTGGTGGATTTGGCTACAATAGAATGGTACCATGCCGCATTCGGGACCACCAGGCAACAATATTCCATACTTCGTGCTCGCACTTTTGCCCTTCCCCGAACCCGACTCCGTTTCTGCGCCTGTTGACGTCGTCTTACTCTTCGAGGCTAAAGACGGCGTAATACAATGCGACGATCGTCGACTGGATTGATTCTGAAACTAACCAATATCACACTGCATATATACCCTCGACAGACCATGCCCTCGTTTACTTGAACGTGTCCTTTCACGGTCAGATCATGCCTCTCTTTTCGACTCTTCACGACACTACTACCACAACATCAGCCACACAACGACGGCGAGAAAGTAACGGGTATTGACAATGGAACAGGCCGCTGAGGTTACGGTTACGAAGCTTGAGGGCCTTGGCCCGGCCCCCGAGGAGGCCAAGACGAAGCCGCATCACGTTCTCCGTTCCAACGGCATGTTGGTGCGGTTTCGCAACCCGCATCCTTCATTTGTTGACGGCAACGGAGTAGCCGGTACGCTCACTTTCACGATCCTCTTCAAATTACTGACAAGGGTTTTTCGGTAAGTCTTGGCCGGTGGTGAATCATGGACTACTTCGTTGTGTGCCCGGTAACGGAATCATATTTCATGGCCTTGGATGGATCTGCTGATTGACCAACCTACGCGCTTCGCCATCAGATACCGCATGGCGGGCAAGATGCCCACCCCCGACACCACACCGCCAACCGTCTCAGTCCGTCGCCCAACCTTCTTTCCGGACCGCTTTCCGGCCGCCACCGACTCCGCTGCGCCGGCGCAACGGCCCCTACGCGCAACCTGGCTCGGCCACGCCTGCTATTACATCGAATTCCCCTCGGGCCCCCGCGTGCTGTTCGACCCCGTCTTCGAGGACCGCTGCTCGCCCGTGCCTTGGTCGGGCCCGCGCCGCTTCACCCCCGCGCCCTGCGTGCTCGCCGACCTGCCCGCCGTCGACGTGGTCGTCATCAGCCACAGCCACTACGACCACCTGTCGGGCCCCTCGGTGCGCACGCTGCGCAAGCACCACCCGCACGCCCATTTCTTCGTGGGCCTCGGCCTGGCCAGGTGGTTCCGGTCTGCGGGCGTCGACGCCGTGACGGAGCTCGACTGGTGGGAGGACGCGGAGGCGACCATTGCGTGGGGGGACAACGCCAAGGGCGTGCGCGCCCGCATTTCCTGCCTGCCCAGCCAGCACTCGTCCGCGCGGTCGCTGTGGGACCGCGACCACACGCTGTGGTGCAGCTGGGCGGTGGCGTCGGGCGGCCGCTCCGTGTACTTTGGCGGCGACTCGGGCTACCGCAGCGTCGACGTGGACCAAGAGGACCTGGAGGCCCGGTGCACGACGGCCGACGCCGTGATCGCGGCCGACGACGCGGCGCGCGCGGCACGGCCGGCCTGCCCCGACTTTGCGCACATCGGCCGGCTGCGCGGCCCCTTTGATTTGGGCCTGCTGCCCATTGGCGCGTACCGGCCGCGGTCGCTGTTCTCGGGCATGCACGCGGACCCGCTGGACGCCGTGGACATGATGCGGGATACGCAGTGCCGGCGCGCCTTGGCGATGCACTGGGGCACGTGGGTGCTGACGAACGAGCCCGTGCTGGAGCCGCCGCAGAAGCTGCGGGAGGCGCTGCGGCGGCGCGGCCTGCCGGAGACGGGGCTGTTTGACGTGTGTGACATTGGCGAAAGCCGGGAGTTTTAGATGGCCAAAGGCGAAAAGGCGTGGAAAAAGGGGCTGTTTCTGGAGTTGGTTCTCGATTGCAGCAGCGCCGGTATTCTTAGATGTTCATGGCAGGTATTCTTTTGTTTGTTTTTGTTGCATTTTTTTTCTTTAATTTTTTGCTACATAACCCCTTCCAATGACACGCTTACTCTCGCCAAATCCGAATCATGTATGCGCAGCTTGAGCTTGTCAGACGTCTTAGTCGTAGGCCGTCAGTCCTTCTTCTTGCGCCTTGATCTGCAGCGCCAGGAACCGCCCGTAGTACCGCGCCAGCGCGAGGTTGCCGCCCATGAACCAGTACCCGGGCTGCCCGCTGCGCTGCCACATGGTGCGGATCTCGCCCTCGGCGTTGTAGCCCCACACGTCGGTGCACTTGTCCGCCAGCGCGTCGCCAAAGAGCACCCGCGTCTGGGTGCGCATGTTCTGGAACCCCGTCGCGAACACGATCTCGTCGGCCGGCAGCACGGTGCCGTCGGCCAGCCGCAGGCCGTCGGCCAGCACCTCGGCCACCCCCTGGCCCGACTTGATCTTGATCTTGCCCTCGATGATCAGCTGGCTCGCGCCGACGTCGATGTAGTACCCCCCGCCGCGCTGCGGGTACTTCACGAGGAGCCCGGACCCATCGACGCCGCGGTCGAGCCGGAAGCCGGCCTGCTCCAGCTGCGCGAGCAGCTGTGCGTCGTGCGCGATGCACTGCTCCGTGACTTGCACGTGGAGCGCCTTGGCGAACGGCGTCGGCAGGCTGTGGTTCAGCAGGTCCGCGTCCTCGCAGGGAAGCCGCGCCTGCACGGCTTCCCCATAGAGCCCACCGATGCCGATGGTGGCGACGGCCGCGGAGCTCACCACGCACGTCGACGAGCGCTGCACCATGGTCACGTCGTAGCCGTTCTCGTACAGGTCCTGGGCAATGTCGTGGCCCGAGTTGCAGGAGCCGACGACAACGGCCCGTCTCTTCGTGGGCGCGTTGCGGCTGTTTTCTGGCTGCGGATCGGCGCCGGGAAACTCGGAGCTGTGGCACAGCCGGCCCTTGAACCGGTCCAGGCCCGGGACGGCCGGCATGTTCATCTTGCCGGAGTGGCCGGTCGCCTGGATGATGTGGCGCGGGTGAAACGTGCGCGTTTCCTTCTTGCCGCCGCCGCCGCCGCCGCCCTCGGTGGTGGCCAGCCGACGCTCGACGGTGACGTCGTAGCGTTTGTGGGCGGCGTCGTACCGCAACGCAACGATTTCGGTCTGGGTCCATACGTTGAGCTCGAGGAGGCGCACGTACGCCTCGAAGAAGTCGGCGAGCTTGTCCTTGGGTGTGAACACGGGCCACGAGGGCGGGAACGGTAGGTACGGCAGGTGGTCGAACCAAACGGGGTCGTGCAGCACCAGCTGGCGGTAGCGGCGGCGCCAGTTGTCGCCGACGCGGTCCTCGCGGTCGACCACGAGCGTCGGCACCTGCAGCATCTTGAGCCGCGCCGCCGCGGTCAATCCGCCCTGTCCGGCGCCTATGCCGTTAGATCGTTGGGTAGTGGTACGAAAACGAAAACAAATTAAGAGAGAGAGAGAGAGGAACATCATAATCAGACCCACCAATTATCAGCACGGTCGGCTCCCCCTGCTCAAAATGGGCGTCCTCTGCCCGCTGCTCAGCCCAGTTTTTCATGTTGCGTCCGCCGCCGTGGCTGGCCCCCAGCGGCCGCCGGGGGCCCAGCGGCTCCTCACACCCCTTGATCGTCTCGAGCGACGTGTAAAAGGTGACGATGCGCCAGACGCCGTCGTCCTCGTGCACCACGCGCACGACACCCCGACCCGTACC
The DNA here is from genome assembly GCA_002778095.1 of Fragosphaeria purpurea. Lineage (NCBI taxonomy): Eukaryota > Fungi > Ascomycota > Sordariomycetes > Ophiostomatales > Ophiostomataceae > Fragosphaeria > Fragosphaeria purpurea. Next base: position 2,920,506 of record PCDL01000006.1, read on the forward strand.
GACCGTCGTGGTGAACGCCGTAAAGAACACAATGCACGGGCTCGCACCGTGCACGTCCAGCTTGTCCACCGTGGGTTCCCGGTGCGGCACCGACTCGTCAAGGGTGAAGCTCGTCAGCGCGGCACCGTGCCCGTCGGCCTGGAGATACGCCGTGATCTGGTCAGCGCCCTGGAGCGTGCGCAGTCCCCACGAGAGGCCCAAATGGTCGCGCCAAGCACCTTGCGCGGTGAAGAGGCGGGCAACGCCTTCGTAGTCCTTGGCGGTCCAGGCGTCGCTGACGGCCTTGACCACGTCTGCGGCCACCTGCCGTGCGTCGACATTGTCGGGGATTTTGGTCGCGGGAAGCGTCGCCGGCAAGATGTTGACAGAGCCGGGCTCGATTCGGTTGTCAAAGGGCAACCGTTCGGCCAAACCGAGGGTGGTGGCAGCAGCAGCCATCGTGCGAAAAAGCTGGAAGAAATTGGGACCAAAGGGTGTCTGTTGGGAGGGCTGGAAGACAGTGGTTGATCGAGGAAACGAACGTGGATGGCGCGCAGCGAGAACCAGCAGAACCAGCTCTTTTTAGTACTTTTCCCAGCTTCGAGCTGTCGTGTTCAGGGGTTAGCTATGACGTTTACTAATGGTACGAGTGAGCCTGGATTTCTCGAGAAAGATATGGGGCAAGGTATGAGCAAGGTTCTACGACGTATGTGTGTCCCCGTGGACAGCAGAAAAATAAAAGCCACCCCACGTACGGCCTCTTCTAACTGGCCTCCCCGCCCCTCCCTCGTGCAAAAACTACCAGTTTGGGCGAGAACGGTCCAAGGGAAGCTGGGAGACCACGCCTAGGCCGATGCCGGGGATCCCAATGACCGGGCTTTCATAGAGTGTCTACAACGCTGCAGATTTGGGGCACGCCGTCATCACGGTTCTCTTCGGTAAAGGACGCGGACGTGAGGATGAGCGTGACGAGGCCATAAAAACCCGAGAAGCTGAGACCTTGAATAAAGACGGCCTGGCTGTCCGTGCGCCTTTCGGAATGTCTTCCGGCCCACGGACGGCGATGGGATATAGAAGACAGCCTGCGGATTCCCCTAATAGGCAACATTAAGCCCATTATGAGAAAGCCCCGCTTGACGGCGGACTGACTTTATATGGAAACGCGTCTCGGGGAACAAGGAGAAAAAGGTGCGGAGCCGTTTCATTCCCCGCACAAAGCCGGGGAGACATTCCATTGTCCGGGACTGCTTGTAAATGCCGATCCACGACAGTGCAGTAGAGTTGGCGTACTTCGCAGTCGTTTGTGCGCTACTTATGATGCATTCGTGAATTTTGTGGTGCAGTGAATGAAACCTTTGTCCAAGCAAGAACTTTATTCGTTTTGCTTTGCCTTTTCTCTAACCTGAGATATCTCTCTACGATTTCCCATGCCGAATTTGAGATTGCATTTAAACTGGAGTCTTCTCTTACCATAAGAGGTTGATACGTATGGATGCATGGCAGGCTCATGCTTCTTCAAGTGTTTCGCTGAAGCTGTATTCACCCTAAAATGTGTTGCCCTGCAAAAGAACACAGATTCTGGAAGCTGGGTTAACGACGATTGGTATATCTATGATGACTTTGAATAAATTAGGACTCGAGGTTTTCTATATCCGTCGATTCCGTTGTCCTGGTTAGGTAGGTCATCATATTTGTTCTTCGACGAAAAATTGTTAACAAAAAATTCAACAACCGTGATACTCCAAACAGCACCCTACACCGGGAAAGGAATAGAACTTATGTTCATTCGTGTTAGCTAACGCGTGGAAATTAATTCTTACGTGTAAGTCTACCATATCCTGCCCTCATACCATCCTTGCATACCAGCTTTGCCTCCGGATCCTATTTACCAGCGCCGAATGCGTGGCTTTTCAAATGCTCTACGGTACGGATACTCCCACTCCACCCTCCTGAAGAAGCTGCAGAGATGGAGCACGTGAATGTCTCGGACTATGCATTCGTTGACGAGCGACCTCTGAAACACTTCTGCTATCACGGCCGACATCTCTTAGTACTTTGCTTAATTAGGCTTAGTGCCCCTGTACTTCTGAATGTACTTCTGAATCAACATTGTCGTTCAGCCGCGAAAATTTTTGTCCGTGGCCGCCCTAATTTGGTGAGGCTGAGCTGAAGAGTCATGTCTACTTCTCTTCCGTCGACGTGTACACGCTCTCCCCTTGGTTTTACTGTAGAACACAGTCCAAAACGACATCCATCACCATGTCCTACTATCCTCCGGGCCAGCCTCCAACGGCTGCCCCGTATTACGCCGCCGGTTCACCAACCCGTCATGCGCAACAGCAGGCTCCCATTGCAGAGAATGGATACTTGCCGCCACCTCCCGGCCCTTCGCCTTCTCTAGGCCGCATCGGTACGTCGGCGCCGCCACTCCCTCCCCGGCCCGCCGGAGGACCGTCAAGACTAGCAGTAGCATGCAATACAGCCTTCCCCCCTCCTCCTCGAAGCCCCAACCGGCCTCCGGATCTTCCGCCCCGGCCGCAACAAGGAGGCCGACCACAAGTGTATGCCCTGCCGGCGTACACGCCGTCGTATGCTCCGCCGGACTACGGTCAGCCTGCGAGTACACAAGCCACCACACAGACACAGCCCGCGTATCTTCCGTACAGACCGGCATATCCACAAGAATCATATTCATCCACGGCAACCTCCGGGACAAACAGCTATGCATATTCACCGGTGTCCTGGCCCGCTCCGGCTCCGACAGCATACCATGACCTGCAACCGCCGGGCACGAGCTATCCTCAAGCCTTGCCTGTCCAGTCCCCGGGCCCTGCCGCCTACACGTCTCCAGGACCCGTGACCACAGCTCCTTCGACGACCCAGCCCCAGCCCCCAACCCAACAGGTGGCAGCTGACGAATACCCGACATACGAACCCAACCCCCCCGTCAGCAGTCCCCCTATTGCGGAACTGGAGACTCACGCTGCACCTGCACCTAAGCTGCCGCTACAGGACCGGCATACGCAAGAAGCTCCTGCCATTGTAGCCGGCTCACTAGCATCCTCTGCCAGCCCGGTCACCGAAGTCGACGACCTGTTCAGTTCCATGACCATATCCGCACAGCAACCGCAGGAACCGCAACAACAACCAACGCTGGAAAGCCACACAAAAGCCCAACCCAGAACTGGATCACTATCTCTGGCTGAGACGCACAATGTCCTGCCGGGAACGACAGGGCGGCAGAGTATTTCAACCTCTTTAGGAACCAGCCAAGCGCCTCCATCAGCTCTGACCGACTGCTTCGCATTCCCCGTCAAACTCGCCACCACCTGGTACGTCCATCCGCAGGCGCCCGACGGCATTGTCTGCTCCAAGTGCTACGTAGACCACATCTGGCCTACGAGTTTTCGTGGTCAATTTCAACCAAAGTTTTGGTCCGATCGGACACCACGACGATGCCGGTTCAACTGTCCTCGGATCACCGAGATCCTCTTCCCCGACGCAGTTGCTACGGGATCCCTGCAGCCGACACTCGATTTCCTGACAAAGAGATTCTCTATTCTCGACTGTGCGGGCAGTGGGGGCGCTCGGGGGGGCCAGCAAATCCGTTGGTTTCGACCGGCCTACAACGCCCTAGAGGGCATGGTTGTCTGCGAGGCGTGTTACGAGGACTGCATAGGCGGTACGTCGCTCGCGCCGTATTTTGAGCCGGCACCCGCACAGCCAGACGCGGAAGTATGGGTCTGCGACATGTCCGTCCCGTACATACGCAAGGAGTTCGCCGAGCGCCAGAAGACCGGCGACTGGCCAACCTTTTTGTACGAAGCCAAAGCGCGCATGGGCATGCTGAAGTGTAGCAAGAACATGCCTGTCCTGTTCTGCTCGCGCAAGTGGTTTGTGCCGGTGCAAGGGCCCCCGGACGCCCTGATATGTGTGGCTTGCTACTGCGATAACATTCTCAAGTCGGGAGACGAGGACCAGTGGCAACAGGCATCCGAGGTTTTCGGCTCTACGCCGCCAGCTCCGACGTGTCTCCTCGGCCGGTACAACATAACCGTAGCCATGTCCTGTGCGGACGAGCAGAAAAACCGGTCCATCTTCTGGCGGGCTCTGCGGGCGGTGGCATTTGACGAACCCTTCTGTGGTCCCGATGGCACCAAGACGGAGCACTGGTACAGCCTCCCGTCCCAGCCAGAAGGATTCCGCGTGTGCGGCGCCTGCCGTGTCAGCGTTCTGGAGTCTCTCGGCGTCGCAGAGTACTTTGTGCCCGCGGCCCGCCCGCCGGGCCCCGACGAAGCCGCTTGGTGCGCGATGAACACCAAGGCGCCGCGGTTCGCCGACTACACGGAGAGGCTGCTCGAGTTGTATTTCACGCGCAACGTGGCGCCGTTGGATGCCTACGCGGTCAAGTACGGCGGAATACCACGCTGCCCGCGCGACGTCGACGTCGGCGGCCGCAGTGACTGGTACGGCTGGCCCGACTGCGTCGTGTGCGCCGAGTGCTATGTGGACTTTGTCCAAGGCACCGTGCTTGACACGCCCGACGCGATGCCGCTGCGGGGGGTGGCCCTGCCGACGGCGCAGATCTGCGACATGTACAGCCCGCGCATGCGCGGGCTCTATACCGAAGCCTGCGCGCGCCGGCCGCCGGACGCGTCGGCGCTGCGCGCGTACGCAGCGAAGCGGCGGGCCGTCTACTGGCAGACCATGCCGCTGTGCCGCCTGATGTTGGCGCAGCAGCAATTCCTGGCCACGCAAGCAAATCTGAGCCATATGCAGAGCGTCGTGTTCACGGGATTCGGCAACTTGGAGGCGATTACAAACGACCAGACTGTCACATATTCGCACAGCGAGCTGGGCGGGGGTGAGTTCCACAACTACTTGCAGGTAGAGGGGGCACGGCAGGGCCAAGAGGCCAATATCTTGTCAATGCAGGCGTCAGATCCTAGCAAAGTGGCAACGGTGGGCGTGCTGGAGAGCCAGTGGAGAGCTGTTGAGTAAAGAGCTATCGCATGTAGTTCAGAGAATCTGTTGGTCACAATGACATCCGTTTCGCATGGCGGCACTGCTGCCAAGTTTGTTTCGTACAATTTCCTTGCATCATCTTCAGGCATTATTTGATTTAAATGCCTCCGCGATGGCTCCACACGCACGGTAGGCGCTGGCAAGCAGCAGTCGACAACAGCCCGCGACCTCTGGTATATAAACTGGATGGTTTTTACTATTTCTTACAGTGAATCACTTTGTTTTTGAATACATGGTTGGCCCAATTCCTGACATAAAATCGTAGCCACTTGTAACATCAGTTGCAGCTTCACGTACAGGAGTACCAGACAGACGGATACATACGTGTCCTCTGACCGCTTTTTGTGCTTGGATTTCATCTGAATGGTGAACGTTCCGTTCTATAGGTTCAGAAGAGACTTGGGACTAGGCAACCTGTTGTAGCAAACGTGCTCGCACCTGGAGGTGGCAATTTGCTAACACCTCGTAATCCAAAACGCGGAAGGCATTCTTATATTGCGAGCTTACCGGCCACTATACATAATTTGCCCCTTTAGTGGCGTATCTGAATATGACCGCTGACAGCAACACAGGCTCTGCTACCCCAAAAACTCTGCCCTATTATTTATGAAGCACGTTCGTCTCTAAGCCGCATGTGGCACTTCGCGGCCGGCAATCGTTCAACTGCCGAGTTTTCAAACGCTAGGACTTCCGAATGTTACTAATAAAGTTAGACCGAACATATACTTGGCAGGAACGCGTAAGAGAGTTTCAACGGCAAAACCCATCGTAAGACTCAAAGCACCGACTGAGTATTTAAGGTGGTTATACTACATTACTCCCAGAGTTTTTTTGTTTTTCTCCTTTCCTCCCAAAGAAGCCAACTTTCGATAGGTGCTAGATGGTGAACAAATACCTCGTACCCTTCGGCCTCGTTAGCATTTGTGGGACTTTCGGCGAGATGAGAACTTCACGGGACATAGAGAGGCAGTTCCACAACACAAAGTAGACTTTTCAGAATATTCAACGTGCAACGGACGAAATACGCCTAAGTCCGAATCCCTTGGATGCTCTTCGGTTCAATCGGAACCGGGCTCCGTGTACGATGCAACGACAGACGGGAACAACGATGTGCGGCGACGGAGCCTGGTGGGGAGTGGCGTGTCCCACACCCGAGCCTTCAAACTATATTGGGAGGCGTTGTTCTGTAATCTAAAGAGAGTTAATTTATGCACGTAATATGGGGAATGATGTGGATGGTCACGGTTGCTGACCGTCTGTCTGACCTTGTACTGCTGTGGCCGACGGTCCAACTTCCGTGTCGGCACCGACGCGGCCCGGGCCTAGCGCTTAGAATCCTGCCGTGTTTAGAGTCTTCGCAAAGCTTACAAGCCCTCCTGCTTCTTGCCATCGGTAATTAGCCAGTCTTTTTCTCTTTTATCTCCGTGACGGCGAGATTCTTTCCTTGTTTCGAGGTTGCATTCTCCCGTGATGTCATATATACAGTGGTATTAGTAAGGTGGATATCAACAACATCCCCAGTGAGACTCAGCAGAGATCGCCAAATCGGTGCTGGAGTTAACGAGAAAAAGGCCGTCACGATGCTGGATGCCATGCTGGATACAATGCTGAATATAAATACGTCCCTGTCTCAGGGCTTTCTGATGACAGGAGAAAAAGCTTCGCATCGTTAACAGAAAGCCTGGTGTACTGTTCAAAAAAGGGTGAATGAAAACGTCGAAAGCAAAAAAAAAAAAAAAAGAACTCAACCCAGCTTACACGAAGATCATGTCGGTACTCCAAGACGTCGATACAACGACTCCTCTCCCAAATGGAGAGGTCCATGGTAAGTTGATACAAGACCCGAAGCTGTTCAGCCCAACAATCAGCTACGGCCTGCCGTTCGACCAAGCCATACCGCGTCACGTCGCAGCCGACGCCAAGGTTTTCGTGCTCGCCAGCCCCAGCCTGTGCAAAAACACAGATGCCCTCGACCGGCTCAAAGCTGCTCTGGGAGACCGCATCAAGGGCGTACAGATGGGCATGGCACAGCACACGCTGCTGGAGGAGTGTGTCGAGGTGTTCCGCGCCATGCAAGCCGCCCAAGCGGACACGGTCATCACCCTGGGTGCTGGTTCGCTTGCCGACGCGGCGAAGCTGATCTGTGCCATGACCGCCAACGAGCTGGACACGGTCGACGCGCTGGCCAAGTACGAGATCGTCCGTCACGCGGAAGACATGAAGCTTGTCTTCCCCGCCCTGACGCCCCATAAGCAGAATCTGATCATGGTGCCGACGACCCTGTCCGGCGGTGAACACACCTTTATAGCGGGCGTGACGGACGGCAAAACCAAACGCAAGTACCAGGTCGCCGCAGGTGGCTCGACGGTGACGATTCTCGATCCGTGGCTGTGTCTATCAACGCCCAGCAGGATTTGGTTGGAGACAGGTGTACGGGGTATCGATCACGGAGTGGAGATAGGAGTAGGCCGTGGTTCGCGCGACGAGGTCATCGAGACGTCGTTGCGTGGGCTGCGGTTCCTGATCCCGGGCCTGCTCGCAGCCCGCCAAGACAAGGAGGGTACCAATGTGGAGGCCCGTCTGCGCGCGCAGCTCGGCGTCGCACTGACGATCACGCCGTTCATGTGGGGCGACTGCTATCCTGGGGCGTCGCACGGCATCGGCCACATGCTGGGCCCCATGGGCGTCAAGCACGGCGAGACGAGCTGCGTGCTGCTGCCGGCGGTGTGCCGGTACAACCAGAGCGTAAACGGTGACAAGCAGGCGGCCATCGCCTCGGGCCTCTGGAACGAGCCCGCATGCGCCGAGCTGTTCGCCTCCAAGGGCCTTACACCAGACGAGGCGGACCTGGCTGATTTGCTGCACCACATCATCAGCGAGCTCGGCATGCCCAGGAACCTGCAGGAAGTGGGCGTGGAAGGCGACGAGAAACTTCAGCGTCTGGCGGAGAACAGCTTGCACGACTTCTCTGTGAAGCTCAACCCGCGGCCCATTCACAAGCCGGAGCATGTCATGGAAATATTGCGGGCGGTTGAAAAATGAGGAAAGGCAACGCCAACGTAAATATGTCTCTGCAGTGCCGCCTGTTGTCAAGGTTAGTTTGCCTCAAGACAATCTGGGGTGATTATGTGGTGGGCGAGGTTTGAAGATGAATCGTACCTACGAATGTTCGTATATATATATATAAGAAGATAAAGTAAATAAAACAATTGCTTAGCGAGCTGGGCACGGGTGATTTCGTTTGTTGAAATTTTCTCGAAAATTTGGTTTATTGTCTCAACTTCCTCTCCCGTTTCATTGCGATACAATTTTCCGTCTTGTATTTTCTCATGTTTCTGATATCGCCCTATCCTTCTTTTATTTGTTATAGCAGCGTACTGCGGAGTACATTAAAGTAGTCTCTTTGTCTGACATTTATTTCGCTATATATGCTGCAACCATAATGTTTTATCAACCTCAACCAATTTACGGGCAGTGCCCTGTTACATGGGCATAAACATTGTTTTGGGCGATTCACGGCTGCCAAGATTAATGTAAGAAGAGGACTTGCAAATACGTATACGGTGAAACCAAAGAAACAATAGTTTTCCATGAGCCAAATCGAAACATGGCATTGTATAGGCTATCTTTAGGTGCTAACGCAACTGGGGAAGTCACATACTGTCCGACCGTTTCTCTTTATGGTGCAATGTGTGAACAATAGTAGTTGCGTCTCAGTTGGATATGCGGAAGGAGAATGTCCAAGTACGCAGTAAAGTGCGGCAACCGGCTGGTCAAAGACATTGACGATGCCGAGAGCCGTGATGACCGTCGTGCGGGTTTACCCCAGTCCCAGTTGTTGGGCAGGCCTGTTTGGATCCTGTTGTGGAAATGCATTGGAGAGGGGGAAAGGTGGTAAGTTGAATCGGCGGAATCTAACCTTCTTTGGGGCGGATCCGTGTCTCCGCCCCAGCAGTGTAGGAACCCGACCCACGCCACTGTCACGACGTCGTATTTCACCGTCCAATTCAGGGCGAGCTCAGCAGCGGATCCAACGAGTTTCATCCAACAATGAGAAAGGAAGATAGCTGGTCGGGGGATCTAGAATGGTATGACTCGCAAAATCTGACGAGCATTGCGCTCCCAAATCTAAGTTGACTATGTCGCAGACGAGGAGACCTTCTATGGCGAGGCCAACTTCTCGGCGTACCTTGCCAGCCATAACATATTGAGCAAGCTTTTGTCGAGGAGTTTCTAAGCCTGCTGAAGCTGCTGCCACGACGAGAGGACCTGCGTTTCGATAAGAATCAAGGTGCTTATCAGGAGCGCAAACATATCCAGCTGCGTACAGCTAAAGCTAACATGGTGTAAAAAAACAGACAATAGACCTCCAGTACTTGTGAGCAAAGAATGAAGTCTTCTTCGACGCTTGAGTGCAACGAGAAATGTCCAGTAGTTGATCTGCATTTCGCTTACTGAATAATTCAATTTCCTGCCATTTGAATGATACCAGGGTTTCCCAAGGCTCCAGAAACGGGCGGTCGCTCCCCTGTTTGGTAACGGCAATGTGTCTTCTCAATTATAAAAAGCATCGGGCCGCCTCATTTTTGGATTAGCCGACGGAACTGTCTTGTCTCCTTGGATATGTTTACAAGTCGTCTGACGGTCGTCTTGATGTCAATCAAAGAAGGCTTTGGGTAAGGAATTGGTACAAAACAAGTATCAACACCGATGCACCCCTTCAACGACAAGCCAACCACAAGTCCCGCAGACTCGACGTCCTATGCGAGGGGTATTATTGACGTCGTAATACCGGAGGATTCCCAGAAATCAAGACCATGACAAATGTGGATATTTATGGTCGTCTTTTCTTAGTCTGAAGGGCTGAACGAGCCATAATGGGAAGCATGATGATTTGTCGCATAAGACAACGACGCTGCTGTTGGTGGAGTCACGCCGTGGAAAGGCCCATTTGAATCTTAGCTTGTAGTAACAACCGCATCGTTGAAGAGGTCGTGATTTCAGCCCGAGGTCTACAATTCGTGGTTTGCCTTTCTCGTTCGACGTCTCGGCTCTATCGTTCTAAAGTTGAAGAATAACAGAAACCAATAAATTTGTACAAAAAGAGAACGTCAACGACATCATCGAGATAGAGTTACACCGTTGGGGAATGTTCCATAAAAGTGTTCCCCAACAGAACACTGCTTCATTCTGCGAAATAGTTTCATGGAAAACGGCTTACAACTCGCCTATGCCCTATTAGGCGGCATGTCCCCACGGGGAAGAGGAGGCTGGGGCCCCAGTTTGATAAAGCGGGGAAGTCGCCTAGATGTAACATCAATTTTACGGAGTCTATTTAACTCTTGTCTCCGGAACGAGTGCCAGGGAGCTCTAACTCCGTACCTCGTATGTTCACCTCACCGTGAGTAACGCTCGCATGAGAAAACCAAAACATATTCTGGGGTAGATGCAACCAAGGTGTGACCAAATCTACCACTCTATTTTAGAGAATATGGTCTCGGCTCGCAATTTGATGCTTCCAAGACGCGGCATCGAAGGACGAGAGGTCTACGCAAAGGCAAAGCTCCAGATAGGCCTAATGGGACTTTTGCTCACGCGGCTCAGAATGTACATAAAGGTTTGTCCCCGCGGGGAAGGGGAGTTTTGCTTATGCAACTAGAGACCTGGTGCAAGGTTCCAGTCCCCGGCGCTAGCTTTTGTTCAACGTTGCTCTGTCCCGACCAGAATTGGGTTTAGCGGTTGACCGTCCTCCAGCACAAAATGTGTTCTGAGCAAGTTCAACCACGTCCTCAGACGAGGAGACGATGCGTCTCTTGGGTTTATAAATAGGGAAAGACTCGATCACTTCAACTCGGATTCAATATCACTTAAACCATCTTTTGGGTGGCCGTCCTACTTCTATACCCATCTTATTATCATCATACTTTTACAGGATGGCTGTCCTTATTTCGCCTGACAACAAAGGCGTGAACTCCTTGCATGTCGAAGATGGCCAACCGCCGTTGGCCAACCAAGACGAGGAGCTCGCAGAAGACCTGAAGCGAATCAGGGAGTATGCGACTCTGGCTACAAACGATGAGCACAACACAACGTTCATCGAGGGCATTAAGCGGTACCCCAAGGCCATTGCCTGGTCGGCCCTCATCAGTCTGTGCATCATCATGGACGGCTACGACACGGCCCTGATGGCCAGTCTGTTCGGCTTCCCGGCGTTCCAAAAGCAGTACGGCTACCAGCTCGGGAACACGGGCAAATACGTCTTGCACGCCGAATGGCAGGTGGCGCTCGGCATGGCGAACCCCGTTGGCAACGTGGTCGGCATCACTCTCAACGGTTATCTGACGGACCGCTTCGGGCACAAGCCCGTCCTCCACGCCGGTCTGTTCGCGCTCATTGGCTTCATCTTCATTCAGTTCTTTTCCACGAGCGTGCAAGTTTTGTTCGTCAGCGAGCTCCTCTGCGGAATCCCATGGGGGATCTTTTCGACCATGGCGCCGGCATTTGCGTCCGAAGTGGTGCCGCTCTCTCTGCGAAGCTACCTCGAAACATGGGTTGTCGTCTGCTGGGGCATCGGGCAGTACATCTCGTACGCCGTCCTCTTCAGCCTCAACGGATGGGACAACCGATGGGCCTACCGCATTCCCTTTGCCATCCAGTGGGTCTGGCCCGTGATCATCATCCCCATTGCCGCGTTCTGTCCCGAGTCGCCATGGTGGCACGTTCGGAAGGGCCACTACGAGAAGGCCGAGAGGTCGGTGATGCGGCTCACCTCGGCGGAGAACAAGGAGGTCGCGCGCGACCAAGCCAAGAAAGCGGTGGCGCTCATGATCGAAACGAACCAACTGGAGGAGCAGACCAAAGAGGAAACGTCGTATCTCTCTTGCTTCCAGGGATCCGACTTGTGGCGGACGGAGATCGGCTGCGTGTCGTGGGGCATTCAAATCATCACCGGCTTCGTGATCCAAAACTACGCCGTCTACTTTTTCCAGCAAGCCGGGCTCAGTGTCAACAACTCCTTCAAGATGACCCTGGGCATGGGCGCCATCCATCTGGTGTGCAACGGGGCTTCGGCCGCGTTGACCGGCAACTACGGTCGACGCACGCTTTTCGTCAACGGCTGCTTCTTCTTGGCGGTGCTGATGCTCGTTCTCGGGTTCCTGGCGCTGGGGCCCCTCAACACCAAGTTTGGGTTTGCGACGTCCGCGGTCTATTTGATCTGGTACGCCGTCTGGTGCCTGACCATTGGCCCTCTGCCGTACATCATCAACGGCGAGGTGTCCTCCACCCGGTTGCGCTCCAAGACGATGGCTCTCGCCCGTGGCACGTACCAGGTCCTCAGCATCATCAACACCGTCGTGGCGCCGTATATCCTCAATCCGGAACAAGCCAACTGGCGAGGCAAAGCTGGGTTCCTCACCGGCGGACTGACCGTTCTGTGTCTTGTTTGGGCCTACTTCCGGCTTCCGGAAACGGGCAGGCGAACATTCGAGGAGTTGGACATTCTTTTCGAGGAGAAAGGCATGACGGCTCGGCATTTTTCCAAGGCTGTTATCCGCCGAGACAACGGGGAAATTGAAGTCAGCGGTCCTCATAAGAGGTAGGCAGATCCGGTTGAAGACAAGGCAGGGGACCTCATCACACTCAAAGGAAGACGTGAAAGCAAAAGAACCAATGATTGTTGTTCGAGAGGAAACGTGCTGGACTTCATGCCAAATCACTCAAATATATACGAGCTTGAGAAATTTTCATAGGAGAGATAGTTCTCATAGAACATTCATCTGTCAGGGGTTTCGCTCATCTTCCAATGCAATGCCTTCGAGCGAAAATAACGTCGACTTCCTGGAGCAGAGATGATTGTCGTTTTTTTTCCTTTGCCCGGTGGAGGGAGAGAGTACGATACAGAGTACGGTCGAATTCGCATAAAATCAAAACGTAGCACTCGTACGTTTTACCAGCACCACTGTTGATCGACACAGGTCGATTCCATAATTTTAGGTAATATTTTGAATTTCAACCAGCATTGGGCCCTTTCATTCGACGTATGAGTGATCCTAACAACCAGTACGGAGTACCTCCTGTACAAATTTCTTGCCTATTTCCGACCCGAATTGGGAACTCTTCCGACTGTTTTCACCTCACGTTTCCAACCGCCCGCAGAACCAAGAAAAACTGGAAAGGCTGACAGTGCGGAGAAGACACAATCTTTATCCAACTCTGGTCAAAACCGGCATGCCTTTCCCGCTACCTTTGAGACCGGTTCTGCGATATTGCTATGGACAAAATCCTCCTTCACATAGTCAATCACACAGGTATTCGCCGGAAAAGAAAGGGTCCAGACTTGGTACCTGTGTGAATTCACCATCAAAATAAGGTTGTTCTTCTACCCACCCTTCCAGCTTTTTATTAAAAGTTCTTCGACTGAGGGTTCCCCCTACATTAGCTGGACCCAGGCACAGCAACACACACCCAAGGCCAAGATGGGCGGAGTGTTTCTGGGGGCAATGAAACAAGTCATGAGCAAGGTGACTTCTCAACAAAGCTTACAAGTGCTGTCTGGACCAGCCTTTTTTTGGACTTCCGCAACTGAGAAACTTAATGGTTTTTATTTCCGTTCCTATTATTTTATGATTTATTGTCCATTGTTCTAGTTGTTATTTGTTTTATTATTGCTATTATTTTACTTCCCTTTTTGTTTGCTGACGTTTTATCAAAAAGCGTAGCTGATGCACATCAAGCATGCTGGAGGCGTTCAACTTTAAAGACACCCAGCTGAGTACACGGCCACCCGATTACAATGGGTCGTAGTCCAAGCTTTATATCGATGTGATGCTGGCCCGAGGATGTGACGCCCGTCCTAATCGGGTTATTGCCAGCGGGGGGGGGGGGGGGGGGGGGAGATAGTTTCAGTGTATTTCGTCTTTGTTATAGTGGAGACCACTCTCTTTTATGTTCTTCGTCTCACGTAAAACGGGGCGTAACGTCAGCTATTTCCCCGAGCTAAAGCCAGACACCCTAAAATACCTGGTCTCTAGCAAGGGACATAGCTTTGCTTCATTTCTAGAAAAGAGTGAATCCTCGCCAGGTGTTGGCGAACACACGATCGTTAACGACACTGTGACACTCTGACATTCACCGCAACTCTTTTGTTTACCGGCAACAAGATGGGAGCCCAAGCTGACACCAGCAAGGCCAACACGGCTGTTGCTGCGACCGCGGCCACGGCCACGGCGAACGGCGCCGCTGCGACAGACACAGCGGTGACCGCACCGCCGCCGGCATTTGTCGAGCTGTTCCAAAAGGTGGAGGCCACCCTCGTGCCTACTAGCCTCGGCGCCGACCGCTGGTACATTGTCGTCATCGCCTGCTTCGCGGCCGGGCCTGACCCGGAGGCCGCCGTCCACCTCTACCGCTACCTGTGCGGCCAGCCGCGCTACCAAACACCCGCCGCCCGGCAGGCGCTCGTGCGCCGCCTCCGCGAGGCCCTCGTCAAGGTCGTGTCCATCGTGGGCGTTTGCAAGCCGCTCGAAGCCATCCTCGCCATCAGCGCCGCCGAGCGGCCCGAGGACAAGGACCACAGCCCGGCCACACGCGAGGGCTGGCAGTGTGACGAGGCCAACCTGGAGCGCGCCATGGTCTGGTACGACAAGATCTACAAGCACAACGCGGCCAACACGCTGGGCCTGTTCGAGGCGCACCAGGATTTCATCTGGCTGTCGAAGCACATTACGTACGGCTTGTACCTGGCGGACCGGCAGGTGCTGGACGACCTCGACACGGAAATGGTGGTCTTTCCGGCGATCATGTCGCAGAACCTCAAGACGGAGACGTGGTGGCACATCCGGGGGACGCGGCGGGTGGGCGTGTCCAAGGCGGACACGCAGGTGCTGTGGGACACAATCAAGGTGATCAACGCGCACTTTGGCGTGACCCTGGACCGGGTGCCAACGGTAGACGAGGTGGAGCACGATGTATAGCAAGACGGAAAGCGTTGGGGTGGACTGTTTCCGTGTTCTATTGGGGTTCTTTTTTTTTTTTTCGTCTTCTTTTGTGCATCATTCGTGGTATAGATCGGAAAAAGCCTGCTGGGCACTGACGGTTGTGTTGACTACACACACAGAGATAGTGCTATTTAAATCGACAATCCACTCTGGACAACCGTTCCCTTAATCGATGATGGCATTGTGTTCTTTTCCTTTCCTTTCTGATCATTGAAAGTACCGCCTTTGCGTGACTTCGCCTTGCCTAGCACAGCCCTCGTGCATCGTCGCTAACCCGTTTCGTCTGTGCACAACACTTTGCTTTGTGAAGACACGTATTACTATTAAATGGTTTTGCAAAGGTCCGTTCTAGATCGTAGCATGGAATACGGCACAGCATTCACACCGACGGATTTCAAATCGCAAATGAAAGTCTGTACTGGGGCTTCTCGGGTTTTCGGCTTTTTCGTCGTTTGGCGACGAAACCCCTGCTGTGTCATTTCAGCTCTCCCAAAGTCACTCAAAGTCACAGGTGCAAACACAAATATACAAGAGGATACGACATACGACGTAAAATGAGACTGCATTCCCGTGGAAAGTCTCACAAGAACTCCCGACTCGTCACACTCCGGCCCAAACATGCTCCTGGCACAGCAATCAACCACACACTGGTTCATATCAACGAAAAGTTTGTCGTCTTGAACTCACACCATATATACTTCACCCTCTAGATGATCGGACATCACAATGATGTTGAAGATAGATAGTATTCAGACTTTTATACATTATTCGCAGGGGCTGTTTGTACGCCGCACTGTATTCATCGCATAAGTAAGACAAAGACACTGCACCGTCCTACGACCGCCCGATCTGGGCGCCACGACACAGAGAACTTCCAAACAAAGCGTACTCGCTGAGAAATGTTGGGAGGGTTACGTCGTAATATTCCAGTGCTTCCGTGGACTTACATCGGAGCGTCTTACAGTACGGCGTTCATTGTACAGAGTCCCCACACCGAAAAAATGGGATGCGGGGAATTGTGGAGAAAGCGACTGGTGCAAAATCCGCGCTGAACCGGCAGGCCGCCAGAATATATGAACTCCAGCTCTCCACACCCTCCGGGGCGACTTGCTCAACTCCCTTCCACCCTTCCATATCCCCCCCCCCCCCCAATCCTTTCCCGCTTTTCCCAATCACAGATTCCTTTCACTTGATACGCCGTATTGCGTATTGCCACCCAACCAGTGCAAGCTGGAACCAAGCGGCCACCATGCAGGCCGTCTGGGGTTCCGAGACCCCCGAAATCGACGAATCCGTGCCGCCCAAACGCCAACGACTGTTCATTGCTCGTCAGGTGAGAGAGAGACAAAAGAGTGGAGTCGAAAACAGAAGAGGGCTGTGCGGTAGAGCGTCCACTTACAGAGAGAACCTCCGCAGGCGTGTGAAACATGCCGTCAGAAGAAGACGCGCTGTGACGGCGGCCACCCGTGCGGGCTGTGCCAGGCGGCCGGCGTCGACTGCAAGTTTGCCGAGCGCAAGGCGACAAAGTGCGTGAGAGGCCTTTCTGTCCCCAGTTCTACGCTGCAGCCGCTGTGTCAGGCCCTGGTATTGTCTTTTGCTTACTCATATACGCGTCCGCCAGGAACGAAGTGTCCCTGGGCATGATATTCAACACACTGCAGCGCATCGAGTCGAAGATCGAACAACAGCAGCAGCAGGGACACAACGACTCGCAACAGTATCTGCCGCAAAAACGCGACCGACATGGCTCCGTGGCGTCGTATGCCGGCGGCGGCGTCCGGTCGCCGTCGGAGGCGGTGCCGCTGCGCCGGCTGAGCACCAACGCGGGATCACCGGACCTGGCATCGCCGTCGGCCAGCGCGCATAGTCGCGATGGCGTTGTCGTTGTCGGGGGCGGCGGCAACAGCAGCAGCAGCGGCATCCACGCTTTGCTGACGGCAACGAGCCCCATACAGCAACAACAACAATACCACGCCGTCCGGACGCCCACGCCGGCCCTCCCACACCACCCGCTTCACCATCACCAAGCCCGGCCGCCGCAGCCGCGGCACGTGCCCGTCATTCAGTATCCCATCCGGCAGCTCGCCCGGTGGCCGGCGGTGCGGGCGGCCATTTTGCCCAAGGACCGGATCCCCGGCGTCGTCAGTGGTGTTGACGACATCTACACCTATGATGCTGCTGTGGCCACCGTCCTCGAACAGAGGCGCCCACCCCTGCCATTGCCCTTGTCGTTGGCCCTGCCCACACCCACCGTACCCACAGCCGTAGCAGCAACCGTGGCGGCAACAACAGCGTCGCCCGGCAACTGGCTCGCCCAGCTGCACATTTCTGTGATCAAGGACCTCGGCGACAGCTACTTCTCCACGTTCAACCTGACCAACCCCGTGCTCGACCGCAAGCTGTTCAGCCAGCACAGCCTGGGCGTGGCCATCAACAGCGCTTTTGGCGTCAACATTGAGAGCTGCGTCGTGCTTGTGACCATGGCGCTGGGCACGCTGGGGCGGCGGTCCCTCCGCGCCGCCGGTTTTGGCGTGCAGGCGTTCGGCGACAAGATCCACCGCGCTGCGGAGGATGCGGCCGTCCGGCATGGCGTCTACGGGGACGAGGAAGACGACCCCTGGGACGATGGCTTGATTTTCTTCAATGAGGCGCGGAAACGGATTGGGTTGCTGGGCTACGACAACAGCCTACAAGCCTGCCAATACCACTTGTTGTGCGGGTAAGTTTTTTTTTTTTTTTTTTTTTTTGCTCTCGCCTTCTTATCTAACTGCTTTTTCACAGCCTGTTCTACTCACAATTGCTGAGGCCCGTCGACTGGTGGGCCACCGTTAGCCGGGCTAGTATCTGCTGCACGAGCTTCTGGGCATGGTAGGTTTTTTTTTTCTAAATTTACTAGCCAAAAAAAAACATTGATATATGTACCTACGTAAAAAATCCGTAACTCACAACAGCCAGCCTCCCGAAAGACTGCGATGAGTGGACCCTCGACATGCAGGCGCGCCTGTTCTGGATCACGGCCATGTTCGAGGCCGTCCTCACCCAGGAACTCGACCTGCCCGTGTCCAACCTGCTCGCCTACGAGGACCGCGTGCCGCTGCCCAAGTTCGTCGCGTTTCCCGGTGTCTCGTCGTTTGTGGCGCTCATGACCACCACGAGCAGCGCCACCACGTCGAGCGGCAGCGGCAGCGGCGGCGGCGGCAGCATCGGTGGCGGCCCCCCCGCCGACGCCCAGGAGGCGGCCGAGCAGCAAGACGCCTTTTGCCACTACCACTTCCTCTCGCAGATCGCCCACCGCATCATCCTGACGCGCCTCTGCGACAGCATGTTCGCCAACCGCACCAAGGCGCTGGCGGCCGGCACGACCGCCGCGGATGCCGCACGCGCCACCACCCTCGCCCGCAGCGACTACCCGCCGCAGGCACTCGAGGACGAGCTGCTGCACCAGCTGGAGCAGTGGCGCTCCCAGCTGCCCGAGTACCTGCAGTGGGTCGATGCCGACATTGACGGCAACGACGATGCCGGGCACCGGGAACGGGACGGCGACAGCACAGTGCCGTGGTACAGCACCGCGCCCATGCGGATTCAACCCACGACGCCGGCCAACATCTTTGTTGTGCCATGGTTGCAGGCACGGTACTGGATCGCGCAGTACCACCTGCGGCGGCCGTTGTTGTAAGTTTGTCTTTTGTCTGTCTTCGCTTTTGTGTCTGTTTGTTTCGTCTTCGACTTTGTGTACGTATTTCCTGACCCAAAACGCAGACACCGGGCGCTGCATCACCCCGACTGGATGACGCCCCACGACTTTGCCAAGTGCCAGGACGCCATCAACTGTGCCATGCGGTGGTGCGCCGTGATCCGGCAACCGATCGAGATCATGGACTGCCTGCCGCTGAAATTTTTTCTTTGCACGCAGTACGTTTTCTTTTCGTCGTCTTTTCATTTTCATCTCCCATTATTCACATCTCATTTTACTACACACGTATCTCACATTGACTGATCGTACAGGTTCTTTGGCTTGCTTCTTCTCTTCCACACGTTTGAAAGCGCCACCGTGCCCGAATTGCGGCAACTGGTGCCCAGCTTCGTGAACGGCTGGCGCCTCTATGCCTTGAGCTTCCTCGAAAAGTGTGCCGTGTCGGCACCATCCGTGGCCCGCGAGTACGAGATTGTCTCCTCCCTCAGCAGCAGCATCCGGGCGCTGAGTATGAAGGGCAGCACCAACAGGAACAGCAACAACAACGACGGCAACGGACTGCGAACGATATGAATGAGAATTTGGATGAATTCCTTCTGGGAGTTTTTTTTTTTCTCCCTCTTGACCAGTGATGCGTTCACGCCTCAAAACCCGTGCCCGTCGAACTGGTCAGCCCGCCGTCCACTACAAGCGTCTGCGCTGTGATGTACCCGGCCGCCTTGTTGCTCGCCAAGAACACGGCGGCGGCGGCCACGTCCCATGCGCTGCCCATCCGTCCCATGGGCACGTTGTGCTGCGTGATCTTGCGGAACGTCGCCTGCTCGCCCGGGTCCGCGCTGCCCGCCATCCGCGCCACCAGCGGCGTGTACATCAGCCCCGGCGCCACCGCGTTCACCCGCACGCCCCGCTGCGCGTACAGGCAGCCCGTCACCCGCGTCAGGTGCACCACGGCCGCCTTGGCCGCGTTGTACGCGACCTGCGGCTTGCCCAGGAACCGCAGGCCCGCAATCGACGCGTTGTTCACCACCACCCCGCCGCCTTGCTGGCGTTCCAGGATCGGCAGCACGGCGTGCATGCTGAGGTACACGCTCTTGAGGTTCAGGCTGATCTGCGCGTCCCACACGGCCTCAGGCAGCGACGCCGGGTCGCCCGCCGCCGTGGCGCCGACGTTGTTGACGAGGATGTCGATGCGGCCGTGCGCGGCCATGCAGGCGTCGACGAGCGCGTTGACGTCGGCGGCCTGTGTCACGTCGGCGCGCACGACGTCGACGCGCGCGCCCGGGTGCGCCGCCCGCACGCGGGCCACCGTGTGCTCGGCGGCGGCGAGGTCAATGTCGCAGCCGAACAGGTGGACGCCGTTGTGCGCGAGCATCCAGGCGATGGCGGCGCCGTTGCCCCAGCAGCTGTCGTCTTTGTCGTCGCCCTGGGCGCCGGGGATCGGGGCTTGGCCAATGCCCAAGACGAGGGCGACCTTGCCCTTGAGGTCGGGGTAGATTGGGTGGTCGTCGGCCATGGTTTGGAGAATAGGGTTTGCTGGGCAAAAAAAACTCTGCTCGCAATACACCGGAACGCTCGGATGGAAAGTTGAAAGATTGTCACGTCAACTGCACTCAAAAGGGGCAAGACGTCGTTTGTAAGGGATGGAATGTGTACAATATAGGCGGCGCTACGGCGCCCGAAACACCTCCGGCACAACCAAGAGAGTGGCCTTCAGTTACTTGATATCACTTTGAACAGCCTTTCTTGGCACGCTGATCACGCCGAGAACCGCAACCACAAACAAGACAACTACGACGTACTCCAATTCTTGTGTCCCCGCGTGCATTACACCGTCCAAATGTGTTCGTATATTCTTCTCCGTATACTACTTCGTAATGAATTTGCGGCGCCGCATATCCTCGTGACAAAACCCCACACAGAAAACTACAACAACGGACTTCATACGGAGTACGGACGTACATACACAAGCCAAAGACGGTGACACGGTTCATCGTACGATGGAGTAGGACGGCCGGGGTTCTGCACCGTCCAACCTCCATCGGTACTAGGGGGCCCAAACTAGTTCACTGCCCGTGGAGCTGCCCGGGGATAGTTGGTCATTCCCGGCGGAGAAGCTAATGTACCGCCTGACACTGTGTCGTAGCGGCCTCGTTCTCCAAGGATATACGGGGCCTCCGCGTCAGAACGGACCTGGCCAAGGCTCCCCGGCCATTTTATGTGCGGGGAGAGCGGATATTCACAAGCCATGGGGAGGAGAGGGGGGGAGAAAGCCCTTGTCCCTAGTCAAGTACGAGTAATAACAACCTTCGAGGATCTGAACAAGCCACCCACCAAAATTGCTTCGTACAGAGAGCGGACGACACGTTCTTTCGTGGCATCAGAAAGAGAAAGGCTGTTTAGCATCGGCTGGGTGGACGAAGAGACCCGGAGGCATCGTGGGTGTTTGTACGCAATATCTTTCGTGTGTCGTGATAAGATAGAAGCTTCCAGTTGTCGTACCCCATGTGAGATGCCAGTGACTTCCACAAGTTCGACCAAAGGGCCAGGGAGGGTTACGGTGAAGAGGCCAACAGCCGAAGCGCGACGCGGCATATTGCTTCTGGCGTCGCTTTCGGAACCCCCAGTCTCGGTCTTCTTCCGTCAGGCCTACCGGGATACCTGTCTCCGCGTCGGCCTTTCTTTTGCGGGAGGAGGGGGTGCGGACAATCGTTATCACCATCACATTGAATGGTTTGTGTTGTCTTCCCTTTTGATGAGTTCTTTTCTTTTCTCACCCCCCCCCCCCCCGGTCTTCCCGCCCTGCCATCTCTCTTTCTTTAATTTGCCCGTATCCCGATCAATACCCCATGGGGAACCAAGTGAACCAGCGTGTGGTTGTACGCGGACAGCGTTGCCAACTCTCGACAAGGCATAGCGGCACACCGGATGCGTAAAGAGACGACGAGTTGTGTTCTTTTGTTCCATCGACTTTCATCATACGACACACCGTCGTGCTGTTCCTTAGGGCCTTGTGCTGCATACCGTGGGCCTTACAAAGTAGCAGCTGTTTTTATTTGTTTTTATTTTCATCATTTTATTTGTCCGTGTTCAGCTGCATCCTTGCCGGTTTATTCGTTGTACGACGACACCGTTTCTTTGTCATGTCCGTGTTGCGTGTTGACTATAAACCAAAAGAAAAAAGAAGGAAACAAAAAGCCACCTCCGCACATTTTCTCTCGCTTCGTGTCCACCCCCCTTGTCTGTTTCCCCATCAAGCTAATTTGGTGTGCTTTTGGCCATCTTGCTTTTTCTTCTTTTTATTCCCCAGACAAACTGGGCAGGCATTTTGGTCTTTATAAAAACACGGACCCATTCAAATTTGTATCTCTTCGTTTTCCCCGTCTTCTCTCTGCTTCTCCATTTTGTTCTTGTTTCTTCGTTTCTTCTTTTTTGTTTTTGTTTTCTTCCTTTTCATCCCCCAAGCCATATTTTTTTTTTATTCTTCTCTTCCACAGTCAAGCCCAACAATGTCCAGCTCTGAAGAAAAGGTTGATTCGATCACCAACCACGGTACGGCCGTCGACATGGTGGAGCAGGGCAAGCCCGAGGAATATACCGATGGCCCTGTCCTCACCGAAGAGGAGAAGATCATGGAGAAGCGGTGCGTCAGGTTCTCGACCCAAGAAAGGAATGAAATGAAATAAAAAACCCCTTTCCTAATGCAAACCAGCATCGTCCGCAAGATCGACTTCCGCCTCTTACCAACCACAGCCTTGATCTACTTGTTGTGTTATATTGACCGGTCGAATATTGGTGAGCAATTCCTTTTCTCTTTCTTTGTGTTTTCTTTTCTATGTCTGCGCTTTTCTTTTTTCTCTTTTGATCTCGTTGCTGACTCTTCAGGCAATGCCAAAATTCTCAACTCGGACACCAACGATGACATCCTACAAACCAACCACATGACCGACTACCAATACACGGTCGCGCTCATGCTGTTTCTCGTCGCGTACAGCATTTTCGAGGCGCCCAGCAACCTCATGATCAAGATTGCCAGCCCGCGGCTCTGGTTGGGTTTCCTCGTGGTTGGTTTCGGCGCCTTCTGCGCCGGCATCGGCGGCACCAAGAACGCTGCCGGTGTGACAGCCCTGCGCTTCTTTCTCGGCGCCGCCGAGGCCGGCATCTTCCCCGGCATGATCTACTACTTCAGTTTCTGGTACCGCATCGAAGAGCGGGCGGCGCGGATTGCCTCGTTCATGTGCAGTGCCACACTGTCCGGCGCGTTTGGCGGGTGGGTTTTTGATATCTCCCTTCTACCTTTCTTTTGTTTCGTTCCGTTTCGTTTCGTTTCGTAGCTTTCTGCAGCGTTGCTGACACTTTCTATCCCCCAGCTGCATTGCCTATGGTGTCGGCCATATGAACGGTTCGGGTGGCCTGGAGGCTTGGCGGTGGCTGTTTATTTTTGAGGGTCTTCCATCTGGTATGTTTGATCGAACGCGGTTTTGCCGTTCGCTTTTTGGGGGGATCAGAAAGAAAAGAAAAAAAAAAAAATTGGCTGCTAACATTGACCAGTGATCCTGGGCTTCTTGGTCATGCTCCTGCTGCCCAACTACCCCGAGGAAGTGAAGTGGTTGACCCCCGAGGAGAAGGACCTGGAACGGCGCCGCCTCGGCATGCACGGCAACGCCATCGAGGAGAAGATCAACTGGAAGGACGCCCGCGCCGTGTTGCTGGATGGCCGCATGTGGCTGCACTATGCCGCCTACGGCGCCGCCGGTTGCGGCGTGTCTTCGCTCTCGCTGTTTGCGCCCACCATCGTGCAGGGTCTCGGCTACAAGGATCTGCAGGCGCAGCTCTACACCGTGCCGCCGTACGCCGTGGCCTACGTCTTCACGCTGGGCGTATCCTACATTTCCGACAAGACCAAGCAGCGCGGCCTAGCCGCCGGCTTGTCGTTTCTGCTCGGCTCCGTGTCCTACATTGCATTGGGTCAGTTGTTTCCATTGTCTTTCCTTTCACAGTTGACGTCCCTCGCTAACCGATGTAGCCGCCCTCCCCGGCACATCCTTCCATTCCCGCTATGGTCTGCTGTGCCTGGCCACCAGCGGCGTGTTCGGCGGCCTGCCGCCCCTCTGTGCGTGGGTCGGCGACAACTCCCGCACAACGACCGCCGGCGCCCTCTCCACGGGTCTCAACATCGCCATGTCCGGTCCCGGCCAGATTGTTGGTGTGTGGATTTACCGGGCACAGGACAAGCCCATCTACCGCCTGGGCCACGGTGTCAACGCCGGCATGCTGATGCTGGCCGTCATCATCAGCTTCACCCTGACCGTTCACTACCGCTTGAAAAACCGCAAGCTTGCTGGCACCAACGAGCAGCGGTGGTCTGTGTAAGAAGGGCGGGCGGACAAAAAGAAGGTAGCAGCCCATGCAGATTTTTTCGTAGTTACGAAATACGAATTTATGGTGGAAAAGAAGGTCATGACTGAAGGGGCAGTACAAAATCGAATACCACGTATATGATTATTGCAACAGCGAATTGTACATTTTCTTTTTTTTTTTCCTATTTACGTGATAATTTACGCAACAAGAATGGACACGTTTTGCCAGCGAACTTTGTATCTTCAAAATAGAAGCATTCTTCCCGAACAGACGATCAAGATGCACGTTCTTGGCAAAACGTGGAAAATGCATATCGTTTGTCTTGCATGCGGCCGTGATACAACAAGAAACCCAGCGTTTTGGTCGTGCCATGCTGATCGTCGATTCTCGAAGCATTATTGTACGAAACCATGCACCAGTCAGTATCACGTACACCGCAATATTTGAGGCCCAAGGGGTCAAAGAAAAGAATCCCCTATGCCGCGAGAGTGACAACATAGACCAACCCCTTCATCTGAGAGAACTAGTTGTAAGGGTGGGTAGTAGACGCAGCACGACGACATACTTTTCCATCTCATATTCAGTGATAGGTCGAACTCGAACGCATGATACGACGCTGACACCCCACTGCCCGTCGTTCACAGTCCTCCGCCGATCTGCCAACATATTCCGGTTCACCGTTTAGAAACACCCAGAAATAAACGCGTTTTTTTCTTCTAATTTTTTTTCTTCTAATTTTTTTTCTTTTTTTCTTCTCTTCTTTGGTAAATTCCAGTGTCAAAAGAAGCTTTTTCCAGGTTCTTAAACTCTGAAAACGTGCCTACAAAGAGCAAGAAGAGAACCATCGCCACCGGGAAATGGCGAAAGAAGGCGGGAAAAGGACGAATACAACTTCATTGCATACAATACCACGTAGGGTTGCTTCGTCGATCGTCGTCCTTCATCAGCCTACGCGGCTCCGCTGGCTTGTGCAGTCCCACCCAATTTTCTCCCCACACCCCCCTTTCTCCCCCACACCTTCCTCCCTCTTGCAACGGGGCGACTTGACCGCCTCCGGGCTTTCAGTCCGTCTAGGAAGGTGGAGCATCTGGGTTCTCCGCACGAACGAAAGAGGGGGCGGGTTGTTGACTCCGCAGAGACGTGCTTTGCACAGTGCCGTTATGGTGTATGTTGAATGCTGTGGGCTGCTGCTGGTCGCTCCTTCCGCAGGAGCCCGAGAACCGGGTTCGGCAGGAGGCACTACATATGTCACGATGGAACGTCTGCCGCAGATAAACGCACAGCCTTACATGTTCGCCGTCGTCTCCAACCATTTCCGTGATCTTTGCAGCGTGACGGCTTGATCGAATTTGTGTCCCGCGGTCTCCGTTGTGTCCCCCTTACCATTCCTCCCCCCCCCCCCCCCCCAATTCTCTTCGATAGCCACCATGCCGCCGGTCAACGTTGACATCGACCCCCGTGTCCTGGAAAAGGCTGCCGGCAAGACCGTCGTCATCACCGGCGCTGCTGGCGGCATCGGCGCGGCAACGGTTGCGCTCTTCAACCGGCATGGCGCCAACGTCGTCGTTGCCGACCTCGCATTTGCGCAGGCCGCCGCCGAGGCGCTCATCTCGACGCTCGCCCACCCGGACCGCGCCCTGTTTGTGCCCGTGGACATCCTGCAGTGGGCCGACATGCAAAACCTGTTCAAGCAGGCCGTGGCCAAGTTTGGCCGTGTAGACGTGGTCGTCGCCAACGCCGGCATCATGGAGACGGCGCCCGTGCTGGACATGGACGCCGTCGACGCAAACGGCGACCTTGTCGAAAGCCGCGAGGCCTTCAAGGTGCTGGACGTCAACATCAAGGGGACGCTAAACAGTATGTTTGTGGTTGTGATTTGTGGTCAGCTCGTCCGTTGTTCTGGGGAAAAGCTAACCAACAAGCGATCCGCTTGGCCATGCACAGCATGCGCGCAACCGGCGGCGGCTCCATTGTGCTGGTCGCATCGACGTCGGGCTACTTTGGGGGCACCAGCGTGGCCGCCTACGTCGCGTCCAAGCACGGTGTCATCGGCCTGCTGCGGTCGTGCCAGACCTCGGCCGCCAAGTACGGCGTCCGTTTGAACGCCGTGGCGCCCTTTTTCACGCCGACCCACATCACAGCTAGCTACGCCGCCGCGTGGAAGGAAGCCGGCCTTGAGGCGAACACGGCCGAGGACGTCGGGGCGGTCATCATGCAGACGTCGTTGGACGAGGCGAACAAGGGGACGTGCGTTTTGGTGAGTCAAAGAAGTGTTTCTCTGCATCCCCGCGGCCCGACCGACTACCAAGACGACTACTTGACCTGGCCGCTGACAATGCCCACAAACAGGCATGCGGGAGCATTCGCCGGGAACTGGAGCGCACGCGCGCCCAACTCACAACCCAGTGGATGGGCGAGGACGTCACGACGCTGATGGCCAAGGCCGGTCAGCTGTTTGACCGTCTAGGCGGCTACCCGCTCCCCAAAAAAAAGGCGTAGGGGAATTTTTCACAAACCATACATAGACCATCACAGAGCAACATTAGACTATCACGGACAGTGTCTCCAAGGCGTGCCATCACACGGGCACGCGAAAGGTATTTATTTAGTGGTACAGAAAGACGGCGGCATAGGCAAAGAAAAGCGAAAAACAAAAAGAAAAGAAAAAAAAGAAAAAGAACACGGCAGCAATCCCCAGGCGGCGCAGAGAAAGACAGAAGTTTGTCAGAGAATCAAAACCAGCCAAAAACTAGAGCAGCATGGTCCAATACCCATTTCCCGACCAGAGCAAACAGATTTCGCTATACGGACAGAACAATGCCAAAAAAAGAAGAAAAAAAGAATACAAAAGACGGTTGTCGGCAAAAAAAAAAAAAAAAAAAAAAAAAACCCATGGCCCAGCCTTTCAACAGTGTGCATCCAACACTTTAGCCTCATCAAGTGGAATTGATTCGGGGGGGATGTACACGACTTCCGCATTGTAGTCGTGTATCTGTTTCATCAATTCGTGAGGTTCACCATAGCCTTGGGCCTCGCCCCATCGGCTCTTAAGCCAGCCTCTGAAAGCAGCCCTATTTCGACGGTAGGCCACGGGGACCCAGCTGCCAAAGCTCTCGCACGTGTTGTTCCAGTATTCGTGCATGGGATTTCCCGGCAGAGTTGGCCTCAGGCTCCTCTGGTATTTCGGGCGCATGTAGGGAGAATCCAGGACGTAGGAAATGTTGAAATCAATGATGTAGACGCCTGGTACGTCTCCTGTCGCCGACGTGGAAGTTGCAGGAGGTTCCGCGTCGACCACAAGAACATTCCTGGGCTCGAAGTCGTTGTGCAAAAGGCCGTGGAAGACCAGTTTGGATTCGCTCTCTATCGCCTTTGCAAGAACTTCCAGGCGCCATGCGTACGGAAAGTCGTTGACCTTGTTCGTTTGCAAGTACGAGTACATGCTGGTGCCCCGGATCCACTCTGTCAAGATCATGCGCACCGGGCGCGACGTTGGGTAGTCCTTTCCGCCACCAACCTGTGCCGAGTCCGTCGGACGAACCGACGGAATGGGCGCGTCGAACGTCCAGGAGCCAAAGTATTTGGGTGTGTAGCGGCCGTCCACGCCAGCTTGGGAAAGGTGCTCGTAGGCTGCACATTCGCAGCTGTAGTGGGCGTCTGCTGCGTACGTGGTGTCCAGCGGCGCGCCACCCCACTCACGGGAGGGGTAGTAGAGAGCATCGTAGATCTTGGCCACATAGAAAGTCTCGCCCGCATCGTCGTCCAGGCGGCAGCGGACGATCTGGGCGCCGTGCTCCTCTCGGCAGGCAATTTCATCGACGACGTGCAAGGTACGGACAGAACCATCCGGGTGCGGAGGAAACTGGGACTCCTGTGGAGGGAACCGGACACACCAGTCGGTTTGCGAGTCGTTGGGATAGTCCAAGCGGTCGGCCTCCGGCCGGCTCGCGTCGGGCGAGTACCTACGCCCGAAAGGCGGGAGGGGTACGTGTCGTCGGATGGAGAGAGCATTGCCGGCCCGGTACAGGAATGCGGGCTTGCGCGGGTCCTCGGGGAGTTCCCAAGGAATCATCCAACGTGGCAATTTGCCAGCTGGTCGTGATTTTTGCATGGCTTTTGGGTAGAATATCGCGAACAGAGGCCGTCAGAGCACACAGGAGTCGCGTTGAGCGCTGTTGTGGTCGTCGTCTTGCTTGAAACGAGGTTTTTCTTTTTTTTTTTTTGGATGATTTTTTTTTAGAAAGAAGAGGGCGCTCAGGAACAGATGAGATGAGAAAGAAAAAAAAAAAGAAGAAAACGAAAGGCTTGTATAAACAGCTATAAAAAAGAAAAGAAAGAGAAATCGTTAATCAAAAACATGGAAATGGAAATCGTAGGATGTGAAATTGAATGCGGGCGCCAATGCGACGGGGACAAAGGGACGTTGCATGTATTCACTTGTTTCCTTCTAATGAAGGAGCCTTGTTCACAAGGCTGGAAAATGGGCAAAAGCGCGTTTACGTAACCACCACCCCTCTCAGGAGCTTTGATGAAGATGGTCCTGGAAGCGCCCACAGTTTCATCACACCATTCACTGAATCCCTACCAGTCAAATATTCAGACCAATGAAAAACAGCACTCAATTGCCTTCACCTGATAATCGAGACAGAATAAATTCCTTCAGGATCGCTGCGGCCGCGACCATAGTAGCACCCCATTCTGTTATTTTTTACTATTTTTGGCCCATCCTCAAGAAAAATCAAGGGTCTTTCGAGCGGAACCCTGCCAACCGTAGCAAATTGGCTGCCAAAAGACTACGCAAAGGAGTTTACGCGCCCATTTCCTCGCAAGGATTTTCGGTGCATCCACCAGGCTGGATGGACTGGCCTTGGGACTGTCTCAAAGGCTGCCTTTTTTCACTGGGGTTTTTCCGGTCATTGGGCTGTTTACCATGGACCACGTTAATGACCTGTCTTTCTCGGCCCCTGATATCATTCCAAGAAGCACGTTTCATCCTTTTGGTGTGGAAGCCATCCCACAACGTTACGGGTACGAACGCATTGGATGAGATACGTATACCGTATTCTAGGCGCGCGCTTTTGGGTTTTATTTTTATTTTTAATTTTCATTTATTTTTAGGCTATTGTCAACAGGCCTAAGATCCAAACTGAAGACAACATCTTTCTTTTCTTACGTAGCATTCAGTCCTTCCTCGATGGCCAATGCCATATTGGAGGTGCATGTGATCCGCATATCTCATGGTTACCAGGAGTCTTATCCAGAGCTCTGCCTTGACTGCATTTTGTTATAAATCAAGCGATCTTCCACCTAGCTTCTCATCCATTCTCGTTGATGTCTCTCTTTTGCTTCTCACTTTGCTTTTTAAAATTTTCTCACATTCAAGTCACATCCCGTTCACGAATGGTAATATCCAATTTGTCACATTCTTTTGAGTTTTGCTATTATCCGCTCACGTCATTCTTGTTTCATAGTCCTCATACGTCTCCTCCTCATGCCCATAAATACCTCCCTCTGACCCGTTCGTTTCTTTGCTTTCACTTCACTTTGTCTCGCATCTTCGAGCCTGGTTTTTTCTGCTCTTTTTTGTTTGTTTGTTTGTTTGTTTCTTCTCTCCATTCTTTCACGCATCCCTTGTTCACTCACAAACTCGACGATGCCTCTGACCCTGGACTCCTTCGATCGTTCTATTCCCGTTGCGGATTTTTTTCAAGTGAACGATCCAAGCCCGGCTGCAGTAGTATCTGGATCGTCAACAAGAGCCGCCGAACCTCCGGGCATTGCCTTGCCCGTTCCTTTCAGGGCTTGGAACAGCCTGGCAGACGACATTCTCAACAACCCTTCCGTCCGCAACCGGCTCGCTGGGTCATATCTTCCTTCTTGGGAGGAAGGACGGTACTTTGGCGTGGAGGGCGATGTCGTCGACGCATCCTGCTTGCAACTGACAAACCCCGTGGACCTCGTTCTGTCTGCTCGTCATCGCCACAAAACGCTTATTTTGAACCAGCATTCCGTCAACAACCAGGAAGCCCGTGCTGACCGAATCCGGTATAAGCGTTCTGATCCGGCGATGCCGAACGAGTTCATTCTGTCCGGTACCGGCACCATTGCGATTCTCGACTACAAGCGGGCCGGTGTCATCCGGCCTTACGAGTTCGCTGAGGCCAGCGTGAGCCAGTCTTATTTCAACCAAATGACGGACACCGCCACCTATGCATCTTTCAGTTTCGAGTCCAATTCTTCCATAATAATGCGGCAGGCAGTCCATTATGCGAATAGCTACAACACAAGATTTGTGGCCTTCTTCGACTGGACGTGTTTGCTTCTCATCGTCCTGGACGATTTGGAAGAGAACCTCGGCGGCGAATACTGCTACATTACCCTCGTCACAGAAAGGGCACAGATGCGGAGGGCGCTGCTGGGCTTTCTCGAGGGCGCATACCAGATTTGCGCCGGACACAAAGCCAACTTCGACGACCTTCTCCCCAATTACAGCATAAAAAAAAAAGACGGCACGAGAAAGCATATGGGGCCTTCGAGCGGTGGCAGCGGTAGTGGCGGCGGCAGTGGCGGCAGGCAGCACGGGCGCCGAGGCATTCCCGGTCGTTAGGGTCTCGTCTTTGTTCACTAGTTTTTCGGTAGAAGTTTTTGTCTGGCTCCTTGCAGTTATTTGCGGTGGATTATGCGCGGTGGTCATTTCTGCTGACTAGGGGGGTTGTTTTTTCCTTTTTTCTTTTTTTTTTCTACTTCGGATCTACGTTCTGCTTTCATTTGCTATGGCCCTCTTCGATAGAGTAATGACATGGAAAAATATACCAGAAAGATCCTCCCAACGTGTTCCTGGATGTGTCTGAAAGACTGTAAAAATGGCAGAAGAATGAATGTTTAAAAAATCCAATAAAAATGATAAAAAAAAAATCAAATAAAAATACTCCATCGTAAAAACATACTTGTAATGACGTCTTCAGATTTCCATGGATCTCAAGTCCTGCATATGGAAGAAACCGTTTGGAGTATCAGAGGGCCGTAAGTACGGAGGGTGAATCCACAGACATGGACCGAACACATCAGGTGGTGATGAGCAATATATATAAACTGCATTGGAGCTGCCTTTGTAATCACACCAAGAGTTCATTGCCCTTTGTATCTGTCTCGTAGGCGGTTTTCAACGGTTCCTAACTGGCCGCTAAGGTCGGATGGGTCCGTTTCTATTGGGTGTGGATCCGCGCAGTTGTCTAGGACGGGATGTCGCCATTGAGCCCTAATCTTTTGAGGCAATTTGCACGATTACCCACACAACATCTGCGCAGAAGGACGCGCGAACCATGAGGATGGACTGCATTCGCACTACGGAATCCCGAATCCGGCACGTAGAGCAAATCTATAAATCGCCGACGCACAACGAAGTGCACAATAGAGGAAAAGTGCCGCCTCTACGACTGGTTAGAATTTCACGGTCGTCATGAGGCCGGACCCGATCGAGGTTTCGGCGGCAGGGCGGCACGATGCCGAAGACGCGCCGGATGAGGGTCTCACCGAGGCCGAGAAGATCCTCGGAAACGAGGCGCGGGTCGTTGACCCTGCCGTGGAGCGACGCGTGCTGTGGAAGATTGATGCCTTCTTGATGCCGGCCATGATGATAGGTTCGTCGAGAGCCATGTTTATTGCATGACTTGTTCTGGACCCAGTTGACTGACAGATTCTTTGACAGGATACGGACTGGTGTACTACGACAAGGTGAGCAGGTTTTTATTTTGTTTTTTGTTTTTTATTATTTTTTTATCATTTTCTTTGTCCACTTGGACGTGCAGCGCTGAGAGCCCCGAGAATAGGCCATCCTAGGGAGCGCAGCCCTCTTTGGAATGACCACGGAGCTTCAGCTCTCGGTGACGGACCACTCGACCACGCCGCCCACGACCGACACGTCCAGGCTCAGCTGGGCCACGTCCATCTTTTATTTCGGCCAGCTCATCGGCTCCTACCCCATGGCGTACACGCTGCAGCACTTTCGGCTGCGCAACATCTTGGGCCCGTCCGTGTTCACCTGGGCCGTCATATGCGGTGCCACGGCCGGCGTGAAAAGCTGGAAGGGGCTTCTCGTCCAGCGATTCTTTCTCGGTACGTGCCGTTTTTTTTCGTGTCTGGTGTGCCGGGCACCTGTTGTACCGTGCCAACGTTCCTGTGATGGGGGTGTGCTCTGACCCATCTCGCTTCGCCCACCAGGGTTTACCGAGTCCGTGATCCCAACGGCGTGCATGACCATCGTCAGCGGGTACTATACGCAGGCCGAGCAGGCGTCGCGGCAGAGCTGGTGGTTCTCCGGCACCGGCTGGTTCACCGTGATTGGGAGCGCCCTCAACTACGGGTTTGCGCAGATCCACGGCGGCAGCCTGCACTCGTGGCAGTACCTCTACGTGCTCGCCGCCGGGCTGACGGCCCTTTTCGGTGTCTGGTGCTTTGCGCTGCCCAACTCGGCCCTCAACGCCTGGTTCCTGACCGAGGAGGAGCGCGTCGTCGCGGTGGAGCGCTTGCGGGTCGGCCAGACGGGCGTGCGAAACCAGGAAATCAAGATCGCGCAAATCAAAGAAGCCGCCCTCGACGCCAAGGTCTGGCTCGTGGCCTTGATGATGGCCTCTGCGTACGTGATCTCCATTTGCATCCCCTCTGTTTTTCGTGGCATATACATTCTATCGGGGGTCGAATCGTGTCAGCCGGTTTTTCTAATTGTTGCCCAAACAGGTACACGGTCAACGGAGCTGTCTCTGGTTTTGGGCCGTTGATCGTTTCGACGTTCGGCTATTCCTCGCTCCAAAGCATCCTCTTCCAGTTTCCGCTGGGTTCCGTGTGCGCCGTTGGCATCCCGCTGGCGGGCTGGGTGTGCTCCCGAATCCCCAACATCCGCATCCCGCTCCTGCTGGCGTGCTGCCTCCCCGTCATTGCCGGGTTTGTCACGATCTGGAAATCCGAATGGGGCTACCAGCCGGTGGCGCCCGTCGTGGGCTACTCGCTGGTTGGCTTCTTCGGCCCCGTGGTCAGTCTGACGGTTGCGCTGGGCGCGTCGAACGTTGCGGGCGAGACGAAGAAGAGCTTCATGGCGGCTGCGGTCTTTGTCGCATACTGCGTCGGCAACATTGTTGGGCCGCAACTGGTGCGCAGCGAATCAAAGAACCGCCACTATCCCCAGCTGTGGACTGGCCTGATTATCTGGTGAGTTTTGCACGTCGGGTAGTTGCAGCCCAGCCGACGGCGGCGTCTGCTTCATCTCACTCTCTCTTTCTCTTCATTTTTTTACCTCTGCTGCCGGCGCGGAATCTCCATCGCTAACTTCACGCAAAGCTACTGCATCACCATCCTGTCTGCTTCGACCCTCTATGTTTTACTACGACGGGAAAATCAACGGCGGAGCCGTCTCGACTCGGATCCTCACGAGCGAGATAGGCTGGCTTTCAAGGACTTGACGGACAAGCAGAATAAATATTTTCGCTACGCCCTGTAGCATAGATGAGACAAATAGGTTGAAGGTCTCCCTTTTTCTTTCCCTTTCTCTTTTCAAATTTCTTTCACTTCACTTAGGGGCTCCATGCTTAATTCTAAAAACTCAGACCAGAAAAAGGTCCCGAAGACACCCTGCTCACGTCCACGTTTATGGCTTGCAAATCAAGGACCGTGAATTGTATAATTTACTTTGACTTTGTAGTCGAAATGAGTTTTCACCAAATTCCCATTGACGCAAGACTTTTCTGGGAGCAAAAACCGAAAAGAGAGCCTCAATGCATTGATCTTCCACTAATTATGATCAAACAATAAAATCATCCTAAAATCATTGTCTTGGAGCATTCATCTTACAGAGAAAAAATGCGTAAAAGATTCGCTTTTACTATACAAAGTTCACGACAAAAGCTGAACACATACGGAGGCTTGTTGCATCTTTCGAGGTAATGTTAGCTATACAAAGGTTTAAACGTGGTGTGAGTATTGCACTCCTGTCCATGATATAGAGCATCATTACATTATAACGCGGATTAATGCTAATCATACTGTCTTTGTAGTTTAGACAATGTACAATGTTCAAAAGTAAAAAACTTATATTAACACACGAACAAAGTAAGCTAGAACAAAGAGAAGTCATTGATATTTCCAGCTCTGTTGAAGTTGACATTGTTAGTTTGATTTTTGATCTTTGATTTTTTTTGTTCAAGAAAAATTGCTTTGTCCAGATACGGTAGCAAATGTTCTCTTGTTCTTTGAGAGTTACAACGTTCATGATTTGTTTGTGAACTCTCTTTGTCGAAATAAAATTGCCTTGCTTTTTTTCGATCAACACCTGTTCATGGGAACAATGAATTAATTCTTGTTCGCGGCACGGACAGAGCCTTCTTTTCATCATCTTGCAGTTCATACCTGAACGAAGCCCTTGGGCCATGGCTGCCAAAAAAGTATATATATCTCTGCGAGAACGCTTCGGTAGGATTTGGTTTTGAAGGACTTCCCCAACCACCACACACTCGATCGACAAGCTTTCGCAAGAGTCACCAGCAGCTCACGCAACTACCCAGCTTCTACCTGCCATTTTCACACTGACAACCACCAACGCGTTCCACAACGAGAAGAAGACGGAGAACCATCATAATGGAGACAAATGACGCAAACGGCATTGATGGTGTCCGGCTCCGTGGCCGTCTCGCTGAGAGCGATACTTCGAGCATCGCTAGCAGCGAGGGCCACCGCGATCACCGCGAACACAGCAGCATGGACGGTGACGACGAGGGCGAGCCGGAAGAGCCGGAAGCCGCTGGGCCGCCCCCGCGCCCTTTGCTGGATCCCGCTTCGGAGGACGAAGCGTCTTTTCACCCCAGCGACACCGACTCGTCTGACAACCTCCCCGTAGGTGACGCGCAGGACCTGTTGGTCGGCAACATGAATTTCGACGCGTATGAGGGTCTCATCACCGCCGTGCGGGGCTGGATTGTTGTGTTCCGCCTGTTCAGCACCGTATACGCAGCGCACACTGACCACCCGCTTCTCGCAGAACAGCTTAACACGGCGACGCATGCGGTGGACGCGCTGACTGGCGTCGAGATCAGTCTGATGGCGAATATGCTGGCCAACGAGCACGGGAACTTGCCTGAGGAACTCCGAGAGTCCGACACCCGGTTGTTCAACCTTTTTTACGGTCGGGACTCTGCCCGGTATGGAATCAACTTGGGCTTTGAGCTGCTCAAAGAGAGCGCCGCTGTGATTCAGGAATCCGACTCCCAGGACACCGTCCTGAGCCGAATGGATCAAATGGGGATTTGGGCTCGTACTGTATGCTTCCACGTTGATGATTTGCGCAAGTTGCAGTAAGAAAGAAAGCTAACACCTTGGTCACCAGGTTACGGACCTTCACACTCGCGTTTCATCTACTCGGAAAAAAGAAAGGGAAGTAAACTGACAGATCGAGTCTCACAACCTTCACTCCCCTATCCGAAAGCAGATTTTTTTTTTTTTTCATCGTTGTTCTACAGTTTCTTTTGCTTTATTCTGTCAACAAGCAGTTACATTAACCCACAAAAAAAGAAAAAAAAAATTGAAAATATTAAAAAAACCCAAATGAAAGTAAATAACGTGAAATAGTTTATTGATCCCAGTCTTGCCGTACTATTCTGCCTGCTTCGAAAGTAAAAAAGGGTACCCCTATTTGACCTTCGCTTTCTGTTACAACTCAAATTTCATTTCCGTGCCCCCCAATTTCCCTTATAACAAAACCATCTTAGTGAGAACATTTGTCTTATTTGCTTTGAATTTCATGCAAAACGTAACACAATTTCCAATTGATGCCATTAGCAACGGCTTAGTCCACACAGTACGGGATGTTGTTGATGTAGGCGCAGTGCGAGTTGTCCGGGCAGTTTCCGACTTTCTGCAGGGAATTAGTGTTTGTTCGTCTGAGGAGGGGGGTTTTTTCCCATTTATAGCCACTGCAGCAACTATTGGCCTGGTCATACCTCAATACCGTTTGTGACGTTGCACACCTGAATGGCGTTGTAGCCGTCGCAGGTGTACTGGCCCGGCGTCGGGCACCAGCCGTCGTGGTGCTCGCCGCGCTTGGCCGGGGCCGGCGGGTTGTTTGTGCAGAAGGGCAGATCGAAGCCGTTCTGCGGCAGGTCTGCGCACGACGTGCCGCTGGGGCAGGGGCCGACGAGCTCCCAAACGCCGTTGATGTCGCAGATCTGGATGCCGGTGTTGTCGGCCGTGCAGGCGTACGTGCCAAAGGCGCACTGCTCGACGCCGCGCTTGGAGACGGCGGATGCCGAGGCAGCAGCGACAAAGGCAGCGATGGTGACGGCAGTGTATTTCATGATGGCGTGTGGAGTAAAAAGAAAACGTCGAAGGTTTTTGGTGTTTCTGTCTTTGCTTTTGCTTTTGCTGGATGATGTCTGTAGATGCTTTGTCGTGTGAATGAAGACCAGACGAGAAGGGCAGATTAAACCGGACGAGACAGCACCCTTATATAGACATATTTTCCTGTGCCATGTGTATAGCAAACTTGACGGTATTGGCTGGCTCTCCTTGTTTTTTCGTATAAAAGAACCAATCGTGCAGCAAACCATCTCACGGTCAGCATAGAGCTTCTATTTTGAGTTTGGTTGTGCCTAGCCACATTCCGCCGCCATCGATAATACGAGCAAAACGGCCCGGGACAAATACGAGCACACCGTGACGTATGTCGTTCCAAGGCCGTGGCCCTCACCGTCAACCACGGAAGTCCCGCAGGATGAGCAGGGTCTGAGCCAAAGGAAAGCCCCATGTCAGCCTCAAGGACACATAACCTGGTAGGACGAGGTCGGCTGTGCTCGGCAGCAGCTGGCATCTGCTGACATTCTCAGCAAACAAACCAGTTTGGTCTCTCACCAAAGGTGCCCTACAAGGTATGATACGTGTTGCCTTTCGTATATGAACCAAGAGGGTATTATTATTCATACGGTACGTGCTCCGTAGATCTACCTCTCTTCTAAATCAGTGATTGAAGCCAAGAGAGAGCCGCCTTATACGTGTCGACTCCTTCGTTTGCTCTCCGAGATTGTACGAATATAGTATGATAGCTTGCTTTCTTTGTCTACGGTTTTGTATACTATCCCGCATTGGTTCTCGTCGAAAAAAAGCCACGTTAATAGCACGGGGCGGACGTGTCCAGTCATAATATGCTACCCAACCATCGCATAAATGCGAGGAGACTCCCCGCCCATATTTCCTTCGAATGTGGTAACACGAGTTTTTTTTTGCGGCGAATTCATTCTTTTGCATTTTGGTAAACCTCCACTGCTTTCCCAAGAGGCAGCCGTGCCGATCTCGCCAAGCATACTAGGTTCCGTACTGCTTATACGGGCTGTACGTGAGCACGGGACGGGAACCGCGTGTAAAATAGTGTGATCGTGTACGTAAGAAAAACCAAAGAAGAAGAGTCGGGTAAGCCTTACGCCTCCTAATCTAGGTACTGTATGACACCTCGCAAAACAATCAAAGTACGGTGTAGTAATAGAGACGTCCTGTTCAAGATACGATCCAACCCGGTTGAGTAGGCGAGTCATGCGAAGGCATCCGAGACGTTCTACTGGCAGACCGTATACAAGTACCGGTAACCCGCATGGAACACCCACGCAGACTTTCCCGTTGTACATGTACGCTTACACGTACGTACGCATGACTCGTGCGAGCTTTCCCAGCTTATTCTCTCCGTAATTCGTTGGCGTTTTTGCTTTGTGTCTCAGCCCTATCACATTTTGCTGAGTCCCATCCTTTTTCGTAGTTTATGCTAAAAAAAAATTCTACGTCTTCTAAAAATACATCTGCCAAGCCAAGACAAAACTTGCCAGCCAAACTTCAAGTGGCAAGGGTCGCTTTCAACCTGACGCCCGATCGGCGGGCGCCTCGTGATTTTCAGTGGGCAAACGGTGCGGAGGCTTGCGCTATTCTGTCGGACCCCTAAAATAAAATCGATGACTACCGAACAACAAAGAGACGACAAGCGGGACGGGCGATGTTGTGGCGGCGTATTGTGGGCTATGATATTACGAGGTGCTGCGACCCTGGCACGCAGACCAGACAGCCCGACGCCCTGGGACCCGGACACAAAATCCAACAAGTGGTATCACTATGCTGTAATACCCCGTACAACTGCGTAGCAGAACAAATACCCCACAATACGGAGTCCGGCTATCTACATTAGTTGTAGGCCCAACTGCCGATCATCTCGTACCGGAAGGCTTAGTGGCCCGCGGCGGCAAGGGTTCGTATTTCGCTTTTGACATGGCAAATCAGAGGACGGGAGAACCAAACTCCCACACGTAAGACGGTGAAGCCCTTCGTCACAAAGCCACAGAATCGAATCCGTCTTTCCGTTCGTTCTAGGGTGGAAAAGGAAAGCGGACAACACAGAATAGAAACGGGGCACAACCGTAAGTGGCTGGTTTTTTTTTTTTTTTTGTAAGTTTGAACACGCTGTTGTGCCCGCAGGAAGTGACCCAATGAGGAAATGTGGTGATTTTAAAAATATTGTTCTAATATGATATTCTTTTATTTTTATATCCTTATAATCGTGACCATTCTGTTAAGTTCTTTGTTCATTTTTCTCCTGCTCTTAGATTCGGCTGTTTTGCGTTCGAATCGTAACAATTATGTTTTTTAATAAAACAAGGTTTTTATATTTAATTCTATATACACTATTACTATTACAAGATTTCAAGACCGTAATCATAAATATAGGTCTAAGGACAATTCAATGGTTGTACAGGTTTTTAGAGAGAATGCGGTCGAAAACGTTGGTGGTGCGCTCCAAGAGACTCTCATTGAGTATTTCCACGCCGTCTACGGTTGCTCCGAGCAAAACTTTTTAGGGCAATTCCATCGCCTTTGCTTGTGCTACTCAGAGGCACGTTGCCGAGCAAGGCATTCCCCACTGGACATAGGCTTCTTGGTGCTGTCGTGAGATATCTCCGCTAGAACCTTCATCACTTCTTCTTTTATTTCTCCTTTTATATGAATATATGAGTAATCTTATTATTGTTTAATTTAATTTGCCAAAAGAAAATAAAATGAGGTATATGTAGTCTCTATAGATTTATCTCATTCTCAAGACATAAAAATAGTGCGGTACTTGAAAATATATGCTTGGTCTAAAGTACAAAATATAAAATGCTGCTGCACCAGCCTGCTTAGCTGATGCGGTGTCCTGTGTCCTCGTGAGCCGACATGCAAAACAATGGGGTCCAAATAGGGCGGCTCTGTTCCGTACATTAATGGAGACTCACTCTTTATTGCAAATGTGTTTGGAATGCTGACCGCCTAGGTACCACTTCGTAGATATTGTTTGGCTGTCAAATACGAATGCGCACCGTAAGGCGTCCTCGGGCAGCCCCCACTTGGGCCACCTGCATAAGGCTGCCTGGTGCCCTGGTGCTCAGGCTTCAAATCGAACACGTGCAAAACTCTTACTTCTTACGCAGCCGATCGTTCAGGCCAACCGACACCATGTTGCCGAAGAAGACAGGGTGGGCGGTCTTGCTCGCTGCCTCCGTCCTTCAATGTATTTGCTTCGACTTGCTCGTCTTCACGCCCTTTTCGACTCAGGTCCGCGGAAGGATCATTGGGGCGGCCTCTTGCGTCGCTTTTCTTTTCTTGACAAGAACTCACCCCCGGCTGCTGGCTTTGGGTGCGCCTCTGATTTACATCTTCCGCCGTAATCTGGTTTCTCCTGGCGGGCTGAATTTGCTCGTTTCAATTTATGTCGTGGCCGAAAATCTCCTACCAAGCACCCTCTACCCAGACAACCCAAGCCAAGAAGAGGAAGACGAAGAGGGCGAACTCCCGAGCAGAAGAGAGTGGCTTGTTCTAGCGGCACAGCAAGCTCTGGTTGCCGTTGTGATGCCCCATCTGGGGATTTTCGGCAGGTGGGTAAGCGACTTGAGCTGGAGCCAAAAGCTGTGGCTGTGGCTCTCGTTTTTCCTTGTATACTTGGGCCTTGCCATGGGGGATCTGCTGCAGATGCTGACACGGCATGTGCCTTTCCTCCACGTCTTCTACGTTCGCCTAAGGGAGTGGCCTGTCGTGACCGCGGAAAATATGTGGAGGAGAGCCAGGTGGCACACGCACAACCGACTTTTCTCCACCTTCTTCAACCAGGCCAAGAATTTTGCATATGCGCCTCTGAACGAACCCAGCATGCAGATTCGCCTCGTGAAGCTTCTCCCTCCTGCGTGGCCTGGAGTTCTGCGAGTCGAGCTCACGGTCATCGGTCTCGACGAGGCCGGCGGCGCAACCAGATATGAAGCCATATCCTATCGCTGGAGCGCCGAGCGCAGACTTCCCATTCTGCTCGACTCCCGGCGTTTCTTAGTCTCCGAGTCTACGCACATTATGCTGCAGCACCTCCGCCATCCTCGCGAGAGCCGCCTCGTGTGGATCGACGCGATCTGCATCAACCAGACCGACGACCAAGAGAAGAGCTTGCAGATTGGACTGATGGATCGGATTTATAGCAGAGCCGAAAGAGTCATTGGTTGGATTTTTTACAATTCGCTCACATCGGGTGCCATTGCCACTCTGGACAGCTTTATCGATGCCGCAGCCAAGGAGGACCAAACCGCCGTCGACAAACTAGTTGGCAATTTGAAGCTCTACGGCCAAGTCAACAAAGAATGGCGAGCTGTGTATCGGTTTGTATGCAGCGAATGGTTCTCCCGTGTTTGGATTATCCAAGAAGCTGCCCTCGCAAAGCAGCTTGTTCTTATGCACGGCAAAGAGGCCATCGAGAGGGAGCGGTTTGCTGCGTTATTAGGGTGCGTGGAGCGCTACGTTCCGTCATTCGGACGGCAGCTCCAGCAGCCGGCAATCACGGAGCGGTCTGTGACGCAAATGATGTCGTACAACATCGGTCCCATGATGCAGATTAGAGACTGTTTCAAGAAGACGCTGCGTGGTTTCGCTCTCCACGATATTTTAGGGATCACAACCGACTTTGAGGCCGGTGACCGCAAGGACCGGATTTATGGAATTCTTTCGCTTTTGCCCTCCAAGGCCCGGCAGAGTCCCATGCTCCAGGTAACCTACAGCAAAGACTGGAACGAAGTCTTTACAGACGCAGCTCGGCATGTGTTGCTGGCAGAAATGGCCAACGATGGCCTAGAGCTCGCGGGCATCGGATGTCCAGACAGACACTCATCTGAGCCGCCGAGGCTGCCATCTTGGGTCCCAGACTGGCTTTCTCCTCGCAGCGAGTTTAACCCGTTCAGATCTACCTTTTTGGAAACAGATATGCGCATGTATAAGACGGCAAAGCATCTCGAAACTTCATTTAAAGAGATTCGAGGCCAGCCAGCGCTCTTGGGAACCAAAGTGGCATTTATAGACACCATAGCTACGCTCAGCCCTGTCTGGCGCAATTCAACCTTTCGCAAAATGCTTCCTATACTGGAGCACTTGCGTGCTGCCCATGACATTCTCTCACAGATCGAGGGTGGTCTGGCAATGGCCGCAAAAGCGTCCTCGCTCCGCTACAACCATATCCCGGCAAATCAGCTGTTGTGGAATGCCTTGGCTTCAAAGAGCCTGCGAAAGGATGGGTCTCTCTACTTCATTCCGGTACTAGAGGAAGTCGAAAAATCTCTCGAGATTATACGCGCAGTCTCGAAAGGAGTTCGGATGCAAGACGAACGCGGAATTCCCGACGACGAATGGTCTTCTGCGTTCTATGATGTCCACAAATGGACACGCTATAGCACAGCCAGAGGCGTAATTTTTCTAGCATTACAGCATGTGATTGGCCAGCGGGTTTGCCTGACTGCCAAGGAAAGGTACCTTGGGGTTGTCAGGGCTTGTTGCAAAGCCGGCGATTTGATCTGCGTCGTGCCGGGTGCGAGTATGCCCTATGTCTTGCGACAGGTTGGCACTGGAGGTGCAACGGAAGGAGAGA
This sequence comes from Fragosphaeria purpurea, assembly GCA_002778095.1. NCBI lineage: Eukaryota > Fungi > Ascomycota > Sordariomycetes > Ophiostomatales > Ophiostomataceae > Fragosphaeria > Fragosphaeria purpurea. The sequence goes on from PCDL01000006.1 coordinate 2,962,507, forward strand.
GCGAGCCGCGCAGATACGAGCTGGTTGGATCGTGCTACGTTGAGGGAGTCATGCACGGGGAGCTGAGAGACGTGGAGCTTCAATTCGAAGATATTATTTTGGAGTAATAATGAATTGAAGCTAGGCGAGGAACGGATGCAAAGAGAGACTCTTTAATTGGCTAAATAAGTGGGCCTCTACGAGGCATATCTAACAGCTAGAGTGTACTCCGTATTACCTAAACAAAGTACAAAGTACCACGGAGACAAACCCCTCACTGCAGAGGACGCCAAAAATGGTCGCACACGCCTACTGAAAACGGCGGCCAGAACAGCGACTCCTGCCTTTATTTAAGAGTAGCCCTATTTGCACCTTACTTTTCCCCTATTTGCACCTTAATCGTTGACCGCCTAAGACCCACTATAGTAATACAGCCAATCAGAGAGCCCGACTCGCTTACAAAGTGTGAATTCGAATAAGATAAAAATATCACCAAACTTCTTTTCCCCTTACTACGCATTTCAACCCAAGTTATACCGCGCCCTCTTCCGCCAAAATGTAATTATCTCCCATCTTCCCCCGGCAGTTTTTTTTCTAGTAACACACTCCCTGGTAGCCTTTTTTCCGTTTACACACTCCCCGGCAGCACCCTTACCGATAGCTCTCTATCCATTATTCTCTCTCTTCTTAGAGACTGCTGCTAGCTTTTTCGCGTCTATAGTGAGTCTTACAGTATGTACTCTCCGTATGTACGAGGATTAAAAAGTGAATCGTTAATTCTGCCGGTAAAAAGTGAAAGCGGTCTTCCTAATTAGGCTTAGCGTTCAAAGTAAGGTGCAAATAGGGCTACTTTTATTTAACCTGTATTGTTGGCACCAAGTCTACGACTGCTGCAACTGAGACATTTTTATATGATGACCACGGCGTCCTAAATTATCACCTGATAGGATGACGTACAAGGCTACATTAACCAACGCCTTTCCAGACACACAATATGCCATGGCAAGCCATTTGATATGTTTCCTAATCGCAAAAATTGTCTTCAAGGCAGGATGGCCGAGTGGTTAAGGCGATAGCCTCGAAAGCTATTGGGTTCGCCCGCGTGAGTTCGAGTCTCACTCCTGTCGTGATTTATTTTTCCTTTTTGTGTTCTCATCTCCTGCAATAGTTCTTCATCGCTTAAAGTAGTTATAGTATTTTTTATCAATGGTATGGTAACAATTTTACCCAAAGAACCGACGATAGAACGAAATATCAGTAGAACGGTAATGGAAGACCCCCCAAAAGCAACAAACAATCGGGCTTTGATAGTAGATATATAGAGGCGAGCCGACAACTCGTCAAACATAAGACGGCTTTCCGCGTCGGCGTTCATCAAGGGGTCCTCGCGATGACGAGAAGCCCTATGGCTACAGAAGCGTTGAGCTTTCGGACGTAGATCAGCGGAAGTATGCTTATTATGACTTTGAGGCAATCACAGTAAAGTCGTTATTGCTGGCAGAACTCACAAGTTAAGCTTAACCAGTTTGCCCTGGCCATCGCATTATAATCTTCGTAACGAGTGGCATAGGACGCAGTGCAGGACCCTGGATGACCGAGGGAGCAAAGCAAAAGCCCCAAATAATGCAATGCATTATCCGCACCGCCCAGTGGCGCTACTCAGCGATCTACGTAGCAGATCCCCCAGGTGAACCAAACGACCCGCCCGCGGAGGCACCTGTAGTGCCCGGTTCAGCAATCATGATCTATCCTCTACTAAAACCGTGGGCCGTTTCGTCTTAGCGCTCTGGAACTTGCTGTTGCAGGTTCTAGGCTTCTCGACGACCACGACAGCACACGAAATATTGTGAGCAAGTATATCTTGCCAAGCGTCTCGAAGGAAGCTGGTCACCCGAAGGACAGATAAATAACTACTCGACTGCATAACTTGCTTGGTTTGTTCTCCCAGTTTAGGTTACATTTCCCCCTCTCTGAGGGGGTGTCCATTCATATTTGGTTTGCTTCTATAATAAGTGCGGCGCTTCGTTATCTTCTCCGCGCCGTCCCGTAAACATTTCGGTGAGTTTCAACAGCGTTCATAACCTTCTCCCACCAGATGGACCTATAAATAAAGCGGATACCTACGACCAAGTGCATCATTTTTTTGCACGCTATTGTGTTCTAATTCAACTTAGCTTACAACAAAAGAGTATTCCAAGAGAAGCCCCATCAGCAAGTTGGAGACCATGGCGACGTCGCAAGACATTTACCAGAAGCTCATCCGGGACACGGTCGGTTCCGCGGGCGATGCGGAGGAGAAGCAGATGATCGACAGCGCCACGGCCGTGGCGGGCCCGGCCGCCATCAAGATGCTGGAGGTCGCCGGCCTCCACGCCTCCACGGACACGCCCTTTACGCTTCTCGACAGTGCCTGCGGCTCGGGCGTCACAGCCGCTGTCTTGAACCAGATTCTCAAACGCGACGTCCTCGAGAAGAGCAGAATCCTCTGCACGGACGTCTCCGAGTCGATGGTCAACCTCGTGAAGCGGCGCATCGCCAACGAGGGCTGGATCAGCACCACGGCCGAACGGAGGGACGCCCAGAAAACCGAACTGCCCGACAAGTCGTTCACGCACATCACTCTGGGCATGGCACTGTTTCTCATGGCCGATTCGATTGCAGCCATCAAAGGTACGGGAAGGTTGGCGGGGAAGGGGGTTATCTTGTCCGCGGTGACCGTCAAAAACGGTGCCTATGGCTGACCGGTTCGATTTTCTAGACTGCGTTCGCATCCTCAAGCCGGGGGGCAGGATTGCCTTTACCACGTTCCCCGAATCCTCCGGCAAAGCCGGCTGGATTCCGGACGCCCGGACCGCCTTCGCGTCGTTCCCCACGGAGATTCCTTTCTCGCCGCCCATGCGGTTGGACACGCCGAGCCGATGGTTCGAGGAGAGCTGGGTGAAGAAGACTCTGCTGGACAACGGGTTCCAGGATGTCAACACCGTGCTGCATTCGTACACCGTCTCCGTGGACGGGCCCGAGCACTTCATGCGGCAATTCGGAATGATGTTCGACATGGTTCGGAACATGCAGTGGAGCGACGAATTGAAAAAGCAGTACTCCAAGGAAGACATGCTCGAGAGGGTGAAGGCGCACTTAGAGGAGAAATACGGAGGAAAAGGCTGGGATCTGACTTTCACGTTGATCGTGGGAAGCGGGCAGATTCTTGAGTGACACCGAATGGTGTGTTTCGTCTGGTTTCCCCAAAATAAGGGGACTAGATCAGAGTAGTTTTTTTTCATCTGTGAGCCTTTTATGTATGTGCTCGTGTGTGTTTTTGTGTTTTTTTACTACTTGTGGGCTGCCAAGATTGGACTATTTTGCCCAGTAATTCACCATATCACACCGGACGTGTCTTCACTGTCTCATCTTTGTTACTCATGTATTACCTGCGAGTGTGAGGAGACTCGGACATCATAGTCACAGCTAGAAAGCAGTTTCTATTTGTTTTTGTTTGTTTTTTCGTCGATTTATTTCAATCGTAAGTGCCATTTGAATTGCTATGAGATGAAAACGAAGGTGTGATGCGCCTTGTATGGCGAAAATAAGATGTAATAAAAATCAAATGAGCGTGTTTCCTGTCTCCACCCTATTTGTAGACCTTCCCGTTGCTTGGGCCAGGATCACGCCTCCTCCTTGGCAATCTTCTTGCGGTACACCTTGGCGATCACGTCCGGGTTGGGCCCCAGGCCGCCCGCCTTGAGCACGTCCAACTTCGACACCTTGATCGAGCGAATGCTGGGGGTGCGCGCGCGGATGGCCGCCGTGACGCGGCTGACCTCGTCGTCGGGAATGTCGCCGCCGAACAGCACAATCTTGGGTACGGCACGCTCGCCGGCGGGCTTGCTCACGTTGCTGCCGAGGCCGGCGGCGTTGGCGATGGTGAGGTCGCCGGCAAAGAGTGCGGGCAGCTCAACCTCGGCGGCGGACAGATCGAGGCACGTGTGGACGACTGGGAGGAGTGAGAAAAAGAATGAAAACAAATGGAACGTGGAAAAGGGGAAGACAAAGAGAACATACCATCGTAGTCAGGGAGCAGACGCTCGCGAACGGCCTCGGAGACCTTGGCGTCCCGGCCGAGACTGGCAACAGGAACGGGAGTAGCCATGTTTCTTGTGCTTTGAAAAAAGGAAGAGGAATTGCGCTAGGACTCGTCAAAAAGGTGTTGTTGCGATGCGATGGTACAATTTGAGGTGACTTGAAAGGACTGTTTGTTTTTGTGGACGAGAGAGACACAGAAGATTTGCTCAACGACGGGAATTCCGTCCGCCTTTATACCTAGACAATCAGTGCGCGACGCAGCTCTTTCTGGCATTGTGCTATTTTCGGTGACGATGTATGTAGCAATGAAAGTCCCTTTGCTTTGCAAAGAAATGGCTTCTCATGCCGAATACGGAAAGCCTCCGTTCTCATTGCGTCCTTTTGTTGTCCGCGCATATACAGCTAGGGCGGTGATCTACGTCAGATCAATAAAAGGGACAATGTGCCCTTCAACGCCAACTGGGAAAAGGGTCGCCAAAAAGAAATACCGGGTCCTTTGGGGGAGCCCGAACGGAAGGCCGTCAATTGCGGTATAAGCCAAGTAAAGAAAGGGCACCATATGGGGTTACGATAGAGTCGAACATCATGAGATGCGGCTCTTTTTTTGCTTTGTCCGCCGAAAAAGATAAAAACGCTAACTACACGACGTCACTTTGGCGGTTTATGCGTTCCCCATGTTCTCTGAAAAAATTGCGGCATAAAAACGTCCGGGTGAAAGAGCCGCAATGAGAGAACGGAAGAATAATTCACAGCTTTTGTGGCTGAGGCAGACGCGGCAGAAAGCTGTCATCATTGCCCAGAATCATGCCGTGTCTGTTTAGGAAATTCGTTGACCTCATGCCCTTCCGCGAGTTTGCAGTACTCTCGCTGATGGTCTTGGGCAATGAGAGAAAGGTTCCTACGACATCTTATTCTCGTCCTCTGAGAAATTTTTTATTCTGTGTCAAAAGTATTGTCAGCGCCATTTAAAGAGCAGAAATTGACAAGCTTTTTTCTCCAAGGTATTTTCTAATTGTGCCATTTTTCTTTTCTCGATTTGATGCACTTCAATATATTTTCATACATTTCGAAGCAATACTTCGCTAAGTGACAGAAGTATCTGATACAAATTTATCAAGAGCTACCTTACGAACGTCGTCAAAGGTTGCAGGGGCGGAAGAAGAAGTCCAAACAAAATGGCCACCGTTTCAGCTCACAGCCATGTGCTGAACCACCGCACCGCCTGGAAAAAGGCCTCCTCCTTGGCAAACTTTTGCCGCGGGTCTGTCACGTTTACGCGCACCCCGAACCCGTGGCTCGTCCCACCGTACACGGAAAAGCTGTACGCCTGGCCCGTCTTGTGAAGCAGCGCCGTGATCTCCCCGCGGCGCGCCGGTGGCATCAAGCTGTCGTTTTCTGGAAAGTTAGATTGAGATGAAAAGAAAAGAAAAAAAAAGGGGAAGAAAATAGTGCCAGGGAAAAAAAAACCTCACCTGCCGCTGCCACGGTAGCCGGCCCTTGAATAGCCGCAATCTCGTCATCTGAGAGCATGCTTGGGTGTGCCGCAAACACGGCATGGGCACCGGGCCCGGCCCCGGCCATCGTGTTGGCCGTGCCAAGCAGCGGCCCCCCCGCGCGGAAGGCGTAGCGCCCGCCGTAACAGTAGCCCGTGGCGCCGATGCGTGACAGGCCCAGCGTGTCCCGCAGGTAGGCGAGCCCTGCCGCCACGATGGGGTCGGTTTGGTTGGCGCCGTGGGCGGCCAAGAACGCCGTCGTATTGAACCCGGGCACGTTGATGTCGCCGGGCGCGGGGTGGCCGCCGAACAGGTCCGGGGCGACGGTCACGAAGCCGGCGCGGGCAAAGGAGTCGGCGAGGCTTGCCAAGTTAGCTCGACCAGCCGAAACGTAAATGAGGCCGCCAATGGCTTTGAAAATTTTATCCTGCGACGCAGAATGGGCGAGACGTACAGCTTGTTCTCCGCCAACTGAATCCCAAACACGTCGGTCAGGTACAACACGGCCCGCGTGGTGTTGCGGCTGGCGGCGGTCGCGGTCCAGTTGGCGGGCTTGGTGACGTACATCGTGTAGCCGTTGTGGACCTCTTCGTGGCCGACGGGCGTGCCGGAGTGGGCCACGATGGAGGTGTCTGCGACGGGGCAGCCGGCGGCGGCGGCAGCATCGCCGACGAGGGCAAACAAGGCGAGGGTGGGCAAACGCATGACTGAGAAAGGGCCGTAGAACACGGGCAAATTGCAATGCTTGAGGGGGTTGCAACGAGACGTTCCTTTACAAAATGCCAGGACGGGAAAAGTGATTTCCAACGCTTTACGGAGGGCCTCCTGTCGCTATACCGAGCGATATATATATGAACGAATACGTTTGTTTCCTTGTAACTTTCTGGTTGTTTTCCCAGCCTTTTCTGTTTGTTTGCTCGTTCATCCCTGCCGGCTTGCGGCTAAAACGAAATAAAGTTGCGGACGAGTTAGATAGATAGAGGTGAAGGTCATAACAGAGGGTTAAATATCCCTGCCCACAGGGTCGGGGCCGCAATAACAAAAGACCTGGGGAAGAAGGGAGGAAATAAACAAATGAAAAAAGACGAGTAATAGGGGTGGCAGGAAGTGTGCGCCGGCAAGGCACCACGTTTGGTTTTAGTATTATTGTGCTGGACGCGTCGAAGCTGTTGCTTGTTTGCAGATCAAAGTGAGAATGTGCTGTTAAAAAGGGGGTGGACGCGAGTAGACGAAGAGGTTTTTGGAAAGCTTTTGTTTTTTCCCGGAACGAGCCGATAGCTGGCTCGGATTGCTCTTCTGTATTTCTTTTGTGAACGCGATATATATCGCCAACACGGTCCTTTGCCTCTTTGCAGTACCCCGACCTTGCTGCGCTAAAGTTATATGTATGTCTCGTAAATGCCATCAATATAACCTTTCTCCTCTTTGCCTTCAACAGTCTGTCCTTTTTCAACGCCCTTGTGATGTATGTATCCCATATGTATAGCCCCCATGTTACGATATATGCTTGCTTTCTCACGCAAGGTGCCCCCTAAAAAATCCAAATAAATGAGACTTTTCCAAAATACCAATCCCTGTCGCTCATAATATGCCATTCGTAGAAACCAAAAAAAAAATCCAAATCTAAATGCAGAAAAGCCAACCAAACAACAATCTTTCCAACATTCAAATGCCGTCCACAATTTCGCGTTCCAAAAGCTCTACCTCACCGGTCTCGGCCAGGCGGCGACGCTCCATGACCCACCGCGTCTCGCCGCTGTCTTCTTCTTTGACGTAGGAAATGCTGTCGGCGGAACCCTTGTGGCGGTGGCCCATGCCCGGCCGGCGCGATGACATGAGTGGAATCGGGGGTGCCGGCCCAGGCGATGTTGGCGATGTCGCCGCAACGTGTTGTTGCTGTTGCTGCTGCTGCTGCTGCTGTTGTTGTTGTTGTTGCTGCACGGCAGCGTGGGTTTTCTCGGTCCCGCTTCCAGTATGCATCCAAAGCCCTGAGCCCGACAGCGAGTTGGTGCCCGTTGGACCCGCATCAGACGACGACAGCGGCACCGCTTCGTCTTCTTCTTCCAGCACCGGCGGACAGCTGCCCGCATTGCCGATGGCACCAATACCGGAACCAACCCCGGTGAACAATGGCGGCGGCGACAGGGGTGTCGGTGATGTTGTGACAGCCGGCAGGGCTTGGAGGTTGGTGAGCGTGGGGCTGCCGCTGTTGTTGTTGTTGTTGGTGTGGGTGTCGTCACCGCCGGATTCAAACTCAAAGCCGTTGCCGCCGCGCAACGAGAAACCAGGAGCCGAGTTTATACGGACGTGCTGGTGTTGATGTGGGTAGTAGAAGCCGCCACCGCCGGCACTGCTGCTGCTGCTGCCACCGCCCACGCCGTAGCTGGAACTGAGCGGCACACCGCCGAGAGGCGACGACGCACCTTCACGCTCGCGGTCGGCCAGGTAGCTGCCCGACAGCTTGGGGCTACCCTCGCGGCTAGAACTCAAGCTGGCCTGGCTGCCACCGAATGCTCTGGAGCGCAGCCGCATCAGCGCCGACAGGGTGATGTCGTTGTCGTCGCCCTGCAACGCCAGCTGCGCCAGGCCCGGCGATCGGAGTTCCCCAGCGCTGCTTCCGAGGGGCGGCACGGCCAGGGACAAGACGCTGTTGCGGTTGGAGTACTCTGACCGTTCGGTGATGGGCGTCAAATTCGGTTCCCGGGACACCACCCGGCCGGACGTACTCCGGCCCAAGGCACCGCTGGGAATAAAATAGCCGCCGTTGACATACTGGATCTGTTCCTCGAGTGACGAATGGGACGCCGAGCCACCGCCACCTCCGATGCCGCTTCCGCCGCTCCCACTGCTATAGTGGTGCACAGGTGCGGAGTAAAAGTTGAACTCCTGGCCATAAAATCCGTCCATATCGTTAGCCAGAGCCTCCGCGTTGGCCTCGGCGATAATGGCGTCGTCGTCAAAATCGTAGTCGTCCATGTCTTGCGTGAACTCGTCGTAACCGTCAGCGTCGGCTTGGTCCTCGTAGTTCTTGTGGTCGTCGTAGGCATTTTGCCCTTTTGGTTCACTGTGGTCGCCACGATCGTCACGGCGGTCACCACGCGTATCACAGTAGTCCCGATCATCATGGTCGTGGCCATATTCGTAGTCTTGGTCATCTTGGCTCACAAGCGCATACGCCAAATGCGTGTGGCCGATCCCCAATGCATCTGACGTGCCTGCCGACCCAGCAGCGTCGGCTACGGGCAACAGCTCCGCGCCACTTGCCTTCGTTCGGAGATTAAGACCAGAAGCAAAGCCGCTACCCAGCCCACGGATCGGTGAGCTTGCTGAGTCCGGCGAGATGGGTGGCGGCGACGAGTTTCGACGGAATTTACCAGACGCGGCTGCTTTGTAGGCCGCTTCGGCGAGGGCGTCTTGGTAGGCCGCAACGCGTTCGGCATCGGTGAGGATGGGTGGGAGTTGGCGGCGCAGAGCGGTAAGAGAATCTTCGTGGCTCTGCAACGAGGTAAACTTGGAGGCGAGACTCGGAATCGATCGCTTCGCGAGTGGCCCGCCAGCAAATGGCGGTGCGGATGCACCTTTTAGCTCGCCTTGCTGGCCCCCATCGGTTTTGTCAGTGGGCGCCGCCTCGCCGTGAAAAGGTCCGCCAACACTCATGGATGTGTGAGCCGTCGACTCGGTAGGCTGTGATTGGTCGGACATCCATGGTGAGGTGGGAATGTCCGAGTCCCGCTTCGCAGCAAAAGACGACGCTGCGGCTTCGATGGCCGCCGCCATAGCTCGTTGCGTTTGCATTCGCTCGGCTTGGGCCCGTGCGAAGGCGCCGGGAATGGGCCGGCCATACTGATCCGTATCCTCGTTATCAAAGATCGATTCGTCAAACGGAACACTGGACGTTTCCGGATCACCAAAGTTCAGCTCATCGGCCAAGCCCTGGTCAAAGTACAGTTCGTCTTCGTGACCGGTTGAAGAAACCAATGCCGCGCCGGCCAGATTGTGGTGGCTATTCGGTTGCGCCGGTGAAGTTGTTGATGCCGCATCCGTTCTGTGTGCACCGGCTCTGCCTTGTCTTTCCTCTTTTGCATCCTCCGTCTGGTACTTGCCGACATCGAGCGTCTGCTGGATGCCGAGCCCCTGAATCTCTTCACTTTTGTCGGTTAGGGGTCCATAACCGCCCATCTTCAAGCTCATTGTCATCAATTCCGCGTGGCTGTGTGCATCCAAGGGCGACAGGGACGAGGTTGACGGCGGATGCAAGTCGGGGGTTGTGTCCTTGGTGACGGCGAAGCCGATTGTGCGGCCATTGACATCGCGCGGCGTTATGGTTACGTCGGCGCTGGTGGGACTGACCAGCGACGAGGCCGGGTTGGATCGTTGGAAAACAAATCCCGCAAAATTCTCTTGGTCGTTGTTGGGATCCAAGGCCTCCGGGTCGTCATCTTCGGCAACGAGGCTGATCCCGGGTCGTTTTGCTTCAACCGTGCTCGTACGGTGATCGTCGCCGTCGCCGTCGCCGCCCAAGTTAGTTTCCGGCACCGCCTCCTCCTCGTTGACCTCGTACGGGGACTCATATTCGTCTTGTTCGTAGAGATGGTAGTCATCGGTTTCGTCCTCGGCATCGGCATTCACACCGGGAATCTTCTCTTCGAGTCCGTCGTCGTCCATCATGGCGTCGTAGTCAAAACCATCCTCGTCAAAATCATCAAAGCGCGAGTCACGCTCGCCCGGTCCGTCAAGCGGCTCGTCTGGCTGCCCGCTTGCCTTCTTCTCCAACTGTTTCTGACGATGTCTTTCTTCTAACAATCGCTCCTCGTTGGCTGAACCGACCATGAAACTGAATCGTGACGACGTGCTTTTCATATGTTTAGGTAAGGCCGACATTGCAGGTATGGAGGAAGCTGCTGCCGACGTGGATGGCCAGCGTGTCGTGTTGGTGTTTTGCGGACTAGTGGACGTAGATACATTTCTAGACCGCGCTGTATCCGTTGACGGCGATGATTTGAGAAGGACCGAACCTTCGGCCGACATGGCCCGCGAGCGCGTCGACGCAGTCCGCGCAGATGGAGCAGCATCGCTCTTCGACGCGTTTTGCACGGTGGGAGGTCGGTCGGGCAGCGGCTTCTCTTCGAAAGACAACTGACGGTTCTCTTGAAGGGTCTGGAGCGTGCTTTGCGACGACATGCGTAGTAGATTTCGACTGTTTGTGGGTTGTTCGACGGTGTGTAAGGGATCGTGGTTTTGCGCCGCACTGGGTGTGGCCGACGAGTTCCTGCTGGAGGGGTGCGACAGCTGCGGCTGCTGCTGCTGCTGCAGATCTTTCTGCGGTAGCTCGACTTGTGTTATGGTAGCAGCGGCAGCGCCATCCTTTGTTGTGCTTGGTTGTGAAGGCGGCGCGCCCAGGTGGGCAGCGGAAGGTACAGGAAACGACGCCGAAGAGAAGCGGGTAGGTGACGTCGCGGAGGAAGCCGTCGTGGAAGCAGCCGTCTGGCCGTTGGCGGTAGCGGCTGCTGCAGCTGCTGCTGTGGCCGTCGCAGCAGCCGCCGCTGCCGCTGCGGTTGCTGTAGTCACCGCTGTGCCCGTGCCCTGTGGACGGTCGTTCGATGCGCCCGGCCGCGGCCGCGGCCGTGGCACGCTGAAGTCGTGCACTCTTGTGCCGCGGATGGGAGCATAAACGGGCCCGTCGGTGTTGGCCATGGCCATGGAAGAGAGGTCCATGACGCTGTGGGCAGTTTTGCGCCGGCCGAGCAGCGAGGACACGGGGTTTTTGATCATAAAGGGTCGGCTCTTCTTCGTGCGTGCGGCAGCGGCAGCGGCCGCGGCACTCGCGTTGTTTTTGTAGTAGCTGCTGTGATTGCTGCTGTTGCTGATGCTGTTGCTGTTGTTGTTTTCGCCAGCCGACTTGTGCGTGTGGCCGTTGCCGGTCTTAGTCGGATACGCATCATGACCGGCGAGAGCGGCCGACGCAGCGGCCACTGCGGCGGCCGCCGCAGCCGAAGACTGGAGATCGGTGGGTGTGACAAAGGAAGGTGCCGCGGACGAGTACGGTCGGCCCGAAGCCAAGTTCGTGTTGATGGGGGGCGGCGGCGGTTTCGAGCGGGTCAGCCGTCGTTCGGGCGTGCCGTACACCAACGGCAACGCCACTGCTCCATTGGGCACGCCCGTCCCGCCCGTCCCCGCGTCCGTTGCTGTTGCCGTCGAAGTCGGTGACGCCCTTGTTGATGGCGCGGGCGGTGAGCTTGCTTGTCCGGATGGCCGGCCTCCTGCCGTCTTGGTGGTCTTAGTGGCCTTGGTTGCCGCGGACGCTGCTGCCACGGAGAGATCCGGCGGTGACCCATTCGTCGAAATGGCGCTCGCCCGCCGCAAGTTGGCCAACGCCAACCCACCAATGAACCCCGAGTCATCTTGTTGGGATGCCGGCTGCGGCTCGGACCGCGCCGGCTGTGAAGCGTTGTTGTACGACGTTGATGTAACTGCTTGCGCGAGTGACGGCGGCCGGGAGGACGAAGGGTATCTTCGTGTGTCTAGGGACGAGGAGGGGGCGGAATAGGCGGCAGCGCTTGAAGGCAGCTTCGAGGAGGAAAAGTAGGACGCGGCCGACGGCGCGTCGGCGAGCGCGTCGTAGCTGTGGTCGGAGGCGACAGTGAGCACGGACGCGACGCGGGCAATCGGCGGGAGCGAGGGAGGCCCATTGGCGGCCACGGGGGGCATAGCTGCGGTAGTGGTGGAAGTAGTTGCGGTTGTGGTCGTGGTCGTGGTCGCGCTACTGCCCGTGCTGCCACTCGACGGAGGTCGTCGCTGTGGTGGCGGTTGTTGTGAGGGCCGTGAGGGCTGCGAGGGCTGTGATGGCTTTGAGGGTTGTTGCTGTTGCTGTAGCTGATATGGATATGGATGTTGTTGGTACTGGTTTTGATATTGCTGCTGCTGCTGTTGCTGCTGCTTTTCACGCAGAGCGGCAGCTTCCCACGCGGTCAATTGGTCCGGTCCGGATGGCAGAGGTGACGTCGGCGTCGAGTTGGACGGGTTGCGTCGATGGTGGAAACGGGAGAACATGGTGAAAGAAGGGGGGGTGAGAAAGAGGAAGAGTAAAACGAGAATCAAAAAATCGAGTCCACTGCCAAGCCAAAAGTGACAAAGTGCGCCGGACGACGGGCTCGCCAAGCACGAGCTGCGCGACAAAGTCGATAACCAGAAACACTGCTGCTGCTGCTGCTGCTGACGACGCCAACACGAGGAAAGGGGGGGTGAAGGAATGGGGCGTGTCGTCGCGGGGCCCTGGTGTCTCGTATTATTTGGACCTGAAGAAAACGAAAAGAAGGCAAAAGGAAACACGAGAAGGATGTGGGAAATACGTGACACGAAGTGATGAAGTATGGAGACCGAATGGGTTCCGAAAAGAAAAGGCAAGGAGCAGGGTCGCGCACGAACTTGGTCCTTCCTTTTGCCTGTTCTTCGTCGTCGTGAACTTGTGGGAAGAAAGTGGTGTCACTGCCTTCGTGTTCGTTTTTCGGTAGCAAAGAAAGAACTAGAGCGTGTGTTTTGGCTTGGCCTCGTTGCTAGCTTTCGTCGAACAACGCTAACGAGTCGAGCTCCTTCCCGTTTCTCGACTAACAACAGTGTCCGATGCGTGGCATGCCTTTTCCTCCGCAAGGAAGCGACGACTGATATGGGAGAATTACATGATGTACGGAGTACGGGGCACGGGGCTCGAGTAACAAAGATGTTCCGTCGTCGCGCCTGCCCTGTCGCTTCGCCTTGTTTGGAACTTCCTTCCTGGCAAGTAACTCGCTCGTGGTTTTTTACAGGGTAATATGACTGAGAAAAGGGGAAAAGGGGGCTGTGAGAGAAAGGCGGGGCTCATTGGTCAAACCAGTGGCCCACTTAAAACTTTCTACAACGACCGCAACAATGCACGGAATAGAGGCCGCATAGCGAGCGAAGTATAAATAGCAGCAAAAACCCATCAGGCGTGATCTCTCCCCTGTACAACTATTTTTTGCGACTTTAGCCAAATGTTGTCAATCTCCGAGCAAGACTCCAAAATGACCAACTTATGACGAGGCCAGTGAACACGAAGGGAACACGAAAACATGATAGTAGCCAAAGAGACAACACGCGTCTCCACTATTGCGATCGTCCCCATCTCAGCCTTGTGGTTCCAGCAGTCGCGAATACGCACCCCCACAAGTCAGAGCCTAAGACCACGAGCATTTCCCAAGGATTCAGAGGCAAAACAGCGTCAACGACGACGACGACGACAGAGTATCAACTCCTATGCCTTCAGCTGTACCGCGTCGATGATGGTGGAAAAACGGCACGTCAGGATGGATAGATATGTAAATTTCAAAAAAACGAACTAACTTGCATTGAACGATGGGTCCAACTTCTAACGACAAACAAATGTATGGTGAAAAGCACGATATGACGGGAGAAAACGGAAGAATAAAACCATGTATACGCAAAAGCATCCAAAACAAATGCACAGGAATGAAAATCATGACTCGCACAAGAAACAAGGGGGGGAGGGAAACAGCGGCAGCTGGTTCATTGTAGGTTGCCGTATCCGTCGTCTTGGCCGGAGCCAAACCCGCCGACTTGGCTATAGAATTCCGGCTGGTGGAGCTGCTGATGACCCGCCGCTGCTTGGTTGAACTGGACAGCGGACATGGGCGCGGCGCCGTACGGCAGCCCGGCCTGCGCAGGCCAGGCCATCTGGACATTGTAGTATCCGGTCAGTTCCTCTTGGTTGAGGCTGTAGTTGCCTGCGGGCATCGGCGCGCCAATGTTGGACCCCGCCACGGTTTGTGCCGGCAACACCGTGGAGGACGTCACGGCTCCGTACGGCAGGTTGTGGGTCCCGTTGCGCCGCTGGTTCATGGCCATGTTGGGCACCATGTACTGCACACCGGCCCCGGCGCCAGCAACCCCGAGCGCATACTGTCCGACCTGATGGCGCTGTTGTGGCAGTGGTTGCGCTGGTTGTGGTGGCGGCTGCAGTTGCTGCTGTGTCATGAGCGTCGGCGTGGACCGCGACGTGGTCGTGAGCGGCATCTGCGACGTGCCGTCGGTTGGGTGCGACTGGTGGGTGGACGATCCGCCGACGAGCGACGACCGGACAATGTTGGTGCCGGTGCCGGTCTGGCTCGACGAGGTGTCCGTCGTGCGCGAGAGCGGCCCGTGCAGGCTGACGTACGTGCGGAACGTTTGCTGCACCGTGTTTCCAAGCCACTGTTGTACTTCGTGGAGGTTGCAGCCGGGGAAACTAAAGTCACCCTGCTGCACCTTGTGGTTCAAAATGTGCAGAAACAGATTGCTAAACTCCTCGCTCTCGCGCGACGGCGTCTGCAGGCGTGTCGGCATGGCCTCGGCGTACCCTGTTTCCATCTGTTAGTGGATTGCACATGTTCCAAGCGGTGGTCTTTTTTTTTCTTTTTTTTCTCGCGCCTGGGGTTCAAAGACTTACAAGGTGTCGACGGCTGCAGCACATCCGGAAAGAGCACATGCCAAATTTCAAACCATTTATCGACCTTGTGCTTTTCCTGGTTCTTTTTGCGGTTTTGCTTGTCCAACGCCGCCCATTGTGCCTCACTGATCCCTTCTTTCAGCGACGGGTCGCCTTTCTCGCAGGGTACTTCGTGACGCCGATGGTCCGTCAATTCGTTGATGCAGCTTGCTTTATCGGCACCGTCAAAGATGCGGTAGCAGCGGTCGCATTGCACTGGTGTGTGTTTTCTCTTCAGATGTTCCCTTTTCGCGACGAGCAGACGAACAGTTAGCATTTCGGGGTTTTTTTTGTGATTGTTTGTTGCTTGCCTCCACGTATTCCCGTTATCTTCTGCTTACTTGAGTCTTTGGATGCTCTTAAAACCGGGGCCAGCACACGCACGGTATCCGTCTTTCCGCGAATTGGCCGTAACGTTGTGTTGTATCCCGTATTTGCTTGGGTTGCGTTTGTGGAAAGGACAGGCCAGCAGTGGCATGATAATATCCTGGAGTGGCTCTGGTCGGCTGACGTCGTCGCCGCCATTCCCGTCCTGTTCATCGTCGCCGTTATCGCGTTCTTCCTCCGACTCGGATATCCGCCGGCGTCTCTTCCTGGCTTGGCTTGCCGACAGGCCACGGTCCTGGCTTCTTGCGCTGCCCGCTGCAGAAGCCCCAGACCCAGAACCACAAGCGTTGCTTCGTCCTCCTTCTCCGTCCACTGCCTCGCCAGTGGCAAATGTCGATGGTCCGAGAGACACAGGGTCGATCTGCCAGGAGTCGACCTTGCTCCGCACCAGATTACGCAGATCGCGGTGTAGAATTGGAATGAGAAAAGCGGCGAGACCCAAGTCTCCGTTCACCGCAGCAATGATTGCAGCGTCCAGACTCTCGTCTTCCCCGCTCCAGTCGTTGTCGTCGTCGTCGTCGTCAGCAACAGCCTCGTCATCGTCGTCAGCGGCCACTTCACTTTCAGGACCGCTGGTACTAGCGATCGACACGTCGGACGTCGACGAACGCGCCGACGTCGCGTGCCGCAGCTGGCTGTGCCGTGACAAGTCCGGGTTTGATGCTGCTTTCGAAGCCGTGTCGTCCATTTTCTTGTCGTCTTTGCCGTCTTTTTTCCCAGGGGGAGATCTTTGCCGTCAGTTAGCAAGTTTGAATATATAGGATTTTTTTTTTATCCTTTTAGCGGTGTGCCGCATAAACCTCATCATGCGTACCCTCCGTCTGATTTTAGACCGCCTGCATCGTTTTTGCCACTCTTGGACGTGCAGTCGCAGTCCGTGTCCGGTGGTACAGAAGATGCGAAGCTGCTACCGTTTGACGAGGGACACCAACCAGACAAGTCGGTGACCGGGGTTGAGGACCGAGATGTCTCACTTTCGGTACCAGACATACGGGAATCTGCATTCTTTTTTCTCGATGTTGCGTGCGATTTCGTCGCTGTCTTTGTCCGGCTGCCGCTGTTTTTCGTAGTAGAAGCAACCGCAGCTGCAGGAATCGCGACGGGTGGTGAGGCACGATTTTTCACCGGTGCTGACGGAAGCATAACCAGTTTGGTCTCTTTCAGGCCCATCCGCGGAGAGCACCGCTTCAAGCTGTCGTACGCCGCCGGGCGGAGCGGGCCCGCCCTGCGTCGAGTATCCATGGCAAGCATAGGGCAAGCACACCGCGGTGTGAGAGGGAATTATGCTAATGCCAAAAAAAACACACAGATTCGCCGATGCTGCACCGCCGTAAGATAGCCTCAAGGTCTCGTTTCGCTTTTCTAACGAAATGGAAGCACGGAAGAAGCCAATTTTTGAAAAAACGAGATCATGACGCCGTAGAACTCGAAGGGGGAGAGACGACGAAGAGAGACGAACTGCCTCCCTTTTCAACCATTCTCTCAGTCGCAATCCAAGGTTGTTTCTGCCATCGATTCGTGGCCCAAGAACAACTTTGTTCGTAGCCCACGCATGCCCTCGCTCTCTTGCTCCCAACCGTAGGCTGGCCTCTTTGCGTTGTCTAGCGCCATCTTGAGTTCCGGTATCTGCCCGTCGACTGACACGAGCTCATCCCCTGTTGTTGTGTCGAAGTGCTTTCGAGGTGACAAGCGTGGTGAGGCATCGCCGTTGCCTATCGTCAGACTTGCGCCTCGACGCAATTGCGCCAAACAAGACAACGCGAACTAGGCGCAAATGGGCGTGTCTTTTGACTGTGGACGTGTAGCACTTATTACACGCACTTGCCGTGTCAAAAACTAGTTGCCATTGACCGCCACACGGTGTCGTCTGCAAAGCCGTCAGAGACAGACCGGGAACAAGGTGCATGAAAAAAGGTGTGCGTTGCGGAAAGAAAAAAAAAATAAGCGAAGGAAAACGGTGTGGGTTATCTCGATGGAGGCGAAGAAGCGCAATTTCAGGGGGGCGTGTGGGTGATACGTCAAAAACGTGCATATTCCGGGGGAACAAAAAACAAGGGTCTCTCATTTGCGCAGATGCTGCTTTTGCTGCAATGCGAGTATATCAAAGTCCCGGGCACATCTTGTCTTGCTTGCGGAGCCTTGTTCCCATTCGAACAGCCTGTGCAAAGCCGGCGTTTTGATGGGACGTGGCGGCGGAAAAGTGCTTCGCGCGCAAATGCGTGGGGTCGAATACGCGACATAGACGAATTGGCGTCGGTTGCGCGCTGTGCGACTGGCGGACCTGCGTACGGAGTACGTGCCGTGCCCCCCTCCATTCCGCCCACACGCATGAGCTGCACGCATGAGGTGAATATGCCAACGACAACGTGATTGATTTTTGGCCCCCGTCGTGCTCCTCGGTCGATTTCGTCTGTAGTTTCTCTCGGCTGTCTGCAACTTCCCAGCCGTTGGGTATTGCCTGCCGGGCCGGGGTCCGCAGTTGTTTTGTTCACGCGAGACGCGCGGTGGGAGGCGTGAAGCCTCCAGCATTCCGTGTTTTCGCTCCAGCGCCGCAGCAGCCGGCCCTTCACCCAGTGCCACGACATAAACGGCTAACGAGTGCCATGTCGAGGTGGTCTCCACAACTCCTTCGTCGGATATGTTGTGAAGGTCGCAAAAACGATGGCCCGCTAAGCCTGTTGGCCGGGTTGCGAGGACGGACAGAGTTGCGCAGGTGAAAGATTGCTTCGTTTTCCCGGTCTTCGTAGAACGATTGTGTCCTTCGTCTGTCCTATTTTTATGTTCTTTCACCTCTCGTTTGTCTTGCCCCATGTGTCTCGCTCGGTTCTCGCCCATGGTGATATGTCGTCTGCCTCCCCCAGGTTGTTCGGGTCTCGCTGCAGTGTCTCGATATCTCCTCGATCGTTTGTCTGCCGTATTTCGTTGCACAGGTCTTTAGCGGCTCGTGCGCGCGCGCCCAAACAACTCCACGTCGTCAGGCGTCAACAGAGTTTTGGGACCGGCGTTGTTGCGGGATGCTAGCAAGGATGGTCGCGCGCGGTCGCGCCAAAGTAGCATGACGTCGAGTCGTGGGGGCGGCAAAGCGAGGCGCAACACGTAAAGCATCACAAGAACATGAGAGAAGAAAAGAAGAAAAGAAAAGAAAAAAGAAGAAGGAAAGAAAAAGAAAAGGAAGACAGTCCATTTCTCGTAAAACCAGAAAGGAAAAGACGAGCGGTTCGGCGGCGGGCTGGCCAATTTCGATCGGGAAGCCACGATGGTCAAAGTTGGCATTGTATCATTGGGCATCGAGACCACCAACACAAAACACGCGGTAATTCTCGGAAGGAGCGCGAGTTGGCATCATACTTCCTTCCGTGATACGCAACAAATCAGGTCTTTCATACCAAAGCGGAAGCGACGACCGGAAGAGGAATGGTGAGGCTGCTGAAGCTGCCTTCCATCATCAACACTTGCCTCGACAGCACGAGCACACGTCAATTTGTTATATTGGGCTCCGTACAGAAAGCATCCAGCTTACGGCGACGCCTCCTATCGTACTGAGAGAAACCATTGAGAAATTCACGGTTCGTACGGTAGCAACGGAAGCATAACGAAGATCTCGTTATTAGGTAGAAAATCAAAAATCTGGGAAACAAAAAAGTAAAAAAGACATAAAATCGAAGAAAAATAAAATAAAGTAAAATTTGCTTAAGAATTATAATAAGAATTATAATAAGAATAAGAATAAGAATAAAATTAAGAATAAAATTAAGAATAAGAATAAAAATGAGAATAAAAATAAGAATAGAATAAGAAAGAAGAATTCATGTGAAAACGCCAGCAATCAGGAAATATTCTGGGCGGACAGTCGACGTTCTTACCACTGTCTTGTGTTCACGGATCTCATTGCAGTAGGACGCAGCCTCATTCATTTTGGCTGCGAAGGAAGCGACAAGTTAGACAAAAATAGGAGCCTTAAATCATGGTTGCAGACGACCAAGCTTTCTTGCATGCACCATTTCGATATGGTCAATCTCAATGGGCGCAGCTGGCACAAGCTGATTCACCTGTTGTGAGGTTGACGGCTGCTTTCAAGAAGAAGCAGGCCACAAGTCATATGACGATCAATTTCCAGGGAGCATGCGGCCTTCAGTCTGGGTGGACTTGGAAAGAGCTTTACAAGCCGTCGTAGCTTCCTTCTTCCGAGTAGAACATGGGCATTGTAAACGGCCTCTTCGACGCCTGATGCAGCACTGGCCAAAGAATGGCGAAGCATGAGCTCAACCTCACTCTTGGCATCATCATCAGCATCGTCTAGACAAAGCATTGTTACAGTCCATCGTTAGTTTCCCTCCTAGAAACACCCCAGTATGGGTGTCCAGCTGTCTGTGGAGCGGGCGGTGCGCAAAGCCCGCGGCAAGCCCTACGACGAGGACACCCTCAAAAAATTAAACGACCTGTTTGAGAGACACCCCGAAAGCGCCCACGACCGCGTGTGGAACATCATCCGGCAGCGTGGCGAGGAGGCTAGGCGACGCGTCCGCGACAAAAAACGCCGCGCTGCGGCAGTCTCGTCGCAGGCCCCGGCCACGGTGGACGACGACGGGGCGCCCAGCGACGGCCAGAACAGCGGCAGCAGCAGCAGCAACGACAACGCCACTGTCGCCAGACGTACGTGGCGCAACTGTGTGGGCGGGCAGCCGAGCCTGCCACTGCGGGTCGTGAAACCGGAAACGCTGCAGCAGCTCGTAGCCGTTGTCCACGACGCCCATCGCCTCCGGTTGCACCTACGCGCCGTGGGCTCAGGCCACTCGTTCTCGGACATCACCAGCACGACCGACGCCATTCTCGTTGACATGGTCCTCCTGCGGCGTGTGGCCATGGTAGACAACGGCGACGCGGGCATCGCCGCAACCAGCACATCTCGAGCAGCGAGGGCAAGCTTCGGCAGCCACAGCGCAGACCTGGGCGGCGAAACACAACCGGCCCGGAGCCGAAGTGGCGGCCCGTTGGTGCGCGTGGAGGCCGGCATCACAGTCTGCGATCTCAACACTGAGCTGGACAACCGCGGGCTGGCGCTCGTCAACATGGGTGCCTACGACGGGCAGACGTTTGCCGGCGCCCTGTCCACGGGGACGCACGGATCGGGCATTGCGTACGGGCCCTTGGCCAACTGTGTCCGCGCCATCGTGCTGGTCGCCGCCGACGGCACGGTGTACCAGATCGAGCCGGCCACCAACAACCGCAGCCGCAGCCGCAGCGGCAACGACGGATACGGCCCCTTCAGCGACGCCGCCACGTTTGAGGGCCACCTCGGCGGCGTGCCCGTCGTGCTCCGGCAGGACGACGCCTGGTTCCGCACGGCGCTCGTCGCCATGGGCTGCGTGGGCGTCATCTACAGCTACGTCATCGAGGTGACGCAGGCGTTTCCGGTACGCGAACTGCGCACGGCGACCCGGTGGGACGACGTGCGCAAGGAGCTGCTGCCGGCGCTCTGGGCCCCCGTGGCACCGGCGGTGGCCGCCGTGGACCACTTTGAGCTCGTGCTCAATCCGTACCTGAGCTGGTCGCACAACGCGTGCATCCGCGTCGAGCGCCAGCGGCTGGGCAGCGGGGCCGGCAGGGGCACCACCAACAGTAGAGCGTCGGCGGCGGAAGGGGCGGCGGCGATCATCCTACCGTCGGGCGTGCGCCTGGACTGGCTCAGCGCGCTGCTCGAAGAGCTGTCGATCGACTCGCTGCCCCGCCTCGTCGGGCTGTTCAACCACCTGCCCATCATCAGCCCCATCGCCATCAACCGGGCTCTGGCCATGCTGGTCGAGCGGGGCCCCTACATCGACAAGAGCTTCCGCGTGTTCAACCTGGGGCCCCCCAACCGCATCAAGGCGCAGGCCGTGGAGCTGCACTGCGACGCGCGCCAGTGCGTGCCCGTGATCGACAAGCTGCTGCGCGTGTTTCGCGACGAGGCGCGGCAGCACGACTGGTACCTGGCGGGCCCGCTGGGGATCCGCTTCGTCGGGGCGTCGGACGCGTTCTTGGCGCCCCAGGCGGGCCGGATGACGTGCGCCATTGAGCTCGACATGCTGGTCGGCGTGGAGACGGGCGCGCAGTTGGCGCGGCGCATCAAAGAGCGCATGTGCTGCATGGCCACCAACGAAAACGACGACGACGGCGACGACAACGGCGGCGAATAGGATACGTCGTCGGTGCGCGTGCATTGGGGTCTGGACCTCGACCTGATCAATGGCGACGACATCCGGACGTGGTATCCCGACTTTGCGTCGTGGCACGCCGTCTATCGCCAGCTTAATGCCTCGGGCATGTTCAACAACAAGTTCACAGACCGCGTAGGCATCAGCGTCCCAACCGAGCGCGACATGGTGACGGGCGTCCATGTCGAGGACGATGACGCAGTGCGTTCACCAACAGATTCGGCGAGAACCTACTAATGCGCGTAAGCTGGAATACAAGGCATAGTGTTGAATTTTGCGCGGAATACAAACAAACACGCTTTCGTTGTTTGCGTTTAAAATGAGAAACGAGACGAACCGAAACAATCGATATGGCCGCCTCTGCAGACAAAGGAAAAGTTAGAAATGTATTACTCCGTACATATGCATACTCTTTATCTGTCCAATGACCAAATTGACAGCCCCAAATTGTGTTGTTCTAATTCCTCTCGTAATCCCTTCTTCGCTTTCACAAGTCTTCGCTCTTCTGGAACTCCATTTGCTCCTGCAAATCCGTTAACCGAAATCAGCACCAATAATAAGAGCTCGGGGTCTTCCTTTGTTGAAAAACAATCCATGAGAGGTCCCGCACTCTCCAGAAAATTTTATCGTTTTGGTGTTCTTCGGCATGGTTAACACTAACGCAACTTTTATCTCTTGTGTTCCTGGCCTACTCGATCACGCCGGCAATTTTTCAGAGTGGCATAACATCTTTTGAACAGAGGGATATTACAGTTTGTGCTACATTTTCTACGCACGCCTCACAGTTTCCTCCTGTTTTCCTCCGTACTGCCCATTTATTCCAGGTTAGACCTTCATATCTGACTTGATTTTCTCCTTTACGGGGTAATTATTCGTTTCTTTTCCTTTTTATTCTCGTGTGTTCGCTCGCTGCCGTTCTGCCGGACACTTTTAGAAAAACAGGAACCATTTAAGAAAGGCAATACTATTTAAATTAAATCCATGTTTTGTCTCCATGAAGAAATTAGTCTAATAAACGAGGATAACACTCAATGAAAACATCACTGAAAACAAGGCTACTGTAGTTTCGGAGAATAAGAGGCTCCTTCCAAGACAAACCCATGGGGGAATTTCACTAATCGCACACCGTTATGAGGGCACCACACGATAATCGTCTTTTGGCCAACTCGAAAAAGGAAACGAATTGTCGCCCGCGAGAAGCAAGATTATCACGCAATGAATCATAGTCCGTGCTTCCCCAAAAAATCAAAAGACAGCTGGAAGCCGGCTGTGGCATTGTTGTGGAGCGGCAGAGCATGGCCGGTGTTGGGCTGGAGAACAAGATCGAGGTAGGTAGCGTTGGGATAGAACGCCCGGAGTTGCTCGGTGTTGGTGTAGTTGTTGCAGTCGCCGCGGCACACGTAAAAATCGGCCTCGGGCAGAACGAATTGCACAGGCGCCTTGAACGAGCCTCCGGGCCGGTTCAAGATGTGAAACGCCGACGCGAACTCGCCCACCGGGACGGGCTGCTTGAGCGAGACACCGTAGTCGAACAGCTCGGGTGTGTAGGCCGTCGCCGGGTTTCCGCCAAAAAAGATGTTCTGGATCCCCACGGTCTGCGCCACGACGTAGCCACTCGGCCGGCGGAACGGCGGGTGGCCGGTGGCGGCGTACTCGACCGCAAAGGACACAGAGCCCGTGCTGGCGAGGTACTGGCCATAGACGTAGCCGGTGATGATCGCACCGTCGGTCAGGTTGCTGTAGGTGGCGATGAAGGCCGACGTCAAGACGGAGCCAAAGCTGTGGCCGATGTGGACGACCTTGTCGGGCTTGCTCCGGCCGTGGAAGGCAGCAACATTGGCGGGCGCGGCCCGCTCGGCAAAGGCGTACAGCGAGCCGTTGCGGGCCATGAGGGTCAGTTGCCGGAGAATTTCGAGCTCCAGCGGGGCTTGGACAACCTCGTACGCGTCGGGATGGTCCGATTGCCCCACGCCCAGACGGTCGTACGTGAGAATGGAGTAGCCGGCCTTGAGCGCCGCTTCCACGTACGAGTGGTTCTCGGGTCGGTACGCGGCATCCCAGTAGCGCGAGTCGTAGAACACGCCGTGCGTCGCAATCTGCAACACATCCTGCGCCTTGGCATGCTTGGGGAAACAAAGCTGAGCATGGATGTTCCACGTGCCCGAGGTGGTGGTATTTCGGAGGACGTTCGATGCGTCGTGCGGCGTGGTGCGCGTGGCGTCGTAGATAGCCCAAGCGCCGGCCTCGTCGTCGTTGTTCACGGACGGGATGTTGTACAAGGCGCTGTCCACCGTGGCGGAGACGGGGATGGTCAGCTGTTTGCAATACCCGTTGATGTGGTTGTCGTCACAAGCCGTCGATGCCGAGACGGCGGGAAGAAGGAGCAAGGCTCCAGCAATGAGTACACGAATTGCCATGATGAGAGTGCTTCAAGACTTGTTGTGATGTGAAGTTGGTTTGATATGAGAATGCTGTCAATTGTGTTTTTGTTTTTCGGGCTCGCAAGCTCTTCTTCTTATACTCCATTCTTTACACGGACAACGAACAAATACAGTCCGTACAAACGTACGGCAAACAGCCGACGATGCCATGATGGCTGTTCTGTAGAAGAGACGACTCGCCTTATTCCAAATAACAAACGCAGCACAGGCTTCAACACAAATTGTGATATCGTGATTCCATAGGGCACAGCCGCACTGCTTCAAGCCAAGAGGAGACGGTGCAATATAAACATAAAAATGGTACGCCTATTGGTATGTGCGGATTACTTCATTGCTTCGGACGCCATTTGGAATCATCAGGAGAAAAATAAGCCCTTAGTCGAACGGAGTAATTATCACGGGTCATATTCCACACGCGATGTCCGGGCCAATGTAACGGTTCATTACCTAATCAAGGCAGTGCAATCAAGAAGCGATGACCACCGCGACCAAGATCACTCATACTACCGAGGTGTCATTGACCATTTGAAAAAAACGAGAAATAGATATCGGATATTTTGTTGACAAATTGTGATAGGAAGGAAACGTAGGTACAGTCGACTGGAGGCTCTTAAAGGAGTTGGAAGGAATAGGCGGTTAACCAAGAAAAGCACGCTGTATTTAAGTAAAACGGCTCGAGTCAGTGCCTACCAGCCACTATAACCATAAAGTCAATCACTGTATTGGCAACCACGGTAGCTTAGTAAGCAGTATTAACCAACAAGCTCGATGTTCAAGGTTTTCACGACCGCCAGTGCCGCGGCGCGGAAGAGGCAGAAGCAGTGGTACCAGGCACAGGGATCTAGAAAAGGAACAAAAAGGCTGGTATGACAGGACGACAGAAGCAAGAAAAAAAAGAGGGTAATAGGAGAAAAACGTTATATATACGAGAGGGCAATGTCGAGAAAGACAAGCTTTTTGTAAAATGAGGTCGTGGAAAAGGACACCACGTTTCTCTTTCCCGATTGAGAAGGCTGCCCGCTCTGCGGTGTGTCCATAACTTGCAACAAAGATGTACTATGTTTTGTGTCTCTTAATACATTAAATGTGGGCGTGGTTCAGACAGTCACAGACGACTCGTTCAAAGTTAATGATGTATGAGAATGCACTCTGTAGCTTCTACGCTAACGACAACGAGTGGGTACTTCTGTTGGTTCTATAACATATGCCCGCGTGCTGGCTAACACGCTCGTCATTCCTCTATTACAGCCATCGCCAAAATGCGGCAAAAGGCAAAACATACAGACCACGGCCGTGATGCCTTGCGCGACCCTCTTCCCCCCTCCCGCTGTTGATCTCTTTCCTCTTTCTTACAGAGGTCAGATATTTCTGCGAGACTTTCGGTTTCTGGCGAAATTTTTTTTCACTTTTTTTCTTTTCAAATTGCGCCACCGCAAGCGAAAGGAGGCATGGTCTTTGTTCCTTCAAGTTCAAGTTGCGGAAACACATTTACACGTTTACAAATGGATCGCCCCGTCAAGGGCTGGAAGTATGTAATAGAGTGGTAGGCGTATCCTTTAAAGCCAACGACAGCCATATGTCGTGCTCCGTAGTACGTCGCATACAAAACCTGCTTTGTACAGCATGTGGGAATGATACAAAGGGATGAATGGTTTTCCAAGAATAATTTTGTTCAATTTGTCTTCCATTGTGTTTAATATAATAAATACCGACGGCTGCCGCCGACTTTCCTCATTCCTTGCTGTTTCCATTGCAGTTGACCCATCTCTTTCTGTTTGCTGCCATTTCTTTCTTCGCCGACCACCGCGTATCGAAACAACAGGGCGTGCGCCGACTTATTTCGACACTTCTTTCCACTATGACTATTCGCCCGCCTTCATCACCCGTCATTTCGCGGGCCGAGGACGAGGTGAAGCACGGCTCCGGACGATACAGTATTGTCCCGGAGAATGGCATTGTCTCGGCCGAGGAGACCAAAGAGGGCCAGCCGCGCTCGTCTGACAATATCTCCTTGGACAAGGGCATTGACCTCCTGAGCACAGAGGACCTAGACCCGGTGCTGAACTTGAAGATGCACCTCGTCAACGATGTAAGCTTTGAATAAAAAAAATAAAAAAAGAAGAGGTCACTCGCGAGAAGATAATTAATGGCAAAGACTCAACTGACAGAGTACCTACCTGGCAGGCCATTGACGAAATTGGCTGGACGCCGTACCATTGGAAATTGTTTTTGCTCACAGGATTTGGGTGGGTTGTCTTTCCTGTTGCCTTGCAGATAACATGTGGCCGCAGCCTGACACGTCCACCTCCCACCATAGATACGCCGTCGACTCGCTCATCATTCTCCTGCAGTCCATCATCGCCACCTCGGCCTTTACCGAGTTCGGCGGGCGCGGCTACGCCAAGGGCTTGACCGTCGCCGTCTATGTCGGCATGCTCACGGGCGCCCTCTTTTGGGGCCTGAGCGCCGACATCGTCGGCCGCCGCGTCGCCTTCAATGTCTCGCTCTTCCTCTGCTCCCTGGCCTGCATCGTCGCCGGCGCCATGCCCTCGTGGGCCTCGCTGGGCGTCTTCGTCGCGCTGCTCGGCTTTGGCGGCGGCGGCAACCTCGTGCTCGACACCACCGTCTTCCTCGAGTACCTGCCCGGCCGCAAGCAGTGGGCCCTGACCTTGCTCGCCGCGTGGTGGGGCGTCGGCCAGGCCGTCGCCGGCTTCATCGCCTGGGGGTTCATGGCGCCCGCCTCCCTCAACTGCGCGACCTCCTCCGGGGCGCCCTGCACGCGCCAGAACAACATGGGCTGGCGCTGCGTCATGTTTACGAGCGGCGCGCTCGTCCTGGTCATGTCCCTGCTGCGCGTCACCGTCGTGCGCCTCCAAGAGACGCCCAAGTACCTACTGGGCCGCGGCGCCGACGCCGCGCTCGTCGCGACGCTGCAGAGGCTCGCCGCGCGCTACGGCCGCCCCTGCAGCCTGACGGCCGCCGCGCTCGAGGCCTGCGGCGTCGCCCGGACCGACGCAACCGCCCAACACGGCCCGCGACAGCGGTTCTTCTCGCTGGCCAAGGAGACACGCGCGCACATGCGGGGCCTCTTCGCGACGCGGGCGATGGCCGTCTCCACGCTGCTCGTCTGGCTCTCCTGGACGCTTATCGGCCTGGCTTACCCACTGTTCTATGTGTTCCTGAACGCGTACCTCGCCTCGCGCGGCGCCGTCTTCCATGTCTCCACGTACGCGACCTGGCGCAACTACGCGCTGGTCAACGTCTCGGGCATCTTCGGTCCCGTGCTGGCCGCGTGGCTGTGCGAGGTGCGCGTTCTGGGCCGCCGCTACACCATGGTGATCGGCGCGCTGGCCACGTGCGCGTTCTTCTTCGCGTACACGGCGGTGCGCACAGAGCCGCAGAACGTGGCCTTCAGCTGCTCGATCGGATTTTGCCTGAATGTCTTCTACGGCACCCTCTATGCGTACACGCCCGAGGTCCTGCCCAGCGCGCACCGGGCCACGGGCAACGGCGTGGCCGTGGCGTGCAACCGTGTCATGGGCATCCTGAGCGCCGTGATCGCGACGGTGGCCAACACGAGCACGTCGGCGCCTATCTACGTGTGCGCGGCGCTCTTCATCGGCATGGCCCTGGTCAGCGCGCTGCTTCCCTTCGAGCCGCGCGGGCGGCGGAGTTCGTGATGAAGTTGCGGATTATCCTGTTGGCGGAAGTTCGAAAAAAGACACCCATATCCAGAGTAATAGCTCCTCACAAAAAGGCCCATTTTGTCCTTTTGTCGCTGTTCCCTTTCGCGTTCCAGCATCAACATCAGGAAACAAGGGACGCCTCTCTGCAAGGCCAACTCAAAAGGGATGAAGCTTCGGTCCGCTCAGCGTGCCTTACTGTTGGTGCAAGATTTTGTGCGTCAGGCAATCCTCGCCAAACGGTTGTCCACAGCGACCTTGCGTTCAGCACAAGTCAGAGACAAGAGCGGCTTCACCGTCGGAGTACCTGTCGACGACGATGTTGTATCCTGTTCCTATTTTCTTACTAAGCGGTCCGTACATTCAAAGACATTCTCGGGTCGGATCCGACCAGCGGGCCGCAAGTAGATCACGTGCGTGCTGCACGGTTACCTCGTTCGTAAACAACCGGGGAGGGAAATAAACAAATAAATAAAGCGAAAATCGAAATCGAAGAAGAAAACCAGGCAAATGAAGCAAGACTACCCCACTATGTTGAAGCGGATCGCTTCTGGTGATTGGACACCACCCACCCACTTCTGCCCCCCCAGGCCCCCCAACAAGCCTGCCTTCCAGGGCCCTTTTGGCAACTTCCTTCCAGCGTGTTCTACAGACCTAGTTCTTACTTGATTTTACTTAAATTTTTTGTTCTTCCTTTCTTCTCGTGACACCTCGTTCTTATACAACGCATCTGCACTTTGACTCGACGTTTTTTTGACAGCAACGTTATATACAACGCCCACAATATACCTACCTTCCTCAAAACTCCGGCAAACGCTTTTTGCTTGCATCGCGGTTGTTGCGCCGGCTTTCGTGTTTCCTTTCGTCGTTGTTGCGTGTTCGTTCGACCACTGAAGGTCCTCTGCCATCGATTCGTCTTCCCCTTTTCCGGATTCCGGGTCCCTCGAACGACCTCCTTCTTTGGTCTCGACCTTTTTTTACGAAAAAGCGTCCGCAAAGGCGCACCACAACAAAAAGACAAACCAGCCGCCATCATGGGTGAATCACGGTACGTTTGTACGGGAGAAGGGGGGCCGGGAGAAATAGTCTTGGGTTTTTGGCCTGCCGCGTGTGCGAGGCGTGATTTGTTTGAACGGATGCGAAGGCTGGCCTGCGGGCAGCCAGACGATGCCGACGAAGAAGAGGAGAAAGCTTAAGGAAGACAACACACATGTGCTGACCCGTCGGCTCGCAGACAGGAACTCGTTCAATGGCTGAACAGCCTTCTCCAGCTCAATATCACAAAAGTCGAGCAATGCGGAACAGGGTGCGTGTTTCCTTCTTGCGGTCTGTTTGTGATCTCTGGGCGCTAGCTGACCGCTCCCTTTTTTTTCCTTATGTTTCGCCGCAGAGCTGCCCTCTGCCAAGTCTTCGACAGCATCTTCCTTGACATTCCGATGTCGCGCGTCAAGTTCAACGTAAACACGGAATACGCCTACATACAAAATTTCAAAGTATTGCAAAGTGAGTTTGTCCAGACGAGATAGTTCGGGGGAAAAAATGACTTTGCAAGTGAGGGACGCTAACCCGGGGCAACCCCCCCAACGTAGACTGCTTTGCAAAGCACCAGGTCGACAAGCCCATCCCCGTCGAGGCGCTCGTCAAGTGCCGGATGCAAGACAACCTCGAATTTTTGCAGTGGAGCAAGCGGTACTGGGACCAGCACTATCCGGGTGGCGACTACGACGCCGTCGCCCGGCGGAAAGCCGCCGGGGCGCCCGCTGGCGGTGGCCGGACAACGGGCATGGGCGGCGGCGCGTCGTCGGCCAACAGCTTTGGTGGTGGTGGCGGTGGCGGTGGTGCGCGGAGGGGCACGACGCCGACCACCGGCGGTCGGCTGGGCGGCGGCAAAGTCGGCGGCCCGGCCACGGCGGCGCTGCAGCAGGAAAACGCCACGCTCAAGGAGACGGTTGTGGGTCTCGAACGCGAGCGCGACTTCTACTTCAGCAAGCTGCGCGACATTGAGCTGCTCGTGCAGCAGGCCGTCGAAGAGGACCCCGAGCTGGAGAAGCAGGAGGACGGCCTGGTGAAGCACATCCAGACGATCCTGTACTCGACCGAAGAAGGGTTCGAGATTCCGGCTGAGGAGGGCGGCGTGCTGGACGACCAGGAGACGTTTTAGGTTTGGATGCGTTGCGACATGAGAGAGAAGGGGGGGGAAGGAGAGAGCAGGCGGAGGAAGAGAATGTAAAAAGATAAAAGAGCGAGCGATGACGTGGGGAATGCAAAACGAGAGAGGGAGAGGGAAAAAGAAACAAAAAACCCCGAATTAGAACGGTATGAAAGGAGGGAGCGATGCGTTCGCTCGAGAGAGTTTAGGAGTGGGAAATATCCTAGTTTTATTGGAAAAGGGATGGGAAAGGTGTTTGCTCCTGTTCTCCCTACAAGGGATGGAAAACGGTTTTACCTCCCGTCTCCTGGTTTTTCACCGTTTTATTTTGGGTTCTTTAGAACGAACGTTAGAGGGAGGCCTGAACTGGTTGTCTCGAATCGTTTTGTAAACCGGATCGGCTAAAAGAAACAAGAGAGAGTGGTTAACCTTTGTCTATTGTGCTCTACATAGCGACTTTAGCAAGTGAAATAGCGCCGGTCACGACAGTTGGCAATGCGGTTTTCTCAGATGATTATTTATGGCCGCCATGATTTGTTTCTATTTTTCGCTCGTGGTCTACTAGTTTACCTACATTGGCCCCTCATCGGCCACGGTCTTCTCACTAATGAATGCTCAATGCGATGCTGCTCATTATTGCTTGTATGATCCCTAAAGAAAACTGCTCTTCTTCCTCCACTTCATGCGTTATGACAGAAGAAAACAACTCGTGATACAGCAGAAAATTAATGCGTCGTAAAAATTTCATAAGGTGACATCAATCAAAATCCATAGATCCGAAAACGCCTCTCTCGTTCCCCCAAAGTTCCTTTTAGTCAAACAGATCATCCTCGTCCATGTTGTCGCCGACCACGTCTTCAACGGCATCTTCCTCGTCCAGCATCATTGAATCCGTGTCCGAGTCCACGTCGCTTTCGTGGTGATTGGCCTCAATGACGATCTTGTTGTCGACGAGCTCGACGTGCGCCGTCTCGCCGTCACGGATGTTGCCGCGCAGGATCAGCACTGCCAGCCGGTTGAGCACCTCCTTCTCGATCAACCGCGCCAGCGGGCGTGCACCATAGGCAGGCGAGTAGCCCGCGTTGCCCAGGTAGTCCTTGGCCTTGTCCGACACGACGATCTGCACGTTGCGGTTGTTATCCTGCAACCGTTTCTGGATCTCTGCCAGACGCAGGTCGACAATTTTCCGAATCTCCCTCCGTGTCAGTCGGTTAAAGATGACAATGGACGAGATACGGTTGAGGAACTCAGGTAGGAAGTAGTTGCGCAGCGCATTCATGACCAGCTCGCGCGTTGTCGGATCGATCCTGCCGTCCTTGCCAGATGGCCGTGACAAGTACTCGGCACCCAGGTTGGACGTCATCACGACAATGCAGTTCTTGGCGTCCACAATACGGCCTTGGCCGTCGGTAATGCGGCCATCGTCCATCAGCTGCAGCAGCACAGTCAGCACTTCCTTGGCGGCCTTCTCAACCTCGTCAAACAGCAGGATAGAGAAGGGACGCCGTCGAAGTGCCTCGGTCAGCTGGCCACCAGAGTCGTGGCCGACGTAACCCGGTGGTGCGCCGATCATGCGGCTCAGCGAGTGCCGCTCCTGGTACTCGGACATATCGAAGCGGATCATGGCCTTGGGGTCGTCAAAGAGAAATTCTGCCAGGGCCTTTGTCAGCAGCGTCTTGCCCGTGCCGGAGGGGCCGCAGAACAAAAAGCTCGGTGGTTGGTTCGGGTTGGCAAGGCCAGAGCGCTGCAACCGGATCGCATTGGACACCGATTGCACCGCCTCGCGCTGGCCCACCACAATGTTGGTCAGGGCCCGCTCCATGCGGAGCAGTTTCTCTTTTTCGGATGTCTTCAGGCGGGTCACTGGGATGCCGGTCCACCGTGCCACGATTTCGTTGATTTGATCGGGGCCAACCACGTCCGTAACCATGGAGCCACCCGAGTCCGGAGAGGTAGAGCTAAGAGCAGCGTCGGCGGCGGCCTTGTCCTTTTCGAGCTTGCGGATGAGAGCCTCCATTTCCGGAATGGCGTAAAACTTGAGGTCGGCAGCACGGCTGGTGTCACCCACGCGGGAGGCATCCTCCATCTTGACTTTGAGCTGCTCAAGCTTCAGCTTAGCCTCCTGGATGTCTTTGCCGCGCTTGCGCTCGCTTTCGTACTTTTCACGAAGCGGACGCAGCTCTTCTTCGACGTTGCTTGCGTCCTGCTTTGCCTGCACAAGCCGCGCCTTGGACGCCTCGTCCTTTTCGCGGGACAAGGCGTGAATTTCAATTTGCAGCTGACGCAGGCGCCGCTCCAAAGAGTCAATAATCTCCGGCTGCGACTCCCGGGCCACACGTACGGCGGCTGCCGCCTCATCAACCAAGTCGACAGCCGAGTCCGGCAGGCGCCGCGATGTGAGGTAACGAGCCGCCAGGTTGGCCGCTGAAACGAGGGCGCTGTCGGTGATGTTGACACCGTGGTGCACCTCGTACTTTTCCTTCAAGCCACGCAGAATCGACACAGTCTCGGGGATGGTCGGCTCCTTGACGATGACTTGCTGGAAACGACGCTCAAAGGCGGCGTCTTTCTCGATGTATTTGCGGTATTCGGCCAGCGTAGTGGCGCCGATACAGTGGAGTTGACCGCGTGCCAGCATGGGCTTGAGAAGGTTGGCAGCGTCCATGCCGCCCTCGCCGGATGAGCCAGCGCCCATGAGCAGGTGGATCTCGTCGACAAAGAGGACGATCATGTCTTTGGACTCTGTGATCTCCTTGAGGACGCCCTTCATCCGCTCTTCAAACTCGCCACGGTACTTGCTGCCGGCGACCAAGGCGCCGACGTCAAGTGACAGCAGCTTGCAGGCGGCCAGATTGTCTGGCACGTCAGCGTTGACAATGCGCTGCGCGAGGCCCTCCACAACTGTGGTTTTGCCGACGCCGGGCTCGCCGATAAGCACGGGGTTGTTCTTGGTGCGGCGGGACAAGATGCGGATGACGCGGCGGATCTCTTCTTCGCGGCCAATGACCGGGTCAATCTTGCCTTCGCGGGCCATGGCGGTCATGTCGATGGTGAACTTGGCGAGGTTCTCGTTCTCCTGCTCAGTGTCGGCCGTCTTGGAGTCGACACGGCGCGTGCCCCGGATGGCCTGGACGGCGTCCTGGACCAGCTTCGGCTTGGGAATGTTCGACTCCTTTAGACAGACCTGGATGGAGCTGTCTTCGGACAGGGCGGCGATCAGGTGGTCGACAGCCACAAACGAGTCTTTCTGGATCTTTTGCAGCTCGGCCGCTTTGCGGAAGACGCTGTGCAGAGAGGGCGCAAAGGTAACCTGGTCTGGCGGCGGGTCTTGGCTGGGAAGACGGACGAGGTGCTTCTTGAGGGCCCGGTCAAAGAGCTGTGGGTCGCCGTGCGCCCGCTCGATGACCTGGCGGAGGAACGATGTGTTGGCGCCAGCGGGAGGGTTTTGCTGGTCTTTGGACAGGTCTGGAGGAGGATCGAGGAGAGAGACTGTGAGATGAACCGGCAGCACCTGCGAATGCGCATACTGCATCGCCAAGGCTACGGCGTCTTCTACCGCCTTCTGGGCTCGATCAGTGAAATCCATTTTCGACCCCATTATGACGAATATATGTGGTTATGAGTAAACTGGTGATGGTAGAAACGATCGACGAAACGTCGCGATCAGAAGAAAATGAGAAAAAAACTGAAAAATTGAAAATGAAATGCCTGGGAGAATATGCCCGAGAAAAAAGGCAATTCAAGCGTTGGAGGGTTCGCAGAAATGTATTTCTATGACTGAGCAATTGTGTGAAGAACCCAGAGAGTATCTGGTGATCCCGAAACTGTCGTTGATGAAGTGAGGCAAAATGTCATGAAAGAATGAGAAAACAAAAAACAAGAGATCAGGAAATCATGCGTTTATGACGACGGTTCTATATTTATGCCGGTGGAGCAGGTGCAGATGGTGGTGGGCTTGTTTAACGGGAGCTCCTTGCCTTCTAGCGGCTACTCGTAGTGGTGGGATGATTCGCGATGCTGCTGGCTCGTTGGAGCACTATCATCGCCGTATGCGTACCAACAGAAGCCTCTCGAAGCGCCTAGCACATATCTGCAGCGGGGCAGGCGTCAATTGGCTGGCGGGGTAGACAGTGAGCTGGCTTGAACTTCAGGCAGCTTTTGTTAAGCGCAGCATGACTCAGCACGAAGCTGGAAGTTTTTTGTGGGTCCTTCCAAAGCGTCCATGGTTAGACCAACACGTGACAGCGACTGGAAATTCTTTTTGCTGCTGGAAAATGCACCGCGCTTCAGGAACCCCGAGAACAACGCCGACGGTTCCAGCAACGACTCGTCTCCTGACGGATTGGGACAAATCGAGAAGGTTTCCGCACATTCCTCGCACGCAACGATGAGCGGCCTGCCAATGCAGTGCTTCCGCCGGTTGGCGCTCGGCGCACGAGCGTCGGCAACCGCCGCTGTCGGCCCCGTCCGCACTGCCGTCCGCGCCCTTTCGTCCGCATCTACCGCCTCAGCTTCGTCTTCGTTCTCCGCTTTGTCCTCTGCTTCGTCCTCGACCTCGCCCTCACCCCCGCAGTCGCCCGGGCCGACATCTAGCTCCAGGCAAACGCGGCACAAACCAGGCCGTGCCCCCAAGGGCCACGGCGAGCAGATTTGGGTCTACAACCACGTCGTGACCAACCAGGTCGTCTACTCACACGCACCGGTGTTGAAGGTGCGTTAAATAGGGTTTTATGTAGCAAAAAAAGTTTTCGGATGCATGCAAGAGCTTACCGAACTACCCCCTTCTTTTTTTTGCAGAGCACCCGCGCCCTCAAGCAACTCCCGTTCAACGGAAAGAAGACAAAACCCGCCAAGCTCCGCAAAGACTACTGGAAGCCGCTGGCGCTGATCCAGTTCAACAAGGGTTCCGGCGTGATTGGCCAGACGGTGTTCCAGAAGCTGCGCGAGTTCCGGCGGCTGCACGAGCTGTCGTGGGGCCACCAGGCGCCACAGCTGTACGCGCTCGATCGCCGGGAGCGCGGCGCGGCGCTCAACGACCAGCGGGCCAACTGCATTGCGGATATGGCGGCGGTATTGGCAGGAGCCGGCGCGGGGAACAAGATGCGGAAAAAGGTGAGGGCACCTTGGATCAGCTGGACCGGCGGAAAAACCGCCGAAGATAAGGCGCTACATCGGCAACGCGTACAAGAAGCGGAGGCCGAAGCGGCGGCTGCCGCCGCGGCGTCCCCGCCCAAGCTCGCTCCGGCGACGGTGTTCTGGGCCAACGAATACGACCGCAATATTGCTGAGTCCTGGTCAGAAAATGTGGTGCATGCAGCGGGCATCCCGACACGATAGTGCCGTCATGACGAGTTTTTTTGGTTGTTCTGGCGTTAGAAAAAGACAGTACCAGTTAGATTACATACTCGAGGAAGAAAAGCTGCATGAAGACGGGATATGATGCTAGCATTGTATAACAAGGTGTACACGTTTTTTTTTTTTTATGGGAGATTCACAATTATTAGCTTGTGGGCCAGCTTTTTGGGGCCATCAAGAAATAAAAGTGTCATCTCAAAAATATATATAAGAACTCAGCGAAGAAAGATCACTTTTAGCGGCTCATCAGTGTACACCGAAACTGGTGGAACAAAGGAAAAAAAAAAAAACGCAAAGCAAAGCAGGGCCTTTCAGCTTAGAATTTGATAGCGAACTGCTTCAAATACTCATAATCCGGGATGTTGGCGTCTACGCATTCGCGGATTACCTTTTGGCCCTTTTCGCCGTACTTTTCCCTCCATTCTTGGTTCTCTGCCTCGACCGTGGGCGTTTTCTATGGGAGTTAGGAGAGAGCTGGAAGGAGACCGCTAAACCACCAAAGTTGAGTATCCGGGGTCACTTACATGCCGAACAGGGCGTGCCATGAGACCAGTGCTTGCCAGGGCGTCTTCGTGGAAGCCGGCCCACTTTTCAAACGCCTCGGATGCATGCCGCTGACTCGCTGGGTCGTCCCATTGAAGCATTTCGGGCCGGTAGTCGAGATTGACGGCACGACAAAAAGTCCGGATGCCTTCCA
This sequence comes from Fragosphaeria purpurea, assembly GCA_002778095.1. NCBI lineage: Eukaryota > Fungi > Ascomycota > Sordariomycetes > Ophiostomatales > Ophiostomataceae > Fragosphaeria > Fragosphaeria purpurea. The sequence continues at coordinate 2,998,464 of PCDL01000006.1, forward strand.
CAGGGCGGTTGAGCAGGTCATCGGCATCAATGACGGTCACGGCAACCGGGCAAGCAGCCGCGCTACCGTTCCTGCCATTTGTGCCGTTGGTGGCCGCCGCGCGACCATTGACCCCATTCGCGCCGTTTGTGCTCTCGGCGCCGTCAAGGACTTGGTCGCTCACCAACCCCTGCAGACGCAAGTAATCGAACAACCGGCGCAGCTCTGCGTAGCCGGCCTCGCTGGGCAGAAACTCCTTGAACTGCGTGGTCTCGACCAAGGGCGGTACGGTACAACGGTAGTAGGACGGAATGGCGCGGCGCGGGTGGCGGATGAGGAAGGTAAAGTGGAAGTGCTGGAGGGCGGCGAACGGGAGGACTGTGGGATTGGCCAGCTGCGCAGTACCGGTTGCGTCGGCACCGTTGGCCTGGTCTGCCAGAGAGGGGGCAATCGTGGCCGGCTTGCCGTCGGGAGGGAAGAGGTAGTACGCCATGTCCTTGATGAAGACACGCTTGTGGCAAAGTTAGCAAGAAGCCTGTCCAGGCTGTACTGCTCTCAGAACCGCACGCCAACAACCACAAGTAGACTGCGTTACCTTGTCGGCATTGAGGAGCCGGTCGAGCACGTCCTTGTACGTCGTCTTGATGAAGCCGCTGCTTTCGCGGGCCTTCAGATCCTCGGCGAAGCGCTCGCTAAGACGCTCGGGGCCGTAGTAGAAGGCATCGCCAAAGGGTTCGTGGGCACATTCGAGGTCGTTTGGGCGGGTCATGAAGACCTGTGGTACGTGTTAGTGGTCGGGGAAACTGACGCCAACCGCGAAATCAATAGAGAGACGAGGCTCGACGAAGCTCGATATGTACCCTTTCAAAGGCGGTGGAACACGACCGCGGATGCGTGGCAACAAAGATTGGACGCCCAGGCATGATGGATGGTAGGTCAATCAAAGACCTTTGAGATTTCGCTGAGAAAAGAAAGAGATAAAAAAAGTAAAAGCTCAGGCAGACGATCACTGAATAACAATGAAGCTTATACAAAAGAAAGAAAGTTGGGCACAGTTTTGGGGATCGACATTCTATATATGGAAACAGCAGCAGACAACTCCTCGCCTCTCTGACTAGCGGACGAACAAGTCTGTCTCGTGGTACCTATTACACGAATATACTGCTCACATATCGTCTCCTTAAGTAAGGTTTACAGACGAGGAAGGAGCAAAGGATGCCGCAGAGCTATTGCACCCTACACGTGGGACTAAAAGCGGCGCGGTACTTACATGTCCCGCCAAATTGGGTGGTTCACGAGGTACCTACATGTCAAAAGCACGCGTAATGGAATGCTCCCTCTCGAATACAATAGGGCAAAAAGGGAAAAGCAAGCTATGATAAGACCTCGTTTTTTGCTTTCCTGTTGAGCTACGTACAGACTTTTCATCCCCACCAACAGAAGCACCGTCGACGTCACCAGGCGTGGGCGGACACTGGCCAGGCACTGGCAGAATTTGTGCGGCGTGGGGCTAGCGCTGGGTTTTCTTGGTTTAGCGTACGTAAGCGTAAGGCTACGGAAGTGGGGCCCTTGCTTCGGCCAATCCCATGCGTGCCTTGGTCCGCAGTGTGTGCACCCGCAGGAAGGAACGGTGGGACAACAAGGCACAACACACACACACACCCCTTCCTCCCCGCGTAACCCACGCGATGGGACAGCGGTCGCCATCACCGTTTTTTTTTGAGGAAAACCGAAAGAGAGACAATACTGTTTGTCACGGGAATTCGACGCCGTGGGAAGAGGTGTCTTTGATAAGAGCCGACTCCTCGTGCTGTTTGGAGCGGGACGGAAGGTATGGTGATTTTGTTGGCATCCTGCAATACGACATGGGACCACAAGACGCACTTTTGCTTTGTCTCTGGTGGAACAATGTATCTGACAGCTCGCAAATGGAAATCACACAAAATAAAATGGAGGACAATAAATTGAAAAGAAAAATTTTCATTGTCTGGCTTGGTGGCTGGTCTTCAAAGGGTATGCTGGACGATAGCCGTCCCTTCGCTTTTAATCGAAGCAGTGATGGGGTATATATAGCAGCCTAGAAAAACAAGAACAGAAAAGAAGATTGCACACAACGCCTTCCATGCTCTGTGGCTGTCCATCCGCTGTCCTGACTACATCACCAGGTATGACCGTGTAATGTTCATGGCCGCTGCCTGGTTGCCGGCCAGCAGGTAGTACGTACGTAGGTTGTAGGCCGCCTCGGTCCGGAGGTCGGGACAGTACTGCCCCATTTCGTGGTGCTGGGGGGGGTATGGGTCGCAGGCCGGTCCGGCTGGGCCCGCGGCGTCTCCGCCCTCCTCGTCGAGCACCTTGTTGTAGAACTCGGCCGCGAGGGCGTGCAGACCCAGGAGGTGGTACGTCCGCCCCACGTTGTAGTACGCCTCGCGCCGGGCGTGCACATCGGGCGGTCCGCCGTCGGGCGTGGCTGCGTTCAGGCGGTTCGTGGCGTACCGGTACAGAAACGTCAGCCCCTGCGTGAGCAGGTACTGCCGGTTCTCGGCCTGCCGCTTGAGCGCCCAGTGCACGTACGACAGGCCGATGCACAGGCTGATGACGGGGTTGTCGGGGTCCACGGCCAGCGCTCGTTGGTAGTAGTCTGTTGGTTGTCAGAGGGGAAGAAAACCACCAAAAAAAAAAGATAAGCACCAACGCCCTTAGAGACGGGACCGATGACCTACTCAACGCATAATGAAAACTCGTCGAGGCGAAGAGAATGTGCCCGTACACCACCAGCAGACACACGTCCAGCTGTGCCGCCGCCGCGTCTGTGCCGCCCCCGTGCTGCTTAAAGAGCTGCGCGTCGCGCTGCCGGATCTGCCGCAAAATGTACTTTTGCGCGGGGCTGGCGCTGAACCACACCGACGGCGCCCGGCAGACCCGGCACAGCGTGGTGAACAGCCGGTAGCAGTCCGTCGTAAAGGGCCGTGCGCGCATAAAATACCGCGCCACGGCCACGCACGTCGGCTCGTCGCTGGCGCGTAGCGCGCACGCCGCCCACGTTAGGTGGATTAGGAACGCACTGTCGTTCTGGCGGTAGACGGTCGAGTCATGCGCCGCCTGGCACACGGCGTACGCCTCCGCGGTGCGGCCGGCGTGCGCCAAGCGCAGGGCGTACTCGAGGAACAACGCCAGCCAATCGTCAAACGGAATGCCGCGGTAGTCGCGGCGCGCTGTCGGCACGTTCCTATCGGCGTCCGCGGCGCCTATGGCGGCGCCTGCTCCGGTTGTCGCCGGTTCCGCATCGCCGCCGGGGACGAGGTCTGTTCGGTCAGTACTAGCCCCAATGGAGACCGAATAAAAGAAACGCGGGAATAGAGGGAAACCAAAAACCTACTTTGCTGCAGACGCTCCGCCAAGGCTGTGAGGTCGCTGCTGTGCTGGGCCCCGGTTCCTGCCGCTGCCGCCGCCGCCGCAGTCGCTGGCTGCTCGGCCCCGTGGGTCCGGTCGTGCAAAAAGTTGTTGTAGCCCAGAAACTGCACATACTTGTCCCACGAGTAAAACTCCCGAAACGACCGGAAATCGTCAATGAGCTCCTTGGCGGCGTCCATCCACTGCGCGGCCGCGTCTGGGTCGCCCGCGTCGGCCCGCGCCTTGACGTCCTGGCACAGCTGGTACCGCGCCCGTAAGCGGGACGACGTGGTGGCCTCGAATGCCGCCTGCTCGGCCGGACTGGCAAAAAAGCGCCGGGCATGGCCGCGCAGTGTGCGCCGCGGGCGGTACGGACGGCCGGTGGCGTCGCCCCCGGAACCCGCGCCCTCGACGTCGTCCTCCTCCGCCTCGCTTCCCACGCCGGCACGTCCGCCTGCGTCCGCCTTGGCCCGCCGTTGCGCGCGCTTCCGTTCCGCTGTCCCGCCGCCGCCACGGGTCGAGCGCCTGACCGGCCGCTTCCGGTCCTTGCGCCGCCGCCGCACAACCTTGCCTTCGCTGTCCAGAAACACGCGATATGTGGCCGTTTCGAGGCTGGCTGCGTGGCCGCGGGGCCGCTTGCCCACGGACGCGCCGGCAGTTTCTGTCGCCGTACCCTGTCGTTCTGCTGCAGCAGCTGCTGCTGCTAGGCGGCCTTGGCCCTGTTCGTCGAGAGCCCCCCTATCTTCCTTCTGCTGCTTCTGCCGCTGTTGCTGTGCCGCCTCCAGCGACAAGGCCTCGTTGACCAAAATGAACGCCTGCTCCTTCTCATGGGCCGTTTCGTACATCTTGGCCAGCTCAAAGCGCGCCGCAATGTTCTCTTCGTCCGCCTCAATGGCCGCCAGAAAACTCTCTTCAGCCGCCGCGTGGTCGTGCAGCTCCAGGTTGCACTTGCCCTGCAGCACAAGTGCTTCAGCATCGTCGTCGCGCGCGGCAGCGCTGTTCTCGGCGAACTCGCTGGCGGCGGCACCGGCTTCGTAGAAATTGTGCTCCTCGGCGGCGGCGGCACGATTGAGTGCACGGTACAGTTCCAGATACTGCAAAGCCAACTCGTAGCGCTTCACTTCGAACAGCTCAAAGCCGATATCTTTCAGGAGATGCGGGAACATGCGCATAGCTTCGGTGGTGCCCGCGTCTTGCGGGTCGATCCACGACAAGTGTTCCTGTAAAGAACGTATAAGCAGAGATAGAAAAAAAATGGAAGACATGCACTAGGGAAAAAAATGAAAGACACGAACGTACAAGAGCTTCTTCTTCGTGACCAAGCTTGAGACGGTAGATGGCCAGTTTCGCCCGCAGATCGATGGGCAGGCCGTCGCCGTAGGCCGAGGGCGGGTACCGACCTGGCTGGAAGCCGGCGACGCGGCGTCGGCGCGGCTCGTCGTAGCGGTCCCATTCGGCGTCGTTGTCGTTGTGACCGTCGGCGGCATTGTCGTCCCAGTAGGCCTCGTCGGGCCCGCCGCGGCCCAGCAGCCAGCGGGCCAGCCGCTTCAGGGCGGCCACGGCGTCGTCGAAGCGGGCCACGGCCGCAAACAGCTCGACGTAGATGGTCACGTCCATCCACGTAAACTGCTCGTCCTCGTCCAGCACCAGAAACGGCTGGTACCAGCTGTGGCTTGTCCGCGTGGACCGGCTCTGCAGGTAGGCAATGGCCGTGCGGTACGCGGCGATGGCGGCCTCGATGGTGGCGGCGCCGTGCGCCGAGTCGTACGACGCCTCGGCCAGGTTGCGGATGACCTGCAGCGCCAGCGGCCGGCGCTTGAGCACGCGCACGTACTCGGTGGCGGCGTTGGTCGCCTGGCCGAATTCGAGGCAGACGTTTGCCTTGCCGAGGCGCGCCGCGATGTTGTCCTTGTCGGCGCGCAGGGCGCCCGAGTAGCAGAGCCGCGCGATCTGCAGGTTGTGCAGGCGGCGCTGCTGGCGCCGGTCGTGGGCATCCTCGTCATCGTCGTCCACCTCGTCGTCGTTCTTCTCGCCCGCTTCCGCCTCCCCCTCTCTTTCCCCCCTCCGAACCCTGTTCTCCCGCTGCTCGTCTTCGTCTGCTTCGGCCAGCGCGTAGTCGGCCGTGCTCAGCCAGCCCGCGACGTGCTTGGGCTCCAGGTGGGCGGCAAAGACCTTGGCCATGATGGCGTCGTCACGGCGGCCCAGATCCTCGTTGATGGACGCGAGCAGGCTCCAGGCGGCGTGTGTCTCGGCGTTCATCCGGATGATCTCGTGCAGCGTGTCGAGGGCGTCCTCGTAGCGGTGGTCCATGAACAGCTGGTGGGCTTGCTGCAGGCGAAACTTGACCTCGGCGGAGGGCGCAGCCGCCTTGCGGGGCCCACGCCGTCGCCGCGGCGCTGTCGACGCACCACCGCCACCGCCACCGCCGCCGCCGGCCTTGTACTCCGGGCCAAGGTGCTCCGATAAAAAGGCCTGGCGGCTGGCGTCGAGGCGCGCAATGTCGGCCTGCAGCTCAAGGTAGTCTGAGTCGGCTTCGGACAGTTCGGCAGCATCTTCCTCATTGCTGTCGGCATCGTTTTCCAGTTCCAGACCGCCGCCACCGCCGCCGACGCCGCCGTACACTACATCATCAGGCTGTGTTCGGTGGCCACGCTCCCCGTCGCTTCCGTCGTCCTCCAGGCTGGCGTCATCCATAGACACGTCCTCAGCCATTTTCTTGATTCTACAGCCTCTGATAGGTTTGCATGAAACTGTATTTCACCCCTCCCGTTTGTAAAGATGTCCTTTTTCGTTTGTTCGCGACTTGGACGTCAAAAATGTGAACTTTGGTGGAGTATGACGCTGGCATCGAAAAGAGTGGGGCGATCAAGAAAACAATCAGTGTCCTAGTGCACTGTGCCCGCGCTGCAGGAACACGCCTCGGGACACCCACCGTAGCTTACTAGCACGGGCGATTACACAGAGCGTGGCCCCGAAAAGGAAATCTTACAGGGCGCGTTCGGCAGGCTTTTCCCGCCGGGCAGCTATTTGTTCAGCATCGTCAACTTTTCAATGTTCTGTTTCCTTTTTCTGGCTTCAGTTATCACCCTCAATGTCCTTCTAATCTAGCGTCTTTGTATATCACCTCTACATATTCAAACAAAAGCAAGACATTATTACATGTGCTCCGCATAAACGCCAGAAAAAAAACAGCAACAAAAAAGAGAGGGAAAAAAAGTCCAAGAGACATAGAGAACAGGATTTCAGGGCCTTTCTTATTCTATGTGCTAACGCCCTCATCGGTCCCTTCCCAGGCTCACAGATCGCCCGTCTCAAAGAGTTCTAGGTGGATGCGGTCACTCCCCACGCCCATGTCCTCCAGGGCCGCGCGCGACGCCACCATGAAGTCGGCCGGTCCGCAGAGGTAATAGCCCGTGCGCGGGTTGTCCACGAACAGCAGGCGGCGGCGCTCGTCCGCCGTCAGGTCAGCCAGCTCGAGGCGCGTGCCGCAGACAACGTCGGCTGCGCCATCGTTGCTGTCGTCGTCTGCGGCCACATCCGTCAGGACGAACCGGGTGGTGATCTGCTTTGGGTGCGCTGCCTGCAGAGCACGGACCTCCTCGGTAAAGGGCACGGCGCTGCGGGCACGCGACGCGTGCACCCACGCAATCGGACGGCCCTGACCCTGGGCGACGGTCTCCTCCAGAATGGCCATGAGCGGCGTCGCACCGACGCCGGCGGAGATGAGCACGAGGGGCGTGGTAGGGGCCGTGGCAGTGGTCGTCGTCGTCGATGTCGGGGCTGCCGGCTCCTCCACGACAAACTCGCCTTGGGGTTGTGACAGCTCCACCTCGGTGCCCACCTGCAGGGTGTCGTGCACCAGGTTGGAGATGCAGCCGGGCGCGGTGGCGCCGCCGTGGCCGTCGTCGCGCTTGACGCTAATGCGGTACGTGTTGTCGTCGCCGTCACCGTCGCCGTCGCCGTGCCGCGGCGCCCGGCTCAGGCTGTACTGGCGGCTCTGCAGCACGCCCAACGCGGGCACGGACATCTGCAGGCTGATGTACTGGCCCGGCGCGTACACGGGCAAGGGCCGGCCGTCGACGGGGGTCAGGTCCAGGTTGAGGATGCGGCCGTCAGCGGTGGCGGGCGCGCGGCGAACGACGCGGAACGGGCGCCAGCCAACCCAGCCGGTGCCGGCCGCACCGTTCTTGCCGCCTCCTCCCCGGGCGGCGGCGGCGTCGTACAGCGTCTTCTCGCGGTTGATAAAGACGTCGGCCAGCAAGGCGTAGGCGGCCGTCCAGGCGTCGACGATGGCCGGCGTGGCAGCGTCGCCGAGCACGGTGCCGATGGCGGCTAGTAGGTTCTCGCCGACGAGGTCGTACTGGGCGGGCTGGATCTGGAGGGAGGCGTGCTTGTGGGCGATGCGCTCGATGGCGTGGTGCAGGGCGCCGAGGTCGTCGATGTGGGCGGCGTAGGCGAGGATGGCGGCAGCCAGGGCGCGTGGCTGGGCGCCCGTGGCCTGGGAGGTCAAACTAAAGACGTTTTTGAGGGCCGGGTGGGCCGCGAGCAGGTTGTTGTAGAAGAGGGTGGTGATGGCGACGCCTTGTTGCTGGAGGACCGGGGCAGTGGCTTTGACGATCGCGAGCTGCTCGGGCGTCAGCGGCGGCGGAGACGGCCGGGGTGCCGGCCCGTCGGCGGTCTTTGTGGGGAGAGCGGCAGCGACGGCCGGCTGGGGCGGAACAGCGTCGGCAGTCATGGCGAACACTTGTGTTGTGCGGTGATGAATCTATCAAATGAGATAACCCAAGGAAACAAGCTCGGAAAGAATCTAATGGTGCAATGTGCAAAATAACAATGGTTTTATTTCTTGAATTGATATTGCTGTTGTAGCAAACGGAAATTCTATGAAGCGGCTGTCCATGGTATTTATCCTCGATGGAGTTGATGAAGGTCCATTATTATTTGAAAGCCGCCAGTCTTCCATGGCATGATGAAGAAACAACGAATATTGCATCTCCGGGCGGTGTTTTTGATATCATGTCTTTTGCCAAGATCATATCATTTTTTTTCTCATCCAACTCCCATCCTTTCCGATGACCGTCTAGAGAACCACAGGTCCGTCTATGCTGTTTGAGGGAACGGCAACATGCCCCATACACTGGGACAACAACAATGACCTCCTTGTGGTAAAAGGGAAAGACGAAAAAGAAGAAAATAAAGACGGAGGATGCCAGCCGTTTTTCTATGGTTTGGACATCTCCGCGGCGAAAGAGCCCGAATAATCGACTGACCGGACGTCCGGCCGGCGCGAAAAAAAAAAAAACAGTGCTGGAAAAATCCAAGTCGGAACACGCAAGGCCAATAAGACAAACCGCATTACAGGAAAACCAAGAGAAAATGGGCCGATGTTGTCAGGGATTCTAGACGTCGTGTTTTTTAAGCAGCGAAATTCTTTGTCTTTCCCCTTGTACAGTGGGTCCCGCAAAAAGTAACGCCGTTTTTGTTAGGCGGGCGGGAGCGGTCAGGTCAGTGTGTGTCACAGAAATTTACTAGGCCAGGCGTAGGCCCCCGGAATGCCCCGGCAGGCAATCTTTTTCTTGATTAGTAAGCACGATTAAGGAGGACCTTTTTCGCAACACGACAAATCTTGAGCTCGATGCAGCACAGGGAGTTGATCGCCATGTTTTGGCGGTAGTCAACTTCTAAATATGCTCGCATGGGACGAGTCTCACAACTGAAAACTCATGAGAGCTGTCTTTACTTATGCGCAGGCAATGTAAAACTCATCTCTTTCTCGGGTCACATGTTTTGGGCACGTGACTACAGGATGACAAAAACGGATATGACAAGAGTTCTCTCGCCGCCGTCCACCCGCATTGAAAATCCAAGATATTTGCACACTGACCGTCCTTACCATGACATTCCTTCTAGAGTCAAACTGCGTCGACGTCTCGTCTTCTTCGTCAATTCAATATCAGAGCACGGTTCCATCTTCGAGGTAGGGCTGAACATTCGGTTCCCATTTTTAGCCCGTCTCATACAACGAAGGACGAACTTTCTGAACGTCCGCCTGCGAGAAGTTCCTGTACGGAAACCAGAGCATGCTTTTCTTTGATGCCCGGAGAAATTTCGATCGACTAGCGGACTCGGTAGTTGTTCTTCAGCGTGGAGACGGGCGTAGGGATTACCGTGGAGCACGCAAGACATCTTCGACGTACATCTATGTACTGCGGGACCGAAAAAAATACTGGGTAATGCGGAATATCTAAAATCTGACATCTCACTTCAGCGTTTCGCATTTGCCGACAGCGTAGTTCTTCGATGAGGCTGTTGCTCCACATCCCGTCTCTGCGGGTAAAAGGTATGCCGATGCGGTATGGTAAGCAGATGAAAAGGCAAGGTACGCAATCCTGGAAAAGAGCATGTTTGAGTGAAGATGGTTCAAGTCCGTTTGCAAATAACAACAAACGATATTGAGGTAAAACAATGGTATGGATTTTCTAGCATCCCCGCGAACCAGACTGCTGCGTGTTTGGTATTTTCGTCAGCAGTAATGGTTTGAAACACTGGACCAGCATCCGCTTCCCGCTGGACGGTCCCCCGGTAAGAAAATCAAAAGGCACCATCCAGTATCTGACGTCGGTGCTATGTTCGATTCTTTGTATTTGTGGCCCTCCCGGGGAAGTCCATCACTATGGAGTACGATTGTACATACACCGTATGTACAACTTGAAGATATTTTCGATGCAAATCTTTGGCAGTCTTGATCGACTTTTATCCGCGGAGAATAAGCGGGCTCCAATCTAACACTAGAAGACTGGTTTCGACCTCTGTACTTTGCATGTCGTAATAAAACTTGCTTTACTTTGTGCGGAACATGTACACAGTTACATAATTAGTCTTCACCAAGGGTGCATCGAGTGCCTGCAGGACGCTCATACGTGGTCGTACTCCGTACTCGTCTTGTCTTGCAAAATTCGTCGGATCGAGAAGCGCCTGTCAGATGCTACCCAGTGCGACATTCAAGTGGATGGACGAACTCAGACTCGTCCATCCAAGCAGCGTCTCCGTGTCATCGTACTTTGTGCGATCTACCTCGTACTAAGTACGTAGCTCAGCGTGGTCGTGTAGAGCGTATGTCGACACATACCGAACAATGCCATGTGCTCCATGGTACCCCTACTGTCGTGAGCAGTAGCTACTCGGCGTAGCTCGTAGATTCTCGTGCAACGCAGCAAACGCTTTTTATCGTGATATTGTCTAGCACCTTGGTTCGCTAAAAGCAACCAAATACGGATGCCTTCACGTCATTAAGAGGACTACTAGCTTTGTTATGCAAATTGTCCAGCCCACAGGGGTAAACTAGAAATCTTGGGGAAATGGGAACAATGCAGTCTCCGATTTATATAAAAACTACCGTTTTTGAAATACGAGTACGAGTATTGCCTTCTTAGCTTTTGTGTTAGGCGTTCGTATGTTAAAATGCGCACAAAAGTGGAAAGCGGTTCAGGGGTCAGTACTTGCCTATTTAGGAAGGTTCGCCGGGACACTGTGGGACTGTGAGGAGCCTGACGGAATACTGCTGTTGTAAATGTACGAAGTACTTCGTACTCCTGCACTGATTTGGCAGGCGCAAGGGTGTTTTGCCAGCAAACGCGAGCTCTTTCCTAAATTGTCGATGTTCGAAAAGGAATATCGTCATCTCTTTTTCAGAACTCAAATTTGACTCTTTTCCCCTTTCCAACCGACGCTCTCCTTGCAACGTATTTTAGCAACTAATTTGGCTTGCACGGACAGAGTACAACAGACTACGGTTACTAGTAACCCCTCATCACGCTACGAAGTGCTCCGTTCTCCTTTTTCTCACCACCATCGGCTTCTTCGCGGCAATATTTTGTATGATCGAAAGGACGCATCCGCAGACGCCATCCATGTCACCGGTCTCCTGGCGGCGAACAGCCGTTCCGTTTCAGCTTTATTTCGCTTCCCTACAGTGGTTTGTGAGAGATGCTACAGAATCGGCATACGACCCCGTTTAGACTACAACAGAAGCGTGTAATCCTCTGCACGGAATACAACGAAAGGGCTGTTTCGCACAGACGGAATGGAACGGTTGCAACGAGAGGTTCTCGGCGCGAAAGCTGCCAGCAACAGTTTTGTTTATGTCGTGACTGTCTCGTTTCATCTGAATGGGCACAAGACAGTACTTCTGCGAGAAGTAAAATTTGTTTTCAATATTGACAAGTGGGAGTCACCAGCCAACCATGGCTGTCCCAGACACAAACAGTTGAGCACGAAACTGAGAAGACACGGAAAACCATCATCAACACGTGAAAGCCCGCCAATTGATGCATGAATCCCAATCTGGTGAAAGCCCTTGTCCAGTTCCGCGTGGCAAGATGGTGCAACACAATCAGGGGTCGACGCCGACTGGACGGAGGGGAAGGACGGAAAGCATAGCCGAGTGGGCTTCCATTAGGGCGGGAAGTTTCTAGGGGTTCGATGTACTCGTTCTATGACTACAAGTTGCAACGGCAGAAAAAAAAAGGGGGACAAAATTCAACAACGGCGAAACCCCGTAGAGGTGGTTTCAGTGGACCGCGCCGGTCGCCTCCAACCGAAACGGCCTCCTCCGTATTTTGAGCCGGCATGGGCTGGCGAGCAGAAGATTTCGAGAAAGAAAAGTTTGGTTCGAGTGGCTACTGGTGGCGATGAACGTCAGGGCGGTGGACTTGAGTGAGGGAACCAGTGGCGACGGTTGCAGCAGCTCAAAGTGCTTACGCGGGAAGAAAAAAAAATTAAAAACACGAAAATGAATAAGATCCAGAAAACCAGCCGAAAAAAAATCATCTCGAAGGCAACCCGATTCAAGGCACAAGCAAAGACACCTTTTACAACGTGTGCGGGTGGACCATGAAGGTCTCAACAACGAGCGAGGCGGACGACATTTCACGAAGTATTTCTGTACACTCCCCCCCTTCTATGCAAAAGAGGCCGTACCCCTGTTTCTAAAAGGGGAGACAACGCAAAAGAACGATATACCATAGATCGTCGTTCGTGGGTGGGTGGAGCCCGGTGGATGCTGTTTCGCTTCACATCGACAAGACGTCTTACAGGTACGAGGATGTACCTACACACAACACCAAGAACGACGACACGGTGCTTGTGTTAGTTTAGTCGAGACTTTCTGCCGTTGGCTTAGTTGTACCTGGGAGTGAAAAAGGCTCGTGGCGCCCGTTTGCAAATTTCAGTTTTTGATTTTCGAAAGATTTTGGGATTTTGATTTTTGATTTTTGATTTGAGTTTTTTTTCTTCCTTTTTCCCTTATTCTTTGATATCCTTTCTCTCCTTCTCCCGACCCACTCCCTTCTTCGCCGTTAAGCCCCCCTTTTATATTGTTCATATCACCCGTCGTGACAACCTCAACGAAGACGACCATCGTTGCACGTCGTACGGCCCACGGCGTCGGCCACGGCCGTTGTTTTTTCGGTGGACGATGGTGGAGAACTCCCGTTTGCAACGAGGCGGGACCAAAGCAATCAGACCACACAGTTCATCGGCGGCAGCATTCTGTCTGCATTTTCACCGTTCACAATGAGAGCACCGGGCCGGGTTCTGCTGTTTGGACTGTCAGCCCTGTTGCTGCCGCAAGCCACAGCTGCTGCCGACAACACGGCAGTGTCCGTTCTCGCCCAATTGCCTTCATGCGCGGTAAGTCCACGGCCGACTTCATAGATATACCACGGCCTGGTTTTCGTTGTTCTTCGTTGCAGTCTACTCATCCCATTTGTCTTTTTTCTAGGCCCGCTGTCTCGTGAGTGCCATAGGGCAGTCGCCATGCTCACCCACAAACATGACATGCATGTGCACCAACGAGGCATTTCTCGACGATTCGACGGTGTGCATCCAAAGCAACTGCACCGTTATTGAAGCGTTGTGTAAGACAAGGACCCCCGTCAAGGCGTTTCCGCCGCCATGGCGCGTGGTTTCGAACTGGCCCGCTAACTACGTTCTTTTTATATTGAAGCTTCCAAAAACGTGACCTCCACCGCCTGCGGTGCGCCCATCCGCAGCAGAAACGGCGTTTTTCGCGCAACGTCCAACTCCCTTGGCATCCTCACCGGCTGCTTTCTCATCACACGCCTTGCGTACCGTCTTGTCATTGCCCGGACCGGCTTGGCCGCCGACGACTGGGCCGCCCTCGCCGGCACGGTCGTGGGCGTGCCCAGCACGGTCCTCAACATTTACGGCCTGGCCGACCACGGCCTCGGCCGCGACATCTGGACACTGCCGCTCGACAACGTCTACAAGTTTCTCAAGTTTTTCTACATCATCGAGATCCACTACTTCGTGGACATCACCCTGCTGAAGCTGACGCTGCTTCTGTTTTACCTTCGCATTTTTCCGTCGCGTGGCGTCCGCCGGCTCATCTGGGGCACCATTGCTGCCACGTGCATTTTTGGCGTCGCTTTTTTGTTCATGGGCATCTTCCAATGCCGGCCGATTTCGTACTACTGGACCCGGTGGGATGGTGAGCACGAGGGACACTGTCTCAACATTAACGCCCTTGGATGGGCCAATGCGGCCATCAGCATCGCCTTGGACTTTTGGATGCTGGCCATTCCGCTGTGGCAGCTGCGGAAGCTGCGACTGCACTGGAAAAAGAAGGTCAGCGTTTTTATGATGTTTTGTGTGGGCACTTTGTAAGTCTTAATATTTTTTTTTTTTCTTTTTCTTTGGTTTTTATTTTTTTATTTTTTTTCCTGTTTTCCTGTTCACTAACAACAACAAACAGCGTCACGGTTGTCAGCATTCTCCGCCTGCACTCGCTGCTGAGCTTCGCCAATACGATCAATCCGACGTGGGATGAGTACGGCGTGACCAGTTGGTCCACCATCGAGGTCAACGTCGGCATCATCTGCGCCAGCTTGCCGACCGTACGCCTCGTCCTTGTGCACTTCTTCCCGCGTGCGTTTGGCTCGTCCACCCAGCGCTACTACTACAACAGCAACAACAACTACCACAACGGGAACAGCCGCACCGGCAACGGCAGCCGCGGCGTAAACGGTTCGCAGAGCGGCAACCGCCGGGCGTCCCGCAACATCCCCTTGGTGTCGATCACGTCGAACGCGCACAAACTGACCAACACGACGATCACGACGATCCAAGCCGACAACGAGGACGAGGACGACTACGGCAGTACCAACGACACCAAAACGGGCGGCGGCGGTGTGGTTGTGCGACCACGGCCGAATGGCAAGGAAACCCACAGCAGCAGCAGTGCCAACGGGAGCGCCAGCAGCTTGGCCGAAATGGGGGTTCACGGGCCGCAGGGGGCCGCAGCAGCAGGCCCGCGCAACGGTGCCGGCGGAAGCAACACGGGCATTTTGTACTCCCGGACATATGGAGTCGAGTACGGCTCCGATTACCACGACGAGGCGCGTCTCGTGCATGAACGCAGCGGACAGGTTATCGAAACCCCGGCCAAAATTCACTTCAAATCAACAAGCCGCGGCAGCGAGTCATCAGCATCGTGAGACTGGAGAAACAAAATCAAAAAAACGGCGTTGGCAAAGGGGTTTTATTACGGTTCGGTATTCGTCTGGGTTGGGGCTGGTGACTGCTGGAGTAAAAGGACGGCACGTTGGATTGCGGTGCAAGCGAGCAATGCATATTCTTCATAACGAAAAAGTCAGACACGTGAGACGACTTGTATATATATATATACTTTGAATTTTGCACGCTGCTCCTATTTCGACAATGTTGCGTACCATCGGCGAAACACGAGGCTTGACGACGTCGTCAATTACAAGAACTGTCCACAACATAACCTGCGATATGGAACAACGCCGGCAGTTCGTCCCCAGACGTTTTGGTTCGTTTGTTGCGCTTCATTTTTGCGGAGGATAACTGGCTAAAGTGCGCCAAAGGGAAGGAAAGAGACAAGGAGAGCAATCTATTTTTTTTCAAAGTGGGCATTTTATATTAACAAACCAGCGGAACATAACCGGACGTTTCTTTAATCACTTTGTTTAATCTATACGAATAACGGAAGATGGACAGACAGCCCCCCAGAAAATCAAAAACCCGCAACACAAGCCAAGGAAGACCGGCACGCTCCCGGTCGGCGGCGGACTTGGCGTCTTTATTTTCTTTGCGGCTTGTCTTATATAGACAGAGTCCCGTCTTGACAATGGGGAAAAAAAGAAATCAAAAAAGGTGATCAATCGAAATACACAAAGCGTTCTTGGAACCAGGAAGATCCACCCCATCTTCGCGCTACCTTTCAAGGCCATCCCATTCACGATGAAATCTGTTGCCTCTCTCCTGCTGCTGGCCGCCACGGCCGTGCAGGGCCATTGTAAGCCTCGTCTGCCTCTGATACCTTCTTGAACACCCACAAACAACCTAACCTCCTGAACCTGCCCTTACCACCCGGTAGACACGTTCCCCCGCCTCGTCGTCGACGGCAAGCCCGCCGAGGACAAGGACTGGACCGTCACCCGCATGACCAAGAACGCTCAGAGCAAGATGGGCGTCACCTCCGTCACCAGCCCGGACATCCGCTGCTACCAGGCCCGGGACGCCCCCGCCGTCGCCACCGTCCCCGCCGGCGCCACCGTCCACTACATCGCCACCCAGCAGGTCAACCACCCGGGCCCCACGCAGTACTACCTCGCCCGCGTGCCCGAGGGCAGCGACGTCACCACCTGGGACGGCAGCGGCGCCGTCTGGTTCAAGTTCCACACCGAGATGCCCTTCCTCGACCCCAAGAGCCAGCAGCTCACCTGGGCCGCCCAGAACACCTACCAGACGGCCAACGCCACCGTGCCGCTGGCCACGCCGCCCGGCGACTACCTGCTGCGCGTCGAGCAGATTGCGTTGCACCTCGCGCAGACGGCCAACGGCGCCCAGTTTTACCTGGCCTGCTCGCAGGTGCACATCACGGGCAGCGGCACGGGCACGCCGGGCCCGCTGGTGGCGTTCCCGGGCGCCTACAAGACGACGGACCCGGGCATCCTGGTCAACCTGGGACGGTCCTCGCCAACGACATACGTGCCGCCGGGTCCGGCCGTCTGGAGCGGTTGAAAACAGAGGCAAGAAACAGGACGAGTTGGAAATAGCCTATCTGGGACGGTTTTTTATGACATTGTATAATTTTCTTTTTTTTTCTTTTTTCATCTCTTATGATGTGTGTGAAACCCCATTTGTTTGTCTATTTGTTTTATTGCTCAAAAATCTATGAACCCTCAATTATACACGAAACAACGCCTTGAGTTGAAAAACCCATCTATCCTTCGTAACCTACGCCACGGCGCCAAGGACCAGGACTGTAAGGCGAAAAAAACCCGTGTTAGTCGCCTGTATGATGTGTTTGCAAGTCGCGAACCATTGAGAACCTACCTGCCGCTGTGCTGCGACCGCGTCGCTTCGGGGCTGTTGCTGTGCAGTTGTCGGTACTGTGCCGTCGGCAGGCTGGACGTCGACCGCGCCGCTGCGTTGGCCGCGCTTCCCAGAAACCGCGGTAGCGGTGGTTGTGGCGGCGTCAGCGACGGTGACGACGGCGACGGCGATGACGGCGGCATAGACGGCAGTGGCGGCGTGTTTCGCAGCGCCGGGTTGCTGCGGCTCCCGCCGAAGCCGTACGCGGGTGAACCGGGACTGCGCAGGCCGCCGTCGGCATACCCGGGGCCGCCGCCACCGCCCGTTCGCAGCTGCTGCCGCTCGTCTACCGGCAGCATCGGCACCGACGGTGTGGCCGGCGACCGGGGGAGTATATCGTTGTCGTGGCTGCTGTTGTTGTTGTTGCTGAGGAGAATGTCATTGTGGCGGTCCCGGTAGGTGTTGCGGCTGGCGCTTCGGCTTTCGGATCCTGGAAAGGGCCCCACCATTTCGTCTGTGCCGCCAGCGGCGGCTGCAGAAAGGGTGGCAGCCCGGGCGCCGGCTACGGCCAGCGGCGCAGGTGACGGTTTTCGGCCGTAAATGCCGCCGCTGCGCCGGAGCTGGCTCAACGGCGTGGCGTGGCGTGACTCGGACACGAACGAGTCGGTGTCGTCGGGGTCGTCGAGCATGAGCAGCCGTTCGCGCTGTCCCTTTCCGTTGCCGTTAGCGTTGCCGTTGCCGTTGCCGCCGGGGATCCCGTGGCGACCACGGCCTTTGCCGTTGACGAGAGATCCGCTACCGCTGTAACTGGTGTCGTTGGCGACGCCGCGGGCGGTCAGGGCGAGGGCGTCGAGCTCGTTGCTGGCCAGTTGGACCTGCGACTTGACAAAGGACGTGCGGTCGTCGGCCATGTACTGGTAGCGGGCGTCGGGGTTGTTGCGGAAGAAGATGACAATGGTGGTGACGATGATCATGAGCAGGAGGATGAGGGTGACGGCGGCGTTGAGCACCCAAAAGACGAGGCCGACGACGCCGGTGCCCAGGGGCGGCTGGTTGAAGACGTTGGAGAAGATCAAGAGGATGATGGCGTTGAGGAAGTTGACGACGCAAATGGTAATGTTGAACGAATTGGTGCTCTTGTCCATCCAGGGGCGGAGGACAGCTAGCGACCGTTAGCTCTCGTCATGTATAAAAGAAAAAAAAGGATTTTGGAAAAAAAACAGGTTGTTGGAAAAGAAAGAAAATTGCAACATACTTGCTCCGATCAAGGCACCGGCTTCGATGATAATCAGGCCGATGGCCTGCGTCGTGCCGGAGCGCTGCGCAAACGCAATGAAGCACGCCTTGAGGAACGTGTGCGCCAGAACGGGCACGGCAAAGTAGTAGCCCGAGGCCCGGAACTGCACGTAGAAGCAGCCCCATTTGTTGAGCGTGCGCGGGTCCGAAAACAAAATGTACGCCGGGTTGCGGTGCAGGCCGATGGAGCGCGAGGCCAGGCGGATCACCGTGTACGCGCCGTAGGCCATGGCCGTGGCGACGGTCAGCAGGTAGACGACGGCGTTGACGACCTCGGCGGCGGAGTCGGCCTGCGTAAACTCCCAGAGGCAGTAGATGGCCACGGCGGGAAAACCGGCCAGCATGCACCGGAAGATCACGCCCTTGAGGATGGTGCGCCAGCCGTTGCGGAACTCGAGCGTGCGCTCGCGGCGGCCGTCGATCCAGCGGGCGTGCACGGCGAGCTCGACGGCGGCCTTGGCGAGCAGCACGCACAGCACGGCGCCGACGACGAGGGCGGTGAAGAAGCCAATCACCGTCAAAAAGACGTTGCTCGGATCGATGCCCGCGCGGAAGGCGGCGCGCTGGATGCCAAACACCACAAAGCTGCCGGCGCCGTTGCGGACGACGCCGCGGCGGGCGAGAGCCGAGGAGGACAGAGAGGCCCCTGACACGGCAGACGACGACGACAACGACCGCCGTTGGACGGCCACGGACACGTCCGACAGCGAGTCGAACAGCAGCGACGGCGTGCCGCCGGTGGCGCGCTGGTACCACGTCAGCACGTTCTGCATGAACCCGAGCTTGATCAGGCCGAGCGACCACTGAAAATCCTGCGTCCAGGCCTGCACGATGGGCGGCAGCGGCATGCCGCACAGGCCGATGATGGCCTGGGCCTGGAAGTAGCCAAAGAGGGCGAGGGCGTGCACGGCGACGTGGGCGGCGGCGTTGAAGTGGCCGAGCTGGCCGATGGCGGCCGAGGCCAGCAGGGCGGCCAGGATGACGCAGGCCGAGGCCCACTGGACGCCGACGAGGTCGACGGTCTTGCCGTTGGAGACGTCGAGCTCGAGGCAGGCGGCGGCGTGGCCGGCCTGGTCGCCCGTGGTCATGTTGATGTAGACGCGGACCTTGGCGTCGAGGTCGGGGAAGGTGTAGGCGATGTTGGGGATCTGCTGCTCGGCGTCGGTGGAGACGGGCACGTTGAAGGGCGGCGAGTCGGTCTTGGCGGCGGTCATGGGGCAGAGCCCCGGCAGGTTGATCTGGCAGGGGTCGATGGTCTTGTGGAGGAAGTCGTAGCCGTAGACGGTGATGGTGATGTCGAAGACGGCGTAGCCCTCGATGGAGGAGACGCCGATGAGGTGGACGTAGGCGGAGTTGTTCTGGGGCGTGTAGAAGATGTTGAGCAGGCTGGCGGTGAACTGGGAGTTCTTCTGGCACTCGTTGAGGGACGTCGAGCGGAGGACGTTTTGGGCGCCCACGCCGACGACGGCCGTGGCAGCCAGAAGAGCAAAAGGCGGCCGCATCGTGAATGTGCTGATTTTTGACGACGAGGGCAGCGCATAAACGAGTTGGCTGCGTAGTCCGAACTCGTTACGGGACGTAACGGTGAGCCAATCGATGGATATATAAAATAAAATAAAATAAAATAAAAAACAATGAAGCAAACGAGCGACGAAAGTGAAGTATCAAAATATGAGGCCTTTCTGGTGCTGCTTCATGATACACTGGAAGCCACGGACGCACATCCTAGGCGTGGGACGGTCGAACAGCCGCGATGCGACACGACAGAAACCAAGGACAAGCAAACACGGGGCAAGAAAACACATGAACAGGAACAGGAACAGGAACAAGCGATCCCGTCCAGGTAACAGACCGCCAAAGGAAGAAACGAACACGATCGTCCGGCTAAAGTGAGCGGTTGATATGATTCGACCGGGCCACGGAACCAACGTTTGCGAAGCAGGAAAAGAAAATGACAGCGATGACGGGGCCTCTGCTGGGCATTACATACATAAAGCACGGTCAGAGATGCTGAGCACTTGGCAACTCGGTATTGATTTCCGTGCAGTATTTTTTTCTTGTCTTTTCTTTGAATTATATTGTCTTACAAGGCCGTGGGGAGTTTTGAAAATAAAGTAAAATAGAATAAAATAAAATAAATCCGCTTTACGCTTCTTGGATGCCTTTTTTCGAGAGCAAAAGAATTCTCGTTGCATTAACCATGCTCAGACTGTTGGGTCAGAGAAGGACGCGCGAGTGGTTTTCGTCGGTGTGGTTGACGACGTCGTCACAAGAAAAGCAAAACAAAACAATCCTGTAATTGGATGACACGTCCCATTGTAGTTTGATGAACTATCGGGGACCAGGCTTTTCAAGCTGCTGGCCTTCTAAAGCTTTCTTCTTCGGAGAAGCATGTGTCTGAACCTACGTAGACGTTGCCCGCGGCTCGTTGAGTTCTGAATTCGATCTTGAGAAATCAGGGTCTCTTTTATTATAGACACAAACAACACAAAAAATACCCCTTCTAACTGTGGTCGACAATAACAGCTATAAGCAAGAACAGTCGTGACGATAACCTACGTTTTTTCTTGACGGGTCGTGTTCTGGTTCTAGTTGGCTGCACGGATGGTGTTTCTGAAAAAGTTTTATGTGTTTTAACATGTAAGCCTGAATAAGATGTCAACCAGCTAGATGTCAACAACGCAGCACAATCGACCCAGCCAACGTTGTAACGAAGAAGCTCAAAGCCAACGTCGTTAGTTGTCTTACAGAAAGCTGAAGTGAATAACCTTTCTCGGTACCAGCTTGCGGTAGAGTGCCACTCGTACATGAAAATGCATAGCCAGGATATAAATACACCAAGGATATTATCGGCCTTGTAGGCTCCGGTATGACAAGCCAAGATAGAGACAGACCCGAAGCCTTGCCCAGATTGCATTGAGCCGTTTCTCAATAATAAAGAAAAGCGGCCCAGGCAGAAAATACATCGAAAAATAGAGCTTTTAAAGAGAAGCATTTCCAAAAACAAAAAAATACCCAACATAGATCGGTCGCTTGCATTCAACATCGCCGTCGCCGCATGCATTCATGACTCGTGCTTGTAGTTACACATCACCCATGGCCCTCGTCGTCGTGGTAGTGGTGGCTGCTCACCACGTCCTCCTCCTCAAAATCGTCCTTATGCCTGTCTCTGTGGTAGTCGTGTGACGACGACGCACTTGATCGGTTGCGGTGGTGGCTGCGTTCTGACGACGACCGTGAGCCTATTTCAAGGACGGATTAGAACGGCAAACGCGGAAGAATGGAACAACGAAACAAGGCATACACCAGAAAGATACTCCGGAAAAAAGGTTCCTCACCAAGAGCCCGTGCAATCAAGGTACCGGCCGCAATGCCCCCCGCCGCCAGCAGCAGGCCCGACTTGCTCATGTGACTGCTGCTGCCACTGCCGCTGCCGCCGCGCCGCGGCCGGTGGGGCGAGTGGTCCCGGCCGCCGCCGCTCCCCATATCCCGTGACGGTGGCGCCAGCTGGGCTTTCTGCAGCCGCTGCTGCTCGAAACCGGGCGCCTCCCACTGTGAGCGGCCGGTGGCCTTGCTGTGGTAGTACCAGCGGCGGTGAGTACGGTCGTACTGGGGCACCCAGCCTGCCGGGAGCGGTGGGCGGCCAGGCGGCGGGGCGTACGCCGCAGGTGCAGCGGCGGCTGCGGCAGCGGCCGACGCCGCAGCAGCAGCCGCCGCGACGCGCGGAGACAGCGGCGGTTTGGCATCACGGGACTGGTTGTCGTCGCCGCCGACACGTAAACTGCTTCCGCTGGCGCCACCACCGCCGCCTATATCCCTACTCCGAGTCTGCCTCCGCCGGTCGTGTCGGCTGCTGTTCTTGTGGTCGTCGTCGTCGTCGTCGGACGAGTCGTGGAGCTTGTTGTCGCTGTCATCGGCGTCTTCGTAGTACAAGGGCGGCGGCCGACGGGGACTCCGGCGGCCTGGGTCTTGGCTGTGATTTCCTGTAGAGGACCGCCGCGTGTGCCGGTCTTGTGACCGGCTCCGGCTCCGGTTACGGCTCCGGCTATAGTTCCGACTGCGCGCGTAGTCGTCGTACGTCTCGTAGTAATCGTAGTCGTATACGGGCTCATCGCCGCCGACGCCGCCGCCACCACCACCGTCACGGGCGTGGTAACTGTGGCGCGGAAGGTGGTCTCGATGGGATGCGGCTGAAGGCATGGGCAATGCCCGTTAGCAAACTGCTTTCTACGCCAAGCACGAACCAACCACGCACGGCAAACGTCCACTCACAGAGGCCGTCGCGCGACCGGGAAGACATGGCGGCCCAGCACCCAGCAACGGGATCTCGATTGGAAAACCCCAACGACACCGACAGCAACAGCAGACGAAAAGCTACCGAAGATTGGCTTCCGCGCCGCTTCAGGTAGAGAACATATGCTTAACGAGAAAAATGGGACAGTGACAAGGCCCGTTTGTTTTGGTTTTTTGGCCGTTCGCCTCGGCCTTGTCGCTGTTTCTGGCCCCCGTCCAATAAGAACAAAATTGGCGGCGGCTGACCACACTTTTCACGGCTGACGTCGGTCAGCAGCACCACAAATTGTTCCCACAGCTAAAAAATCCCCCTGCCAGAGTGCCCAGGCAGCCCCAAAGAGAACTGACGTTGCCTATTGTCGTCGTCCCTGGGAAGCACGCGAGTTGACAAGGTGGCTGTGCCAAGAGGCTGTGTTTTCTGTGTTATGCTTGTAACGGGGTGATTCGCGGTTCCGCCCGTCGCCTCCTTGCCTCTTTCCTTCCTCGGTCGTAGGGCTGTGCCATTGTTCCAAGGTATCTATTGGGCGTAATTTGCACGTAATTGTACTTCGGAACACAAAACCGGCTCATCGCGGTTTGTTCAACTGAACAGGCAAGAGGGGAACGCCGAAAGAGGGGGGGGTGACTGCCTTGTCCAGCTCAGCTGAAACTGCAGCGGAAGGAAGGAACGATTTGCCCCGCCAACGCAGCCAAGAGAAACCGAACGCCGGCGTCGCGCGGCCTATCTGATTTTGCGCGCTTGGCTCAGCTAATATGTTCGCAAAACCGCGAGAAAAGCAAAACAAAAACCGACGACGTATCCTCTTCACACGAACGACCTTCGAAACGCTCCGACGACCTTGATGACTGCCTACCCCAAACTCCTGGCCGTCGACGACTGTTAGCGAGAGCCTAGGCAAAACCTTTACTACGGCAGCTTTCCTCGGCGACGTCTCTTAAATTTCTCGACCATTTCTTTCCTTTGATCGTTGTCTCTTCCAATGTGGAACTCCGGCGAGGGCTACGGCGGCTATCCCGGGCAGGGCTACGGGCCGCCGCCGCCGCAGGGATACGGTCCGCCGCAAGGGTACGGCCCCCCGTCGGGCTACGGCCCGCCACCGCCCAACAACTACCCGCCGCCCCAGGGCCCGCCGCCGCCGGGCTATGACCCCTACGGCTACCCGCAGCCGGGGTATTACCCTCCGCAGCCGCCGCCACCGCAGCAGTACCACCACGGTGGCGGCTACCAGGACCGCGCTGCGCCGCCGCCGCCCTCCGGCGCGCAGCAGTTTGGCCACGGCGCCCCCTCCGAGTACACGTTCCAGTACAGCAACTGCACGGGCCGGCGCAAGGCGCTGCTCATCGGCATCAACTACATTGGCTCGGAAAACGCGCTGCGCGGGTGCATCAACGACGTGCACAACGTGTCGCAGTTCTTGATGCAGCGGCAACAGTACCGCCGCGAGGACATGGTCATCCTGACCGACGACCAGCACGACCCCGTGCTGCGGCCGACGCGCAACAACATCCTGCGCGCCATGCAGTGGCTCGTGCAGGACGCGCAGCCCAACGACGCGCTCTTTCTGCACTACTCGGGCCACGGCGGGCAGACGGAGGACCTCGACGGCGACGAGGAGGACGGCTACGACGAGACCATCTACCCGGTCGACTTCAAGCAGGCCGGGCAGATCGTCGACGACGAGATCCACGCCATCGTGGTGCGGCCGCTGCGCGCCGGCGTGCGGCTGACGGCCATCTTCGACTCGTGCCACTCCGGGTCCGTGATGGACCTGCCGTACGTGTACTCGACCAAGGGCGTGCTCAAGGAGCCCAACCTGGCCGAGGAGGCCGGCAAGGGCCTGCTGGGCGCCGTGATGGCGTACGCGCAGGGCAACCTGGCGGGCGTGGCGACGAGCATTTTCGACTTTGCGCGGACGGCGGTCAAGGGCGACGGCGCGTACAAGCGGACGGTGCAGACGCGGACGTCGCCGGCGGACGTGATCCTGTGGTCGGGCAGCAAGGACGACCAGACGAGCGCGGACGCGACGATCGCGGCGCAGGCCACGGGCGCCATGTCGTGGGCGTTCATCACGGCGCTGGACCGGAACCCGCAGCAGAGCTACCTGGAGCTGCTCAACAGCATCCGGGACGTGCTGCAGGAAAAGTACACGCAGAAGCCGCAGCTGTCGTGCAGCCATCCACTGGGTAGGTGTTTTTGTTTTTGGTTTTTTTTTACTGAAATCTTCATGCTAACATACCAGATGTCAACCTTCTTTTTGTTATGTGAGGATACAACATGTGCTTTTGAGATCCTGTGTACTGTATTACCAAGCAAGACAACATCGACAACGAGCACAGCAACAACGCAGCAGTACAGCAGCACCCTTTGCATGATTCTCTTGGGCAAAGTTCTTTCTTGGCCTTTTTTGGTTTGCCCCTTTCCGTGTCGGAGTGTTTGCATGGTTTTTTTCTACCAGCTTGACGCGTACCTCCAAAAAATGCATGACAGGTTTCTCTTTTTTAGTATTGCTTATTATTATGTTACGATATGGATTTTTCCTGTTTTCTTCCTGTTTTCTCTTTGCCCGTGTTATCAATCTCCCATTAGAAAGCACATGGCGGCCCGACTACCACGGTCGAAACCACAATAGCATCGACAACAATACACTACCAGAGCCATGGGGTAGTGATAAGGATCGGCAGGGGGGGCGAAGTGAAGAGATATAGACGATGAACGTGTGCTGCCTCTGCTGCTGGGCCATGGCGACCCAATCCGCACGTTGCCGCAGAGCCGCTGCGATCGATACCATACGGCTGACGTACAGCGGCAACAAGACATCGGCAGCACGCTCTCTGCCCCGTCATCACCAGTTACCAGGGTCGCGTGTCACAATGCATCTTGTGTCGTATTACGCCAGTCACAGATGTGCGCGCCAGAATAGATCGCCGCTTTGCTAGCCACGGCCTCGGCGCCCCTCGTCTCCGAGGGAGTCCGTGGTCCATACATGCACCCCAAGAAGACCAACTGTGACTAGCTATCGTCTGTGTTGACAAAACCAACGGGCACCGTCTCCTCACGAGCACGGGCATGAATGTGTTCTTCCGTCCAGGCAGGTCGGGCAATAGAAACATGTCTGTATACCTGTTCGGTTCGCCGTTGGTATGTGTAGGCTTTCTTCCCCACCGTAGTCGTCGGAGCAGAACAACGGATCGAGGTGTTGCCTGCTACCCGCCGGGTCGAATGTTCCCCGGACACCGACGTCCCCGTCGGGCAACATGGCCCGCAGCATGAACGATGGCATCGACACACGATCAAAGAGCGCAGCATGCGCCAAGACGCGACGACGACAAACCCCAAACACCCCCCCTCGTTTTGATACGGAGTTTCGTCCAAAAACGTTTGAAGGCCTAAACCCAAAAAAGAAGCTCAGTAACCAAGCCCAAAAAATAAACGAAACAGGCGAGATGATCTTCTTTTTCCACTTTCATCCCCCCATCTCCGCAACAAGTCAACCACGGAATCAAAGATACGACGCAGCCCTCAGTACGTAATCGTTTTGCTTGTGATACGCTGCATACTCGAAGGGGCGGCGGCACAAGATATTCTGTATTGGCTCGCTTAGTGGGGCCTACCTGTATCTGAAGAACAACTCCCGACGCCAAGGGAAAGCAAGAAATGCAAACCGGCAAGAAAACACACACACACACACACACACACACGGCCGTTCGCCCGCAAACCGAGAGAGAGCCGACCTCAGCGAATGGGGGTGGCGCCAGCCCGCTCCCCCCAAAGCAACCGGCGCCAGGCGCTACTGCATAGAAGGCCGGGAAGAAGGCAATAAAGAAGATCGGGCAGGTCCTCCGTAAAACAGCTACTTACACGAGCGTCAAGTGAGGAGACAACAAACGAGTTTGACATACCACCGCAAGTTCTTCACTGCTACGAACGCCTCTTGCCGTCGTACGTTGCACTTGTCACGCAGGCCACGTCGTATGCTCCTTTGTATTGGCTTGGCTCGGGCACGCCGAGGCTTTCGCATACAACGTGCATCGTGGCAGAAATACAGATGTGCACTCGTCCACCGCGTATATTACGATACGATGTAAAGTCGTTCGAAAAGCTCGCTTCACCTGTCGTCCACCTGCCTGTTTGAACTGGCTGCTCTGTCGTGTTGCCGTTTGCCTTTACAACCGCATTGTGCTCCGTATAAGTGCCGGCCCGTTTTTCTCTGGCACACACCGGCCCCCAAAAAGAACATGTCGCTTTTTTGAAAGGACGCTCGGAACAAGCGGCTCTGCCGCCTGTCTTATGCACCGGCAGCCAAGAATACTTCCCGCAGTGCGCTGGAGTTGGATGTACGCCGTATGGCAGCACGTTGACTAACAATCGTAGGCCAGTGAGGTCCAAATCACAAAACCGACTGGCAGCCGGGGCGCTGTGTATACGAGTACGGAGTAGGTTGTACTAGAAAATACCGCAGAGAGACATTGGTGGACTACTTTGTTGTAACGTTGGGCCGTCCTGGCTCCATATGTACTGAGACGCCCATACGATTGCAACAACATGGTTGGACCGTGTTTTAGGTAATAACTGTGTGTCAACGCAATGCCGTCTGCCAATGCGGTACGATAGAATGCTTTGCTTTGTACTCCGTACTCCGTACCACGGCAGATGGCTTGCTCCCGCAGTACGTCCTACGCCTATCATATGTTCCGAGTACGGCGTACGGCGTACAACGACGAAGTCCGCCGAGATGGGGCAGAGCCACCGCCCCGTAACGCCCCAAAGTGATCGGCACGGCCATCTTTTGGCGTTATCTGGGTATGTACGAGTAATTACTCTGTTCTTCGTCCTCGACGTGATGCCTGGATGAGCTACAACAGCAATAGTCCGATACAGCACCGGCCATTAGAAAAAAAAAACCATAAGGACCGTTCGCTGTCTTGAACCAGCTGCGACTGCACCTCTTTCAGTGTGTTCGTCGGTACATAATGCGCCGTCCAACAGTGCATTTTCTTTCGTTGCAATATGGCGGAATTCGGCAGATACTTCGTACTCCGCAGTGGCGTGCAAGAGGCCAGATACCTTGTACGTGCGCCAAGCCGGCCCTTTTCCCCTCTTCGGCACTAATTACGGAGGCAGCGCGGTGCGGGTTTACGGGCGGCTTAGGGCCTAAAACAAGGAGGGCGCTAGACCCTTTTGCGCCGTTTAAAATCCTACGGAGTTAGTGGGGAAGGCGGCATAAATTACAGGGTATGCAGTGCTGTGAATACGTGTTGTATATGTACCGTGTTTATACGGAGTTGTAGTAATAATGTAAAACACAATAGACAGTAAGAATAATTGGAAATACACACTGTGAGATTGTTGCCAAGAACGCGACCTTTCCTCTTGAAAGGTAAACGCCCGCAAGGAACAAAGCTTGTTTTGACGCAACTGCTTCTCAACCTGCCGTCTACATCAAAGTACTGTGCTCTGTACGTCGTGCTCGACAAATGGCAAAAGACGCAAGTGAAAAGACGAGGAGCTGCAAAGCAACAGCACCGACGATAGCAAAAAGCTTTCATGGCTTCCCTAACGTCGTTTCCGTGACTAACAAGAAAAAGAAGGCTGCCTTTCACTCGGCGAATCAAAGGCAGATCGCTTCCCAAGGAGAACACAAAAGGGCGGGAAAACAAGAATGGCAAGGATGGGAAAAACACCTAATGACCGCGAGCGGGCCCGCCCTCCCTTGTTGTTCCCCCAGAGGCGGCGATGATCGGCACGAGGAAGCGACTTCGCCGCTGGAAACAACAAGCGTGTGTTTAAACGTGTGGACTTGTAACTCGTACTTTGTACAACTTAAACAACTGCTCATGACCCGTACGCACTACGACCACGCTCCACGGCGAGGAAAGACCGCTTCTCTTATCAAAACTGGAGACGCCAGTTCCAAGGTGGAGTTTAAGCAAGACAAACCGTCAAGCGGAGCCAGCGGCTTTGGGGATCACGAAAGTTGGGCGAAAAGAAGTGGCGACGTGATGTGGGAAAACGAGGGCGAGGCGGTAAAAGAATAGAAGGAAAAAGAGGAGAACGCAAAGGCTTCTAGAAGGCCACTCAGCCTATCAATGAAAACGAAAAAAAAATGAGGCAAAAAAGACAACAGGAGTGGGAGGAAATCCCCCCCCCCAAAAATGAATTACGTCGTCTGTGGCTTTGCTCATGAGAGAGCGTTGTTCGACGTAACGGGACATGTCACGTCGTCACGAGTACACAAATGGCGTCGTGTTGCGGTTTCACAGCCAACGGCCCACTCGCCACCCCCCTTGCTAAACTTTTGTTTTCCTGCTTCTTTCCACCTTCGGGTGGTAGTTTCGGCATGCTTGCCATACGGAGTAGAATGGCCTGTTCGTGAGTATATATTCTCCTACCAATTTGTGCGTTGTTCACTGTCGACACCGCCCCCTTTGCCCCGGAGGAGGCTTCCATGCATCCTTCCACGCGGGCTTCTAATACGGCATATTCTGTGCTCCGTGACGGGCCAATATTGTGAGTAGCGTACGGGAGGCGGCAAGATGAAGCACAAGAAAACAAACTCAACCTCGCGCCCTCGCGAAGCATGGAGGTTCGTTTCCCCAATCAGGGCAACCTTCCGTTATTGTTTGCTCTCTCATCACGAAAGACAAGTTTGAACAAAGAAAACTGGTAATTACCCTCTCGTCGTAAATACCGACGTCGCCCGCGGAACACGGCCCAGAAATGGGGCCCCAGTCCGAGGGTCTTACAAAGTGACCCGAACCTCCCTTGCTTCTATTGTTTCTCCTTGATGTCTTTGTTTTTCTCTTTCTCTCCCCCGCTTCATTTCGCCGATCGTCCACGGCTTGGGCGGCATCGTTGTACATACGTACCAGGGAATGTGGCACTGGTTTTGCGTATATGTACAGAGACTCTGTTTACGGACGGGTATTGACCCTTGTTCTTACGGAACGCAATAATAAAAGTAGTTCATACTCACAAGGAGAGCTCGGTCCCTTTCTTCAAAATTTTTTTTATTTCTCCTTATTACGCAGCAGTAATTACTATTCTCTCTCTCTATCTCTCCCCATATGGGGCCAGACGTCGCCCCATTCTCTTCGTGTCCAGTCCCCTGTTCCCTTCCTTTTTCCTCTCGTTTGGGCTCGTTTTCCCCTTTCCCATTTATACCGTTATAGGCAGGTCATTTCCAACCACAATACGTCCTGGCCAAACACCAGCAAAGCTGTCGTCTGTCTGGCCCGTCTTCACAGCCACCTCGTCAAAGACCTTCTTGGTCTTTGCCCCCGAGTCACGAGAGTCCACTCACACTCACACACACTCACGCTCAAGTTTGAAGCTCTTCCCCAGAATTTGCCTTATCCACCGTCACTCTCTCTCCTCCCCCCCCCTCTCTCCTCGACTTGCTTTTTTTCTCTTGGGCTCGTCGGTTGGCCCTAGTCACTTGGAACGACCTAACTACTAGGTCTCTTGTTCTTGTTATTCGACGTGATTTTTGCCTTGTTCTGTCTTTCCTTGCCACCCGTCACTCATCCTTGGCGACGTTCAAATCCTTGTTTTCTTCCTTTCTTCTCTGCCTTGGACGAGCCACGGTCCCGGCAACGGTCACGGCCACTTTCACCACCTAGAACGCCCATCACGCAACTTTCCTTTCCGGTACCTCAGTCCGCGGCATACGCAACCCACGTCCCCACACGCAAAATAAAAAAATAAAAATAAAGGCATCTAGCACAACCCTGCGGGAAACACAAAAAGGGGTCTCCACTCCTCCTTGCAGCTGTTGGATGGTTTCTTTTTCGGCTTGCTAACACCCTTTGACAGCCACCACGGAGCCGCCGAGAAGCACCTGCTTTTGTGCTTCTTGGGTCTCTCTCGTTGGGAACCCCCCCGGGGTACGGTCCCATCTTGATTGCGTTTTTGTTTATATTTGGCTTGCCGACCCGTCCCGGCCTGTGCTTTCCCTTTGTTTTTTCTTCCCCCCTCACCCTCTTTCTCAGCAACCCACGATCTTATCCTTCTGAACCTTTTTTCTTTTGTTCCCCTTGAAACGCACACACGTCTGCTGTAATAAAAGAAACTGTGTCTCTTTCTTTCACCATGTCCGACAAGGAGGAGGTCGGCGTCATCAATTCTGGTGATGGCGCCAAGGGTAACTTGCCGCCTTATGAGCTGGGTGCGGCCCCCAGCGCTGGTCTCGGCGCCGTGGCCGGAGGCGCGGCAGGCAAAGAGATGGCCGACACACCGGCCGAAGAAAGCTGGCAAGTTCGCAGCGGCCTCAGCCTCAAGTCGTTCCAAAAGCGGCATTACGGCGCCAACATCGTCGAGTTGGACCGCCGCATGCAGCCGCGTCACCTCAACATGATTGCCATTGGCGGCTCCATTGGTGCCGGTTTTTTCGTTGGTTCTGGCAGTGCATTTTACACCGGTGTAAGTCTCTCTCTCTTTGCTCTTAGTTTCCTGCTTCTTTTCTATGTCAAGATCCAATTTTTTTTTTCTTGGTAACTCACATGCATCGTAGGGCCCGGCGTCGGTCCTTATAGACTTCCTCATTATGGGCATCATGATGTTCAACGTGGTGTATGCACTCGGTGAACTCGCCGTCATGTACCCAATTTCTGGCGGTTTTTACACGTACTCGTCCCGCTTCATCGACCCGACTTGGGGTTTCGCGATGGGCTGGAACTACGTCATGCAATGGGCCGCTGTGTTGCCGCTGGAGTTGACCGTCTGCAGTTTGACAATCGGGTACTGGAATCCGGACATAACACCTGGTACGACTGTCTCTGAAAACACGCAAAATTAGACAAAACGGAGAAAAAAAGACGGAAATGAAATGAATTAAAAAAAAGGGAGTTGCTAACCATCTTGTTTGCAGCCGCCTGGATCACGCTCTTCATCGGTCTCATTATTATTGTCAATCTCTTCGGTGCTCTCGGCTATGCGGAGGAAGAGTTCTGGGCTTCGGCGCTCAAGCTGACCGCCACCGTTGTGTTCATGATCATTGCCTTTGTGCTGGTTCTCGGCGGCGGGCCCAAAGACGGCATGTATGGCGAATACTGGGGTGCCCGCCTGTGGTACCACCCCGGCGCCTTCAAGAACGGCTTCCGCGGCTTCTGCAGCGTCTTCGTCACGGCCGCGTTTTCGTTCAGCGGAACGGAGCTGGTTGGTCTCGCCGCCGCGGAGGCGCACAACCCCGTTCAGGCGCTGCCCAGCGCCATCAAGCAG